>CM052889.1:46165370-46254169 GCA_028534135.1 Potos flavus | reverse complement strand
TTTTGGCCTAGATCCATATATAGAAAATAAGGAAAGTTTATTTCACTTTTTCTTTTTGGAGACAGAAAAATATTCAATATGTAATGTAAGTATAATGGAAGATGAAAACCAATTATACATTTGTTCAGTATGGTCATAAACCTGGAATAAAATGTTTGATGATTCAAATATCTCAATATTCTGTGTGGTCAAGAAAAGAATTATACAGAAGCACCCCCCTTCTTTTTTTTTTTTTTTTTTTGCTTTTCAGTTTCCTTTAGTGCCTGATAGCTTTTTGTGGGGAATTGCTTTAAATGTTTCTGTATAGGAATAATATATCTTTTAAATAACATTTATGTTCCCATTGAAAAAGTAATACATTCCCATAACTTTGGAAAAACCAGAGCTTTTTAAAGAAGAAAAATATAATTACATTCCTCCCACTGGGTAGAGGTAATCCTTGTAGTATTTTACCCTCTTTAGTCTTTTAGTCATTTGTAAAATATAAATCTGTGTATAATATGCTTTTTATTCATAGAATATATAAAAACATATATGAATATTATATATCAGAGTTGAGTTTATATCAGTATATATATGTTTTTAAATCTTTTTGTCCATTTAAAGTTGTATTACTGTGGTGGATTAAATGGTCACAGATTCTCCTCCCACTGAGAGATACAATCTGTTTTCCTTTCCCTTGATTGGGGAACTGATCCTGGAAATTGTTTTGACCAGTAAAATGCAGCAGAAGTGATGCTGTGTAACTTTTGGAGCTAGGCTTTAGTACATCTTAGGTTCCACTTTTGCTGCTTGGAACATTTCCTTTTGGATTCCAGTCCCCATTCTCTGAGGAAGTCTAAGCAACCTTATAGAGCAGTTCTCTTTCCCTCTCTCCTGGAGGAGAACGAAGGGCTAAGGATATGAGGGAGGCCACTTTGGCTCTTCTGGTTGTCCGAGGATCTCAGCCATATTTAACCCATAGAACTGTGAAAAATATAAACTGTTGTTTTAAGGCATTTAGTTTTAGGGTGGTTTGTTATATAGCAACATAACTGAAACAATCATAAATATTTTTATGTCATTGAAAACTTTATAAACATAATTGTGATGGCTTCAGAATATTGCATTAATATATACACTACAGTTTACCATTTTCCTACTGCTAGACATTTAACGGGTACTCATTCTTCTCTATTATAAATAATGCTATGAAATAGTATTTTTATGAATAAATCTGAGGAAGTAATTAGGATTATTGCCTTGAGCTGGATATCTGGAAAGGAAATTATTTCTTCAAATAATGTCAATTATTTTAATATCAATTATTTGACATTATTATTATCAAATAATATCAATGATGGTAAGAACATCATTGAAGATTTCCAAGTTGTTTTCCATAAATATTGGACAAAGTTGACATTGCCTTAAACTGAATGCTTAGAGTATCTCTTTCACTATACATTATCAATGCTGAAAACAGGCATTTAAGAAACAAAGCCATAAAAATAAAGAAATAAAAAGATAAAAATATTTTGCTAATTTGATAGGCAAAAATGATATTGTGTTTAATTTGTAATTGTTTCTTATTGAGGTTAAAACTATTTAGATATTTAATAGCTCCTTTCAATTTAATAATTATCGAATTGTAAATTAATATCGTTTACCACTAAAATTATGGTATTAGCATTTTTCTCACGGATTTGTAAGGGTTCTTTGTTTTTAAGGATGTTAATTTTTTGTGTTTCTGGCAAATATTTTTTAAGAGCATATTTTTACTTTATCCTTTTGTTTGTTGTGCTTTTATATTTCTATAAGTTTAAAATTTTATTTACTCATATTTATCCACTTGCTTTTATGTGGATAAATTGTTTTCTATTGCCTTTAAATTTAAGTGTTCCTTCTAGCACTGCATTTTAATCATTTAGAAAAATATGATTTATATTCCAAGTGGTTGGATATTTTTAAACTTCTGCTATTTCTCTCTTTTCCTTTTATTCCTTTTTTGTTTTTGTATTTCCTTCAGGAACTTGTTCTATATCATTTGTGCTTTGTGGGATAAATTGAAGTTTTCTTTGTGGCCTAGTTATGATTTATTTTTGTAAACGTTTGATTTGTAGAAGCATTTTCCATTTCTGAGGTTACAAAGTTCAGCATATTTAATGTAACCTTATTATGTGGTTCAATTCTTTTATGCCCTTATTTATTTTTTATTGAATTGATTTGTCATAGATTGATAGTAGTGTATTAAAATACCTCATGATTACATATCTGTCATTTCTACTTGCACTTATAAGTTTTCATTTTCTATACTTGGATATGTTATTTAGCACAGAGGATTTGTGGCTTTGTCTCATTAATTCAACATTTATCAAGAGCTAGAGATAAAAAGATAAGATGTGGTCACACCTTTTGGAGAACTCACAGAGTAGTGGGTAAACACACCAGGAGACATGAGGACAATATAGAGAGGATTATAAGAGAGGTGAGGGAATGGGCAGAAACCTATAGGGGGAAGAAGAAGAGCATCATTTAGCCAAACAAAGTGATCCTCTGCCGTATTGAATGATTTCATCTTGAATTCAACTTCATTTCATAATTGTGCACTTTTTTATTTCCATTCTTTTGTAAGCTGCATGTAACTGGATTTTCTTTTAAACTCAATTTGAAAGTTTGACTTTCAGTAAAAGAAATACTGAATTCATTTAACAAACATGTAATGAGTTCCTATAATGTGCCAGATACTGGGCTAAGGCTGGGGATAAAATGTCAAAGACATCAATGCTTAAAAAGCTTCCACTTCACTGTAGGAGAGGCAAATAAATAAACTGACAAAATATTAACCCACACAATGGGTTCCTAGCCTAGATAAAATCTTGAATGCTAAAAGATAAGTAGGAGTCATCTATTAGGAGAGGGAGACAGCTGGGTGTTTCAGACAGAAAATAACACGTCCAATGGCCAAGAGCTGAGAGAGATCATGACCCATTCCAGGACATGTAAGTAGCTGAGTATGAATGAAACACTGAGGCATCATGATGGAAGTGTGGGAATTGAGAGAGGAGTTAGAGACAGATGATCAGATCAGGGTGGACCTATAAGGAGGCTTGCTTCTTTCAGAAGATTCTCCAGAGCCATTTTAAGTTGTTGAGTGCTATGACTGGATCTGCTTTTGAGTGATTCTTTTGGTGATAGCATGGGGAATGGATAGGATCTGAGTTAGCCTGGAAGTAGAAGGACGAATTAGAGATTGGTACAATATTTCAAATGATGGAGTAGCAATTAGGATGAAGAAAATTGGACTGATTCTAAAGATGCTAAAAAAATAGAATCAACAGGACTTAATGATTACTTGGATATGGGAGGCTAGGGAAGACTGTCAAGGCTAATACCAACCTTTTAACCACTGCTTCTGTCCTCCAAGTTTGAGAAACTGGGAGGATGGTGGTGCCATTCATTGCCATGACAAATACTAGAGGAGAAATTCATTTTGGATATTTTGAAGAGGCAGAGTTTGAGGCACTTGGAGATAGGATCTGGAACACAGGGTAGAGCTCTGAGATGGCAAAATAGAACTGCCCAGTCAATGATACAGAGGTTGGAGCTGAATCCTTGGAGGAGAAGACAATCACCCAAGTGTAGAGAGAAGGAAAAAGGGCCGGGAATTCTAAACCACTAGTGATTTTGTCTTTTATCTTCTTACTTTATTTTACATTTCCTTCCTGATATATTTGCTTTTTCATTTTTTATATGGATCCTTAATAGATTTTGGTTGCATGGAATAGAAAACCATTCAAGTTATCTCAAATATAAGAAGAGTTTTATTGAAATGAGAAAAAATAGGATTCTTAGCTGTATAGGCAGTCCTCTGGGAAAAGAAGATGCCATAGTACAGCTGGACCAGATAGAGATTGGACCTGGATTCTGGAGGTTTTTTTTTAAAGATTTTATTTATTCATTTGAGAGAGAGCACAAGCAGGGTGATGGGCAGAGGGAGAAGGAGAAGCAGACTCCTGGCTGATCCCACGACCTGAAGATCATGACCTGAGCTGAAGGCAGACTCTCAACCATCTGAGCTACCCAGGCACCCCTGGATTCTGGAGGTTTTACAGACCCAAGCAGTAGAAAATCTAGGATAGTCACTTGGATACTGCCATTATTGGGCCCAGCTACTATCAAGGTCTCTGCAATTCTTTGGATGTCTTCTTGCTTCTCTTCCTTTTGTTAATTGACTTCCTTACTCTATTTTGTATTTTCTCATCTCCCTAAAAGCTCTAACTACTCCTAGTTTATGCTACTGCATAACAACTTAGTTTTAATTTGTTTTTACTCAAAGTCCCTTTCAGTGCAGCTTATGTTTTACTTATTGCTTCTAATTGCCTGAATATTTCTGTAATTTCAAATTGCAATTCCAGAAATCAAGAATCAGATCAGTTCAGATTGTCCTTATTGAAACAGAGCTTTTGTCACTAGGTATCCACAAGGAACCAGATATTCTCATGTATTCATGGCCTATGATATATTGGCTCTCAGTTTCTAATTCCTTTTAAAATCTGTTACTGAACGCTTACTCCTGTGTTCATGACTCCTTACGTGACATAGGAGAGAGAACATTAGGGAATATCAGGGTATTTTACAGAAAACTTTTGGAAGGTTAATGATATTGGAGAAATAGGCTGTATCCAAACTTAAACCTAAGGAAATTTTCAGAAAATTTTATATTATTAAATTTATGGCTCTTATATCTTATCTCATGTTCTCTCACTTATCCCCTCTATCATCTTCATAACAACTCACATTCCATAATGAGTAGTTATTGTCATTGTCAAAAGAAATAGGATAGGAGGACTCTGATGTTTGCTCTTTTAGAGGTCTTAGATTTAATTTTTCTTCCATCATCACATAAGGATTATTTCACCAATTTAGGCAGTTAAATTCATGATGTCACTAGCTATTCTGGACTACCTAGAACCTACCATAATATATTGCTCTTTACAATATATATTAAAGAATTCAAATTGCTGAAATTTTATGTACCAAGCAGGGTCAAACTAAGTAATAGTCAAGAGGGCCTGAAAACACTACCAAGGGAAAATGCAAAATCTAGTAAAGGGCATTATAAGACACTGAGTTGAAAAAAGAAAAGGAGGTCATTAGAGAAATTAAAGAAGATATAAAAAATAGACATCCCGTGTTCATGGATTGAAAGATTTAATATGTTAAGATGTCGATACTACCTACAATGATCTATAGATTCAGTGCAGTCCCTATTAAAATTCTAATGATGTTTTTTGCAGAAATAGAAAAATCTATCATAAAGTTCATATGGATCTCAAGGGACACTGAATAGCCAAAACAATTTTGAAAAAGGAAAAAGATGGAGACCTCAAACTTCCAGATTTCACTACATACAAATCTACAGTAATCAAAACACTAAGGTCCTGGCATAAAGACGGACTTATGGACCAATGAAATAAAATAGCGAGCCAAGAAACAAACCTTTTTCTAAATGGTCAAATGATTTTTTTTTTAAAGATTTTATTTATTTAATAGAGTGAGAGAGATTACAAGTAGGCAGAGAGGCAGGCAGAGAGAGAGGGGGAAGCAGGCTCCTTGTTGAGCAGACAGCCCGATGCGGGGCTCGATCCCAGGACCCTGAGATCATGACCTGAGCCGAAGGCAGAGGCTTTAACTCACTGAGCCACCCAGGCGCCCCTGGTCAAATGATTTTTGATAAGGGTGCCAAAACTCATCAGTGGGGAAAGGAGAGTCTTTTCAATAAATGATGTGTGCTTTAGAAATTCCACTTATGGGTACACACTCAAAGGAATTAAAAACAGGGACTCAAACTGATATTTTGTATACCCATGTTCATAGCAGCATTATTTGCAATAGCCAAAATGTGGAAGCAGCCTAAGTGTCCATGTTTGGATGAATGAACAACCAAATTGTGATAATAGCCATACAATGGACTAGTATTTAACCTTAAAAAGGATGGAAATTCTAGTACATGTTACAACATGCATAAACCTTAAAGGCCTCAGGCTAAGTGAAATAAGCCAGTCACAAAAGGACAAATGCAGTAATAATTTCACTTATATGAAGTACTTAGAGTAGTCAAATTCATAGAGTTAGAAAGTAGAATGGTGATTGCCAGGAGCCAGAGGGAAAGGGGGGATAGGGTTTTTGTTTTAAGTGGTTAGAGTTTCAGTTTTCCAAGATGAAAAGAGTTCTGGAGATCGCTGGTAGTGGTGGTTGCACAACAGTGTGAAAATACTTAATGCTACTGAATTGTACACTTAAAAATGGTTAAGGATAACTTTTTTATGTATTTTATTACAATTTAAAAAATGTTGTAAGTTAAAGCTCAATGTCTTTTAGGTGTGGAGAAAGAATGTCAGACCTGTGGTTAGGACACAGAGAACAAGGAAGAGTAGGAAATTAACTTTTTTTTTTTTCTTTTGCCATTCTGTGCAGTTCACACCAAAAATCCTCAGAGTATTAAGCTTTTCCATGATTAAAATTAGCCCTTTTCAACAAACAATAGACAGTAACACGATTGCTACATTGCAGGTCACGTATTCTGCCAAGGGCTGCTCATCACAGGATTTTTGGCAGGATGTATTACCTCGGAAAGGAAGGATGTGTGTGTCAGGCACCATGATGGTGTACTGTGGAGAGCAAGACTTTTAGGAGTGGGAAGGGTGGAAGATTAAAACATGTATTTTAAAACGAAAGGTGTTCAATATGGACATACTAAAAATATACATAGGTGAACATATTTTTTTAATTATTTTTTTTATTAACACATAATGTATTATTTGCCCCAGGGTACATGTCTGTGAATCATCAGGCTTACACATTTCACAGCACTTACCATAGCACATACCCTCCCCAATCTCCATAACCCAGCCACCCTATCCCTACCCGCCCCTACCCCCCAGCCACCTTCAGTTTGTTTCGTGAATTTAGGAGTCTCTTATGGTTTGTCTCCTTCCTGACATAGGTGAACATATTAATAAGAAAAAGTTACTCTCATATTCTTCACAGTCCAGAGAGCCTTGGTTATACATCTTTTAGAATCCTCCCTCCCCATTTCTTATCTTTATTTAATAGAAGTATCTTAGTGTAAACCTCTAACTTATAAAAATGTAATAATAAATTTTGATTATCTTTCTATGTGAGAAAAAGTCTTTAGCATCACCGTAATTGGTTTGTAGAATTCCACGTGGTAGGGACATACCACATTTTATGTAATAAGTCTCCATCTTTGGACCTCTAACTTACCTAATGGTTCACTGGTAGCATGATCTGCTTTGCATCTTAGAAAGATCATGCCAGTGGTTTTTGGTCAAATTTAACTGTGCCACTTCCTAACTCAGTTTACCTTGGGTAAATCACTTAACTTCATTCAGCCTCATTTTCTTTGTTAAAAAATCGTCATCATCATCATTAAGTAATACTTATTAAAAGCTTACACACTAGATATGGGGCCAAGTGCTTTAACATGCATTATGTTATTTGAACTTCAAAGCACATGAAGTAGGTTCTACTATTATTACCATACTATAAGTGGGGAAACTGAGCTTAAGTTCTTACCCGAGGTCTACAGCTAGTAGAGTGGGGATAATACTGCTACAGAGTTTCTGTGTGGACTGAATGAGTGTATGCAAATGTACTTTAAAAACTGACTCTCTTTATAAACACTGAAATGACTCGGACAGTTCTCACTAGGCAAATAAAATAGTGGCCTGAAGATTCAGAACATTTGTTTTTGTTTTTAGAATAAAAACTAAGTTTTTTTTCTTTTTTTTTAAAGATTTTATTTATTTATTTGACAGAGAGAGAGATCACAAGTAGGCAGAGAGGCAGGCAGAGGGAGGGGGAAGCAGGCTCCCTGCTGAGCAGAGAGCCCGATGCGGGGGTTCGATCCCAGGACCCTGAGATCATGACCCGAGCTGAAGGCAGAGGCTTTAACTCACTGAGCCGCCCAGGCGCCCCAAAACTAAGTTTTTGAAACATGTTTCATATCACTGCCTAGTTTAAATACAGAGAATAGCTTCCTGTGGTTGATAGAATTAAACATCTTAGTGGGAATTCATAGTTCACCACTGAATGGCCCTGACAATTTACCTTTCTAACCAACTCACTTTTACTCATTCTTTATGTCCTAGCCAAAATGGATTCCCTATTCTTTTCTGAACATACCAAACTTTCCTTCATTGTCTTTGTGTATGCCTCTCCCTGTTTCTGGAATATTCTCTTCCAGTCTCTATTAATATACTTTAAAATTTTCTTAAGTTCCATGGTTACCATGAAATTATTTTTAATACCTATAAATGAATACAAACTTCCACTTTTGTTATTATAAATTGACATTTACTTCACTGTGCCTATTTATGTCTTGATATGTAGGCTCATGTATGACCCATTTTTGTACTTCTTTTAGAGCCTGAGATTTAAAAATTGGAGGAATGTCGGGGTTTCCTGAATGTCTCAGTTGGTTAAGTGTCTGCCTTCAGCTCAGGTCATGATCACTCTGGGATCCAGACCCACATCGGGCTCCCTGCTCAGTGGGAGTCTGCTTCTCCCTCTCCCTCTGCCTCTGCCTGCTGCTCTGCCTGCTTGTGCCCTCTCTCTCTCTCTCTCTCTCTGTCAAATAAATAAATAAAAAAATTTTTTTAAAAATTGTAGGAATGTCACTGTGAAGGTATGTGTGTATATTTGTGTGTTGGGGAGTGCTGGGGAAAAGGATGATTCATTTAGTTAATTTCTTTTAACCAGTACTTTAATTATTAAACAATCCATCTTACGAATTTTGATTTAGGCATATTACTTCTTTCCCCTAGAAAAATCAAAAGCAGAAAATACTGTCAATTTGATGTAATTAAAATTTAGCCCACTTCAGCCCATCTAGCCCAACCCAGGCTAGCCAGGCAATCTGACTTGACTTTTCACTAATTATCTTACAATTTGTAACAGTAAGGTTCTGTAAGGGAGAAAACTTTTCCAAGTTTGCCTATATCATACAGTAATGAATGGACAGAGCATGGGCTCATTACATTAGTACCACTTACACCAGCAAGCTTTTCCTAATTACTTACAGAGAATGCATATGCCCCATTCCTCTTTGACCTGTAATTTTGCTCAAGAATACACACACGCACACACACACACACACACACACACACTCATGCACTTTTTATTTATTTTTTTCCTATTACCTGCTTGTCTCAAAAACCCTTTAGGGAGAATTTATTTTTGAATTTGATAATGTGACATCTTTTTTTAAGGACTGAAGAGATCATTGTAAAAACAATTTTGTAGCTCTTAGTGGGAAAAGATAAAGAAAAAAATTTCCCAAAGTGCATAGAATCAATGCAGGAAATAACATTAAGTAAAAATTTTTAGTCTTAGCTATCTTTTCACCATGTGAATTTTTTTTTTTACATATTTAGTATATACATATACTACTATATACATATACTACAAGTTATTTGTTGCTTATCTGAAATTAAAACTTAACTGAGAATTCTGTATTTTATCTGGCCACCGTAACCCTGAGTGTCCTCCCAGCATGGCAGAGTATGATCCGAGAGAGGGAGAGAGCACACTGAAAACAGAAGCCACAGTCTTTTCATAAGCTGGTATCAGAAGTGACATGCCATCACTTCTGCCATGTTCTATTTATCAGAAGTGAGTTACTAAGTGCAGCCCGCACACAAGAGGAGGGGAATTAACTTCTTTCTCATGAGAGAGGAAGTATGAAAGAATTTGTGGATGTGCATTTAAGAACACAGCTGTGGGAGAGCACACAAAGGAATGTAAGCACCATGCTCTATTGCACCAGATCTAGTGACTGGCCCAGTGGTGAGCACATGTCCAAAATTCTACCACATCAGACTATTTCCGTGGGATAGACATTGAAAAGAAGAAGTTGTCTTTCCACTGGTTTGGTTAACAAGGGTTATAGAAGTCTGAGCTGCTGTTGACCATTTTTTTCCAACTGTAAGGAGGAAGCACATCTGTAGTTGAAAGAGGACATGGCCAATACACAAAGGCAAGCATAGTGTCAAGGTGGGAAAAAAAAAAGAGCAAGACCTCAGTCAATATCATTTGATTTCCTGGATCTAGTTGTCCCTGGACTTTGGAGTTTTATTTTATGTGTTGATTTGGCAAGAGTTTTAAGTGAAAACCAATGCTTTTTCAATTATATGTAATAATAATAATCACAAATATGAAAGAACCAAATTTTTTGCTGAAAACCACTATTTTAAAAAAATTTTTATTTATTTTTTACTTTTTTTTTATTATGCTCAGTTAGCCACTGTATAGTACATCGTATGTTCAGTGATTCATTAGTTGAGTATAACCCCAGTGCTCATCCACAACACGTGCCCTCCTTAATGCCCGTCACCCTGTTACCCTTCCTCCCCAACCCCCCTCCCCTTTGAAACCCTCAGTTTGTTTCCCGGGGGTCCATAGTCTCTCATGGTTCATCTCCCTTTCTGATTTCTCCCCCTTCAGATTTCCATCCCTTCCCCTATGGTCCTCTGTGCTATTGCTTATGTTCCACATATGAATGAAGCCATATGATAATTGTCTTTCTCTGCTTGATTTACTTCACTTAGCATAATCCCCTCCAGTTCTATCCATGTCGATGCAAATGGTGGATATTCATACTTTTTGATGGCTGAATAATATTCCATTGTATGTATATGTACCACATCTTTATCCATATATCTGTTGAAGGGCATCTCAGCTCTTTCCACAGTTTGGCTATTGTGGGCATTGCTGCTGTGAACATTGGGGTTCATGTGCCACTTCTTTTCACTACATCTGTATCTTTGGGGTAAATACCTAGCAGTGCAGTCTCTGGGTCATATAGTAGCTCTATTTTTAACATCTTGAGAACCATCATACTGTTTCCCAGGGTGGCTGTACCAGCTTGCACTCCCACCAACAGTGTAAGAGGGTTCTCCTTTCTCCACCTTACACCAGTTAGAAAATCACTATTTGAAACCATGCACTATTCTAAGCTCTGGGTTCACAGAGGTACATCAAACATATTATTCTTTGCTCTCAGACAACTATAAGTCTGTTTCTAGCTGGGTTGTATCTTCTGAATCTTAAAGTATCTTAAACTGCCTACTTAATATCTCATGTTTGATATATCAAATTCAATGTATAAAAAATTTAATATCATCTATTAAACCCAATTTTATTTTCCTCATATATTCCCTATCCTGATGACTGGAACAGTTATCATCTATTCAGCCATCAAATCCAGAAAATGGTAATTATCCTAGAGTAAGTATCCCTTCTGTCACTTCCCTCCACTTCTACTGGTATTTTAGATTCTATTTCCTTGGTATCTCTTGAATCTATTCATGTCTATTCCTTTGCTACTGTCAGTTTAGGCCCTACTTAATTCTCATCTAGATCACTACAGTAGCTCTCTAATGTCTCTTTTTCTTCTCTCTGATCTCTCCCCCTACTCATCATTCAAACCATCCTGAGCGCTGCTGAAATATAAGCCTGAATTTGACACTCCACTTTTGAAATGGTCCAAAAACATTCCATGATTTTCAAGATAAAGTGTCTATTCTGTTTAGCATGTAAATGTTATTATCTGGCTCTTACTCGCTCTTGCCTCATCTTTAGGTATCTGGAACCACTAGCATTGTTAAGATTAGGTCATCTTCTGTCATGCTCTCATGACTTCCCACATGCTCTTCCTTCCACTTGGGATCTCTTTCCACCACCTGCTTTTTAAATTAATCTGTACTCTACCACCAAATCCCAGCTCCAGATCACTTCCATTGAAAGGAGTAATGGGACTTCCAGTCTGATTTACATACACTTTGCTACCCTAGTAAGGACTGGAGTAATTACCTTACCCATCTGCCTACCTGAATAGATTGTGAGATTCTTGAAGTCAGGTACTCTATCTTATTCCAACTTTGTACTGAATGAATTATTAAGGTTTAGTCACCAATAGCTTTGTACTTGATACTTATCAACTAAAATATCTTAAAATTTTAAAATTTCATGATTCAAAAATAATTTAAATAAGTGCATTAGCATATACATGCCTTTTGGTTTTTTAAATGAGGTGCTTTGTTGTAAATAATTTACAGTTATTTCTGAAGTGTTAATCTATGCCTGGTTTAGTGATTCCCTGGTTGCTCAATCCATTTTGTAGACATTTTCCCTTTGTTTACTGATAATGTCTTTTAGCTGTCTGTTGGCACAAATGATGAACATAATGGAAACAGGAACCAATGCTATAAAAACACAGGATAAATGACCACATTAATAAATCACCTTTTTCCCTCCTACACTATTATAAAATTTGAACCAACTGGGGAACTAAAGGGTTGCAAGATGAATCTTAAGCTCTTTGAGCAAAAGGTAATATAGTAAAGGATGTTTTCTTTTACACTTTGACAGCAGAAAGTTTTTGTTGTCATTGAGAATTACAGTCATTATAGATAGCTCTAATATTCTTTATTATAAATTTTTAATCAGTTTTTGATCTGTACCAAATTGGAAATAAATCTGCATAACCCTATTTGATTCTTAGGATTATCAGTAAGTTTGCAAGAACTTTATTTCTGAGTTATGACTTTTTTTTGGGTGAGGTGAGCAAAATAAAATCTCTACTTATAGTCATCGTTACCAGAGTTGCCATGAATGGCATGTAAATCATATATTTATAAACCATGGGTGGAAGAGCCAAGGAAATGAAAGTGGGAGGACATATAAACTAAAAATGGAGAATTTTCGACATGCCAGAATCCATCCCTTTTGCAAGATAAATATACCTATTGAATCTTTATGTAAAATAAACAAGAATCATTTTAAATACAGTTTTTTTCTGTTTATGAAAATAACTCATACGTCATTGACAAAATGCATATAGACGTTCTTTCCCATTAAAAAGTGAAAAAATGACATGAATGGAGCTAAAGAGTATTATGATAAGTGAAACTAGTCAGTCAGAGAAATATGATGTCACTCATATGTTGAATTTAAGGAAAAAAAATAAGCAAAGAAATAAAAAGAGAGAGACAAACCAAGAAACAGACTCTTAACTAGAGAGAACAAACTGAGGATTACCAGAGGGCAAGTGTGTGGGGGGAATGGATGAAATAGGTGATGGGGATTAAGGAGTGCATTTGTTGTGAGAAGCACTGAGTAATGTACAGAATTGTTGAATCAGCATATTGTACACCTGAAACTAATATAACACTGTATGTTAATGAAAATTAACATTTAATTTATTTAATATAAATTAAATTAACATTTAATATTTATTTAATTTAATTTAATTTAATTAAAACATTTATTTAATATAAATTTATTAAAATTTAATAAAACTTTAAAAATGGAGAAAGTACTGATACCATTTTTAAAAGGACTCTTTGAGAGGAAATACAGCAATAATATAACATTAATAGTGTTTAGATTTCTGGAAAAAGAATGGAATATATTTTTTTAAATATTGTTTTACTTGGGAAAATGAGAAATTACTGATGTCTTGCTCAACCAATGGAACCCAAATAGTATTAACATTGCTTCATCTAAGAGAGTAGTGTATTAGAAATCAGTTGGCTCAAAATTCTAGGTGGATCACATTTGGCTAAGCATTGACAAATGTCTCAAATACCAAAATAAAAACTAAATAATCACTTTAAAAAATATAATAATCACGTTTTTAAACCACAAAATTCCACCTTTATTGTTTATAGTTTTGCAACTTGACACGAAATCATTTGGTTAGCCTTCAAGCCAAAGCTTTTTAAATGTATATTATATGTATATATTTGTGGGATACATATAGCACATTAAAAAAAACTAGGCATAAAATAGTTACTGTTGATATTAACAGCAAATTGTGGTGTGTAAAAGTGAATCCCAAATAAAGTTTTATCCTAGAACACTCACAAAAATTGGGAAATTTAATGTTTTAAGATGAGATGTAAAGTGATATTTTGAATTCAAACAATGAGCGTTCATATCCACTGAAATTGTCATTCAACACTTTTTACAAACTTTACCCTAATTTTCTTTTCACCTGAATAATTAAATTCACTTGATTCTTAAATACTGAATATATTTAAAAAATAATATGCTGGATGTTCTTAGTCATTTACAAGAAATACCCTATAAAACAAAAAAATTAATTACAAGTTAAAGTTTAAGAAAGTAAATTCTCATTGTTTTATCATCGATAATATAGTATTACATTAGAATGCAGAAGATGATAAATCCGATCATGTTTTATTAAAAATTTTGAGGAGTCTTTACATTTAAATAACTTAGAGAGAACAAACTGTTACTATACTCTTTCCAGACTTCTCTCACTTATAACTGTGACAGACATCATGAATTGATCATAGCATTCTTTTCAGTGGGTGTGTACTGAGCCTCACATTTTTCCCCCAGATCTCAAGGCATCATTACCAATCAACTGGACAGGTACTTGAGATGAAACTTCTTTTTTTTTTTTTTTTAATATTTCATTTATTTATTTGACAAAGAGAGATACAGTGAGAGAAGGAACACAAGCAGGGGGAGTGGGAGAGGGAGAAGCTGAGCAGGGAGCTGAGCAGGGAAGCTGAGCAGGGAGCCCGATGTGGGGCTCGATCCCAGGACGCTGGGACCATAACCCGAGCTGAAGGCAGACGCCTAACTGACTGAGCCACCCAGGTGCCCCTTGAGATGAAACTTCTTTGCCATTCTTCCGCTGAGCAGGGAGCCCGATGTGGGGCTCGATCCCAGGACGCTGGACCATAACCCGAGCTGAAGGCAGACGCCTAACTGACTGAGCCACCCAGGTGCCCCTCGAGATGAAACTTCTTTGCCATTCTTAGATAGGCAGTTCTTCTTGGCAAAGGAAGTGGAAAGTCACAGAGATAATATGAATTGGCTCACATCATATCACAACTCTGTAACTACAACTCAGATTGGCTATCTGTTGGTCTCCTGAGCCCTTTATTCCCCAGCTTATATTGTATTCTTTTACTGTATTTACTTTTTAAGGGGTTTCATATAGAATTCTACATATAGCATTTATTCCATAAATATTTTTGAATGATTGGCTCAATACTAAGCATAAAGTCATTTTTATTAGAAACTTAGTGAAGCATGTGGTGCTTGGGTGGCTCAGTTGGTTAAGCGTCTGCCTTCGGCAGAGGTCATGATCTCAGAGTTCTGGGATCAAGCCCCACATTGGGCTCCCTGCTCAACGGGGAGTCTGCTTGTCCCTCTCCCTCTGCCCTTCACCCCCACTTATGCTCTCTCTCTCTCTTAAATAAATAAATACAATCTTAAAAAAAAAAGAAAGTGAAGCATAATTGCTAGGGTAGAAATCATCAGATGTATACACTTCTGGCTGAATATGGATTCTGAGATGCTGCTTATTACAGAAAAAAGGAATACTTTAGTGATGGAGAGAGTGCTTACCTTTTACTTCTAGAGAAAGTGAAATTGTGCAAGTCTAGGAAGATTTTCTTTGAAAGCAAGAATATACAAAATAGGAAAGCCAAGATAATAAAATTTTAATTCATTTATTCAACTGTGTGCTTATGAAAAAAGTAGGTAATAGTTTCTGTCGAATAGAAATGTAATGAATGGAAGAAAACGGCTTGGGAAAAAAGCTCTTTACTTACAAAATAGATCAGTAGTTGTTGAATGGATAAAGTATTGTTGAGGAGGATGCAAAGCAGGTGAGTGATCATGATGGGATGGGGTTAGTTAGGGAAATTTATGCTATGAAGTGGATTTTTAGCCATAAGGTGATCGTTTTCTCACAGAGACAACCGCTTATAATGAATGTTCATTGAAGCTCACATTGATGCATTTTCATGTCTGAGAAGCCAGCCTTTCTCTCACCTAATTGCCTGGGCTAGAACCTTTAGTACAATAATGAATTGAAACGTCCTTGTCTTGTTCATGGTATTAGGGGGAAACCATCCAGCCTTTTATCATTAAGGATGATGTTAACCATTGGTTTTTAATAGATGTCTTTTATCAGGTTGAGGAAGTTCTTTCTCTTCTATTCCTAGTCTTTGGTGAATGTTTTTATCATGAAAGGTGCTGAGATTTTTCAAATGCTTTTACTGCATCTCGTGATTTTGATTTTTTATTCTGGTACACGTTAGCTGATTTTCAGTGTTAAACTAACATTTCATCCTTGGGATAAATTCCAGTTGTTATAATTTATAAGGGTATAATTATTTTTATAGGTTGTTGGACTTTGCTAGTATTTTGCTAACATTTCTACATATATATTCATAGTTTTCTTGAGATGTCTTTGGTTTTGGTATCAGGGCAATACTGGCCTCATAAAATGAGTTGAGAAGTATTTCCACCTCTTCTGTTTTTTGGAATTGTTTGTGAAGAAGAAGTGTTAATTCTTCTTTAAATGTTTGATAGTCTCTCCTTCCAATTGCCTTTTATCACAATCTGCATTGTTCCTGAGAGCTTCCTAAAGCTTGAACTTCTCCATGTTCTATTAAAAATGAAGTCAGTTCCTGTGAGAAAAGATTAGAAGATATCTATTTTGTAGCTTGTTTCTTCCCAGGCACAACTCATGAACTAGGGCTCTGAAGCTGGGGGTATGGACCATGGCAAGCTTTTCTCTGAGTGACACCCCACTCTATGAGCTGAATAATTGGTGGAGGGGTGGGCAGCAGTGTGAGATCCTCTGAATTTGTCTCTCCTGGCATAGAACCATTGTCTCCTGAGCAGAGAAAGAGTGGTCTGGGCCCCAGAATTCTTAGAATGTTGTGGCCAAGATATAGCCTCTGTTCCACAAGTTGGGGCTGGGCAGAAGGGAGCTCTTACGTCTCAACCACATTCACCTGTGATTTAGTCTCAGCAAAGGCGCTGGTGGCAGGATGAGAAATGCTGATATCCTGTTCTTCCTGGGAGAAAAGCCCTCTAACTAGGAGCTGGAGGGAGGAGCTCTTAAAACATTTAAAACATGCAGAAAAATAGAGATTTCACATATATTAACATTTTGCCATATTGGCTTCAGAATTATTTTTCATAAAGAAATAAAATGTCACAATAAAGTTGATGTTTTCTTTGCATTTATATAGGGTATATTTAAAATATATGTGAAACCAAGAGGGAGAGGAACATAAGGTTTTCTAGCATCTGAGCTTTCTTTAGCATTACCATAGATGAGTCCAGTTTTTTAAATCTAACAACAACAAACCAATTAGAACCACTCCCAGCTGCTCTAGCTAACATGTTGGCTTTAGTATCTACATTATGTTCACCTATGTCAATAAATTCAGCCTTATCTAAAATCATGTTCCCCCTCCCCTGGCTCATCCATATCCTAACTCTGTCTGCTGAGAGAGACAAACAACCACTCACCAAGGCTTTGAGTACTACCTTGGTGAGAGGTGCTTCTGCATATTTGAAAAACTCCCAAATGGTGGGGTTCTCTGTAGGCCAGATATATGTATAGGAAATGCTGCATTTGAAATGGCGTCCCCTATTTCAATGGTATATGGAATCTTAGGTTGCAGAGGCCAAGCATGTAATAGCACTTAAATTGCTGGTGTGGTTGTCAAAGCAACATCAATGGGGAGTGGTAATGGAATGTTCTGACATACAGCTATCTGTGTGGTTAACTGATCTCAAAGATCAAAGAAGTAGACCCCCTGCTTAGTTCTACTGAATCTTCATGACAGAAAAAACTCTCAGTCTTACCTGGGAAACAATGATAGAAACTCTTGGCTTCTCAGCCAATTTTCAGAGTTAAGTCAATTCACACACATAGGGCCTCTGAATAAAGTGTTGGCACTGTACCTTGAAGAAAGAGCTTATAGTAATAACAGAAGTTTCTTCCTAGCCTTCCCCAAAGAGACCCATTTCTATTTACTAGGAAAAGTTTTCTGGAAAAACAAAAACATCCAGACCTTTCAGGGTTTATTATACTGAACAAATCCTCCAAGAAAGCAAAATTTTATGGGCCAGTGGTCAGACTGTGTCTTGTGGATCAGGTAACATGTGGAATCTCCTCAAGATGGGCCTGGCTTTTTTATAAGACAGCTGGGTCTTGGAGGATATTGTAACCTTAATCAAGTGAACTCCAGTGGCAGTTGCTGTCCTAGAGATAATCTTTTTTTTTTTTTTTTTTAATTTTAAAGAAACCAGCATTTGGTTCTTGACACTTGGTACAAAGTTATTGATCTCCCAAATGGCATTCAACATTCCAAACAGAGAACACTAGAATTTTTTTTGTTTTTTTCTCTCTTGGAAGAGAAGCAGGATACTTTTATTTACTTGTCTCAGGGATTACATTAATGCTATGATTCCATGCCACAATTTAGTTCTTGGGGATCTTGATGATCTCACTCTTCCAACAGGACTTCACACAGGCTCACTCCATTGATGCTATCACATAGTATCTTAAGGACAGGAAGAAGCAAGTTCTCTGATTGTTTTGTTAAGACATACTCCAGTCAGAACCTAATAAATTAGTGATGCTGCCCCATCAGTGAAATTTCTGGAGTGTTACTAGTCTGAGCATGTTGAAATTTGCCTTCCAGTGTGAAGTTTTGCACCCTACACCCCTGTCACTATAAAAGGAGGCACAATGCTTGGAGGCATCATTAGATAGTGAAGATTATATATATTTGGTTGTGCTACTCTGACACATGTACGTGATGACCTAAAAAGCTGCCAGCTTTGAATAGGGGCTAGAGCTAGAAGAGGTACTCCAGCTTGTCCAGGCTATATTCCAAACATCTTTGCTCTTATGAGTTAGTGGATTCAGTGGTGCTAAAAATGTCCATGGAAGACTAGGATACTGAATACAGTCAGTTGCTAGCTCTAATACACAGTATTACAGTAGAGGTCACTAGGGTTTAGATGGAAAGGTATGTCCTTTTTGGTAAGTAATTGTTTTCCATTTGAAAAGCTGCTCTTGGCTTACTGTTGGCCCATTCAGATAATAAAATCCCAAATTTGGGACATCAACTGATCATATAGTTGATCCAGCCCCTTATTATTGTTACCTGATCCCCAGTTACCATAAAAACAAGCCTCTTAACTGTACTTCATCATGAAATGAATGTTATTACATATAGTACCAGAGTAGAGAAAGTTTTGAATTATGAATCACAGGAGCAGGTGGCGTATATTTCCAGCCCTACGACACTGCCAGTTCTTCTGTAACCCAAAGAATATTTCTTATGGGGAGAGGAATTGAGTGAGGAAGAAATAAAGCCTGGTTTGCAGATGGTTCTGTATGATATGCTGGTATTAGCTAGAAGTAAACGTCTGTGTCTCACGTATGGCTGATTTTAAAATGAAGCATAGAAAGGAAATATCCCCAGCAGGCAAAACTTTGGTACGTTTTATTGTTCAGTTGACTTCGAAAGAGAGATGGCCAGAGCTAAGGATCTGCATTGATTTATGGGCAGTAATTAATGATTTGTCAAGATGGTCAGTATTAGATGGTGCAATACTGGAGAATTGTGGACAGAGAAGTTTGGGGAAGAGGTATATTCCTGGAGTTCTTGGAATGGGTTTACAGTGTGAAAATACCTGTAATCCTGTGGCTTCTTATCCATAACACCCATGAAGGAGGATACAGTGAACTGCCCTTTGGTTGTAGGTATCTATTTTCCATTTTAGTGCTTGTTTAATATGCTATTGAATAAAGGGCTATGGTGGTGAGGGCGGAGATTATACATGAACACAATGATATGACTATCCCTAACCAAGGCTTATCAGGTTGCTGATTGTCTAAGACATTCAATCCTGAGCTTCCAATATGTTAGTACATTGCTAGGATATGTTGAGCATACTAGATTCCTTATATAATTGAGAAGAAAGTTTGCCCTTACTGTTATAGACAATATATTTGGAAACTGAATTTACTTTCCCTGCCTACCATCTTCTGTTTGCATTAACATGGATGGACATACTAAATCACGATATCCTACAAAACACTGTTTTTGATCAAGGAACTCATTTTACAATAAATAAATAAAGCAACAGGCTAATGCTCATGGTGTTCGCTAATATTAGCATGTATTCATCTTATCAGACAATTAACCAGTTATGGAAACAGTTGAGAAGCTGAATACTCTGAACTAGCAACCATTATTCATGGCTGTTTCTTTTATAAATAGAATGTATGGATTTAGGAATTAAGGGTTAGAAATGGAGTGAACTATCATACTATTATATATAATTATATATTTACAGTTTTCAGTGTAACCTCCCTGCAACTCTGAGTCCTGCAGGTTTAAGGGTTTTAGAACCATGAGAAAAATGCTTCCAACATCTTGTTGATGATTTCATTGAATTATAAGCTGATTGCTCTATGACCATTTTGAGTTTGAATGCCATTGGAGAAATAGGCAAAACAGAATTTTGTACTGTTGGCTAGGGTAACTGATTATAGGTATTATGGGAAATATTTTCTGATACACAATGAGGAAAGGGATGAGAAATGACACAATCCAAGAGATTCCCTTGAGGTTCTTAGTAATATTATGATCAGGAGTAAAAGTTGCCATAATCAGCTCCATACAGGTAATGCAGTAAAGGGCTCAGAAGCCTTCAGAATGAAGGTGTGATTCATCCTATCCTCTCTAGCCAAGGTGATACTAAGGGTAAAAGGAAAAGAGAATAGATGGTGGAGGGAAATAGTTATAAATACCAACCATAGCCTCATGACTAATTGCAGAAGCAAGGACTATAATATAGACATTAGATATTTTTCCTTGAGTGATTACAGACACATTCATACATACATTTGGTGTTTGATTTCTTTCCCACATCATAACTAATTACTACTGTTGTAATTTAATTGTATCTTTAAGAATATAAAAATGCATAGTCACAGACTGAGTGGAAGAAAGTATTACCAGAGATCCTGGAACTGAAACTGCATACAAGTTGAATGAGACTTTGGGAGATGTGATTGGTCTTTTTGTTTGTATGAAGAGTAATTTCAGTATGTTAGTTGAGAGTATTATTATTGTTTGAAGTTCAGTAATTAAAGAAGGGTGTATTCTGGGTGATATAGTGAATAGTCATCATTTTATTTTTCTGATTTCTAGTATTGTGGAACACTGTAAAAGTATGCTTTTGTTGTGTAACAAATCACCCCAAAACTTAATGGCTTAACACAACAACTGTTTATTTCCTTACAATTCTGTAGGTTAGAAATTTGGATTAGGCTCAGCTGAGATGGCTCGTCTCTGTTCCACACTGTATCAGTGGGAGTCATTCATGCATTTGTGCTCGGCTGGATGGTCTTCTCACTGCCTGGAACTTGGCTGGCTGTCGGCAGGACCGATGTAAGTAACTTACCTCTATTTTACTTCATGGCCAGCAGGCTGCCCTGAGGTTATTCCCATGGTGGTGGCTGCAGAGTCTCCAAAAGCAGCGAGAGGGCAGCTGTTATGTATGAGCACATTTCAAGCCTCTGCTTGCACCCCATTTGCTAATGTTTCATGGACTAAAGCAATCACATGGCTAATCCTAGATTCGAGGGGTAGAGAAATAGACTCCACCCCTTAACTGTAGGAACTATTAAAGTCATGTTACAAAATCTTAGGAAGAATCTGCAGCTATTTTTGCTGTCTATCACGAACACACTCTCAGTAGAAATTACAGGCTTTCTAGCCTTTCCTGTACTATGAGCTAGGACCTAGCCTCTGCCAGTCAGGTGTGCCCTGAGCCGACTTTCCATTAGGCTTCGAAGATAGTGGCTCAAAGAATCAAGCACCATGTTAAATCCACTTTGAAAGGTGGAGGCACCCTCATCCAGTTTCCAGAGGCAGGAGTGGAGTGCCTAAGGCTCTAGTGGTATCATCCAGGGTCCAACGCTCATGGTGGTGGTGATTTGATGTTTGCTCTCTGCTCAGTGGCTGCAGGGATGTTGCCTTCATTGAACCAGTTCTGTAGTTTGAGGCTTTTTTTTTTTTTTTTTTTCCTTTGGCCTGCAGAGTATTTAAACCTGGTTCTAGGGTCTTCATAGAGATTTTGTGTGAATTACCCAATAAACTAATAAATTTATTTTCTAAATATATATATTTAGATAGAATTGATTTCTACTGTTTCCCATTAAAAATCTTAACTCATATGGTCCCTCCGCATCCCATTCTTATCTTCCTTCTCAGGGATAATAACTATCCTGAATGGAGTATGTTTTTATAGATATAGTACATGAATATGCATACATAAAATATATAAATACTTTAGTATATGTTAAAACCTTATCTTATTAGTAAAATACTGTGTATAACATTCAGCAACTTGCTCCTTCATCCAACATCATGGTTTAAAGAATTGTTCTTTTTGACACATTTGCTGGGTATGGTATCTCATTAAAGTTTTCTTTTGTATTTCTCTTGTGACTGGGGAGGTTGACTACCTTTCCTTATGTTTATCAACATTTATTTTTATTTTTGTCAGGTGGATAAGCAAATGCAGTCTTTGCAGATTATTTTTATTGACTTGAATGACGGACTAACATATCTAGATTTTTATCTTCTCCCACGTTTTTTCCCCATGATTCCTAACTATTCTGCTATTCCTATTTAAGAAGATAGTTTTTTTTTTTTTTTTTTTTTTTAAGGGGGGAGAGGGGCAGAGGGAGAGAGACAATCTTAAGCAGGCTCCACTCCCAGTGCAGAGCCTGTCACAGGGCTCAGTCTCACAACCCTGAGGTCATGACCTGAGCCCTAAATCAAGAGTCGAACTCAACCAACTCAGCCACTGAGGCACCCCAAGGAGATAGTTTTTATATTTCAATCAGCTTTTTAGTTTTCCTCAGAGAAAGATTAATTTGAAATGGTGGATTGGTTCTTTCTGGAAGTGGATGTCTCTATATATTTTTTAAAATTTTCATTTCTCTGATTTTAGTAATGCCAATTACCAATCTGTTCTCTGCACTTAGGAGTTTATTTTTTGTTTTTGTTTTTTTAGATTGCACGTATAAGTGAGAGTCATATGGTATTTGCCCTTCTCTGTCTGACTTATTTCTCTTAGCTTTTTGAGAGTTTGTTTATAATGTATCTCAGTGAAGATCTCTTTGGATTGAATCTGTTTGGGGTTTTTGAGCCTCATGTACCTGGATGGCCATATCTCTCTAGATTTGGGATATTTTCAATCATTGTTTCTTTAAATAAGTTTTCGTTCTTTTTTTCTTCTTCTGGAACTACCATAATGTGAAAATTGTTTCACTTGATGGTGTCCCACTGTTAATATATGCTTTCTTTTTATTACTATTTCTTGTTTCTCCTTTGACTGGATAATATCAAGAGGTCTGTCTGCAAGTTTCAGGTTCTTTCTTCTGCTTTACTGAACCTTTGTTGAAGCACTCTGTTGCATTTTTCATTTCATTCATTGAATTCTTCAGCTCCAGAATTTGTTGGGTCTTTTTTATGATTTTTATCTCTTTGTTGAACTTCTCATTTTGTTCATGCATTGTTTTCCTGAGTTCATTGAGTTATCTTTGTTTGTTCTCTTGAATTTTGCTGAGCATCCTTAGAATAATTATTTTGAATTTCAGGTAGCTTTCAGGTCTCAATTTCCTTGGGATCAATTACTGGAAATTTATTTTGTTCTTTTGGTGGTACCGTGTTTCCTTTCTGTTTTTAATGGCTTTGTACTTATGCTTGTGCATTTTAGGGAACAATTATCTCTTTCTTTCAGCCTTTTGGGACTGGCTTCGTTAGGGAATGACTTTCACCTGATGTTATCTGTGAGGGCACCAGCTGGATGGGGTGCAGCATCTCTGGTTCCTTGAGGGCACGAAGGCATAGTCTCTGCACAACTCTCAGCCAAGGTCAATGTTGGCAAAGAATGAGAAGATCTTCAGTGGCCAAGA
The DNA here is from genome assembly GCA_028534135.1 of Potos flavus. NCBI lineage: Eukaryota > Metazoa > Chordata > Mammalia > Carnivora > Procyonidae > Potos > Potos flavus. The sequence goes on along the minus strand of CM052889.1, from coordinate 46,230,312 downwards.
CTGTGGGGGTTCTATGGGTGGCTGTGGTTACTAGGGCTATTGGGGTCCTCAGAGGCAAAGGCTGTGGGGATCCTTCTGTTTCCCTTTTTGTCTGTGGGAGGAAGTTATTGCCAAGGGGATCCCTTTTGGTGCCAGGTCTGGCATGCTACCGAATGACCGCAGAGCCAGGGTCCTGAGATCAAGTGCACATGGAAGTACCACAGTGCCCGGAATGTGGGGCACAGGCATACTTGTGGCATGATGCCAGTGTCTGAGGTGTAGGTGTATGCAGATCTTCTGTGGAACTGGAGTCTGGGGCTCTCTGGAGTGATTTGGGCCCAGAAGGAGACATGCATCAGCAGCATGAGCCTGGGATGACAGGGTGCAGTGGTGGTTCGGGCCTAGGGGGCAGGGTGTAGTAGCAGCATGCCCTGGGGATGGTAGGTGAGAGTCCTGACTTTGTCCCCAGCATGTAGAGTGCAGAGCAAATTTGCCTTTGTTATGCTGAGCCAAATCCCTGACTCAGGACCCTGGAGGTGGGGCACAGGGCAATGGCACACTCTGGTGACGATGGCTCAAATCCATGACCGAGACCTGGGGACAGGGTACAGAACAGCATAGTGTAGCCCAGTTGTTGCAGGTCAAAGCTCCAACTTGGGACTTAGATGGTGTAATACACAGCAGTGGCAGCTGGGCATTATTGTTGGTAGGTCAAAGCATGACTTGGGACCTGAGGACAGGGCACAGAGCAGCAGGAGAATGCAGCCCTGGTTTTGGGGGGTCAAAGCTCTGCTTCAGACCTGGGGCAGGGTACAGAGCAGTGGTAGCTCCAGTCCCATGAATGGTGAGGTGCTGTGGGATCGTGATCCAATAAAGCCTGCCATAGTAGCTACTGGGGCCCCTGGAGCAGGTCTCACTGCAGTGACAGCTCTAGCCTTGAGAAGGAGGTGCAGCAGATGGAGACTCTAGGGGTCCTCAGTAGTAAAGGCTGAAAACATCCACAACAGTGAGGCTTGTTGGGATTCTCCTGTTCTTCCCTGTGGGGCAGAATTCCTCTGAGGGAATCCTTCTTGGCACTGAACTGCCCTGGACTGGGGTGTGGTGAGATGCAGGTAAAATGCTTCTCATGCTTTTCCTAGATGCCACCCCTGGTTTCTGTTTTCGTTTTTGTTGTTGTGGGGGTGATGAGTGTTGAGACCTCCTATTCTGCCATCTTGCTGATGTCACCTCCAGCAACCTTTAATCTTTTCCCTATCTTTATAGTTTTGCCTTTTCGAGAATGTCATATAGTTGGAATCATACAGTAGATAGCCTTTTCATATTGGCTTCTTTCACTTAATATGCATTTAAGGCTCCTCTGTGTTTTCCCATGGCTTGACATCTCATTTTTTTAAAAAATCACTTAAAAAATATTCTATTGTTTGGATGTACCACTGTTTATTTATTCATTCACCTACCGAAGGGCATATTGATTGCTTTTATGTTTAGGCAATTATGAATAAAGCTGCTATAAATATCCTTTTCCAGGTTTTTGTGTGGAATTAAGATTTCAGTTCTTATGGGTAAATATCAAGGAGCACAATTGATGGAACATGTGGTAAGAGTATGTTTAGTTTTGTAAAAAACTGCCAAATGCCTTCTAAAATAGCTGTACCATTTTGCATTCCCACCAGCAATGAATGAGGGTTCCTGTTGCTCCACATCCTCACTAGCATTTGGTGTTATGAGTGTTTTGGATTTTGGCTATTCTAATAGGTGTGTAGTGGTATCTCATGGTTATCTTATTTTGAAATTCTCTAATGACATGAGGAGGAGCATCTTTTCATACACTGATTTGCCATATGTGTGTCTTCTTTGGTTAGGTGTCTATTCAGATCTTTTGTTCATTTTTAAATTGGGGTTTTTTTTATTGTTGATTTTTAAGAGTTGTTTGTATGTTTTGGGTTGGTAATTGTCCTTTATCAAATATATCTTTTTTTAAAAAAGATTTTATGTATGTATTTATTTTTTATTGTGTTATGTTAGTCACCATAAAATACATCATTAGCTTTCGATGCAGTATATGTATGTATGTATGTATGTATGTATGTATTTTAAAGAGAGAGAGAGAGCGGGGGGAGGGAGAAGGACAAGCAAACAATGCTCTGAGCATGGAGTCTGATGTGAGGCTTTATCTCAGGACACTGACATACTGACCTGAGCCGAAACCAAGAGTGGAGGCTCAACTGACTGAGCGACCCGGGCGCCCCAATCAAATATATCTTTTGCAAATATTTTCTCCCAGTCTGTGTCTTTTCTTCTCATTCTTTCGATAGTGTCTTTTGCAGAGCATCAACAGGCTATATTCTGATAATTTCAACCAAAATATACATAAGTCTTCTGTGCATTTAGCCTCCAAAGGTTGATATAAGGTAAAGATTGGTATTTGTGTAAGGGAATAAGAGATACCTGGCAGGTCTCTGAGAAAGAGCTAGAGGAAAAGAGAGTGAGTAATGTGGACTTTTATGTTTATTTCATGCACATGACTTATATATCCAGCACATAGCAGATCTTCAGGTATTTAGGATTGAGAAAGGAGAAGAAAATGATCAATAGAACAAGGCACCAGCCACTTGGTGTAATTGGTTCAAACCTAGTACTTGCTGTGTGACCTTACTGTGTGACCTTGTTACAACCTCTTCAACTCTACAATAGATGGGCATTACCTATTTTTCTGGGTTGCTGTTAGGAATAAATGACATAACATATATAATGGTACATGATCCAGTGCCTAGGCTGTGACATGTGCTCCCATGTTAACCACTGCTCATCTTTCCTTCTTCCCTTAAGAGTCCTCATTGTGGAGAGATTCAAGGCTACAAAATGATTAGCCATTAAAGAAATTTATGAGTGATTCAATACCAATTTTTAACATACATAGTGACTCTAAGTGACCATGTATGTTATACACTTATGTGTCTTTATAAAAGAAAAATTCTACTATACGTCACTTCTGTTAAATAGTGTGTGGACCAAAAAGCGCATTTGAGAAGAACCACTGAGGATGTAAAACCTTTTTTAATAAAACAAGATTCTGGATGACTGGAAGGCTAAAACAAAACTAATAGTTCCAAAGGTCATGATAAGTGAATTAGGAAAGTAATCAAAATGGCTCAGCAAAGCAGTGTTGTCATTCTTCATCTTAATGAATCTCTTAAAGAGTAAATAAAAGGAGAAAGATGAAAGTAATTATTGACTGTGTACCTAGTTATTGAAGGTGCTGGTATCTCCAAGGAATACAGTTCATAAAGCTGAGGCTATAGGTGAATGTACATATATGTCACGCAGCTGCCTCAGCCCTGGGAACTATATATCGTTTACATAGTGAGTGTACAAATACTTATTCTAATGAATATGTTATGTAGAACTCTGTCCCTCTGTTACACCCCGCTCAGTTTATACAGCTGTCATCTTGGGAGTTAGGAGGGCTAGAAAGAACCTGGCAGTAGGTGTCTGAGACTTGAGTTAGCTTCCGTCTCTACGATTCCTTTCTGATTAAGAAGGCATTGAATGTCCTGGCCTGCCATTGAACAGCAAAAGGCATAGAGGAGACAAATGAAGGAAAAGTTTTTAGAAAGAGTTTCAAAAAAGGAAGATGAATGATCCACAATATTATTGCTATGGGAAATATAATAAACACTCTTTCTATGTATATTGTGTTAGAGGATGGTTTACTGGTGCAGATCTTTTTTTTTTTTTAAGATTTATTTATGTATTTTAGAGAGAGAGAGAGCGTGCACAAGTGGGAGGGGCAGAAGGAGAGAGAATCTCAAGCAGACTCCATGCTGTGCATGGAGCCTGACATGGGGCTTGATCTCTTGACCCTGAGATCACGACCCTGTAATCGAGACCTGAGCCCAAACCAGCTTAACTGACCTAACTGACTGCGCCACCTAGGCGCCCCACTGGTGCAGATTTTATTTGCACCAACGCAACAGGACACTGTTAGAGCTGGGGAGTCTCTGATCATTTTAGTGGTTGTTGAAGAATATACATATCAGCCTTATCATTTTGTCACTTTGACTAGTGCAATTATTAAATCACCTATTCTAGTAAGTTGTAACTCATTATATAATGATTATATTACTTTATATTTTTAACTTAAAGACACTCGTAAATTCTGTCATGAAAACATTGTGAAGCCAGTATGGAAGTGTTATTTCATATTTCAAGAAAAAGTGCTTTATATATATGTATATTACTTATATATTTATATATATATACATATATATATAAAATAGGTTATACAAAAAGTGATTTTATTTTATTTATTTATTTATTTATTTAAAGATTTTATTTATTTATTTGACAGAGATCACAAGTAGGCAGAGAGGCAGGCAGAGAGAGAGAGGGGGAAGCAGGCTCCCTGCTGAGCAGAGTCCGACGTGGGGCTCGATCGCAGGACCCCGAGATCATGACCTGAGCCGAAGGCGGAGGCTTTAACCCACTGAGCCACCCAGGCGCCTCAAAAAGTGATTATATATATATGATTTTAAAAAACGAAATGAAGATACACATACTATTTTGTTACCAGATTTATTTTACTTACCAGCGTAAACATGGAAAGAAAATGAGTAATATTCATGTTTTTGCATATTCTTCCACATTATTGTTATAGGTTTTATAGATTCTGGAATGTGGATATACCATAGTTTATTTAACCAAACTCTATACTTGGACATGTAGGTCATTTTCATTCTTAAAATAAGTCTGTGCCAAATATATTTGTAGTTAAATTTCTCTTTCTTAGAATTGATTCCTAGTAGTGATATTGATGAATGAAGAATAAGAGCAATTTTAAGGCAGAAAAGTTTTGAGTAAACCTGAAACTTTTAAAGAAATTGATGTTAGAAACAATGAAGAATTAACAAGAACAATGGAAATGTTTTTGAAGCAGGGACAGCTGTAAAGGTCAGAGTAGGATATCATGTGTCCAGAGAAGAGCATTTTTAATACAGCCCATAGGAATTACTCAGTCAAGGTTATGATTGTAAAAAGAGCATTTTTTTAGATCTACTTGAAATTAAGGGAGTATATTTAAGACTAAAGAAAGGATGTGCTTTTCCCAGTGATAAAGCAACTATGTAGATGTAGCTTTTGTGGTGGACTAGAGGGCTAAAGAGGATGGTTTGGAAAGTTTCCTAGAAATCATGGGGCAACCTGTCATGGGCTACATGTTTCCATACTATAAAAGTTCTGACTCATGTGGAAGCAACAGGAAGAGGCATGTTTTCCTAGTGACTATGACTGTAAATTATTCTTTAGAGATTTTAAGAAGCAAATATTTCAGACCTTGACCACACAATGCAGCAGAATTGACCTTTTTCAGAATGATTCTTTATTTTATTTTATTTTTGTAGGGGAGGATCATTTTAGGATTGGTTTAGACATTATCTTTCCATCTTATTGCAGTTGATTCGATTCTGTTCACAAAATGTTGTTTTGGATTGACTGTTCTTCAGGCATATTTTTCTGTCTAGACATAACCTAAATGGCAGACAGCAAGAGGCTCTGTAAATATCACTTGTATCTGCAAACCCAAAGGCAAGCCGGGGCCACATATCTGTCATTTCTGTCACACTTACACAGAAAGTATTTCAATCTCAACTCCCCCTCAGCCCATCTTAGCATCAAGCCCTAAAGAATTTCAGCTGGAAAAGCGACTACATTCAGTCTCTGTGTCAATACCAACCAAATCTCTAAGGGTATTTAGCACCTTACCTTCTCTAGGAGGTGAGGTGGGGGATTAGTCAAATGTATGCAGTTTAAACTTCTTGAAAAGCTACAGCCTCAGCCCCTCCAATATCCTCAGAAACCCTAGGTTTTATCCATGCTCAATACTTGGGATAGAACTTGAATTCTGTTTGTGGCCCTAGCAAGCTTACCTGACAGACACTTGTTCCAGAGCCTAGCTGTTGGCTGATATCTTGCTTTATTCTGGCATATAACCTTTAATCCAGGACTGGGCCCCTTATAACCTGCCTCTAGGCATTGTATTGTCTCTGCTGTTTTGATCTACATCCTCACCATATTAGATCTTTCAATATTGATACTCACCTGTATTAGACCCAGGGCACTATGTTGATTAGTATCTGCTAGGAGGCCATAAAGACTTTTACTTTATTTCCTTTTGGTCTTTGTCCCACACATTGTGATATATTCTTAACTCCCCTTCTGTTTGCTTTTAAGATTTCAACACACCTAGTAGCAGAGGCTCAGCAAGTTATACTAATGACAATAAGGGCATATAGTAGGAAAAGCATACTGTATTAGTTGCCCCATCTTGTAAATATGAAAATGAAAGATGTTTATTTATTGGAAATAATGCAATATTCATTTTAAATGACTACTTTTTCTGCATTATTTTCTATCACCAATTTCTCTTTCCATTGATGTTGGAAACAGAGTGGGAGGCTTTTTTTTTTTTTTAACCCCCTCTGTATAATTACCGTTTGGCAGGTTACAGCTCTTTACAATAGCAGTCTGGAAATGCTAAAGGTTTGGCAATGGAAAAAGTGTGAACTGTGTTTAATTTTGTTTGCTGATATTTATATTTTTTCCTAAAATGATAGTCATGAGGATATATTAAAGGGAAGTATGCTATTCACTAGGGGGTACCTGAATCTAGGAAGTGCCATTGAGGCCGAGTTGGATTTAAACTTCTACAGACTTTGCTATTCCATTTTATTTTAGTGGTAAAGTCTTTAAGATGAAGGGCAGAGGAGGAGAGAGAGAATATGATTATAGTCTATATCTTAGAATATATATATTCTAATGCTATATCTATATCTAAGAATACATTTATTGTTAAGTAAATTAAATCCAGATAATTAAAATGATTAGAATTTAGTGATGAAAAGCATTCAGATATAGCATTTGACATTTTTACATCTCAAATCAGTATTGCCAAATTTTTTCATGTACTTTGTACTTGAAATTGAAATTGTTTAAATTGAAGGTAAGCATAATGAAATTCTGACACTTTCAGTGAACCCTGTACTTAGTCATGTACTCTGATTAGGTAATGCTCTCTCTATGGTGAGAGCAAAGTTTGGCTTAATGGAAAGGGTGCTGGTATTAAAGTTGGAATATTTGGGTTTGAATCCAGATGGCTCTACCTACTAACTGTCCATTTATATGGGGTAAGTTATTTAATCTTTTCATATCTCAGTGTCCTCATCTATAAAACAAGAACAATAACAGTCACCTCACTAGATTATTATGGGGATAGAATTTGAAAGTAACTCACGGTAGGTACTTTGTGTACATTTCTTTTTTCAGTTTTTAGAAATGTTTAAGCATAGATAGGACAACAGAGAGCTGGGAGTAGTGGAAAATTTTTAGGTAACCTTGAAAGTCATAACGAAGCTTAGTATCTCTTACCAATGGTTCCTAAATGGACCTTTGTTGTTATACTGTTTTTCATTCAACTCAATTATATGGGCATTTATTATGAATCTCCATTATGTCCTTGGTTGGTATACACAGGGAATGTGAGTATTTGGAGGATGCATTTCCCTCTTTTCTGCCTTGCTTTCTTGCTTCCACAGTGTACTGCCACCTTCTGACTATCTCATCTGGAGCTTGTCCCTTTGCTCTGTCTCCAGTGGTATATTCTCCAGTGTCCTATGGTTTTTCCTTACTAGGGTTCACTCTATAACCTCTGAAATAATACCTAGCTCAGAGGCTGCTGTGAGGGTAAATGAATACGATAAAATAAAACATTAGAATGCATTAGAACAGTATCTTGGGATTAAGTAAATGCTTAATAGATTTTAGTTATTATTGTTTCTGCCCAGTCTCCTTGGGCTGGGGCTTGTTCTACTGGGTTGGCCACTTTTGTTCAGGTTTTTTTCTGAGCAGAACCCCTTGCTGTCTATGATGAGTACAAGAAAGATCATAACAAGGATGAGAGTCTTGGTATTTGGGTTAAAAACATCATTGGAAGTGACCTTTGTTAGGTAAGAAGCTACAAAGTTATCCATTGGGCAAGCATATTCTTTAAAGAATTTATTTATTTGACACACAGAGAGAGATCACAAGTAGGCAGAGAGGCAGACAGAGAGAGAGAGGGGGAAGCAGGCTCCCTGCTGAGCAGAGAGCCTGATGCGGGGCTCGATCTCAGGACCCTGAGATCATGACCTGAGCCGGAGGCAGAGGCTTTAACCCACTCAGCCACCCGGGCGCCCCCCCCCTTTTTTTATTTTATTAACATATAATGTATTATTTGCTCCAGGGGTGGGCAAGCATATTCTATACATGAAAATATTAATAAGTAAAATATTATTTGCAGTTTGTCACAGGTATTTATTTTGTCATACTTTTCATATTTTTAAGTTTTGCAATCAATTTATATATCCGTATATAAGGTATCAAAAACAGAAAAACTCCAGAGAAAAAGCATCCATGCACAATCATGTTCTTCTCATTTCCCATACAATTCAGTTTATTTCTAACAAGAACATCAAAGTTTCTTACCACGGAAGAGTGACCTTTAAAAAAAGACCTGACAACCAGATAAACTACACATCATTTACAGAGGGATTCAGTGGAATTTACTCCATCTATTTCCCTGGCCTCAAGATAAAATTATTCATTCTAGAAAGGCACAGCTGATTGAGGAAGGAAGACGCAGATTGAAAAGAGATAATGCTTTGAGGTGTGTTTGCGACAAAGTGTCTAGACCACTGGATTTTCACCTATAGAATGTGGCAGTTGGACTAGATAATTTTATTTGATTATTTTTTATAAAGATTTTTATTTATTTGAGAGAGAGAGAATGAGAGAGAGAGCATGAGAAGGGGGAGGGTCAGAGGGAGAAGCAGACTGCCCACTGAGCAGGGAGCCCAATGCTGGATTCGATCCCAAGACTCCAGGATCATGACCTGAGCCAAAGGCAGTCGCTTAACCAACTGAGCCACCCAGGCACCCAGACTAGATCATTTTAAGGGAGCTTTCCAGGTCAAACAGGGTGAGCTTTACTATGCTAAGCTGTACCATGTTCGTGTTGTTTAGGTAGAAATCCTAAGCTCACTACCAGACTGCAAGCATCTTATAGATGAGTCCAGGAAGTTCATTTCACTAGTCCTTGGATCCTCAATATTAACTCAGTACCTGGTCAGTCTTCTAGGCTCTATCCATTATACCTGCTGAGTTCTGTAGCAGAGGTGTCTTACTTCCCAGGGTTTCAGTGAGGGGAATATTTAGAAGTGCTCAGAGAGCTGCAAAGTTTGTTTTAATGTAAGGAGAAGTTGTAAAATGAAGGAACCTAATAGACTGAGAATATTTCTTTGATTTGGAGCTGGAAGAAAATATGATCATTTATAATGGAGGACGCAGGCTGTAGAGGTAAAGTGACTACCCAGTAAGGTAGCTGGTGGCTGACAGGTAACAGAAAACAGGGTGTTGCGATCCTGAACTCATGAACCTGCAGCTTTCGATTAGTTAATATGAACATTTTTAAAAGAGAATAAAAGCAACATAAAGAAAAAGAGGTTATCTACACCAATATAACAGCCCAATGGGAGCTATTGCAATATTTGCCCTTAAGAATTTTAATTAAATAAGTAATAGTCATTTTACACAAGGACGTTGCTCTGTAAATCAGGTTGCCCCATAAAAGTCAGAAATATGAGTCTAAATGTGGGAATAGTTTTACTCTTATTATTTAGATGCTGACTTTTTCCTTATCATGGGACTCTGGAAAAAGTTGCTGTTATTTACCTTCACTGACTTAGTTCTCATATATGCAGAAGATCCCTTGGTTTTGTAAGAAATGAACCAGGCCCTCAATTTGCCTCGCATATCAATGTATATTTTTAGCTCAATCACTGAGAAGTTGAAACATATTTACTTGTTATAAATGCAGCTTATAAGTGAAATGCTTGAGAATGTTTTAGCTTATAGGATCCAGAAGAGATTCTAATAAGTTCAGGAACATGCTAGAAAAGGTGTTCATGTTGTATGTGGGTATGTCTTTAGGGAGACCTAAATTTTCAAAATTTAACCACAGGTAATGAGCGTTGGTGTTCATTATAGTCAAGCTGTCCGTGAAGTGTGGACGATTTGAGTGGGAATTGGCATTCAAGTGAAATAGCAGATGACACTCAGAGATCAACTAGGAATAGAAAAGGGAAAGAGGAAGAATTAAGCACACTCTTTACATATATCTTTTAAAATAATGGCCTATTCTTATAAAAAAGCATGCTCATTTTAGAACATTTAGAAGATACCAATAACCACACAGAAAAAAGGAAAAAAAAATTCCTGCAATCTTATTATCCAAAGATAACAACTACTACCAGTTTAGTGTGTGTGTAACAACTCTCCTGGTTGTTTTCTATATATTTAAGCAATATGTATAAACAAACATGAAATATTCCTCTTTTATAATCAGGTTTTTCTACCTGCAACACCGTGAATCTACTTTCATGAAATTAAATACAGTATATTCTTTAAGTCACATACTAAACAGGGATGCTTTAGGGTCATCAAAACCAAATATCACATATGAAACTTGATTTGTAAAATTCCTTAAATCTAATTCCTATCAAGACCATACCTTGCACTGAGCACATAAGAGATTTTACAATGGTGATTTCATTGTAATGTGGTACTTTAAGATATATTTTTTAGGATAGTGGTTTGGATCTGTACTTGGGACTGTTGATTTTAAATTCATAGCACTGGTTTTCAGGCATACTTATACTCAGAACCAAGAAGTAACAAACCTTTTTCCCAGAAGGATTCTCTTTATCGTCTTTCCTTTGTAAGATGAGGAGAATTAGGGATTTTAGAACTTCTGGACAATGCATTGTATAAAGCAGGTTAATAGAGTTCTCTGGATTATGATATAGGGCATATTGACTAGGGCACCTAAGTCAGGAACTCCTTTAAAATGTCTTTATGTCTTTGAGGAACCATGAATGGGCTGAGCCAGCACTATAAACACTAAAACTTTCCTATATTCAGGATACTATGCCGAGATAAAGCATCACGTTCTTAGTAAAAGAATTAGATATCTGAAAGAAAGAAAAGAAGCAATATGATTTTAATTCTAATGCATGACATAGAACTCATTTCATTTTTCTCTGAACTGGGAAATTTTTACTGAGATTCCTGCTGAAATAGTGAAGGAAACAATTATGTAAAGATTTAAAATAATTTTTAACATAGTTGGCTCATTCATGCATGTGTTCAGGCATTTATTTATTTAAATATATTTATCCAATATCTAGTACACGTCAGGCTCAGCTCAATCTTTGAGTAACATACTTTATAGGGAAACGACCCTCCTGTTAATGTATGTTTATAACTCTTCTTAGATTATTGTGCTTATTGTTCTAAGCCATGGTATTTTGGTGACCGGGGTGGTGGAGGGAGCTGTTCTCATCAGAGGGGTGAAATCTTTCATGGTGTCTGCTACCTGAGGAAGAAGTGATCTCTCAATTTGGTTGATCTGAGGTGCCCTTTGGAGAACAGTCCTTAATCTTGAAGAAGGTAGTAAGATATCTAGGAGGGAGGGGAGCTGGTGAATTGTACTTTGGCATGTGGTACACTCCCTTTGCTGAAAGATAGAATTGTCCATGGTGGTGAAGACCCATGAGCTGGCCTCCATTTAACTTCCTCAGTAACCGTGGCTGACTCTACTCACAGCATTAAATGAATCACCACTAATTATCACAAGTGGCCTGCAAGATAAGAGGCATTTTATTTATTTTCACATGAGGAAACTAGCTTTAAGAGAGAGAAAACAACTTACGAAGGTTCAGTTGCAGAATATAAAATTCATTCTAGCTATTTTAAATGAAAAGGGATTTAAGAAATTTAGGTATTTACAAAATTATGGAAAGAGCTGAAGCATCAGTCCCTAACCTGGGCCTCCTGGAATGACTCTCAGAACACTACCATATTACTATCTGGCCAAGGAAACTGCTATCTCTGCTACACTTGGGCAACTGGGAATCATAAAGTTTCATACCAATTGCTGCTTCAAAACTACAGTGTCTTAGCTATGATTTGGGGTATAGATGCTGCCATCAGAACTAATAGCTCCAGAGCCAAGCTGAGCCTTCAGCACCTATATTAGCAAAATTTATAACCTGCTCCCTGTCTCTCAACAGTCACTAAGCTGGTCACTCAGACCCTTTGTAATTTGGAAAACCAAATTCCTATGATCCCTATATCCCTATATGCTAGCAGAAATAGTAGGAGCTGCAGAAGTGGCTTCTGGAGACTTCTGTATTCCAAATCTCCCATGAATGCTTCATACTGGTAGAACCTAAAGCACATCCTGAACATTAACTGCAAGGAAACCTGGGAGAAGAGGTTTTTAGATCAAGAAGTCAAATGGAAAGGAATGTAGAACAAATGTCCTGCATCAAATGACTATACTTATCATTAATGGGGAACTGTCATTTGGACTCAGACTTGTCTAAGCTTAATGCCCTGGGTTCTTTCCACTATACCACACAAGCCAATTTGGAATGAGTATGACATTCACTTAGATGACCCTGGGGATTATTTCTATTAGTTTCTAGTTAATAAGAAGGAACCTTTTGATCAGGAAGGATGTGAATCAGACCCAAAGAAAGTTACACAGCCTATCTTGGGGTTGGAAGCCTGTGGGTTGGTCTCCTGAGTTGGAATAGACTGAGAAGACATGATCATGGTCTGGCTGAATAAGAGAAAGCATAACAAGAGAAACTGGGATATTCTGTTTAGTCTCAAGGGGAAACATTTTCTGAGCATAAAGAATTTGTAAATATCTAGGGCCATTGGCAAGCCACTTAATAACGTTCTCTGTAGAAAAAGAAAATTCTATTTATAGAAAAGTCTCAGGAGATAGTGGGCAATTTGGCTTGTTCCATAAAGAGCTAGAGAGGAGCTGAGATCCTAGAGAATTAGGGTATTCCACTTACTCTTGAGGTTTAAATTTGATGTAGTAGCCATTACTGAGACTATCCAAAGTACATATTTACATGGATCTATACAGATTTACATGGATGGAAGCAGAGATTCTTCTAATCTTCTAATCCACTTATTTCAAGAAGGAGAACTCAAGGTGGGGGTATGAGTTCTCTTGCTTCCCCAAAATATTATTGATTAATTCCCATTTACATATTGGACTATGCCAAATTAAAAGAGATATTGCTTTTGGCTCACATCCTTCTTCTTCATGGAATACTTATCTCTTTACTAGTTCAAATTTCAGACCATTCAGAATTTAGCTCAAACTCATTGGATTATAACTACTTGCAGGACCATGGAGTTGATAAACCACATTTTCAGTGCCCAGCACAATATTTGGAACACTTATTACTCATTTAGTATACTGTTCCCTTCAAGAATTCTGACCCAGTTGAGAAAGAGTAAATAAAAGAAGAAAACTTTATTACTTATAGAGGCTAAATTCATAGGTCATAGTGCATTGTGAGAAGCATATGGTCCTGCTAATCTTACTCCCAAAAGAAAAATGGGCAGAAGTGAGACAAGTATGGACATTTTTTCTTCCCAAATTAATTAATCAGGTAAGTCATTCTACTTCCCAAGTATGGAATTGGGAAAAGTCTAGGAGTAAGGAGAAAATGTTCTTCTTTTAAGTGGGTACTGAATAGAAAGTTTTAATGTGAGTGAATGAATGAATGCATGCATTTCTGGATGAATTATGGATGTATGAACAGCATCTCTTTCTCAACTCAATTTTGCCTGGGAAACAGTTAGCTAACCAGCCTTCAGGTGGACAGGTTGTTCTTGGGATCATCCTGGAATTGGACGATAGTCCCAAATCTAACTCACTTTCAGTGGCTGGTGTGTTCAAGTGACCATTTTTGCCCAAATCCCACTTGTTAATAGCTACCTGAAGCCTGGAACCTGGCTCTGAATCTTGGTCCCTGGACCAGGGAACTTGGCTTTGTCACCCTGATCATGCTAGGGGACTATTTTACAGTTTTATAGTTTCTAGGTTCTATAAACTTTCTCTAAATTACTAGATTTCAGATCTAATGATCTGATATTAAGAAACTCAGTCATCCTGAAATATTGGTATTGTTTCCCTATTCATTTTTACCCTGTAAATATGAACTTCTGTTATTATTATTTATCTTTTGGTACTTGATATATCCCCCATGCTCTTTGAATGTCAATATTGGACTTGACTCTTTTTCACACCCTCCCGTTCTAGATGCGGGATAATAGCCTTCTGTTGTTGCTTTTATTCAGTTTGTTTGGGTCTCCTAACTGCATTGCCTACCACAAACATTTTTGGGTTGAAACAATTATAATAGTTATCTTTAAATTAGGTTTCAAGCTCCTGCAAAAGCAGGGATCATGTTTTATACTTTTGTAAACCCAGACACTTAATGTTTGCTGTTATATGTGTAATGTCTGAGGAATTCTGCTACCAGCTGCCCAATAACAGTATACCCCTGAATAGCCTCCAAATAATGTCAAGCCAAAAAGCCTCTAAGTGCAAGGCATGATGGACACAGCCAAGAAGAGCCAAAGCTAAGATGACTGAGGTAGATGATAAGTCACTAACAGAAAGGTATACTTTCATTAATTTGCAAATGTTACTTATGTCATATCTCTTTGGTGCTCAAGCCAAGGAACAGGCAAGAAGAGGTAAGGGAGGAAGGGAAGTGGTAGTGAAGATAGCCACAATTATGGAGAGCCTTTACTTTGCCATATATTATTTAATTTAATCTTTGCAGTAACTCATTGAAGTAGGCACAATATTTATTTTTTCATTTAAAGACAAAGAAATTGAGGATTAGTGAGGTTTGGTAATTTGCCTGAGATCATCTTCACATGGTTTTGGTGGAGCTGAGATTCTAATCTTTATGTTTGGTTCATTTGGGGTGGAATTTTCTTTCTCATTGTTAATTGATCTATCTATGAGGATATCTACTGGTGTTATGTTTTTGGCCTCTCTATACCCCTTGCTTCCTCTAGAAGTTACTGGTTAATTCAGGAGCAATATTTCAGTTTCTTCCTCTATTTTTATTTTGGGAACTAGCTGTTTACAGGAAGCAGAATTCTGGTTTGCTCCTCTGTGCTATAGCTTTTACAGGGCTAGTACATAGAGCTCACCCTGATATTGGGGAGTAAGTCTGTCATATTCTGAGGTTTGGTTTCAAGAATCCCATGGTTGTCAGAACCTAGGTCACATTCATGAATCTCAGTGATATCAATATTAAGACTGATATTTGATTATTCATTTATTTGTATCTTTTCTGATTAGTTTGGTTCAGAAGTAAGCTGAAAAAAAGTCTTATGTTTTGACTCCAAACTATACTCTTTTTCCTATATAAAGCTAAAAAAGTAAAGTTAAACATAAAATTAACAGAAGATACAAAAGGACAGTGAATAGCAGACATGAAGTTGGAAAGGGAAAGAAAAAAATTAACAGCTCAGCTGTTGCTGGAAATTCAGAGGAGGAATAATCAATTCCATATATCATGATCCCAGAGTGTACAGCATAGCACAATAATTAATGTTCATGATGACAATCCTTGATCCATCAAGAAAAATTAAATTATGTTCAGCAGACTTTCTTTTCTTTACCTCAGCTGGGGAAGAATGTGTAATATATTTTAGAGAGATTGATTCTTTTGATAAAAGAAATGTCATTTTACTTATATTTGCTGGACTGTCTAAGGAATACCATTGTGAAAATACTTAAATATAGAAAAGCAAAAGGAATTGTTTAAGATTGCTTCTTAAGAATACATTGTCTTGGAACACTACATCAAAAACTAATGACGTACCGTATGGTGACTAACATAACATAATAAAAAATAATAAAAGAGAAAAAATAAATTATAAATAAAGTTCTCTGAAACACTTAAAAGAAAAGAATACACTGTCTTTAAAATGAAAGATTTTACCACAGCATCTGCATTTGGCTACTCCAATTTGCCTAATCAATATTAATTTTTAAAGTTTTATATTAATTGGTAAAATCAGCTATAAGTGCCTGCTTTTAACATTGTGGATGAGTTGTGCCTTGTTTTTAAGCAAAACATGTAAAGCATCCATTTGGATTTAAGTTAAGCTGAACCTTAGGGTTCAAGCTCATCAGACTTATAATTAAATAAGTTCACAGTAATGGATAAACAATGTTATATTCATTCCAGAACATGGATATTTTAATTGGCATTAGGAAGGAAAGGCGATATTTAGCAGGATATGATGTGAAAGAGATATCTTCAGGAGAAGGTATGAAGGTGTAAAATTCACACTAAGAGATCCTGCATGGTGGCATTGTGTTGAATTTTGTCAGAGTCCTGGAGTGGAGCGGACTGAGAGAGGCTGACCTCATGCTAATCATTCCCTAAGAGACTAAAACACACAAAGCAGACTGCCAGCTTGTCAAAGCACAATGGAGTAAGGGAAGATGAGGAGGAATATTCATAACCTTATATAAGATACCCACTCAGTTGCATCAGGATGCCTGGGAGACCAAATTAATAATTTAAAGGTTTTTTGGTAAGCATGGAATTAAAGCAAAGGGAAATGGGTAATCTTGAAGATTTCAACCAGCTGATGGTAGGGCCTATTGAATCATCCTTGAGCCACAATGGAGTTACAACAATTTGTGGTAATATTTATTAATTGTGTTGTCAGGCGCATTATAAATGCTCTGCTTATGTTAATTCATAAATCCTCCCAGTAGCTCTAGGTGGTAACCTCCTAGGACATGTCCTTCCCACTAAGTAGATGAGAAAATGTAAGAACCAGTTTAAGGAACTCTGCTGAGGTTATACGGCAGGCGAGTTTCAGAGGTTGGATTCAAACCTAGGCAAACAGAGTCCAAAACCAACATTCTTAAGATTTATGCTATTTTATCTTTCTAGGGGTACTTTGTTTTAACTTGCTTTAGTGTTTCCTCTCTCAGGGTTGTGCTGGATAAACACTGCCAAGTTCTCATTTCTTCCACTTTCCATTTCCATGTTCCAAGCTCTCCACTGTGATTTTGTTCTTAGAGTCTTCCTTTAGATAAATTACAATCACATGGATGTTACTGTTCACCAACTTATAATCACGTTCTAGATTTTTCAGTCTGAGATTTCATCCAGTCCATTTGGATTGAGTGTTAGGTGTTTGCATTCATTTATACAATGATTAGATTACTCTCAGAGGAGCTGAGAGTCTTGAAGCTCATTTCCTTTTAACTGTGTGTGTATTTTACTAGCTTTATTGCAACCTGATTTCTGTTACTTTTGAGTTCTTGGGAATCTGGTAGAACATGCTTCTCATTGTTGCTGTCATGTATCACAAACAATTAATAGATAAAATATTGATGAAAGAGTCTCAGAATGGATTATAAAACTATTTAACTTTTGGCAAGTGGAATCCCCACTTATTATTATTATTAAGAATACTATTATTAAGAATCTCCAAATGCCCAACCTTTTACAATTTTATTTCTAACTTTATTACTTTTAAGAACTGGGACTGATGAAAAAATCTTGTCACAATTTAATTTTTTATTTGCACTTAGAGATTGTTTTAAGAATAGCATGGAAGAGGATTTTACATTTGTGGTTTTTGGTATGATCAGTTCCCCATCATTAATCATATGAATCATGGCTCTAAAATGAGCCTAAAATTTCCCTCCCAATGTATTTTATGTTCTCCTATAATTGAAGAGGTAACTTTTGACTTGAATACTAATATTAGGATGTCTTTCAGATCCTCTGAGAAGTTCCTTGAGATCCTTGGAAGGAAGCTGCTTTATATAGTCTCCTACTAAGTATTTGAGACAGCATTTTATGAATTATTATGTGCTGACAACTTTATCTGACTGTATCAAAAGATGTGGGGTGGATTATGAATCAGCTTGTGGAGAGGCAACTCAATTTTCTGGACTGTCAATCATTTTTAAGACAGATGAGGTCACATAACAAATAACCTTGCTCCTCCAAAATTCTATGTGGATGCTCAGACATTCTGAAGTCTTTACTGGATTTTCCTGCCTTGGCAGTAAACTGTCAAATGTTCAGCAAAGTCAGTGTGTCTTGGCAGAGTGGCAGGGCTGGCTGACACACACACCAATAGGAGGAACAGGAGGGGTTGAAGCATTCTAACCTGCTATACAGACATGAGGCCTGGATTATGCCCTGAGTTCCATTCAATCTTTGGAGATGTTTCAATTCATAAATTATAAATGTTGTATATTGCTGCACAGGTCATGTGAGAATAGCAGATGATAATTCCAAGACTGTTATTAGAAGAAAGCAATCCTTTGGGAGAAGGGAGGGTTGGATGCTATACAAAGAGGGAGAATTAGAAATGCATGTAGTCCAGAGAGGCTGAAGTAATGCTGATGACAGAGTTTCGAAATGTCAGCAGCAGATGGGATCTGCCATCATTTGCCAATTGCAGACTGTTTCGGTCCCCATAACAAATGCATGATTCCTTTGGAGCAAAGGGTGATTTCACAAAACAATAGCAGAAATGTCTGAGGAGTCTGAAACTGCAAAACAGCTATTTAGCCATAAACATACCCTATTGGGAGAGATGTTGTATGAGAGAGTAAGACACAAACAAGGAGGATATATAAGGGAGCTAGGTAAAGTTTAAGAATTATGTGAGTCTTGTTTAAAGCTTCCTCAAGTCACAATTATAAAATATTACCTTTTAATACTTGCCTATTTTTGAATGGAAATTATCTGCCTTTGTGTTTGGAAAATCTGTTTTCAAGCAATAGCCCAAAAATTGATTTCAAAATCAAAAGTCAAAAAATAAACTCACAGTAAAAAATGATGTTTTTCCCAATTGAAAGTGTTTATTTTTCACATCTCATGATGTACCATCTTTCTTCAGGTGGATGGTATATAAATATAAATCCAACCATTATCTGCTTAAGGCTTTCAAATAATAGGGAAACAAGTGGGTCAGTAAGCAATACAATTAAATTTTGTAGTTTGGTTAGTTTCTAAAGGAGTAATTTTTTTCTCTTGGACCTAAGTTTGCTTGAAGAACTTTGGTTATTACTGAAACAATAAAATCAGGTGTTTCTATACATGTGAGGAAAATGACCTCAAAGCCTAAAAAATACCTGCATTTTTGGTCAAGATTCAGCATTTATTTTATTTTCTTTTTTAAATTTCTTTTTTTTGAAGTAGGCTCCACACCCAGAGTGGAACCCAGTGTGGGACTTGAACTCAAAGCTCTGAGATCCAGACCTGAGATGATATCAAGAGTCAGATACTTAACTGACTAAGTCACCCAAGTGCCCCAAGATTCAGTGTTTCTTGAGCCCTGAAGCTCAATTCAAACTAGTTGAAATTAACAAATTTATATATTTTAATTGATTGCTTTTACTATCAGGGAAGTGATAAATTATGCAACTTATTCCCACATTACTGAGAGCAGGAAAGGAGAGGTTTGGGGATAGGACTATTTCAACTTTGCTATTCTTCTTACGTTCATCAAAACTGAGGCAGACACTAGTGGCGACTCATTGCAGTTGTGTGAGGAACACAATGATTTTCTGCCTCAGAGCAGACCAAATGGAAGCACAAAATTTACACTAAGTTGCTCCAAAAAGAATTTGAAGGGATTGAGACAAATGTCACAGGAGGTTGATAGTGACATAGCAGAAGGGTTTTTCAGACATGTGGCATGTGGCAAAACTCCATGCAGAGGAATTGTGGAATGGGTTCCTGGGTGAGGCAGGCAGTTGGTAAAAGAGATCTTTCCTTGTGGAAGCAAAGTTCTTTGTCTCTTATCTGAGGTTCTAGGGGCAGAATCGCACAGTCTGGGGGGAATGTTAATGGTCGTCAGGGTCCCAGGTCACACAGGCAAAGAGCTACACAGATTGCAGGAACAGCAAGTTTGAATAGCCCTGATTTTTGTTTGAAGAAGTCTTGTTCTCAGTCCATATGGTTTGGGTGGGGCTGATCCCACCATTAGTTCTCAGGATGGGCTCTGATTGGCAAAATGCTATTCCCTTGGTCACGGTTTAGGGATGAAAATGGACCCAAACAATGAGGCTTTTTATGAGGTTCTAGGATGAGAGGTACTTTTTTCTGCTACACTCAAACAAGAGAATAAAATGGCTGCAGCCATCTGGTTCCGTGATTCTTTGCATGACATCAGTAGTTTGGAGGATTTTGGAGCCATGGAATGGAAAGTGATGAATCAGATCCTGGTCACATTGTTGGAGCTCCAGCATCAAGCTTTGCTGAGGCAGGAATATAGGTTTGTTGAGGAGTGTCACTGTGAAAAGAAGAGAAGAAATAAGATTGGTCCAGGAAAGCTGTTGGACAACAGTACAGACCTGATGAAGCCTCTGAAGCTCACTAGACATGTGTCCCATTGCACAGAAATGCCTAAGTCCTTGTAGCAACACTTTGCTCAGTCACTGACTGTGGGCAAACCCGGGAAGAGCAGGACCTATTCCTTGCTCAGTCATTGGCTAGGGGCTGCCTGGGGAAGAACATGGTCATGGCTCAGAAGCTGAGGTTGACCACACAGGATCTGACAGCTGAAGGTTGTTAACTAACCACACTCCTCACAGCTGGGCAGCCACTTCTTTTTCACAGGGTGATCTGAGATGGGCATCCCTGTATCTACCAAACAAGCTACTGAAAAAGCCATCAATATCATTTATGTGGTCCAGTCTACCCCGTTGGGTTGGAGTTACTGAAATGCAACTGAAAAAGTTCTGACTGAAAGAGAGAAGCTGGGGTTTCTGTTCCAGGGCAGCAGATGAGAGCATGCTTGTGCATCTGAGATTCAGGAACTCATAGGGTCCATTTATGAGCCTGGGCAGTGAAGCCAGATATCAAATAGGAAGGATTTAATTGTCAGCACCCCCTGGATGAGAAGCTGGAGAAAGAAGCTCTTGTATTTCTGATCCTAGTCAGGTTGGCTTGGTCCTCTGTTCCTTTCTATGCCTATGTCTGCCTGGGTGATTTCAACATTCATGTGGATGAGCTTTCCAAAAGCTAACCTCACAGCTTTGACCTCAACTAATGTTAGTGGTTTTCACTTCAAATTCAGTTCAGCAACTGATCCCTTAGCCTATGCTCTGGATTTTATCAACTATCACTGCCTTACCTGACAAGTCTTGAACTCCCAAGAACTCATTTTACAATCACACCCTCTAATTCTTCCTTCTTTCTCATGCTTTTTATAATCATATAGACATATAGACATTTCTAGATTTCTGATTATTCTCTCCTTTTTTCCTTCTTGTTCTAATTTTTAGGCTGTTTTTTGGCTTTGCTTCATTTTTGGCCCAGCATGGAGTCCATGTGTACTTATATCTGCTCTCCTTCCTCTCTCCAACTTCAAAAGTGAGGCTGTCCAGAATTCCACTCTCATTCTGTTTGCTCTTCTAGTATGTCATGTTCCTGTGGTTTCCACTCCACTTTTCACAGGTGAATTTCAAGTCTATCTTAAGTGTAGTTTTAGTTTATTTTTTATATATCGGATTGGCAGAAAATCCCAAAGCTTGATAGAGACTCTTAAAATGAGATTGTAGGGCAGCAGTTTCTCTCATATATTTCTGGGGAAATGGAAAAAAAAGTACACCACCTTTGGAGAGGAATCTATCAATATCTAGAAAAATTGTATATGCATTTACCTTTTAACCCAAAAAGTCTACTTCTAGGTGTTTAACCTAAAAACAAAGGCTAGAAAAAATGCAAAATGACATATTCACAAAGTTTTTCACTGCAGCATCATTTATAATAACAAAAGACTGGAAATAATTCAGTTATTCCTCATTGACAGGAGATTAGTTGCACAAATTATGGTATGTAATGGAGTACCATGAAGCTATAATTTATTTCTCAGTTTCTTTGAAATGTTCTAGAATGAGTTGGTACAGGCTATAGATAAACATACAAGTAGTCATGTTTCTATTTCATATCTCTCCAATGAGACAAATTCTTTGACAGAAGTATTGAATTATATATCAACTAAAGAAAACAGAACTGAGAAAAAGTAAGGTATGACTTGGGGTCATGCACATATAAATCACTAATTTCCTTGGATCTCAGTTTCCTTTACTGGCAAATGAGTGGGTGGGTCTATGTGATAGCTAAAGTCCTTCCAGCTGTCAGATTCTAATATTTTGTGGAAACAATTTTGACTGAATGATTTTGATTTCAAGGCCACTTTGGAAGGATGCAATAAGAGTTAGTAAGATGAGAGAGTTTAACTAGTATGGAATTAAAAACAGAATCAATTGAAAGTAGATTCCAGGGCCGAAGAATACCATGGAATATACTTAGAAGAGGAAGCCAAAGTTAGAGACATTGTGGGAAAAATAAGAAATGATGTGATAATTTATTACAGTATAAATTACAGGTAATTTATACTACTTGTATAATTTATACAGGTAGTACAAATTTTACCTATAATATTACCTGTAATATTACAGGTAATTACCTGTAATATTACAGGTAATTACCTGTAATATTACAGATATTTACAATTTTCTTTGTATTGTAAATATTACAGGTATTTATAATATTACAGGTAATTTATACTACCTGTATTTTTTATACTGTAATACAGATATTACAGTATAAGAAATAGAGGAGGTAAGAATAATTCATTTATTCCATCAGATATGTGTTGGGAGTCCCTTATATACCAGACCAGGAGGCATTGGGGATAAAAATATATGAAAGAATTTATCACTTTCTTGAGGAGCCAATAATCTCATTATGGAGACACATTAACAAATAATTACCATAGTCTAACAAATGTTTCACTGGAATAGAGAGATCACTAATGTTGGATATTCACAAAGTCAAAATGATCTTATAAGGTAGCAGATTTGTGGAAGAACTTATATCAAAGATAACACTCTATTCTAGCTCTGTAACTAGATTTACTCCTTAATGCTTTTGAGAAGTTATTCACATCCCAAATTTATAAAACATGCTAAAATAGAAATTTCTATGATTAAATTTATTTACTAATTTAACAAAACGCATGCAATGCCAAATTTCCAATTTAGGACAAAATTTTATTTTAGTTTTCTGTGAAAGATGGTAAGAGGAGAATAAAACCCTTAAAAATTAAATATAGTGATTGCTGGAACAATCTTCACCAAGGCCAGCCAATAACTTGTTATATTCTTAATATAACTTGTCATCTTGTGACAAAATTCAATTTTGAGAATAAGTGAGAATCCATTTCAATTTTCAGTGGTTTTGTAAACTTGAAAACCAAAAGTTTATGGAAGGTTTTTTTGTATTTACTTTGTGTCAGGTGATAGGGAATTATATCCTTTGTGCCCCTAGAAGACAGTAAGATTGATGAGTTGTTTATGCAAGTATTCAGAATCCAGTTCAGACACTATTAAATAACACATTGTCTCTACTTACTTTAGCTTAACATGATTTCACCCCTAAGTCATTTCTGAATGATTCCCACAAAGGAATATAAATCATTGATCCTATTCCTCAAATAGCAAATCCATATGGTATTGTGTGATGGTTAATATATTTCCTGACCGGTAATTATTATTACTGACTTACAGAAATTCTCAATTTTTTTTTGTGTTTTGGAATTTAAAATGCAATATTTGTTTTTCAATATAAAGAATGAACAATGTTTAAAGTCTGAAGTAGAGGACAGAAACATAACGAAGAGAAAAATTAAAAGAACACAAAGATTTTAGCGGTGTCAAAAGCATTCTCTTGCTAATCAGTGCTTAACTACATACAGCCAAGCAAAAATAAAACACTTTAATGTAGCCAAGTTAATGTAATCAAAATTTCAATTACAAAAAATGCAGGTGAATTTAATTTGTCCTTGCCAATTGCCAATTCTTACTAAGCATGCTTCCTTTTCTAGGTCACAAGAAAATATTTTGATAATTTTGTGTTTCTGTGACCCTAACTAAATAACTCTGTTATTCACCAAATAAAATTAGTAGGATTTGATGGCTGGAGGTGGGAATATCTGCTTTTATAGAAGAAAAAACCAATTCAGTACAGTCATCTGTGGATAAATATCTTTGAAAAGCAGAGACAGATTAGATGAATCAGTTCTCAAACTTTGCTGGCCTCTTACTTTTGCATTTTGAATTAAGATATAATTTACATGTAGTAAAATGCTCACATCTTAAGTATTACCACTACAATATCAAGATAGGATAAAGAATATTTTCATTACTCCAAAGTTCCTTCTTGCCCCTTTCTTATTAGTAAGACTTTCTCCCAAGAGATAACTATTTTTCTTGACTTCTGTCATGGTCTTTATCTGTTCTTGAATTTCATATAAATGGATTGTTTGGTTCTCTGATTATTACTTTTTTAAAAAAAATCCTGTCTCTATCATCATTACTAATTATTTAGGTATTACTGTATAACAGACATAATGCTTCAAACTCATAATGTTCTCTTTCTAATATTGTATTTCCTGTCTGTATCATAATTAAAAGTGGATTACTTTTGTTTAAGTTAAATGATTCTGAATTCAAATGAGATGGGTATGAGACAGTTCACTTTGTTGGAATAGAGCACTCTGGCAGATCTGGGGCATGAACTCATGGACAGAGGAGCTCCCTGTGCTGGGGGGCATTGAATCATGGATACTTTTCTGAGTCTGGGTCACTGGAACAGAGCATACATTAGGATTTGTTTTCAGAAATGAGATCACATGGTGTGGTCTAAATTGTGGGAATAGGATAAAAGTCCATTTTGCCTCTAGATCTGCCTGTGACCATTCCTTCTACCAAACATCAAGATTAGTCCTTCTGCCTGTAATGATTGGTACCAGGCTGCAGAGGGAGGTTGTTGGCTTCATCCTCTGGTTCTGGGAGATGACACACAGAAGTCAGGAAAAAACAGGTCCAGCCTTCCTGCAGAATCTGTGAGATCTAAAGGTCTGGCTCCTGGACAGGGCATATATACCCCTCATTACCAGGCCGTGTTTTGGAGGCCTTCAAAGCCAACACTCTGCTAGATGCACCCAAAGTTTCAGGCAACCAGAACTCTGTGCAAACTGCTTCATCTGCCTATATCACCCCTCCCTGCTTACCAACCCAAGTAAATAGTAACAAGCAAATAGTGAGAAAGCAAGCTCGGATGATTGGCCTGTGGACTTGCATCTGAGCTCTGTCTGTCTGTCTGTCTCTCTTTTTTTTAAAGATTTTATTTGAGAGAGAAAGAGAGCAGAGCAAAAGAGGGAGAGCGCATGCGAGTGGGTAAGGGCGAGGGGTAGAGGGAGAGGGAGAAGCAGACTCCTTGCTGAGCAGGGATCCCGATGAGGGGCTCAATCCCAGGACTCTGGGATCATGACCTGAACAGAAGGCAGATGCTTCACTGACTGAGCCACTCAGGCACCCCATGAGCTGTGTATCTTTTTAACTTTGTGACTTTGGGCAAATTACTTTACTCCTCCAAGTCTCAGTTTCTCCATTTCTCAAAGAGGGTCAGAATAGTACTTACCTCATTGGGTTTAATGAGATAATCTTTGTAACTTGGCTGGAAGTGCAAGCTGGTTACTATTTCCACTGGATGGAAAAGAAAAAGGGAACCTATTAAACTATGGGCCTTTAAAATTTAGCTAAAAATACACTCAATTCGGAAGCCTTCCCAGATCTCACTAGAAAGAGTAGTTTTCTTTCTTTCTCTGATGCTTCCCACACTTTTTTTTTAAAATAACAATTTCTTTTCTAACTGCTCCTCTGGACACTACTACCTGAGGATAGGAATGTGTCTTTCACCTGTTTAGTTCTGGCACATAGTGGACACTTAGAAAATATTTGTTAGATGCATGAATAAAGTCCATTATTTGGCAATTATATATTGCACGCTGCTTGTTTTTAGTAGTTTTCCCTTGGTGCAGGATTCATGTTCAAGATTATTTTTATTTATTATCAGTTCCCTGAGTCCTTTAAATTTACCTGTCAAACTACTCTACCTACTTTAAATTCACTTGGCAATCAACATTGACACAAAATTACTATTTATGAAATGATTCTCCATTGGAAGGCTCGGCAGTGACACTGTGAAAATAGCTGTAGTTTAGCAATTTAGTAGCATTTGCCTAGTTAAGGAGTTAGTAGAAATAATAGCCTTTAGCTTCAGCTGACACCACAGAACCTGTGTCAGACTTCTGGGATGAAGATGTACATAGAAACCTGGCTATTAATTTCATGTTATACTTTCACTTTTTTCATAAAAATAAAAGTTTAGGTTTTGACTCTAAGTCAGACATCTTGAGAAATGAGGCTAGCAAAACAGGAAACACTTCCACCTACCAGAACTCAAACTACAAGGTTCTTTTGGTATTAGATTATTAATATTATGACCAAAAAAAAAAAAAAAAAAAGCCTCCCTGCATGCCCACAAACAAGGGAAGCAAAACGAATGTTATGGGCAATTCCTGTAATGTTAATAGTCTCCACTCTTCTCCCTGGCTTTTCCTGATATTCTTTCTAATTGAGAAACACAAGTGTCCTCTATATGCACCAACACACTAAATTCTAAAGAAAAAAAACTGACCCCTAAACCAATAAAACTCTAGGCAAGTATTAATGCAGCAACTCAGCCCTCAATCTCCATGGCAACTAGGACATTATAGAGTTGATAATCCCAGCCATCTTTATCACAGCATTGTGTTTTATATTCTATTTTATTCAGGATAAAAACACACTTCAGATCATGTATAATCATCTGTGCTTTAGGGGAAATTTGAGCAATCACCATTTAAAAAATTATTTAATACATTTTTGATGTAACAGTCATCTTAGTTCACTATGATTATCCTGGAGACATAGATTGGATGGAAATGAAAAAAGGAATCAATTTAAATTATCTTTAGTTCTTAAAGAAGATACAGAGAACTTAGAAGAGATTTATAAAACTTTATCTTGGTACCATGATGGTAGCTTTTCTAGAAAAAGATATAGGAAGTGAGAAAAATTTGTGGAATAAAGCAGGAAGTCCCTTCTCTGCTTCGTTTTGATGAACTGTTCAGACTTGTCCATTTTAACTATAATTATTGAGAATTCTTGGTTCTAACCAGTCTCTAAGAATTTTTTTTTAAAGATTTTATTTATTTATTTGACAGAGAGATAGAGAGAGAGAGCACAAGTAGGCAGAGCAGCAGGCAGAGTGAGAGGAAGAAGCAGGCTCCCCACTGAGCAGGGAGCCTGATGTGGGGCTCCATCCCAGGACCCTGAGATCATGACCTGAGCCAAAGGCAGCCACTTAACGATTGAGCCACCTAGGTGCCCTATTTAAGAATTTCTTAATCGGTTGGTAATTATCTTTACTTTTGAAATAAACAGAGACTTATTAAAATTTGCTTTAGATACTCCATTTTATTGTGGTAAAAGCTACATAACATACAGTTTACAATATTAACCATTTTTAAGTGTATAGTTCAATAGTAACTGTATGCACATTGCTGTGTAACAGATTTCCAGAACTTTTTCATCTTGCTAAACTGAAACTCTGTATCTGTTGATTAATAGCTCTCCTTTGCCTTATACCCGTAGCCCTTGGCAAGCCCCTTCCTACTTTCTGTTTATAGGAGTTTGACTACTTTTGATACCTCATATAAATGGAGTTGTACACTATTTGTCTTTTTGTGACTGGCTTGTTTCACTTAGCATCATGTATTCAAGGTTCATTCATGTTGTAGCATATGACGGGATTTCTTTTTAACACCGAATAATATTACCTTATATGTATATAATACATTTTCTTTATGCATTCATCCATTGATGGACATTTAAATTACTTCATATACTGGCTATTGTGAATAATGCTTAAATGAACATGGATGTGCAAATATCCCTTTGAGTTCCTGCTTTCAAATCTTTTAGGTAAGTATTCAGAAGTGGGATTGTTGGATCATATGATAATTTTATTTTTATTTTTTTTTTTTTGAGGAATCTCTGTACAGTGTGTAAAGGTTTTGATTTCTCTATATCCTGGCCAATGGTTGTTATTTTATTTTTCTTTTCTTTTTGATAGTGATCATCCTAATGGATGTGAGGTGATATCTCATTGGTTTTGATTTGCATTTCTCTGATGATTACTGGTGTTGAGCCTCTTTCAGTATGCTTGTTAGCCATTTGTATATCATCTTTGGAGAAATTTCTATTCAAGTTCTTTGCCCATTTTTTAATCTGGTTATTTGGGTTTTTTGGGGTTGTTGATTTGTACTTGCTCTTTATATATTTTGGGTATTAATCCCTTATCAGATATGTAGTTTGTAGTATTTTCTCCCATCCTGTAGGTTGCCTTTTCACCCTGTTGATTGTATCCTTTTCCATGCACATGTTTTAAAGTTTTGATGTAGAGCAATTTGTCTATTTCTGCATTTGTTGTCCATACTTTAGGTGTCATATTTAGGAAATCATTGCCAAATCCGATGTCATGAAGAATGCCCGTGTGTTTTCTTCTGGGACTTTTATAGTTTCAGAATTTACATTTAGGTCATTACCTCATTTTGAATTAATTTTTGTATGTGGTATAAAGTGAAGGTCCAGCTTCATTCTTTTGCATAATGCTATCCAGTTTTCCCAGCATCAAACTATCCTTTCCGCATTGTGTAGCCTTGGCACCCTTAGCAAAGATCATCTGACTATATACACAAGGGTTTATTTTTGGGCTCCATTTTCTTTACCATCAGTCTATATATCTTTTTATACCAGAACCATATTGTTTTATTATTATAGATTTGTAATATGTTTTTCAACCAGGAGGTAGGAGTTTCCTAACTTTGTTTTTCTTTTCAAAGATTGTTTTGGCTACTTGGTATTCCTTGACATTCCATATACATTTTAGGATGGATTTTTTTTTTTTTTTTAATTTCTGCAAAACATGTCATTGGGATTTTGGTAGGAATTGAACTGACTCTGTGCAAATTTTAACCTCCTTGGTTAAATTAATCCTGAATATTCTATCCTTCTTGATGCTATTATAAATGAGATTGTTTTCTTAATTTTCTTTTTGGTTTGTTCATTGTTAGTGTACAGAATTGCAACATTTTTGTATGTTGATTTTGTATCCTGCAACTTTGTTGAATTTGTTTATTAGTTATAGCATTTTTTTTGTGTATGTGGAATCTTTAGGTTTTTCTACATTTAATATCAGGTCACCTGCCAACTGTGGTAATTTTACTTCTTCCTGTCCAATATGGATGCATTTTATTTTTCTAGCCTAATTGTTCTAGTGAGGGCTTCCAGTACTACACTGAATAGAAGTAGTGAAAGTGGACATGCTAGTCTGGTTCTTGATCTTTGGGGAAAAGCAGTCAGTTTTCCATCATTGCATATGCTGTCAGCTATTAGTTTATCATATATAGTCTTAATTATGTTGAGGTAGTTTCCTTCTGTTCCTAGATTGTTGAGGACTTTTTTTTTAATCACTAAAGAGTGTTGAATTTTGTTAAATGATTTTTCTGCATTAGTTGGGATGATCATTTCATTTTTGTCCTTTACTTATTAATGTGGTATGTCAGATTGAGTGATAGTCTTATGTTGAACCAGGCTTGACTTCAGAGAATAAATCCCACTTGATCATGGGGCACAGTCCTTTTAATATGCTGTTAAATTTGATTTGCTAAATTTTCTTGAGGATTTTTTGCATCGACATTCACCAGGGATATTATTCTGTAGTTTTCTTTTCTTGTAGTATTTTTGTATTAGGGTAATGTTGGCCTCATAAAATGTGTTTTGAAGTGTTCCATCCTATTCAGTTTTAGAGAAAGTTCGATGAAGATTGGTGTTAATTATGTTTTAAATATTTGATTGAATTCTCTAGTTAAGTCATTTGGCCCTGGGCTTTTCTTTGTGGGGAGATTTTAGATTAATGATTCAATCACTTTACTAACTATACATCTGTCCAGGTTTTTTATTTCTTTTTCTTTTAAATTTTAACCTTTTTTATTCAATGCACAATTAAAATTTTTACCTGCATGTTATCTCCTTTTCTTTGATATATGTTGTAAAGGTTTAATGTGTAACATATAACTTGTTACCTCATTATCTAAGAAGAACAAATGATAATAATATTATATAAGCCAAGAAATTTGTGTTAAGAAGCATTACAATCAGGGATTGGCTAACTTTTTTCTGGACCAGCAAGATAATAAGTATTTTAGACTTTGTGGGCCTTAGAGGCTCTTACAATTCTGTTGTAGTGCAAAAGCCACCATGGACAACAAATGGCAGGGGCTATATTCTAATAAAATTTATTGACAAAAATCAAGTTGACAGGCTAGATTTGATGGTGGAAGTACTGGTTTACCAGTCCCAAACATAGATATTTAAAAATAAGCTTGTAGACATAAAGATCCCTTAGAGCTTAGATCATGCTATAAGCAGTAAGAAAGAAGTTCAGATTTAAAGGTTATCTTCAGTAACAACGAAGCTGATTGTAGTGAGCTCATTTTCTCACAATACTTTTTATATGGTTTTGTACTGGCTTATTTTTTCACAATGCTTTTTATATGCTTTTTTTCCTGTGAATAGAAAAACCTGACCAAGCTTTAAATAAATGCTGCTTCAACATTTCTAAATGTACCCTTAACAAATGTCAGGTTAAGTGTCAGGAACTAGAGTAGGCTGATACCACATCAACTTCCTGTTTGGTGGATTAAAAGGTTAGAGTGTCCTTATTTCAACATCAATACCCCAGATGCATCATCTGTGAATGAGGTTCTTCAAAAACACTAGTTAACAAGTAAAATTATACTAAAAAGAAAGCAGGTCTATTTCAAGGTTCCAGAAGTGAAAGTAAACATCATGAAGTTTTGCTTTAACCTGTTGCATGTTTGGTTCACATATTCACCCATTGCTGTACTCCAAGGAAGAAAGTGGACAGGGTTGTTGGTTTCCTCTGAAAGAGGTACTGATAGATGAGATCAAACATGTTAACTCTGTATTTGTATTTTTATAGTTGGAAGCATATTAGAAGAAATGGATATTTTTCTCTGCTTCCCATCTTGAGCATTAGCAAGACTCAAAAGCCTGCTAGAGATATCTGTTACTTTCCTTTCAAGTGGGTGCTTAATCTGTGTTCCTTCTGGCTTCCAGGGTAAAGTTGGTTTAGGTATGCTGCTGCCCAGAGTACTTACTTGGAATACTGTAACTTCTTAAATGGTTTCTGGAGTTCTTTTACATGCTTTTCAGATAGTATATTGTTGTTAAGTTGGTGTCACTGTGGAGGAATGAGGTCTGTGACTTTCTGTTTTGCCATCTTGCTATCTGAAGGCAATAAACTTGACACATACTCAAATTAGAGCAAATTCTAGAAGGTTATAAATAAATGATTACCATTTAACTCTTCTAGCTTTATATTAAAAGCAACTAAAGATGCTGTTATAGATTCACATGTATGCATAGATTGTAATGGAGAAGAATTACCTAATGGCAAAAGTGGAGTCTTTTCCATACTTATTTAATTTCTTTCTCAGGGAATCAAATGTCCTACAAGCATCTCATAATTAATCTTCACATCTCTTGACTTTCCCTGTAATTCTGATTAACTGGAATCAACAGTGCATGTTAATTATATAGGCAAATGAAGCGGGCTGTATACCAGTGGTTAAGAATCATTATGAGTTCCCAGCCTGGCTTCACCATTTGCCACTGTGTGACTTTAGGCAAGTTCATAACTTTCTGTGCTTCATTTTTCTCCAACTGTAGAATGGGTCTGGAAAACAATAAAACACATTTCCTTGCTGAGTAACAAGTGTTAATGTTTTTAATGTGTTAAGGTAAAAAGAGTTTGTAATATAGAGATAAATCAATGAATCTGTACTATTATATTTTAGGAAAATATGGTACAAGTAGAAAGGATTTTAATGTACTTAGGGAGAAAAATATATATTTGAATTCTTCTGGGACACAGAATAAAACGTAAGTAGGCTATGGTGTAAAATAAAATCAAATATATCTAAAGTGTGAAAACACTTAAATGATTTTCAGCCTAGAAAGTATTGAACCAGTATATAAATATTTATCATCTCTCTAAATGTATGGGGGAAAGCAAATCAAGCTTGTGCTCAGGCAATTACAATCTAGTGGGGGAAGACCAACATGTTCTGAGAAAAGGTAAATAGAATATTAAGTCCCAAAATGAGTGGAAACTTGAAATAGGCATTCTGTGAAACAGAGAATATGGTAAGCTGGAGTAATATGGATTAGCCTCATGGAGGAAGACAGTTCTAAGCTTGGGCAACTTGATTAGAGAAGAAAAGATTCTTTATGTGAGGGGCATTGTGGTGCAAATAAGCAAAGAGATTTATGAATATCAGTGAACACATGAATCACCTGGAGAGCTTGTTAAAATGTAGTCTGATGCCACAGCTTAGGAAGGACCCCAAGATTTTAACCAGATTTCAGGTGGTGTTGAGGAGCAGCAGGAAAAGAACTTGTATTTGAAGGACAGTGAGAAGAGATTACAGTGGTGCGAATAATGAGGATGCTATTTCAACAGTCTAAGCATAAAATGATGCTGGACTAAATTGAGATGGAGGCAGTGGTAATAAGAAGGAAGGGGCTGTCCTAAGAGATTATTCAAAAAAGAAATGGAAAATAAGTAATTGGCTAAACATATAGGGGAAAGTGAGAAACTTTAATGACATACTTGCCTGGGAGTTGAATTGACACAAGCGAAGTTAAGAAGAGAACTGGCTTGAGGGAGGAAGTGATAAACATGATTTTTGAGTTGTTGAATTTGAGGTAATGGTGTGGTATTTAAGAGGAGAATAGGCAGGGCTGGAATTCATCTGTGCAGAGGTGATAGCTGGTATTGTAAAGAGAGAATTTTAGTGAATAATGATATGGGCAGAAGAATTGAAGACTGCATGTTTGGAGATGTCCCCATTTGGTGAAAAGGAGAGGGAGAGGTGAACAATGAGGGGTAAGAATGGACCTTGGATTTCAGAGTATCTGAAGATAGGGAAAAATGCTCTAAGATTTTCATCACCACATGTTGTGCCTGAAGATGAGAAACTAAGAGAAACAAATCAGAAGACGGATTTTTATTCAGTTTATTAAGTCAATAAAATTCTTTTTGAATTTTTTTAAATTCAAAAAGTATTTTATATTCAAAGGAGAAAAATTTGAAAATGTAGAAAAGCAAAAACCACAAAAGGCAAAAAAAAAAGTGTGGAAGACAAAAATAGGAACAAAGAACAAGGACAACACATAGAAAATAATAATAATTATGGCAGATATTAACCCAGCTACATCAATTATTACTTTAAATGTTAATGGTTTAAACTCCAAGTAAAGGCTGGAGATTGTCAGAGTGGATCAAAAACAAGACTCAACTCCATATTATCTACAAGAAACCCTTTAAATATATTTCAATATAAAGATACACATAAATTAAAAATAAAAGGCAAGGATATACCACGCTAGCCATAATCAAAAGAAAGCAGGAATAGCTATATTAATCTTAGAGCAGACATCAGAGCAAGAAAAGTTATCAGGGATAAAGAGAGGCATTACATATTGACAAAGTGGTCAGTGCTTTAAAAGGCATAACAATCCCTAATATGTATGCCCCTAATAACAAAGTATCAAAATATGTGAAACAAAAGCTCATAGAATTGTAAGGAGAAATAAGCAGATCAACTATTAAAGTTGATTATGAATTGAAGACTGTAACACTCTTCTATCATTTTGGACAGATCTAATAGGCAGGAAATCAGTAAGAAAATGGATGAACTCAACATCACCATTAATCAACATATACGATAGACATCTATGGACTACTTCATCCAGCAACAGCAGATTACACATTCTTCTTAAGCTCACATAGAACTTTAACCAAGATAGATCAGATTCTGGGCCATAAGACATGCCTTAACAAATTTAAAAGAAGAGAAACTATACAATATCTGCTTTTGGACCAAAATGGAATTAAACTGGAACTCAATAATAGAAAGATAACTGGAGAATTCTAACATACATGAAGAATAAGCAACACAATTCTAAATAACATATGAGTCAAAGAAAAGATCTCAAAGCAAATTAAAAAGTATTTTGAAAAAATTGAAAATGAAAGTACAGCTCATTAAAGTTTGTATGATGTACTCAAAGCAGTGCTTATAAGGAGATGAATAGCATTAAATGCAGAAAATAGAAAAGAAGAAAGATCTAATACAATAATCCAAGTTTCCACCTCAGGACTGGAAAACAAAGAGCAAGTTAAGTCCAAAAGGAAGAAAGTAAAAAATAACAATTGGAGCAGAAATCCATGAAACTGAAAATAGGAAATCAACAGAGAAAAATCAACAAAACCAAAAACTAATTATTTATAAAGATTAATAAAATCAATAAGCTTCTAGTTAGGCTAACTAAGAAAGTAGAAGATGCAATTTACTAATATGGGAAATGAAAGAAGGGACATCACTACAGATCTCATGGACATTAAAAATAGTAAAAGAATGCTGTGGACAACTATATACCCACAACTTTGATAACTTAGATGAAATAGGCCAATTCCTAGAAAGACAATCTGCCAAAACTTATGCAAGAAGAAATAGTCAATCTAAAAGAAATTGAATGAATATTTAATAACCCAAAATAGAAAACACCAGGCCTAGATGGGTACATTGAATTCTACCAAACATTTAAGGAAGAAATTATAACAATTCTGTAAAATCTCTTTCAGAGGATGGAAGCAAACAGAGACTTCCTAACTAATTCTCTGTGTTCAGCGTTACCTTAATACCAAAATGACAAAGACATTACAAGAAAATTACAGACCAGTAACATTTCATGAACATAGATACAAATATCTTCAACACAATATTAGCAGATTACATTGTAACTAAGTGGCAGTTATCCCAAGTATACGAGATTGGTTCAATGCTCCCAAATCATTTAATGTATTCTATCACATTAACAGGCTAAAAAAGAAAAATTGCAGGTTCATATCAATAGATGCAGAAAAAATATTGAAAAATCAAACACCAATGCATGATTAAAAGCTCTCAGTAAACTAGGAATAGAGGTGAACTTCCTCAACTTGTTAAAAAACGTCTATGAAAAACCTACATCTTCTATCACGCTTGATAATGACAAATGTGAAGCTTTCCAACTACGAATGGGTACAAGACAAGGATGTCCCCTCTCATCATTCCTTTCAACAACATACTAGAAGTTACAGCTAATGCAACAAGACTAGTAAAGGAAATAAAAGATATACAGATTCAGAAGGAAAAAAATAAGTGTCAAAAACTGTTCATAGGTGACATGATCATCTACGTAGAAAGTCCCGGTCCTCTTGGAACTAATAAGTGATTATGGGAAGGTGGCAGGATACAAATTTAATACACAAAAGTCAATGTCTTTTCTATATGGCAGCAATGAACCAGTGGAACTTAAAATTAAGTATATACTATAATTTTTACGTTGACATCCCTAAAATGAAATACTTAAGTATAAATATAGCAAAATACATAAGGTGTATAGGAAGAATACTACAAAATTCTGATAAACTAAATCAAGGAATGACTGAATAAATGGAGAGATGTTCCATGTTCATGGATTGAAATACTCAATGTTGTCAAAATGTCAATTCTTCCCAACCTGACCTATAGATTCAACAAAATTCCAGTGTAAATCCCAGAAAGTTATTTTGTGGATATCAAAAACTGATTCTAAAGATTATGTGGAGAGGCAGAAGACCCAGAATAACCAATTAGGTATTGAAGGAGAAGAACAAAGTTGGAGGACTACTACTCAACTTGAAGACTTACTATAAAACTACAGTTATCAAGGCAGTGAGGTATTGGTATTGTCTTTTGGAAATAGACAAAGGAATCAATGGAACAGAAGAGACAGCCTGTAAACAGACCCACATAAATATAATCAACTAAATTTTGACAAAAGAGCAATACAATGGAGAAAAAAAAGGAAGGAAGGAATCTAGAAATAAATCCTACATCCATCACAAAAATTAACTCTAAGTGGATCATAGACTTAAATGTAAAAGTAAAACTTATATTTCTGGAAAATCTAGAAAATTTAGATGACCTTGGGCAGGATGATGACATTTTAGATACAGCACCAAAGGCACGATCCATGAAAGAAATATTAGATGAATTTGACTATATTAAAGTTCAAAACTAATACTCTTGAGAGACAAGGTCAAGAGAATGAGAGGACAAGTCACAGACTGGCAGAAAATATTTATAAAAGACATATTGATAAAGGACCATTATTCAAAGTATACACAGAACTTTTGAAACTTACCACTAAGAAAACAAACAACTTCATTGCAAATGTGCTAAAAACCTGAACAAACCCCTCACCAAAGAAGACATAGAGATGACAAGTAATCATTTGAAAACAAGCTCTTTTTCATATGTCATCAGGGAATTAAAAATTAAAACAACAATGAAATACTACTACAGGTTTACTGAAAGGGTCAAAATCTGAAAAACTGACAGCACCAAATGATATTTTGATATGAAGCAATAGAACTCTATTGTTGGGGACACAATACAGCCACTTTGGAAAACAGTTTGTCAGTTTCTTATGAAACTAAACATACTCTTACCAAACAATTGGTCAGTTAAACTCCTTTGTATCCAACCATAGGAATCAAAATATTATGACTACATAAAAATCTACACAGCAACTTTCTTCATAATTGCTGAAGACTTGGAAGCAACCAAGATGTCCTTCAGTAGGTGAATGGGTCAATAACCTGTGGTACATCTAGACAATGGAACATTATTCAGTGCTAAAAAGAAATGAGATGTCAAAACATGGACTGATAAAGAATGTTAAATACATACTCAAGTGAAACAAGCCAATCTGAAAAGGCTACATACTGTATGATTCTAAGTATATGACATTCTGGAAGAGGCAAAACTATGGAGACAGTGAGAAGAAGGGTTTTCCAGGGTTTAGAGGTAAAGAGTGATGAACAGGCAGAACACAGAGGATTTTTAGGATAGTGTGAATAGACTCTATATGATATTTTAATGATGGATGCATGTCATTATACGTTTATCCAAATCCATAAAATGTACAACACCCAGAGTGAACCATCATATAAACTGGAAACTTTGGGTGGTAATGCTGTGTCAGTGTAGGTTCACTGATTGTAATAAATATACCACTCTGGTGTGGGATGTTGAATGTAGGGGAGGCTGTGTGTGTGGGAACAAGAGGTATATGGGAACCCTCTATACTTTCTGTTCAATTTTGCTATGAGCTTAAGATTGCTCAAAAAATAAATTAGTTAAAAAATTTAAAAAATTGGGCGCCTGGGTGGCTCAGTTGGTTAAGTGACTGCCTTCAGCTCAGGTCATGATTCCGGAGTCCCGGGATCGAGTCCCACATCGGGCTCCCAGCTCCACAGGGAGTCTGCTTCTCCCTCTGACCTTCTCTCCTCTCATGCTCTCTCTCACTTTCTCTCTCTCAAATAAATAAATAAAATCTTTAAAAAAGAATTTAAAAAATTGAAAATATAGAAAAGCATGAAGAAAA
Organism: Potos flavus; assembly: GCA_028534135.1. NCBI lineage: Eukaryota > Metazoa > Chordata > Mammalia > Carnivora > Procyonidae > Potos > Potos flavus. The sequence goes on along the minus strand of CM052889.1, from coordinate 46,192,841 downwards.
TAAAAATTATACACAATTTTATTACCCAGAGAAACCTGTCTCTCTCTCTCTCTCTCTCTGTGTCTCTCTGTCTCTCTCTCTGTGTACAGTCTTCTATACCTTTTTCTATGCAAATATACATATTTTTCACAAACTTGGAATCATGCTGTCCATACATTTTGTGTTTATCTTTAAAATATATTTCGAACATTTCTTCCATGACATTAAGCATTCTATTATAATACGCTTTTTTCCTATTATAATAGGCTTTTTAACAGACAAACTCAGCTTTTGTGAAAAATGCAAGAAAAGAATCTAAAAAGACATTAGGATCAAGTAAAGATTTTGTTCAATTTAGGAGTAACTGGGACATGTTTATGGACATAGGGGAAAGAATCCGTAGGGTGATTGAAGAGAAATATTTATTTATTTATAAAAAGATTTTATTTGTTTATTTTTCAGGGATATAGAGATAGAGAGAGCAAGCTCAAGCAGGGAGAGCGGCAGGCAAAGGGAGAAGCAGGCTCCCTGCTGAGCAAAGAGCCCGATGCGTGGCTTGATTCCAGGACCCTGGGATCATGACTTGAGCTGAAGGCAGACTCTTAACTGACTGAACCACCCAGGTGTCCTGAAGAGAAATATGTACTGGATGAATGAACAGAAGGTAGAGATGGGAGGAGAAGGCAGAGAAACCTTGGTTATAGGACAGTGGGATTTAGCCTTGGTTGGCAGGAGGCATATTTTCAGATAGAAACAGATGTACTTTGAGTTGCATAGTTGGAGAGATAACCAAGACAATGCTGGCTGATACTGCTATTTGTAATAAACTAAGGGTAAAGTCATCTTTTAACAAAAGGAAAGAGAGGGCGCCTGGGTGGCTCAGTCAGTTAAGCAGCTGCCTTTGGCTCAGGTCATGATCCCAGGGTCCTGGGATTGAGTCCCACATCAGGCTCCTTGCTCAGTGGGGAGCCTGCTTCTCTCTGCCTGCCATTCCCCCACCTTTTGCTTGCTCTCTGTCTCTCTCGCTCGCTGTCTCTGTCAAATAAATAAACAAAATCTTTAAAAAGAAAAAAAAAAGGAAAAAGAGAAGCTAATTTCAAATGATAATTGAAAGTTGGCATTGTTCCCGATGGTGGAAGACTAAAGAGTTATAAAGGAGATGAGGCCATCATAATATTGTATTACTTCATGTGAACTTAGAGCACTTGGAAATACAAATGTTTCCATAGATGTTGCTGAGCACTTAGTGACCACATAGGTTTTATTTAAATACATTATTTGAACTGGCTTGTCCTTCTTTTTTCACACTGCAGGTTCCTAAAATACTCTTAAAATCTATGTAAAGAAGAAATTCCTCATTGTCTGGTATGGTTGTGAGGAAAGAGAGATAAATATGTTTTATTCTTGTGTAACTTTTAATTTTTATTTTCTCTGTAGATGTGTGATATTCTGCCCTCTTATCTCTAGTAGAGTCATAAGGCTCAGACTTTTCAAAGAAATTGTTATTTAATTCAAAAGTTTTAATTTCTTACTCAGAGCTACATAGCAACAGACTTAAATAACAGCTGTTTAATCTTTTTTATTTTTTCAGTTTACTTGGTATATAGGAGTTAATAATGAAACATTTCTGCATGTATGTAATTAGATATAGGCTGAGAAGAAATAAATGAGTATTTTCCACTTGTTTCTCTGTGATTTAAAAATTTGTGTTTGTTTTTGCTGTATGCTCATGCTGATTCTATAGTCATGGTAGCAGCATACTTCTGGTACAATTATTCTGTAAGTGTCAGCCCAAACCATCAATTATGACCCATCCACCACTGACCTTGAAAATAGGAGACCCCTGTTCTATTCTCAGTTCGGCCACCAATTAGCCATGTGGTTTTGGGAAAGTTATTTTCACTTGCTGCTTTGCTAAGTGAAATGATTTAACTTGATTCTTTTTATAGCTTCTTTCAAAGTCCTGAATTTCGTATCTATATTTAAATTTGCATAGTGCCACATCAGAATAATTAGTAATTGTGGTAATAGACTGACTGCCGTGATCCTACTGTGTAGATTACATCAATGGGTGTAGTGGAAACTGACCACTGAAATGAATCCTGAGATGGCTTCAAGAATACACTGCTATTGTGGGGCGCCTGGGTGGCTCAGTGGGTTAAGCCTCTGCCTTCGGCTCAGGTCATGATCTCAGGGTTCTGGGATCGAGCCCCGCATCGGGCTCTCTGCTCAGCAGGGAGCCTGCTTCCCCCTCTCCCTCTGCCTGTCTCTCTGCCTGCTTGTGGTCTCTTTCTCTCTGTCAAATAAATAAATAAAATCTTTAAAAAAAAAAAAAGAATACATTGCTATTGAGAGTGTTGGTGTCTTATAAAGGTGGCTTTAGAGGTCAACTATGCAAAGTTACTTATATCATGAATATGCTTCTTTCCCTACCAGGTAATCTTCATATGATGCTACTGAATATAATTGAAAAAGATCACATAGTACCCAGTAATCCTAGGAAACGGTCACACTGTACTAAAGGAAATTAAGGCAACAAGAGCAATTATTGGAGTCACAGCAGTGAAGTGGAGGAAGAGGTTGAAATGACATTTCCAATTTAGAAATTCTATTTATAGGCCCTGGAACTTTCCAAGACTGCTCAGTTTAGGACTTACATGTTTTAGACATATTTTAAACTTCAAAGCAAATTTTTCTGAAGAGGATTATGTAGTTCTATTCATTCATTTGGACTTCTACAGTATTCAGGGAAAACAAACTGATATTTTTGGAGAGAATCCCCCAAAATATCTCCCCCACATATTAAGGAATAGCTGGATGTTTTACTTACATATAGTGACTTACTGACCACAGGATTCATTTCAAACAAAGAGCTCAGTGAGGCAGCTCTAATTAAGTAATTTGAGAATACAATCCATACTTGAATATATTTTTGTCTATAATTTTTCTGTTACCAATGCTATTTCTGCTGTTAGTATGAAAACAGATGCCTCTTTTATTCCAGAAAGATAGGCTTACAGAGAAAAATCATCAGGTGATGAAAGACGTGTTTTCTAATATGCTACTGTAATAAGGAAATTCATGTAATCAATCAATGAAATATACTGGGAACTCTTACATCTATTAAGGAACAGGAGACCAGCTGCATATAATCCCAGATTACTTCATAAATACTTAATAACGCATTATATCATCTGGCTATTTTCTTCACAACTGGTTGGTCTGGATCTGATTTGCAATTGTGCCACAATTTTAAAATCACATCTGTCAGAACAAAAGTGCCTTTGTCTTTAAAAAATAAAAGAAAACAAGGAGTCCACCAGAAATGGATGTCTTACCATTTTATAATTTTAGGAGATAGAATAACAGGGAAAGCTCCTCTGTGGAATTTCTTTCAAAGAAATTGAAATAAGACATAGAGAATAGTTTACTTATCAAATTATTATTGTAATGCTTTCAGGAAACTCCCATGGTAAAATGAGTAAATAAATGAAAGCAACTATTTTTTTTTTTTTTTTTCCGTTTTGTCGGTATAGCTGCTCTACTGGGATTGCCCTCCAACCAGTCAGCTTGTCAGGAAATAGAAAGGAAACAGGAATAGGAAGACTTACAGACTTTCTTACCATTTCTACATCAGAGTAGTGTTATTATTAATATTTAATGTCTGCAAACTGTGGAAATGCGTGGTCTCTTAATACCTCACTGAAGTGCCAGGAAAACTCACAGAGTCAGTATCATTTGTCTCACAAAACTCTCATTTGATTTTTGGGGGTTAAAAAGCCCAGTGGAAGCAAAAGTGTCAGAACCTTCTACACTTCCTGGAATTTAAATCATTTAACAATATACAAATTAAATTATTAAACAATAATGAAGGCAGGGTACCCAGAGTAATTGATGTACTCATTTAGTTTGTTCCATCCAGTTAAATCTAACCAATCAGAAAACCCAGACTGAAACATTAGTTTGCAAATTACTGCAAACCAGCCAGCTGGACTTGCAGGAGCATCGTAAAAACTTATCTCATATATTTTCCTGTGGGTCTAAAATGTTTTCCTAAATGCTTGGTAAGCCTTGGGACAGGCTCTCTAGAATCTAATTGTCTCTTCGTGTTCCTTTTAAAGTTTACTGGAGATATGTTTGTCCAAGTACTCAGAGGAACATTTTTCCAGGGGCACAAACATTCTGCTCCTCATGGGCCATGCTTGAGGAATAGTTAGGCAGTGAGCTACCAAATGGGATAAAGACATACTACATTTATGAAATAAACTGTTATAGGCTGGAGAGTAAAACATGTGAGGGCACTTGGTACATAGCTGGGGTGGAGGCTCAGTGAAAAGCAAGCATTATATCTAGTTTAGTGCTATTAAAATCTCTTCACTTTTTATATAGTTTTTTCTCTTTTTCTCCCTAGTGGCTCCAGTTGGAAATTAAATCCAGTTCTAAAACATGCACTGAGTACCTACTGTTCAAATTGCATCATGGTTGATACAAAGTAGAAGAAGCCTGCTCTCTGACTTTAAGGAGCATGCAATCAAATAAAGGAGCAAGTGCTTATTTAAATGAATGGAAAGGGCAGTGACTAATCATTAAGCTGTATATAGTCTTGGTGTTTTAAAAATGGTCATGTGATTCAAGCTAGGCCAATGAGTTGCTGTCCTTGGAATTTAGACTTCATACTTGGATAACTCAAAGGATTTGACTGAAGGTGATTCATCTTGACTGTATTGGTTTTCTGTTGCTATTATAACAAATTACCCAAACTTAGCAGCTTAAAACAACACAGATTTATTGTCTTCTAAGTTCTGGAGGTCAGAAGTTTACACAGGTTCCATTGAGCTAAAATTAAGAGATTGACAGGGCTGTGCTCCTAGAAGCTGTCTGCATTCCTTGGCTCATGGCCTTCTTCCTCCATTTTGAAAGTGAAGGGCAAGACAAGTCCTTCTCATATTGCATCTCTCTGTTTGTGCTTCCATCATCACATCTCTGTCTTTGACTCTGCTCTTCCTCCTCTCTTCCACTTTTAGGGACTCTTGTGATTACCTTAGGCTCATGTGAATAATCCAAAATCATAGCTGTAGTAAAGGTCAACTGAGTAACAATCATTATTCCATCTGCAACCTTAATTCCTCTTGCCATCAAGAGAACTGTATTCACAGTTCTAGGGAATAGGACATTGGCAGCTTTCACAGGGGCATTATTCTGCCTACTACACCAACCCTGTGGCCTTGAAGAGTCTGTCAATAGCCCCTTCTTCCCAGATGCTACTCAGGTTGTTGTCTTTTCTGAGGACTGGCTTTTGGATTTTTTTCTGATTCTGTAAACTACCTCTTATCCTTCCAATAAATACGTTCTTTTTGCTTATTTTTGCTATAATTGACTACTTTTGCTTTTGAACAAACAACCCAAATTGATGCACATGCTTGTTATACTCTCTAACTGATAAATAATGAACTGATTTCAGTCTTGTTTTCCTTCTGTTCTTCCTTTTCAATGCTCTCTTTTCAGTAAAATTTTCCACATTAAGGTGATGAAGAAGGCTGCAGCTTACCACACATCTCTTATAAGTGTCCATGAACAGGACTTGATAATATTTGTTCATGCAGAAAAGATGGGCTAAATTAGGAAATATTAAGAACCAAGAATAGAAAATACTCTTATTCAATTCAAGTTTAAGTCCTGTACTGAGTACCTAGAGTATTGAGGAATTTAGAAATTTCTGATTGTGTATCTATTGGATTAAAAGAGATATGAACCATCAAAATTGATTTCAGCAACCCAATATCATCTTGTATCTTATCTGTTCTTACTTTTATGCTGCACTGCTTACCTGTGATACTAATATAGCCATTTAGCTCTCTTTTTATTAAAGTTAGCATAATATATCATTTTCCATTTTTTGATTGTATCCTACTTGTGTTTATTTAAAGGTGATTCTTATAAGCAGAAAGTAGTTGAGTCTTGCTTTTTAAATCTAATCTAACAAATTCTGCCTTTAAATTGGGATGTTTATTCCATTTATGTATGATGGGATTATTTATATTATTAGGTTTAAGTCTGTCTTGTTATTTATTTTCTATTTGTCCCAGCTATTATTTTTGTTTCCCTCTTCTTCTTTTTCTGCCTTCTTTTGGATTATTTCTTTCTATAATTCACTTTTTTCTTCCTTTACTGACTTGTTAGCTGTAACTCTTTGTAATAATTTTTTATTATTTCAGCGGTTGCTTTAGAATTTATAGCAAACATGTTTAATTTATGATGGTCTACCTTCAAGTGATATCATGCCACTTTACATATAATATATGAATGTTATAGTAGTATTCCCATTTCCCCACTCCTGGCCTTTATGATATTACTGTCACACATTTCACTTTTATATATACTGTAAACCACATACTATATCACTATTTCTTTTTAAAAGCGATTTAAATTATAAGGAAATACTTATATATTTACCCAAATAGTAAAGATTTTCAATGTCTTCATCCTTTGTGCAGATCCATATTTGCATTTGGTGTCATTTTTCTTCTACTGAAGACTTTTCTTTACCATTTTTTCGTAGTGAGTGTACTATTATGAATTATTTCAGTTATTTGCCTTTGTTGTTGAGAGATACATTCCTTGGACATAGAATTCTAGAGTGGCAGGTTTTATTTTCAGTATTTTAAAGACGTTGCTTCCCTGTCTTTTTGCTTCTGCTATTTCTGATGAAAAATCTGTCTTCTTTTTTTTTCCAAGTTTTATTTAAATTCTAGTTAGTTAACATACAGTTTAATATTAGTTTCAGGTGTAGGATTTAGTGATTCATCTCTTAAATCCAACGCTCAGTGTTCATCACAGGTGCTCTCCTTAATACCCACTTAACCTATCCCCTATCTCCATCTCCCCATCCAGAACCCTCAGTTTGTTCTCTATAGTCAAGAGTCTGTTTTATGGTTTGCCTCTCTTTTCTTGCCTTATGATTGTTTGTTTTGTTTCTTAAATTCCACATATGAGAGAAATCATATGGTGTTTGTATTTCTCTGACTTATTTCGCTTAGCATAAGTCTCTAGCTCCATCCACATTGTTGCAATGGCATGATTTCATTCTTTTTGATGGCTAATATTCCATTGTATATATTTTCTTTATCCATTCATCAGTCTGTGGACATTTGGGCTCTCTCCATAGCTTGGCTGTTGTAGATAATGCTGTCGTAAACATTGGGCTGCATGTATCCCTTCAGGTCAGTATTTTGGTAACCTTTGGGTAAATTCCTAGTATTGCAATTGCTGAATTGTAGGATATTTCTATTGTTAACCTTTTGAGAAACTTCCATATTGTATTGGAGTGGCTGTACCAGTTTGTTTTCCCACCAACAATGTAAAATGGTTCCCCTTTCTTTGCATTCTCACCAAGATGTGTTATTTCCTGTGTTGTTAATTTTAGCCATTCTAACAGGTGTGAGGTGATATTTCATTCTAGTTTTGATTTGTATTTCCCTCATGATGAGTGATGTTGAGCATCTTTTCATGTATCTATTGGTCATCTGTATGTCTTCTTTGGAAAAATGTCTATTCACTTCTTCCGCCCATTTCTTAACTGGATTATTTGTGTTTTGGGTGTTGAGTTTGATAAGTTCATTATAGATTTTGAATACTAACCCTTTAACAGATATGTCATTTGCAAATATCTTCTCCTCTTCCAAAGGTTGCCTTTTAGGTTTGTTGATTGTTTCCTTTGCTCTGAAGAAGCTTTTTTAATCTAGATGAAGTCCCAATAGTTCATTTTTACTGGTTTCCCTTGCCTCTGGAGACCTAGCTAGTAAGAAGTTTCTATGGCAAATGTCAGAGAGGCTACTGCCTTTGTTCTCCTCTAGGATTGTGATGGATTCCTGTATCACATTTAGGTCTTTCATCCATTTTGAATTTGTTTTTGTGTATGATGTAAGAAAGTGGTCCAGTTTCATTCTCTGTATGTTGCTATCCAGTTTTCCCAATACCTTTTGTTGAAGGATATTTGATATTCCACTGGATATTCTTTATTGCTTTATCAAAGATTACTTGACCATATAATTGTGGTTCCATTTCAGGGTTTTCTATTCTCTTCCATTGATCTATGTGTATGTTTTTGTGCCAGTACCATACTGTCTTGATCACTGCAGCTTTATAATATAACCTGAAGCCTGGAATTGTGACATATCCTGCTTTGTTTTTCTTTTACAAGATTTCTTTGGCTAGTCAGGGTCTTTTGTGATTCCATATAAATGTTACGATTCTTTGTTTTAGTACTGTGAAAAATGCTGGTGGTATTTTGATAAGGATTACATTAAATGGGTAGATTGTTTTGGGTGGTATATACATTTTTACAATATTTGTTCTTCTAATCCATGAGTATGCAGTGTTTTCCCATTTTTTTGTGTCTTCTTCAATTTCTTTCATAAGTGTTCTATAGTTTTCAGAGTAAAGATCTTTTCCCTCTTGGTTTGGGTTTATTCCTAGGTATCTTATGTTTTTTGATGCAATTGTAAATGGAATCGATTTCTCGATTTCTCTTTCTGCTGCTTCATTATTGGTGTACAGAAATGCTACAGATTTTTGTGTGTTGAATTTGTATCCTGCAACTTCACTGAATTCATGTATCAATTCTAGCAATTTTTTGGTGGAGTCTTGAGTTTTCTATATAGAGTATCATGTCATCTGCAAATAGTGAAAGTTTGACTTCTTCCTTGGTGATTTTGATGCCTTTATTTCTTTTTGCTGTCTGATTACTGAGGCTAAGACTTCCAGTACTATGTTAAAAATAGTGGTGTGGGGCACCCGGGTGGCTCAGCTGGTTAAGCATCTGACTTTGGCTCAGGTCATGATCCCAGATTCCTGCTTTGGGCTCTTTGCTCAGTGGGAGCCTGCTTTTCCTTCTCCCTGACACTCCCCCTCCTAGTACTCTCTCTTTCTCCGTCAAATAAATAAATGAAATCTTAAAAAAAAAAACAACCCATCAAGAAACCCCCCCCCCCCAAACAGTGGTGAGAGTGGACATCACTGTTTTGTGCCTTTGACCATGAAGGAAAAGCTTTCAGTTTTTCCCATTTAGGATGATATTAACTGTGGGCTTTTCATATATCACCTTTATGATGTTGAGGTATGTTCCTTCTATCCCTATTTTGTTGAGGGTTTTTATTTATCAAGAATAGATGCTATACTTTGTCAAATACGTGGCTGCTTCTATTGAGTAAATCATATGGTTCTTATATTTCTTTTATTAATGTGGTATATCACATTGATTGCTTTGCAAGTATTGAACAGCCCTTGCCACCCAGGAATAAATCCCACCATGAGGTGAATGATTGTTTTAATGTATTGTTGAATTAGATTTGCTAGTATCTTTTTGAGAATCTTTGCATCCGTGTTCATCAGGGATATTGGCCTGTAGTTCTCTTTTTTAGTTGGGTGTTTGGTTTTGAAATCAGGCTAATGCTGGCCTTGTAGAATGAGTTTAGAAGTTTGGAAGTTTCCCTTTCATTTCTATTTTTTGGGAACAGTTTGAGAAGAATAGGTATTAATTCTTCTTTAACTGTATGGTAGAATTCCCCTGGGAAGCCATCTGGCCCTGGACTTCTGTTTGTTGGGAGATTTTGTTGTTTTTGTTGTTTTGTTGACTATGGCTTTGTAATATAGCTTGAAGTCAGGCATTGTGATGCCCCCAGCTTTGGTTTTCTTTTTCAACATTCCCCTGGCAATTTGGGGTCTTTATTAATTCTTTCAGAGAACCAGCTCCTGGTTTAATTGATCTGTTCTGCTGGTTTTGTTTTTGTTTTTGTTGTTATTTGTTTGTTTCTATATCATTTATTTCTGCTTTAGTCTTCATTATTTCTCTTCTTCTGCTGGCTTTAGACCTCATTTATTGTTTTTTCTAGCTCCTTTAGGTGTAAGTTTAGGTTGTGTATTTGAGATTTTTCTTACTTCTTGAGGTAGGCCTGTATTGGTATTTAGTTTCCTCTTAGAACTTCTTTTGCTGCATCCCAAAGGTTGTGGACTATCATGTTTTCATTTTCATTTGTTTGAATGTATTTTTTTATTTCTTCTTTAATTTCCTGATGTTTTTAAGTTTGCTGTTTTCACACTGTTTGTGTCCAGGTTGCTTGTCTGGAGCAGTTCAGGTTGGATGAGTTTTAGAACTCTAAACTTTAGGGGCCTGATGTGATAGGGACCTATGATTGTCTTCTGAGGGAAGGCCCTGCTTCAGTGGGATTGATGCAGGTTTGATCTAGAAGGGCAGTCACCAGAGCGCAGAAGTCTGGGATTTGGAGCAGAGTACACTAGTCAGTGGCCAGGTTATTTGCCTTCAGCAGGTGTCTCTGTACCTATGCTAAGGGGTGGAGGAGGGAAATGGTACTCACTGGCTCTTTTATCCCTGTCAAGGCAATGCTACCTCTCTCAGATATGCTCCAAGAAGAAGGAACCACCTCTCCAAGTGCTTCTTAGGCGATCCTCAGTTGGTGCTGTCTGCCCCAGGTTGCCGTCCATCCTTCTCTATAGGAGCACTGCCAGCACCCTCATGGCTCTATACTATAGCCAGATCATAGACCTCTAAGACTCTAGTCTTTGAGCCCTGCTGGTTGCAAAACACATGAAAATCAGCACCTCTTGATTTCCTAGTCAGTAGATTTGAGGAAATGTTTTCCTTGTCAGTAGCTTTGAGGGTATATATGTTTTCATTGTGCAATCCTCTGTGCGCTACTCTGTCTCTCTGTCTCTGTCTCTTGTGTGCAGGGGCCTGTCTCCGCAGTCAGGGCTCTCTCCTCTCCACCGCACCTGTGATCTATTTCTCCCCCAAATCATGTCTCTGCACCTCCTACTTTCCATGGCATGGCCTCTTCTCTTCCTCTAATTGTGTGATTTGTTCTGTCAGTACTCAGATCAATTTCTTGGGCATTCGGAATGATATGATATTTATCTAGCTATGTTGGAGGGACAGGCAAGTCTAGGGTCCTCCTACTATTTCACCATCTTAGCTTCTCCCCCCTCAGTCTACTGTCTTCTTTATCTTTGTTCCTCTCTATGTAATGTGTCTGTTTTCTCTGGATTCTTTGAAGATTTTCTTTTTATCAATGGTTTTGACTGATTCGATTCTCTTTATAAATGGTTTTGTTGAGCTTCTTGGATCTGTTGGTTTATAGTTTCCATCAAATTTGGAAAATTTAGAACTATTTATTTACGTATTTTAAAGATTTATTTATGTATTTATGTATTTATTTATTTGACACAGAGAGAGAGAGAGAGAGAGACAGAGAGAGACAGAGAGAGACCACAAGCAGGGGGAGTAGCAGGCAGAGTGAGATGGAGAAGCAGCCTCCCCACAGAGCAGGAGGAGCCCGATGCGGGACTCTATCCCAGAACCCAGGATCGTGATCTGAGCCGAAGGCAGTCTTGTAATCAACTGAGCCACCCAGGCGCCCCATGGAAAATTTATAACCATATAAACAAATTGTTATTTTTTAGAGAAGTTTTAGGTTCATAGCAAAATTGAGGGTACAGATTTCCTATATATTCCTTGCACCCCTGAGAGCCTCTTCCTTAATCAACATCATTATCACCATCCCCCAAGAAGTTGTACATTTGTTATAATTGATTAACTTACATTGATACATCGTAATCAGCCCAAGTGCATAGTTTATGGTTTATTCTTGGTATTGCATATTCTGTGGGTTGGGCAATATATAATAACATATACCCATCATTATGGTATTATACAGGTATTTTAATGTCCTAAAAATCTTTGTGCTCTATTTATTCCTGTATTTCCCCTGCCCCAATTCTGGAAATCACTATCTTTTCACTATCTCCATAGTTCTGCCTTTTTCAGAATGTCATATAGTTGAAATCATAGAGTGTATAGCCTTTTCATATTGATTTCTTTCCTTTAGTGATAGGCATATAAAATTCATCAAGGTTTTTGTAGCCTGAAGCTCTTTCTTTTTTTAACATTGAATTCCATTCCATTTTTAACTTTGAATTAACAGCTAATCTATCCATTCACCTACTGAGGGATATCTTGGTTGTTTCCAAGTTTTGGCAATTATGAATAAAGCTGCTATAAACATCCATGTGCAGATGCATGTCTTATTTAGAAGTGTCGTGTTTAAGCTCCACATGTTTGAGATTTTCCAGTTATCTTTCTGTGATTGAGTTCTAGTTTAATTTCATTGTCTGAGAGCAGACATTATAACTTCTATTCTTTTAAATTTGTTAAGGTGTGTTTTATGGTCCAGAATGTGGTCTACCTTGGTGAATTTTCCATTCAAGTTTGAGAAGAATATGTAATCTGTTATTGATGGATGAAGTAACCTATAGATGCCAGATATATCCAGTTGATTGATGATGTTGAATTCAACTCTGTCTTTACTGACTTTCTTCCTGCTCAATCTGCCCATTTTTGATAAAGTGGTGTTGAAATCTCCAACTATGATAGCTGATTCACCTATTTCTCCTTGCAGTTTCTGTTTCATGTATTTTGATACTCTGTTGTTAGGAGCGCATACATTAGGGATTGTTATGTTTTTTGGAGTACTGACTCCTTTATGATGGTGTGTGTCCCTCTTTATAATAACTTTTCTTGCATTGATGTCTTTTCTGTCTGAAATTAATGTCTATCCCTGCCTTCCTTCAATTATTGTTAGCATAGTATATCTTTCTTCATCTCTTTATTTTTAATCTTTATGTGTTTTTATCTTTAAAGTGGGTTTCTTGTAGACAACATAGATGTGGGACTTGGTTTTTGGTCCACTCCGACAATCTCTGTCTTTTAGTTAGTGATTTAGCCAATGATGTTTATAGTGATTATTGATATAGTTCGATTAATATCTACCAAATTCATTAGTTTCCTGTTTGTTGCCTTTGTTATTTTTCTCACTGTCTTCTATTAATTTTTCTGCCTTTTGTTATTTTAATTGAATATTTTATATGATTCCATTTTCTCTTCTTAGCATATTGGTTATACTTCTTTTCTTAAAATTTTTAATGGTTGCTGTAAAGTTTGCAACATATATTTATGGCTCTCCAAGTCTACTTTCAAATAATACTATATGTCTTTATGGATAGCATGAGTACCTTATATTACCAAAATCATCGTAGTTTCTCCCTCCCTTCTCTTATATCATTACTGTCATTTATTTCCTTTATACATAAGCATATGTAAATATCCATAAAAATGTACAAAAATGCATAATCAAATACATTTTTAATATTATCTTTTTGAAAAACTTATTAGGAAAAATAAGAGTCAAAAATTTTTTTTGTTTAAATTCAGTTTAATTAATATATACTGTATTATTAGTTGCAGAGGTAGAGTTTAATGATTCATCAGTTGCATACAACACCCCATGCTCATTACTTCAAGTGACCTCATTAATGCCCATCACCCAATTACCCCAAACCCTGACCCACCTCTTCTCTAGCAGCCTTCAGTTTGTTTCCTATAGTTAAGAGTCTCTTATGGTTTGCCTCCCTTTCTGTTTTCATCTTATTTTTCCTTCCCTTCCCCTATGTTCATCTGTTTTGTTTCTTAAATTTCACATAGGAGTGAAATCATATTCTTTGACTGACTTATTTTGCTTAGCAAGAAAAATAAGAGTTTTTATTTTGCCTTTACTTTTTTATTCTTCATTGCTCTTTCTTATTTTATGTAGGAATGGTACTTGATGTATATACTGTCTGACCTATAGTATTTTGTCTCTCTGAAGAACTTCATTTAATATTTCTTTCAAGGCAGGTCTAGTGGAAACAAATTCTGTCATTTCTGTTTTTGAAAAAGTCTCTATTTTTCTCTTTTGAAGGATAATTTCACTGGGTACAAAATTGTAGGTTGGTGGTTTTTCTTTCTCAATATTTTAAGTATTTCATTCTCTTCTTGCTTTAATTGTTTCTGAGAAGTCAGATGTAATCCTCTCTTTGTTCCTTTCTATATAAGATATTTTATTCATCTGACTTCTTTCAGAATTTTATTCTTTATCTTTGATTTTCTGTAGGTTTTTTTTTTTTAAAGATTTTATTTATTTATTTGACAGAGAGAGAGAGATCACAAATAGGCAGAGAGGCAGGGAGAGAGAAGGGAAGCAGGGTCTCTGCTGAGCAGAGAGCCTGATGTGGGGCTTGATCCCAAGATCCTGAGATCATGAGCTGAGCCGAAGGCAGAGGCTTTAACCCACTGAGCCACCCAGACACCCCAATTTTCTGTAGTTTGAAAATGATATGCATAGGTGTAGTGTTTGAGGCATGCATGCTGTTGGTATCTTTTGAGCTTCCTGGATCTATGGTTTGATGTCTAACATTAATTTTGGGAAATTCTCACTCAGTGTTGTTTAAAATATTTCTTCTGTTTTTTTCCTTTCTTCTCCTTCTGTATTTGAATGTACATATGTTATACCTTTTATAGTTGTCTCAAAGTCCTTAGATATTCTTTTCTGTTTTTTTTTTTTAAAGATTTTATTTATTTATTTGACAGAGAGAGAGAGAGTGCACACACAAACAGGGGGAGTGGCAGGCAGAGGAGAGGGAGAAGCAGGGTCCCGTGGAGCAGGGAGCCCCATGAGGGACTCCATCCCAGGACCCCAGGATCATGACCTGAACTGAAGGTAGTCGCTTAACCCACTGAGTCTGTGTTCTGTTTTTTGTTTTCAGTTTTTATTCTCTTTGTTTTTCAGTTTTTGAGGATTCTTTTGATATATCCTTTAGCTCAGAGATTCTTTACTCAGCCATGTTCAGTGTACTAATAAGTCCATCAAACACATTCTCAATTTCTTTTCCAGTATTTTTGATCTCTAGCATTTCCTTTTGGATCTCTATTAGGATTTCCATCTGTCCGCTTACATTGCTCATCTGTTCTTGCATGCTGTGCACTTTATCCCTTAGGGTCCTTAACCTATTACCAACAATTGTTCTAAATTACTGGTCTGATAATTTCAACATCCCTGCCATACCTGTGTTTTTTGCCTTTTGGTATGCCTTGTAATTTTTTCTTGATAGCCAGACATTATGTACTGAGTAGAAGGAACTGTTGTAAGTAGGCTTTTATAAAGTGATGGTGAGATGTTGAGGGAAGGGAAGCAGTCTATAATCTGATGATCTCAGTCTTTTAGTGAGTCTGTGCTTCTGGATTGTGAACTTCGCGAGTGTTTCCATTTTTTTTCCTCTCCCTGTAGGTAGGACAGGATGGTTAGTGTGAACTAAATTTGGGTATTTCCCTTCTTCCAGGTCAGTTATGCTCTGATAATTCCCTAGCAGGTTAAGCTCTGGTTAAGTGTTTTCTCCTGAGGTCAGGCCCTATTGGGAAGAACAGATTTCTCTGGCATATTTCAAAATGGTTTCTTTTCCCCTCTCCCTTCTGGAAGCATGAGATTTTTCTCTGATATTTACTCTGAGAACCTGGTCAAGCCGCTGAAATTAATCTCATAATATTTTGGTGTCCCTCTTATGACTAGATCCCCCTTTTAGCTAATTTTTCTTAAATATTTATTTATTTTTTTAGAGAGAGAGAGAGCACACAAGTGAGGGGGAGGGGCAGAGGAAGAGAGAGAAACTCAAGCAGACTCTTTGCTGAGCATGGCGCCAGACGCAGGGCTCAATCTCACAACCCTGAGATCATGATCTGAGCTGAAATCAAGAATTAGACACTTAACTGACTGAGCCACCCAGACCCTGAAGTTTTTAACTCTTAAATTTAACTCTTAAACTTTTAACTCTTACACTCAGCCTCCAACAATTCATCAATTGTGGTTCAGATTTTCCTACCCTGGCCCTGGTTCTTGTGGTGGTTTCCACTTTTGAGTCTCTCCAGTGGTAATCCACAACGCCTTATATTTTTTTGTCTGTCTCTCCAGTCTTCGGGGCAGTGGCTTGCCCTGTGTCCTTCCCTCTTTTGCAGATCCAGGAAGAATTGTTGATTTTTCAGTCTGTACAGCTTAGAAGATTTGAGATAAAACAACAATTCATGCCTCTTATTCTTTCTTGAATCTGCTTTTAAAAAAATGTAATAGAGGAATGTTTAGAATGATAAGAGTTGCTGTTGAAATTTGGGCCTCTTTAAATGTGTTATGGCCTTTAGGAGGGGAAAACTTTTTTTATTTCTGTAATAAAGAGAAACCTTAGAGGGGCTTACCTTGGTTCCTGTGGTTCTGGGGGTCCCTCTCCTGTACCTTCCTCTTTGAGAAGGAGGAGTCTGTGGGGCCAGGAAGCCTGCAGCCTCCCATATCCCCAAACTAGAACATACCCAGGGTAATCAGGACCCTAAAATCCTCTGATCCAATGGCTCTGAGATTCCAGGGCCTAGGTGGGCTTCCTACATCCATTTACCTCCTAGGGATAGACCATAGCTCTGGTGGGCACACATGCTAGGCCTGAGGGAAGGCCAAGAGCTAACAGAGCTTGAACTTGAGGCCTAGCATGTGCATAGTATGGGGAGGCTCACAGTGCTGAGTGGTATAGGAGGAGAGAAAAGTAGAAGAGCTGATGAAGGTCTCTTCCCACACCACCATGTTCTACCGTGGGAGTCTGTGAAATCTAAATTTAAACCTGGACTGCCATGTTATGAAAGTGTTTTTAAAGGTAGGCTAATGGAACTTTTATTTAAAGTTCTGTTAGTTATAGGGACGCCTGGGTGGCTCAGTTGGTTAAGAATCTGCCTTCAGCTCAGGTCATTATCCCGGAGTCCTGGGATCAAGCCCTGAGTCGGCTCCCTGCACAGCGGGAAGCCTGCTTATCCCTCTCCCCGCTCATGCTCTCTCTTGCTATCTCTGTTGCTGTCTCTGTCTCCCTCTGTCAAATAAATAAATAAAATCTTTAAAAGAAATAAAATTCTGTTATAACTCTAAGATATTCAGACATATAGAAATGGGCCTTTATTTGTACCCTTGCCTTGAGCTCCACAAAGGTTAGGTGTGATCCTCCTAGAATAAAAATCAAATTTCCAGAGCTTTCTTTCAATAAAGAATTTCAGAAAGGAAGATGGGTGGACCCTCTAGTGCTCTTCTTCTTCTCACCATTAATAAGGGATATAGGTAAATGGCTAGACCAATAATCCTGAATACAGTTAAGTGTAGTGAATGAGTAGCCTTTCTCTAAGCTTTTCTCTAAGAAGATTTTATAAAACAAGATTTTAATGTGCTCTGAAAGTGGTCCAATCAGTTTGTGTTTGCCATATTTTCACTGGGAATCCGAAGGGAAGAAGGGTCTAGAGTGAGGGGTGCTACAATAGATAAAGAATGCTATTGATCACTTCAGGAGATTCAAAGTGACTTTTGAGTGTGTTTTGGCTATATTTCAAAGGACTGCTCTTTTATTTTAGCAAAATGATTATGCTAGTTTTTAGCTGTTCTACTGCATTAAAGTAGCTTAAAAATTCAGACCCCAATAATCCGACACATGCAGCCATCTGTTAAAAGCTACATAAATGTATGTGCATAGTTTTGTTCCAATTCAGTGGCTTACTGCTTATTATTCTTAACAAAACACACACCTACTTACCAAACAAAAGGATTTATGAAATTTTATCCAGAAACTTCAGATATCTCACCAAATCTTTAACTGAAAAATTAACAAGAAGTATAATATCCTGGCCTAAAAAATTTGGTAGTATTAAATGAATGTAATTTATTTCTGAGATTTTGCTTCCAGTTAGCTTGATGCTTTGTTGAAATGTAAAAATAAAAGATAATTAGTAGTAAGTTTTCAGTGACATTTAAGTACTTAGGTAAAGGCAAGGCTAAAGTAATTTTAGTATAGTAGCATCAGGGCCTTTCAAGTCAGGAGGATCAGTTTAAGATGACAGCATGAAATCTGGAAACAGAGGACTTGGAATAGATTCCAGACTTTGCCACTTAGCTTCTCTTTGACCTTCAGTTTCTTTCTCTGAGGGTAATAAATACAGCCTATTTCTTAGGATTGACTTACAGATTAAATAAGACAATTGTTTAAAAAGTACTTTAAATTTTGAAATTTACCTTATATTATACAAATGTCAACCTCAATAATGCTGCTCTTTGGGTGAGGAAGACAGAAGGAAAAAACTTATAATAAGCACTATCTGTGGGATTATTTTCCTTATTTAATAGTTGAAGAGATGAAGTAATCTGCTCAGGATCACAGTTTTTAAATCTAACTCTGAAGTATGTATGTTCTCTCTCAATACCATTTAGTAATTTATATTTTCATGCATTATCTTTTCTTGGAATATATTCAAGACAAATCTCCCTTCCATCTTTCCTTCCTTCCTTTTAATATGTGCAGGGTCAAAAAAACCTTTTTAAAGTAGACTGAGTCTTGAAGGATGAATATGTTACCAAGGCGACAGAGGATGAGAGAGAATTTAAAGAGAGGGAAAAAATGTGCACATTCAAAGACTTATGAGAGGTCATGTTGTATTCAAGGGATTGTCAGCAATTTAGTATGATTTGTGCTCAGGTTGTGTATGTGTGAAAGAAGGGGCTGAGAAGTAGAAGGAGTTATAAGGGATGAAGCTCAAGAAGCTGGGAGGGGCTAGATCAAGAGGAGCCTTGTAAGTCATTAAAACTTGAGAATGGATCCTGTTGGGTTTGGGGAGCCAATAGGGATTCCCAACCTGCACCCCCCCTCGGTTCTAAGGGAAAAGATCATTGCAGAGTTATGCATTTTAAAAAGTATTATTGGGGGGGTGTTGATTATATTTTACATTTCCACTGTTAATTTTCACAAAATGAATTTACTAAAAAGCTTACCACATCTGACCTAGAAAAAGAAGATACAGAAGATACAATTTAAAGATCATTATGGAAATGCCCAGTGGTCTTTTTAGATTTCCACTGTGTTGTCTCTGTTAAACTCTCTCAGCCTTTCTTGGTATTCAATTTAAGTTATGCTGAGAGTACACCTCAGAACATTTTCTGGTACCATAGTTTTCCTTTGTAGTCAACTTTCATTTCCTTCAGCATTTTTTTTTTTTTTTTTTGTTCACTTCATTTGAATTCGCGCTGGCAACGATGGATCATTTTGGCATCAAAAAAAGTAAGAAATCATTGTTCCAGTGAAAAATGAATTCCTATTATTGGAAATAAATATGAATAGTTGATGAGTCTGGTTGTGCAGGGGATTTGTAGCATACTCAAAGGCTTGAGAGGCTAAATATACAAATGGACAATGGTCAGACCTATATTAAAATAGAACTCTGGCTCACAATCTGTAGCAACCAGTCTAGGATGCCAAGTCACAGCTTCTGTAGCAATCAGCCCCAAATGGCCAGGATTTGATCAATAGCTGACAACTTCTCTAATTTTTGCTCCCACTTTCAATGTAATAAATAACCAGAGAAAGGCAATATCTGCTCTCCTATCCAATCTCATAGGGTGCCCCTCTTCTAGTTAGCCCACCCTGAGCTTCTCTATGCTAACAGCTTCAACTCAGGGAGTACCTGAAACCTCCCTTTTCCTATGTTCTCCCACTCCTCTGTCTGCCTTTGAGTCTCTGTCAAAATGCAAATGATGGTGGCTCTCTCCCTTGCTATATCAAGATTGAATAAAGAGACTGCTCCTTCTCATTTGGGTGGCCTTCGTTACTTCCATAGGCTCCTTCTGTAAAGGGATATTTGCTGACTTAGGTGGGTGGTTCTGGGCACAGAAAGCTTCCCTGCAATCTCCCTGGTTACAGTATCTTATACAAGTATTCGAAGGGATTCTTTAAATTTAGGTCCTGTTACAAAATGATTAAGAGAGACAATTTAGGGTGATACAAACAAACTTTAATACTTCATGAAGCATACAGTCTCCTTTTAGAAAACTGCAAAATAAGGAAGAAGACAGGAAGCTTTTGCAAGATAAAGAATAAAGAATAAGGAAGAGAGAAATAGAAATACCTGATTGACTGGGGCCAAATAGTCAACTTTGGGATGATAAGGCCCAGAGCTGGCTTGGTGTTTGGAGATTGGCTGACTGGACATACAGTTGACCTTTGAACATGGATTTGAATTTCATGGGTCCACTTACATGTGGATTTTTTATAGTACAATACTATAAATGCATTTCCACTTCCTTTGACTTTTTTAGTAACATCTATTACCCTCTAGCTTATCTTATTGTAAGAATACTGTGTATAATTCACATAACATACAAAATATGTGTTATTTGACTATTTATGTTACTGGTAAGGCCTCCAGTCAACAGTAGGTTATTAGTAGTTAAGTTTAGGGGGAGTCAGAAGTTATACGGATTTTTGATTGCACAGGAGATTGGCACCCCTAACCACTCTGTTGTTCAGGAATAAAGTGTACTGCATTTCTGGTCAAACAAAGCATTTTCAGGGACACAAAATTTATCAAGTTATAGTTTGCTAGTGTGGTACTTCAAGTAGGAGCAGCTCCATCTTGGGCCTAGAAAGTTATTCAAACCGTTTTATAATCACAACAAAAAAGAGTAAATAAGATTGAATTCATACTTTAAAGTAAACTGCATGTATCAATCACACAGGTAAAAAAATACATATAGGTGTATATGAAACTAATTGCAATGAAGGTACAATATATATGGTCGTAACTCTAGTTTGACTTCACTAGGGGATTAGAGAATTGCTAAATTTCTACCGTGCTCTATCTTGATTTTTTTTTTTAAAGATTTTACTTATTTATTTGACAGAGAGAGAGAGATCACAAGTAGGCAGAGAGGCAGGCAGAGAGAGAGGAGGAAGCAGGCTCCCCGCTGAGCAGAGAGCCCAATGCGGGGCTCGATCCCAGGACCCTGAGATCATGACCTGAGCCGAAGGCAGAGGCTTTAACCCACTGAGCCACCCAGGCACCCCTGTCTTGATTCTTTTCTGTCTTTAATCTGCTCTATATTCTCAGCTGACCTTCTGGCTGTCTTATACTAGATCTTCTCTCCTTAGGTGCTCTCTGGCAAAATGCTGCTCTCCTGCCTTGTGCTTAAGAATGGCTTCTTTCTGTGACTGATGGTCATGGTGGTAGGGTTATAAAAAAGGGAAAAAAAATCAACATCAAAAACCTTACTATTTGCTTTACCTAAAAAAAATGGCTTCCCCACTATGTAGAAATAACTGATAATTATTTATTCTCTTGCCCTGTTGACTGGCTGTAGAATTCTGGGATTTTTAAAAAACTCTTTAAGGAGGTCATGTGTTATGATGAGCACTGGGTGTTATACGCGACTTATGAATCGTTGAACACTACATCAAAAACTAATGATATGCTGGGTAACTGAACATAATAAAAAAATGTGTACCCTTTGTGGGTTATAATATGAGCTTCTCTAATCCTAAAGTATCCTTATCTTCCTCACAGGATTTTATCGTTTCATCTTCCCCTCTTTTCTTCCTCTACCCTCTGGTCCCTGTTTCTGTAAGTCTTTTCTGCCTCTCCTCCTAATTCATCATATACAGACGTTTTTATTAGAAATCTGTGTTCTCACATACAGCTAAAAAGGGTCAGTGTGTGCAACAGGCTATTATTCTACTTTAACTAAGGCTGACAATTCTGTGATAATTAAAACTGAAAAACATTTGCCAGAGGAATTTAAAAAGCTATAATAGACTATTATTCTATACTCTTGATAGTGACAATGTGGTTGGTACTTTCAGCTGTTGAACAATTTTCTGGTTTTTGATTACTTTTTTTTTTTTTTTTAAGTATTTTATCTCTCTTTTAAGATGAGAGCTCCCTGAGGGCAAAGATTGTATCTTATATGGCTGAAGGAGGAGTGGAATTGCTAAGAATATAGAGGACATATGCTTTGCTTTCTCAACATGTCTTTCTTTGACAAGTCACATTTTATCCATTCTTTGTGCTTCTTGTAAGAACTTAAAACCAGTAACTTTGTCTTTATTCCTAACAGTTATCACCTTTTCCCTTATTTCAGCCACAGGGAAGGATACAGGACAAGCTTTGGGCAATCAGAGTTTCCCTATCTCTTGCAATAGTCATTGGTCCTAGGGACCAATTTGAAGGACAGGCAGAGAACTAGTAGCTCCTGAGGGCAAGACCATGCCATCCATTCATATGTATATTCATGGTATATAGTGTGGCACTTGGTCCAGAGTTGGTACCACATGAATGTTTAGTGATTGAATCTTGGAGATGACTGGAAGCTGTAGGGGCAGTGAAGTCTCCCTTCCTGGCACCAAAGTATTTCTTTTCTCATATTTTCTCCAGATCTTCCCACAATGTCTTTTACATTGCTCATTTGAATGGGCATTTTTGCTAAAGTCTCAATTTAGAGACAACTACATTGCTTAGGAAAAGGTCCACTTTTACATTCTCTTTCCCATGTTGCTGATTGACTGAAAGAGGCAAAGCCACTTAACTTGGAGGTTTGGCTCTTAACCAAACCAACATTGTTGGCCACATTGCTGGTGTTCACTCAGTGCCTGCTCTCCCAGGTAGGTAGAGGCTCCTGACTTTCCTCCCACCCTGTCCAATTCTAAATACCAGCCTCATTGTCTCCCAAGCCTTGGAGTTTGCTGGTGTCCACATATTGCCTCCCACATTGCTAATCAAACCAAAGATAAAGTCCTTTTGTAGCTTCTTTTTTAACCACATCACAGATTAAGTTTCTTTGAAATTTTAAGAATAGAGATTATTTTTTTTTTCTAAAAGATTTATTTATTTATTTTAGAGAGCTGGAGAATAGGCAAGCACGCCTGCACATGCTAGTAGGGGAAGAGGCAGAGGGAGAGAATCCCACACAGACGCCGCCGCATTGTACTTAGAGCCTGAGGCACTCTGTCCCATGATCCATGAGCTGAAACCAAGAGTTGGATGTTTAACTGACTGAGGCACCCAGGTGCCCTAAGAGAATATTCTTTTAACACACAGAGGTACTATTTATAATTTCTTACTAACTTCCTACTGAACCCAATTTCAGAATGACCCATTTGAATTTTTTCTTGTCTCTCATCTTTATGCATTCCAATAGAGATTCTAAGACTGAGAAGTGATCTAGAAGTATGGAAGGATGAGGGGCTGTCTGTGAGCCTGTTGTTGGAGAGAATTAATATCTAAGGTTAGGAACTGTTGTAATCCTTCATTTTAACACTGATTCCCAGGGGCTTGCACAGTGCCTAACATAGAGCCGATGCTCAATCTTAGTCCTCACATTACTTAAAAGGTTTTTTCATATACACATTTTATAGCTGAAGATACCTGGGATTGGAGGGGTAAAATGGGTGCTGTGGAAAGGCTTTGGATGCAGAGATGCTGGTGTTGTATTTGAATTCTGCTCTGTTCTGTGATTGTGATATTAGGCAAGTCTTTTAACCACTCTGTTGCTGTTTGCCTATTTGCAAAGTTGAGATAATAATAGATATTTTGCAGGATCATTGTGAGGATTAGGAATAATAAATGCAAAGGGCTGACATATATTAGACAATAATTGGGACTTTTAAGGTCACCCAGCCACTAAGTAAAAGATGTAGTATTCAAACCCAAATTTATCTAGCTCCAAAGCTGAAAGAAACACGGGTCTTAGAGATACCACTATCTTGTTAATAGAGCATTTAAATGTAATTTGTGTGATCCTCCTGGATGAAAATGCTTTGCAGAAATCATGATATTTATATTCATGCGCTGTTTATCTTAGAGGATAATATAGATGAAAGCAGCTCTTTGTGTTGTGGTGCTCTCGTGGGACCTTATGTTTTTTAATTATCATTTAAATCATGTAAGTGTATTTTCTGCATATAGCGGTCAATTAATCCATTGTTTTCTAATAGAAACATTACAGAAGTTAACTTCCTATTCATTGTCTGAGTCCTGTGTCTGAGTTCAGTGTTTTCTTGGAATTTCCTTAGAGAGCCTGGGGTCAACTGAAAGGAAAACCAGTTGAGCATCACAAATTGAGACAGAATGCTATTTCTTTGTAGTATATGTATACGTATAGGAAGGAATAATGACTTTTTCCCAAATAAAGATTATGAATCGATATTCATTGGGATACAAAAAAGATTTTCTGGTTATGCTAGATACCAGTGTAATGGTTTCTCAAAGATAATTTAATAAATACCTAAAATTTGAATCTGTGCTGACTCTGAAAACCTTACTTGATGACTTGGGAGGCAGATCTTTAAAATTGTATGAAACAATAAAGACTCCAGTGTTCAAACAAAAAGTTTGTCAGATGACTACATCATACAAAATAATCAACACAAAGCAATTCTTTATTATAAAATTTATTAATCAGGAAATGGGTTCTATATGCATAAATCAAAGACTCACTTTACAAATATTTTAATCCTTCATAAATTCCTTTTTTTCAGAAAATATATTTACCCTTTTAAGTTTTTCCTGACTGAATTCCTGGAAATGTTTACCCATGTGATCTGACTATTTAACAGTTTAAAATGTACTATTAGTAAAAAACAAACAAACAAACAAACAAATAAATAAATAAATAAAAATAAAATAAAATAAAATAAAGATAAAATGTACTATTAGGCACCTTTCTTTATCTCTTCTCTTTTTTAACCCATGATAATTATCCCAATGGCTAGAAAAGTCTACCAGGTAAAATAGGAAAGAATATCTAAAAAAAAAAAGAAATTATATGTATATGTGTATATATATATTATATGTAACGTATATAATATATATAATAACACACCATTAGTTTAATATAAGTTGGTGGAATTTTCAGCTGACAAATCAGATTATAAATAGGAACTGAGGACCTATTGTATGCAATCCATTGTTCTGGGTATTGTAGCAATAAGATTGCATTTATTGCATTATTATTATTATTTTTAAAGATTTTATTTATTTATTTGACAGAGAGAGAGAGATCACAAGCAGGCAGAGAGGCAGGCAGAGGGAGAGGGGGAAGCAGGCTCCCTACTGAGCAGAGAGCCCGATGCCAGGCTCGATCCCAGGGCCCTGAGATCATGACCCGAGCCGAAGGCAGAGGCTTCAACCCACTGAGCCACCCAGGCGCCCCTGCATTTATTGCATTATTAATGCATTTATTGTCCTCATGAACTTTGATCTAGTTGGAGGGACAAGATGTAAATTTACTAAAATATGACTGTGTTGTAAGAAATTTTTCAATGCAAGAAATGTTACAAGAATTGGATAAATACAACAATTTACCAAGGGTGTATGTGACAGCAAACAAGAGGGATATCGAATTAGGCTTTACCCTGAGAAGTCTTGAAGAGAAAGAATTTGAATTAATTTGAAGTGTAGTTGGGTTCCAGAAAAACTGAGAGGAGTCATGGAGACTGTTAGATTTAACTGTTTGTGTTTTGATTGGGCAAAGGCTCTTATTACCAGCACAAATATACCTAAACCTTTATCAAAATTTTATGACCAGATTATGGCATTATTCTATTAGCAAATTATAATTTCTCTTACATGTGATTTAAAAATATTTGAAAAAACTGTGTTGCATGATTTTTAGTATATTTTTATCTGATTATAAAAGTGATTTGTGAACATTATAAACTATAAAATGTTGATAATCATAAAGAAAATGTAAATACTCCCTAACTTCTACCACTTAACATTTTGGGACATTTTTTCCTGCTATTTTTTCTTCTAAAATACGTATTTTTTTCTGATAATGAAAGTAATAATATATACTTATAAAAACCTATTACATAAATAATATGCAGAAAGTAAAAATTTCCTGTGATAACCACATTGATATTCCTAGACTGGTATTAATGATTTTAAGACAAACTTTTTATTAAAAAAAAAAAAAGACAAACTTTTTATTTATTTTTATGTTTATTTGAAAGATTTTAGTTATTAGAGAGAGAGGGAGAGAGCAGGAACCGGGGGGAGGGTTGAGAGGGAGAAGCAGACTCCCCGCTGAGCAGGGAGCCAGACGTGGGGATTGATCCCAGGACCCCAGGATCATGACCTGAGTCAAAGGCAAGTAGTTAACTGAGCCACCCAGGTCCCCCAGAGCAAACTTTTTAGAGCTTGCAAACTCAGTGCAGCAGATTTTACAGTAACAGGGAGTGGTGGGGACTTCAGGATGCTTGAGAATGCACACTCCATCTAAGATGCTTGATTTCAAACTTTGCTTAACAATGACCAAATAAAATACACAACTAGGCTAATTTGGTCCTGCAGTATCCTGTTTTGCAGTGCCAATTTAGATAAAACAGTATATGCCAATGTAGATAAAACAATATCAACATTTTATAACTTTTTCCTATTCAAAGTTGTATAAGAATATCTCATGTCATTGAAATTTCCTTGTAAATGTATTTTTTTAGCCTCATATTTATCAAATCATTATATTATGATTTACTTAAATGTTTTCATTCTACTATTGTTAAAACATTTCTGTTTTTCAGATACAGTTATAAATAAAACTTTGCATACCTGGTTCTATAGCAGGAACCTCACCAGCCCCAAACTGAATTTATCACCATTTCTACTTAAACTGTTCCTTTATCAGTGCATTAATGTATTACAGTGCAATGGAATACCTACATCCCCATATAAGTTCCTATGCAGGTTCTGAACCTTTCTGAGGTTTATTTTTTGGGTGGTGAATGGGTGGAGGTAGTACCTATATTTCTTCTAAATCTATTAGAAAGCAGGCCATTTGTGCTGTGTGGTTCCCTGTTCTTTCTCTCATCTCCTATGGCTGCGTTACACATCTCTCACTTAATTACTTCCTTCTCTCCCTCTTCGCACAGTACCACTCTTCCAGACGATTATTACTCATAGCAGATTTTATAGCCCAGTAAATACTTAAAATTAAATATTTGGACATCTCTGTTTTACTGTGATGTGGCCTTACCTGCCATGGGTATTTCCTACTGGTAGACTTTCCCTTTAAGCCCCCATTCACATCTCTGCTCTTGTCCCTGTTCCCAGACTGTAAATACCATCCAACAAAGTGCCCAAGGAAACTCTAAATTTGTCTTACTTTCTTGTACATTGGAATTCAACTTTTCTTTGTATTCCTCTCTCTCATTCATAGTCAAGTGCTATACTAGGCTTGGGGAGAAAATTATGAGTAAGACACAGAACCTTTACCTTATGGAGTGTGTACCTACCTCCTTACTTTTCTTGGATCTGTCTTATTACCATTCCTAAGTCATCATCCTCTTTTGGTTTTGATAAGAAGCCTTCTAGGTGGATTCTTGTTTTCACTCTTGTTCTCCTTCAAATCTTTTCTCTTCTTTCCCCTTGCTTTTACTGTGGCAAGGACAATATTTTAGAAATGAAAACCTACCTCGAATCTCTTTGATGGTTTCCCACTACATTTTGGATCATAGTAAGACTGTTTAAATGATTTTCAGGGTGCTCTGTGATCTGCCTTTGTCTATTTTGCCTGACTCAAAGAAGTTATTCTACACTTGTCTCACTCAAAATAAACTGGATATTTGTTAATGTCATAAATCTAAAATCTGCCATACTCCCCCCCCCCAACCCCCCCACTATGCACTATCTGCAGTTGGTTCTCTTGATTTGAGCTTTCTTCTACCGTATTTTCACCTGGCTGACTCAAGTCCAGTTATGAACTTGACCTCCTCCAG
>CM052889.1:46127287-46165270 GCA_028534135.1 Potos flavus | reverse complement strand
TGAAATCACTTCTTGCTGCATTTGTATGTATACGAGAACATTTAATATACAGATACATGTTTTATAATATGTTTTAAGAAATGCAGTTTTTCTGTGAAATAAGCTATAGTTGCCCATATAGCAATAGAAACGAATAAATTTTCATTTAACACACATTATGTCAGTGTCAGTTAAAAATCTTTCATTTTTCATGAACTTAATTTGTTATTCCTATCAGTGTAAGAATAGAATTCTATAGCTGTTTTCTATAACTTTTTTAATGTTGCTACTCTGCTTTCAAAAATATAATTTTTAAAGACTGCTTAATATTGCTGGTGGTCAAAATAATCATAATTTATTGCTTCATTGCTGAAAGTTTAGATTGTTTCTAGTTCTTACTATTATATATGGTGCTGAGATAAACATCTTCATGAATATAGATATCAACAATTTTGTATTTTTGTCTAAATATAATTTCCTACAAGTTAGATTGCCAGTTCAAAGTGCATGGGTATTTTTATTTTTCTTGATTTTTTTTGTCAAGTGACTTTCCTAAAAGAAGTGAAAACATCATCATGGTAAAAGCCCAGACCCTGGGACCAGATAGCCTAGGTTTAAATTGTTTTACCAACTTTCTAGCTGTGTGACCTGAGGCAAGTTAATTCACCTTGCCTCAATTTCCTCATCTGTGTGAGTTACAGATTTGCGAGGGTGAAATATGTTAATATATGGAAAGTACTTAGAAAATTCTTGGCCGTGTACCAGTAATCTATGAAGATATGAATTTCACTGAGTTTTTGCTCAACTGGATTTTACTTAAAAAGCCCATTTTTTTAATAAATGAAAAATGGTTCCGTTTTTGATTTACAGTGTAAAAAATTCTTTTTTCTCATTAGGAATTTTTTTTCGAACATCACTTTGGGGAAAATGAAAACGGCTAGGTCCTGGACATTCCTAAAACTTGTGAGTTTCACTGAAATAAAGATCTTCTTTAACTTTCATGATGAAACCCTTTGTGAGCCCTTGAAGGTCAGTTCCTTAATACAGAGCATGGAGTGCAAAGGAATTCTTGAGATCTTATTTACAAGTAAGTTAGAAGTAAATCATGTCTTTCTCTTGGAGTTAATGTAGAGCAGGAAATCAGCCATAATACCTGGCTTGCTAAAATGTAACACAGAGGCCGCTGGCTTAGAAGAAAGGTTTTGGAGAAGGGTGAGGCCTTTGGAATGCTGAGGCCTGCCCGACCACTTTGCCCTTGGAATGCCTCGGGGAGTTGCCTTCCCCAAGGCTTTCTTAGCCCAAACACCAGCCCTGTGATCTAAGAGATGTGTGCATTGTCCCTTAGGCTATGTTTAGTAGAACCTGCAGTTTAGCATATTTTATCTTTCCCGTAAACAGATCCTCCTGGTTTCTGTAAGACCCCTTGTCACACATCACTGTGCTTGAGGAACAGTGATAAGGATTTGTGATGATCCTGAAGGACCAATAAAAATGGAAGCAAAGAAGAGCAAGGGGTCTTTATCTCTGAGCATTGACCCGCTTGCCTTCTCCTCTCTTTCACAGCAAAGTTTGGAGTAATCTTTCATCCGTTGGTGCAGGGATTGCTGCCCATTTCCATCATCTTTCTAACCAAGTATTTGTGGAATAGTGTTTACAGGAACTCTTGATAGTTTGAACTTTAGTAAGTCTATCAGATTGAAGGAAAAACTTCCAGAGATTTAGAAGAAAAGACTTAGAGATGTTGTGGGAAAATGAGCAAGTCAAAGTTATTTTATTTTGATGTTTATATGTGCCCTTAACTTCTCAATGAATTTGTGCTTCTACTGTATTGTGTTTGTTTTGAGAAACACTGTACTGTGTTTCTCAAGCACAGTGATGTGTGACTTCCCCCCCCTCCCCCGTCCCAACTGAAGCATTTAAAAAAACCAAAGATTCCATGAAGGAATAATAAAATCATAGCATTTGGTAGAAGAATTAGATAGCTTTTTAGGAATAATGTAGACCAGTGGGCTATAACAGGGCCTACAGACAGGATAGGAGGAAGAAGGTAGATCATTTTTTTGCTAAAAACCTCCTCTGAGCATCAGTACACAGAGAAAAGACATCCTACCATTTTAAAGTGAATGTTTGGGAGGCAAAAGCAGTCTGCAAGGTAATTATCATGGACAATGAACCAAAATGAAAGGAAGGAAGGGAAGGAGGAACGAAGGAAGCCAACAGCTGCCTTTCATCTTATATATTCCAGAAAAAGGTGAGAAAAATGAATAGGGAGTATTATAGATTTGTAGAATGGCAAAGTCAAATTGCTATCTCAGATCTTGTGGAAATTTTGTCTGAAATGTCCTAGTCTGTACCTAAAGAAATGTGTTACCAATCTGGAAAAAACTTCCTGAGGCATTTCTTATGTTGCCAACTATTCACTGAGGCAGCGTCACTGGACATCTGTAGGTGAACTTTATTGTTCTATGGCATAAATAACAACTTTAGATATTGAAGGGGGTTGTTCCAGGTTTCCTGAGATTCAAATGGAAAATGAACTCTGTTTAAATGGGGGAAAAGCCTGAAGGAGTTTCAGCAGGCTGGGCCACAATGTCTGTAGACTTGGTTTTTTCTTTTTGCTGTCTTATAAGAAAGAACAGGAGTTGCAGGGGCCCATGTCTCTGCAGCCCTGGGAGAATGAGAAGTGAGTGTGGGAGCTCAAAGTGGAGGAGCAAGTCAGGAATCAGAGCAGGACAGGCACATCAGTGGGAGAAAGCATATTTTAAAACCCATGGCAGACAGCGGGGCAGTGATGAAAGGGATGACAAGTGTTGTCCACCAGTATAGACAGATCACAAATTCGAGGCAGGCAAGAGAGTTGGAGAAAGCAATCGATGGTGGAGTTGTCATAGGACATCCTGTTTCTGACAGGTTTTGATCTAGCCAGAGGCTTCTACACACTTTGTGCAGATTTGACGGAGAGCACAAGTGCCAACAGACCTTTCCTCAGAATATAATTTGAGCATTATGAGATGGCCATTGTAAATAGAGGAGCTATTTCCTAAACTCTGCTGTAGCAGAAGTCTAACAGGGGCACTCTGAAAAGGAAGCATGGTGAGAAGACAGCTTGTCCTGATGTTAGAAAGCCTGGGTCTGGTCCTGCACCTGCCACACACACCAGCTGTATGACATGGAGAAGGTGAACTCTGAATCTCAGTTGTTCAGTATTCAAAATGGGGATATTAATATACCCACACAATATATTGGAAAGTAGTATAGGCTGAAATGTTTTATACTACTATGTTATTAATAGTAGCATACAATACCTGCACTTGGATTTTAGTGACCAGAGGCTGAATTTATTTGATATAAATTTTTATTCAAGGTATGTCTAATTGCTACTTAATCAAGTTTAAATGAAGGAAAAATGTACAATGTGAGGGAGAGTGCCACATGTGAAGACAGGGTCCAAAGTGTCAAAGATCAGTGTTCAAGTTCTAGTTCTGCCACTTACTAGGTTGAGGGGTATTTGGCATGTTGCCTAACCTCTGAGATTGAATTTTCTTTGTCTGAAAATAAGGATAATATATGTGTGGACAAAGCAAGCACTTGAAAATGAGAATAACCATAAACACTTTATATATTTTGGGGGATTGCTGATGGGCTTTCCCAAGGTGGATTTTCCAAGGAGTTATTACAATGGATGTTACCCATACATCCCTGGTGGAATGAGGTTTATCCAGATTTCCCTAAACACAGGTGAGTGATCAATTGCCAGAGCAAATAGGGGGTTTCAGCAGCAGCAGGTATAATAATTATGTGCTTAGGTACAAATAGCAAGTGGCTAACTTAACTCTTCCCTGGCTGATAGCATGCTGTATTCTGCTCTGTCTTCTGAGATCATTTTGCTGCAGGAAAACCCATCTTAAACTGAAGTATACCTTTGGATAAACTTAATTTTTGCTTTATTAAAAATCTAACCGCTATAAACTTAACTTGCCTCTTAATTTCTTGTAGAGTGAAATTTCTGAAGACCGTATATTTTCTAGGGTTAGCCCTGGGTGTACACTGCCCTTGATTTAAATAAATGAGAAATAAAGCCACCAAAGTCAGAACAAACAGAAGCAGGGCCTTCACTTCTGTAGGTTTAGAGTATCCAATTCCAAGCTATTTGTTCATTCATTACTAACTTCCCTTGCTTATTATTTGGTTTCCTGGTGAGATTCATAGAGTTGTCCTAGCTCATTCCCTGAAGGTTTACATTCTCTCTTTTGGTTGAGCACATTTATTTCCTTAGCAGCATCTCTTTTCTTTTACATAGCCTCAAATGATATTTCTAACTCTCTTCTGATCTGTTGCATTTTTAAAGGAAAGAAATATTGTGTTAAAGGTGAAGAGACTCTGAAGCAACAGAACATATATAATTTATATCAAGGAAGAGTTGGTAAAACCATCTCTGGGACCAATAGATTTTAATGTGTTTGAGAAAGCTCACATTTTTAGAATGCAACTGCATAAATGTTCTTTTAGATTTGCAAGCTCAATCAATTTGCTTAGATATTTTTAGGTAAGAGAACTATATAAGTGTCTTTCATTTCAAAAATGAAAATAAAATCAAAAGTGGATGCTTGTTGCTTTGACTTTTTTTGTCTTTTAGTGGAGATTAGAGAGGACACTGACTGTGTGGACAGGTTTGACTGCAACTCCTGGCAGGATCTGTGCCCAAACCCATATCTACTTCCTGCCTCAGGACTCTAAACAGAGAAGAGTGACACAGAAATAGCCAAGGAGCTTTTCACATTTCTGAACCTGTGGCCCCAGTAGAAATGACTGAAGAGTAGCACTAGGGAGGATTTAGGAACTCTTCTTGGACAGAAATTGAGCTGGGGATGAGTGTGAGTGTGAGTGTGTGTGTGTGTGTGTGTGTATGAAGTAGGTCAGGAGTTAAACCCTTGCTCTCAGAAGTCATTTGCACTGAGTACCTACTAAGAGTGTTTTATATGCACAATTTCATTTAATCCTCATTATAACCCTGGGAAGTGATTTTTATTCACCTGTTGAGGGAGGTGAACCCCAGGGTGGTTGAGTAACTTGCTCATGGCCACACAGCTAGTAAATGACAGTGTACTAGATTCTGACTTGTAAGTCCTGATCTTTCTGTGACACTGCTTTATGGAAGCTCAAGAACTGTCCTTCTCTAACACTGTGATACTTTCCAAGTTAGAAGATAAGAACTGGATTTCCTCTCAGGCAGAGGAATGGGTCTTCCACTTATACATATTGTCAAGGTGTTATCACCAAACATACAGTCTCCCTTATGATAGAGAAGGTACTTCTGGTATGGTACTCAGGGATCTGAATTGCCATGATTGGTACAAACAAACTTGTCATGCCATCTTCTTGCTTCTCCTGGCTTTGTCACCTCAGCCCTCAAATGTCCTTTTTCGATCTTCCCTCTCTGGCAGACTAACCCTTACTTATTCTTCAGATCCTAGTTTAGATAGAATTTCCTTGGTCAGTACCATCTCCAACCCTAGTCTGGTTTAGGTACATCTTTTACTGTTTTACTGTTGTCACAGGCCATCCTCATATCCTATTATAGTTACTTACTTTCCTACATACCCTGATAGCTTGTTGGAAGAGGAAAAGTGTCCCTGTGCTCTGTTTTAATACCAGGAACTAACATACTGCATGGCATATCACAGACATGTAGGGTATCTGAATGTAGGCATAGCAGTGTCAAGACTAGCTGGGGAAGGGGTGTTAAAACCTTATGATCCTAACCACTCCAAGTGATCATAAGATCTGAGTAGAAAGTGTGCTCACTATGTTAACACAGTGTCAAGACAGATTCCCTACTTCTCCTTCCCACCAGATGGCTGCCCTAAACTCAGTAAATGTTGAATGATATGAGGAGCTGTTTAGATGTACAGAGAAACAAAAGTATGGACTCCATCACTGAAAATTCCTTTATCCCTTCCCTGCCCTCCCCTTTCCTTACCTTCCCTCCCCTCCCCTCCCCTTTCTCTCTCTCTCTCCCCCTTTTTTTCTTTTTATAGGACAACCCAAAAGAGACAGGAAAGAATTATTGGCTCTGACTTGTATTTATTAATTTTAACTTAGAGATTATTTAAAAATATCTGAAGACAAAAGTAAAAATCAGTATTAATGCCAATATCCTAATGGGTACAAATAGATTTTTATTTGATGCAAATAACAGCTTCACTTGAACAGGGATGATTATTATTATCAATAGATGACCTCCCACCGAGCACTGAACACCACTAATGCTAGCAAAATAATTACTAAGAATTTAATTTTTGGGTATTAGAATTAGTGTTTTGGCCCTATTTCTAAGTGGTTCTAGTTATATGGTTCAATAATCTAGGAACAATTGGGATTCTTGGTTTTGTTAGAGGTAATATACTTATCTCCTATGTACAAATAATAGTTTATATAAAAATTTCTTTAGTGAAGAAATTTATAAATAGT
Source organism: Potos flavus (assembly GCA_028534135.1). NCBI lineage: Eukaryota > Metazoa > Chordata > Mammalia > Carnivora > Procyonidae > Potos > Potos flavus. The sequence goes on along the minus strand of CM052889.1, from coordinate 46,158,820 downwards.
GTCTATGCAACCTAATCCCACTCATTACCCTAGATTAACTGATTTTTCCCTCCGTGTATCTTTGATGTTATCTTTCTGTCTTCAACTTTAAACTTGTGAGAAGATCCTTGTTATTTCCTAGTTCAGAGAAAGGTAGTTTACTTTCTGATAATAACAGAAATGCAGGAGCTAGTGCATGGAAAGAATAAAAGGAATAGGAGAATGTAGAAGCATAATCTTTAGGCATTAAGATGCCATCATCTTTGAATGACAATTGAATTACTGGAAAAATCAAAGCCTTAGCAGAATGGAGGGCTGTGAATGGATTTTATTACACTGCTGGTACTGCCAATCATAGTTTTATAATATAGCTTTAAGGTCCTGTTTAAAATTGTTATTCTTTTAAATAATCTGTAAGCATGCACCTATAATATACATATACAAATAACATAATACATGAAATTAATGTTACATAACTTAATTCACAATATTATATACTTATAGTTATAAAAGAAATTTTATAAAAACAGATTTTGCTTTAAAGAAAATCTCACGAATAAAGTAACCACAAACATTCTCTTGCACTGTATACTTGCCATAAGTAAAGAATGAAGCCAGGGCATACGTATCCTCAAAATTCCTAAAGTCTGTAGAATCTCTGAGCCACAGTTGTTCACTTGGCCAGGTTTTCTTTTCCACCCATATCAGTATTCCTTTTAGAGTTATCTATAGGGACAGTGATATCCAAAGGGTTAATGTTCAGCAGGATAGGCTAATTGGTACCATCTATGGATCTGGGTATTACAATCTCAAGGATTTCCTCATCAATCTCCAGGATTGAGGGTCTGGGGAAAATCCTTACTCTTCTGATGGCACTACCATCCCTCCAATAGGGAGAGGAACAGTAAACAGAGGTTAATTTGACCACTAACACTGGGGTTCAGAAGTGGATGGAAGCAGCATCAAGGGGTAAATACCCCATGAGGAACCTGAGAGTGATCTTAATGATTCAGAAAACCATGGATTTCGATTTGGATTTTTTCGACCTTAGATTCAGAACAGGAAAATGATAATGTTAATGGTTAATTAGGGAACTGACATCTATCACATTTCCAGAGATGTGGAGAAATGACATGAAATTTTACATTAGAAATTCTCAGATTCGGGTGTCCTAAGACTTCCCCTTGGTACACCACCAATTTTTCAGAACATGGTTTTCCTTCATTGACTTTGTTAATATATTGGCTTGAATTTTATCTGGTAGAAGCTTGTAACTGCAGAACAGTGTCTCCTTTCCTTTTATAATATGTTGTCTTCCATTTTTTCAGTTTTATTATTATCCTTGAATGGTGTACTGCAAGATCGATTCAGAATGCCACAGCCAATGGATGGCATCCTTCCAGTTTGACTTGGCGTGACATAGCAGAGCACCCTATAAAAACCTAGTGGTCAACGTCTTCCTAATTCTCTGCTCAAATGGGGCTGGCTATCAGTTGAGGAATCTAGTTACTACTTAAGAGACTATGGTGTGGGGGTCAGGAGCTGGTTCTTGGGGGTTAATGTATATACATGAATACAATATCCCTGCTCTGTGTTTCTTTATCCATAGGCCATGATGGGGCACACACTGGATCCTGGGACCAGTCAGCTTAGGCTATATTTCCCTCTGATGGCAAATTTCAATGGCTTACAATGTCTAACGTTTATTTCCCACTCTCATTCCATTGAGCAATGGCTATATCTTTGCTGCCCAAGTCCCCATTTCAGGACTCTCAAGTTACAGACAGTCCATATCTGGCACATAGTGGTGTCTTGACATAGAGAAGGAGGATGGGGTAAATCCATGACGGCTTTTAAAGTGCTGAGATGTGCCTCATGTTACTTTCTCTGATTTCATAGGACTTGGTCACTGTGGGAAGAAGTAGTCCTCTTGTACAGAAGGGCCAAGAAGGCAGCAGTTATTCACACAATAAAACAAACTACCACAGGCTTTCTCTAATCTTTTAATCTCCCACCTCACTCTCATATACCAAAGATTCTTAGTCCTATGTAGCTACTTGCACTTTGTGAGTGTACTGTGTTCTCATGACATTTCATTTGCCTCTCCACTGCCTAGGATCACTCTTCCCTTATTTGTCTGGTATCTTTTATTTTCTTTTAAGTGTGATCTCTCCTGGGAAGGCTCTCCCAATCTTCTCAAGGAGTGTGAAGTGCTCTTTCCTCTCTCCCATTGCTCACGATTCTATCCTACTGCTTTTTAACTATAATGGATCTCTTTTCCTCAGACTGTGAGATTCTTGAGGACAGGGTATATGTCTTGTTCACTTCTGATCTCCAGTACTTAGCTCAGAACCTACCATGCATTTGGCACGCAGCATTTTATTGAATATTAAACAAGCAAATACATGCAGTAACACAAAAACAGATGTAGAAAGAAATTTTCTGCCCCAGTTCTTGTTTACGCTAGTGCTCTCAAACTATCTGTGATACAGGACTGTGTTTAAAATGTCTAATTTGATGCAAATCAGTACCTTCATAAACACCATAAAAATAAAATACTGCAAGAATGACCGAGTACATGTTAGATTGCTATCAAAGTTTCCAAATGCTTACTCTTGGTTTCTGTATTTATCTCCTTGCAGACCAGTAACAAACACTTCGTGATCTGTAGACTCTACTTTGGATAGCACTATAGCACTGTTAGATTATTTTATTGATTCAAAGGTATTTACTGAGTTCCCTTGTGCGCCAGTCAATGTTTGACATTCAGCAATGAACAAGACAGACGAACATCCTGCTCTAAAGAGTCTACCTGCTAGTGGGAGAAGTGGACACTAAGCTAGCAAACAATTCAATAAATGATTGTATGATTAACGCTATGATGGAAGCAAAAGAAGGTAATGAAATAGAGAGTGATTGGATAGAAGGGGACATTTACAAGTGGTCAGAGAAATTTTCTCTAAGAAGGTGTCATTTAAGCAGACACCTGAGCTTTCTACGCAGAGAGAGCAGACAATGTTAAGGTCCTGAGGAGGAACAAGTCTGAAGCAGCCAAGGAACTGAGAGAAGACAGGTGTGACTGGTGTTTAATAAACATGGAGGATCCTGTGAGAGAATGAGTCCAAGAGTCAACCAAGGCCAGATCACACAGGACTTTGCAGACCATAGTTAGATGTTCTGATTTGATTAAAAGTGATATGGAAGCCATTGAAGGATTTTGAACAATATACATCATGGTCTGGTTTGCATCTCAAGCAAATTATTCTTCTTAAGATCAGTAATCATCAGAAAAATGCAAATCAAAACCACAAAGAGATTTCACATCATATCTGTTAGAATGGCTATCAGCAAAAGATATTTTGCTGTGAGAAAACAAATGTTTTCTCATTTGTGAGAAATGTGAGAAAAGTGAGAAAACAAATGTTGGCAATGATATGGAAAAAAGGGAACCTTTGTGCACTATTAGTGTGAATGTAAATTAGTTCAGCTACTACAGAAAACAGTATGGAGTTTTCTTCAAAAAATTACGGGGTGCCTAGGTGGCTCAGTCGGTTTAGTGTCCAGCTTTTGATTTGGCACAGGTCATGATCTCAGGGTCATGAGATTGAGCCCTGTGTTAGGCTCCATGCTCAGCGGGGAGTCCGCTTGAAATTGTGTTTCCGTTTCCCTCTGCCTCTCCCTCCTGCTTGCTGTCACTCTCTCTCCCCCCAAAATAAATGAATGAATGAATGCATGAATGAATGAATAAATAAATAAATAAAATATAACTACCTCATAATCTAGCAATCCCACTTTGGTGTATATGTCCAAAAGAAATGAAATTAGGATCTTGAAAAGATATTTGCACCCCCCATATTTATTCACTGTAGCATTATTGACAACAGCTAAGATATATAAATAACATAAGTGTCAGTCGAATGGATAAAGATGTGGCACATATATACCATGGAATATTATTTCAGCCATGAGAAATAAGGAGATCTTGCCATATGTGACAACATGGATCAACCTTGAGGATATTATGTTAAGTGAAATAAGCAAGACAGGTATCATATGGTATCACTTGTATGTGGAATCTAAAAAAAAGTTAAACTCTTTGAAATAGAGAGTAGAAAATGGTTGCCAGGGGCTGGGGATGGGGGAAGTGGGACAGGTTGGTAAAAGGGTACAAATCTTTAGCTATAACATGAATAAGGCCTGGGGATTTAATGTATAACATGGTGACTGTAGTTGGTAACACTGTATTGTATGATTGGAATTTGCTAAGAGAGAACTTAAATATTCTCTCTCACATACAAATAAATAAATTAATTAAATATGTGAGTTGATGGATGTGTTAATTAACTAGATGAGAGAAATCCTTTCACAATGTATACATATATAAAGACATCACAATGTACGCTTTAAATATCTTACAAATTTGTCTAATTATATCTCTAAAAAGTGGAAAAAATAAAGCAAATTACTCTATCTATGTGGCAAATGGATTGTATGGAGAAAAGGGGACCAGTTATGAGGTTATTACCAAAGTTTGTATGAGTGATGGAGAAGGCTGCTCTTGGGCAGTAGGTGTGAAGGTGAATAGAAGTTGACAGATTCTGGATGTATTTTGGAAAGAGAGAGGATAAGACCCACTGAAGGATTAGATATTGGGTGCAAAGGAAAAGTAGAAATCAAAGATGACTGCTAGAGTTTTAGCTTGAGTACCCGGGTGAATGAATGAGGTAGGGAAGGTGGGGAAGATACAGTTTAGTTGTTAGCAGGCATTAGGCCTAAAAATAACAGAAATTCATATAATGTTTCTCCATTAAATATGTTTGCAGTAGGTGTTAGAACATGACCTTCATCAAATTTCAGAAATTTCTTTCATTTTATTTTTCTGAGTGATATTTTAAAAATTATAAATAGATATTGAAGTTTATTCAGTGTTTCTTATGAATTTTGTAAAGAAACGATTTTTCTTTTTTTTTAGTTGAGACAAATTTTCTGTTACCTTGAATAATTTTGTAATGTTGAATCAACACTGCACTTCATGGTAAACCCTCTCAGTCATGATATATAACAACATGCTGTACAAATAATTGGAGGATACACATTTGAACATATATAGAACTCATTTATGAAAATTGACCCCATTTTAGATCATAATTTTAAAGAATGGCTATTATACATTTTGTAATGACAATGCAGTTGAATTTGAAAAAAAAACCAAAATGTTAATAGGAAACTCCACTTCGATTTGAAGAGATGCTTACAAATAATTTAAATGAAAATTGGAAAACAGAAATGAAAAGTACTACACATCAACATTTGTGCAATGTGGTTAAATGAACATTTTATGGAAAATTTATAGCCTTAAATGCTTTTATTACAATTACTGGCTTGTGAATTTTAGACCCACTAAACATCAAAGGTTTAGGCCTAAAGCATTGTAGGTGAGCCTGCAAGTTGCCATAGATTCTAAGGGAAGCTTTTATTTAATTAATTTGTTTATTTAAGCCTCTATAGAGAGGCCTTTGTAGCAAAGTCTCCTTGCTGTCTTCCTCTGGACTTTTTCTTATTATTTTTCCATCTTACCTTTTCTCTGAGAGACTAGTCCGTCCAAATCCCAACTTTATCGAATGTGGTCTCTAACCAGGCTGGGGACTTGCCTAGGGCCTCCCACACTGAAGCTAGATAATTGGTGGGAGGGAGCATATATATGTATACACTCTTGAGATAGCTAATGGTTTCAGTGTTTATTTCTCTGGATTGATGTTCTGCCTTCGTACTTGCCCTCATATTTTTTTCTTTCATTCCTTGCAATCTCATCCATTTACTTAAAAAGTTATTTTCAAGATATTTTTTGAACACATAAAAGTGTTACCTAGTGGGAAGATTTCAATAATTCTCTTTTGCTCTACTACCAGAAACTTCAGTCTATCCCAGTATATTTAATATATACTGTCTTTCAGTTCTAAATATTTTATTATTTTCATTATGATTTCTTCTTTAGTATATTTCACAGTGTGACTGCTTTTCAGCATGTGAACATTCCTCCCCCTCCTTTTTTATTGCATCCCATTTTTATTGCATTATGACAGTATAATTTGGTTTGTATCAAATAGTCCCTTTGGTATTCATAGAAATTTGGTTTAATGCTAGTGTGCTGTCAGTTTTCATAAAAATGTAATTATTCATTTAAAACATATGTTTTCTTAATTGTTAGGTATAGAATTATATACATGTAAAGCTTTTTAATCATGTGCTCAAATTTTTATACTTGTTCTAATTTTTGTCTGCTTGATCTAACAGCTACATAGAGACACATACTAATATTTCCCTATGTGATTGTGGATGTGTTAATATCCTCTTTTTTCTGCCATGTTTTCATTCATTTATATGAGGCTTTCTTCTTAGGTCTCTTAGTGGACATTTTTGATAATTTTACTTCAAGGGAACTGCATCATTTGCTGTTCAATTTCCTCTTCATTTCTATCATTTTTTTAATCTCTTAGAACCTTGGTTCATATATTCTACATAATTTTGTACATTCTATCCAGTATTTCTGGAGGTTTGAAATGGAGGGTTTTCAGATTCTGTCCTTCCAGAACCTGAAGTTTGCAGATTCCATTTAACCTATGGAACTGGATGAGATCACTAAGGGAGACTATGAAATTAAGGACAGTGGAGGGCTGATTCACAGGGAACCTGTGAGGATGGAGATACGTCTGAGTATGGCCTCCTTCTATTCTAGAATATCTGCCTACTCTCTTCTCCTTAGAGGGTTCATGAATTCCCAGGCATGTAAAAAACAAATTAAACAGAAGTAATAAAACAGAGGTTAGTCTTCCACAAATACTCATTAGTATCTTAACCAAATATAAAACATAATAAAAAGAACACTGAAAAATATTATATATTTTGTGCACCAAGGCAGCTTGTTTTTTCTTGTTTATAGAGCTGTGTCAAAATCATTCTTTCTTTTATCGAGTGTTAAGTTTAAGGAAAACTTCTATTGCCGGCATTTGATAAAAGTAATGTGATGCCTACTTTTATTTGTTTTATATTGAACCCTCTGGCAGAAGACAGCATAGTCATTGTTTCATGTCAATCTTCAGATAGGGAGAGGAAAAAGCAGAAGGATTTTGAACTAGTATTCTCTGAAAGAAAGTAATAGAGAAAATGGCAAAGACATAAAAGAAAAGCAGATCTGCAATTTGGGGATTTACATTTTACAAACTTTAAGGATGAGAAAACTTGAAAACATTAGGGTGTATCTGAAAAGTTCTGAAAGATTTTAGAGATCTACCAAACTGCCTGGGCCAAAATAAATTGACCAGAAATGTTATGATATTTTCTTCTACAGTATCTCAAATGCTTCTGGAATTCCCCAGATGTATAATCACATTGTGAGGAGACAGGATTAAAGACAAAACATTTTCTAAGGCCATAAAGTCAAGGAATAATGAATAAGTGAACTTTGGAAAGGGATGAGGCGGCCACAATGCTGTGATTGATAGTTTTTCTAATGGGAAAATACAAGTTTCTTCAAAAATTAAAGGAACTTTTTTGCATTTTGCAATGGCTGAGTTTTCAGGCAAACAAATCAGTTCTTCGACATTCTTATTGAACCCAATTTGCATATGGTTAGTAGCAAAACAAATTACTGAATGATAATTAAAATGTTCAATTTGGAATGTGTGTAAAAAGCCATCAGGTCTAGAAAGCAAATGAAACATTGAAAAAATGGTAATTCTACCCAGGTATTACAGTCTATTACAAACCATCTCTACAGAAAAACAATATTCTGAATTTTTAATTTTTCTTAACTTGACATCTGAGCTGCTGGTATTTCACTATTAAAATATTTGCATGGTCAACTCATATTTGACAAGGGAGAGAGCCAACAATAATAATCCATGGAAGAAAAGGCAGTTTCTGCAATACATGGTGCTGGGATAATTGGATATTCACACATAAAAGAACAGAACTGGATCCATATCTTATACCACTCACAAAAATTGACTTAAAATGGGTTAAACTTAAATGTAAGACCTGAAACCATGAAACTCCTGTAAGAAGTCAAAGCTTTTTGACTTAAGTTTTCGTAATGATTTTTTGGATATGAAATCTATAGCACAAGCAACAAAATAAAAAATAAAGATAAAAATAAAGATGGCACATTTCAACTAGATATGCTCCGATCTTTTTGTGAAATGAGACCTGTTACCACTGCTGCTAGAACTGAGGCCCTGCAAATTCCTAGGTTGGGAGACACAGTGTGGGCAGGGATTTTGGCTGGTCTTCCAGGGGAGGGGGCCTGCCAGGCTGGGACTGAGGCAAGTGTGACTGGGAAGGGCAGTTCCACCAGAGTGCAGAGTCGGCAGGGCTTGGTATAAGCAAGTTAGGTAGTGAGTGTTGGTCATGTGCTTGTTCCTGCAAATGGCCCCTTGCTTATGCTGATGGATGAGGGAGGGAAATGTTGCCTGCCAGTTCCTTTGTTCTCCAAGGTGTCTTTCCATGAATGCTATCTCACTGGGAAAAGCTCCAAGATGAGCAAATGACCTCCACTGTGTGCCCCAGGCACTCTTTAGATTGCTGTTTCCATACTGTAGGTGTGTGAGCTGTTTGCCCTGCCTTCTCTCCAAGAGCAACCCCAATGCCCTGTGGTCTATCCCATAGCCAAACATGCTGATCTTTAAAAGTCCATGTTTTTAAGCTCCACTGATTGCATGAACTCACAAAATTTGGCCCTTCTTGCTTTCCAAGTCAATAGCCATGGGGATTCATTTTCCCTGTGGGGGCCCACCTGTGTGCTAGTCTGTCCTTTGCCCTTCTCTGTGACCAAGGCTCCCTCCTTACCACAGCAGCCATGATTTATTTCTCTCCAAAATTTCTCTGCACTTTCTACCTTCTTCGATGTGGCCTCTTTTTTGCCTTTAGTTGTAGAATTTGTTCTGCCAGTCTTTAGGTTGATTTCTGGGATATTTAAGGATGATTTGATAGTTACCTACTTATATTTGTGGGACAAGGCAAGTCTAGGGTCCTCCTACTCCACTGCCATCTTCCTCTCCGTCAAAGGGAACTCTTCTACACTGTTGGTGGGGATGTAAAGTCTTACAGCTACCATGGAAAAAATCGATGAAAGACCTCAATGTGAGACAGGAATCCATCAAACCCTAGAGGAGAACATAGGCAGTAACATCTTCTACATTGGCCACAGCAGCTTCTTTCAAGACACATCTCCAAAGGCAAGGGAACCAAAAGCGAAAATGAACTTTTAGGACTTCATCAAGATAAAAAACTTCTGCACAGCAAAGGAAACAACAAAACAAAGAGGCAACCCATGGAATGAGAGAAGATATTTGCAAATGACACTACAGATAAAGGGTTGGTATCCAAGATCTATAAAGAACTTCTCAAACTCAACACCCAAAAAACAAATAATCTAGTCAAGAGATGGGCAGAAAACATGAACAGACACTTCTACAAAGTAGACATACAAATGGCTAACAGACACATGAAAAAATGTTCAACATCATTAGCCATCAGGGAAATTCAAGCCGAAACCACTCCTTATCCTATATTCTCTCAGTGAATGATGGCCTTTTGTTGCCTAAATTAAAAAAACAAACAAACACCTAGCTTTCATCATTAAATCTTACTCTTACCTCACTTCTGCCCCTGTCAATCACTAGGTATTTTATTGACTCTGAAATATACTTATTTTTCTCCATTCTGACTGCTCCCAGTGCAGTAGGTACCATTACTTTTGTGCCTGGACCACTGCCACAATTTCCTTTTTAGTCTTCCTTAATCCTGCCTTGCCAGAATGGTGCTCTACTATGTATATCTGTTCATGTCACTTCTTTGCCCAAAACTGCTCATATGTTTTTTAAGGTCATGATGTAAACAACAAAACTATTAAAGAAATGAAAATAGAGAAGAATATTTAAAACATCTTGTAGTGATAGAGGCTTTTAAGAGCAACCTGAAAAACTGAGAAGTCAGGAGGAGGAATGGACTTGTTTATTGTACTATAGAAGCAAACTTGCCTTCCTGATTCATCTTTTGTTATTGTCTGTTAGCAACACTGCAGTGTGTTGGTTCATCTTTTTTCACTGAGGAAGTGTGCATGCCATTTGTGAGAAAATATAGTGGGAATCAGACTACCTAGGCTCTGTATGGGCACATTGTTCTTATCCGAGTTAGAACAGTTCTTACCGAGGTAGGTAGGTAGGTAGGTAGATTAGTAAAAACTACTAACTACTTCTTAGTTTACTCTGTGCCATATGTTTCATGCACATGAAGAACTTTGTATCACATAACAAAGCCCAGGTGTACGTTATTATAACAGGTCAATGAAGCCGAAGGAGGTTAAATACATTTTCTAGTCACCTTAGGTTTTCTGTGCACCATTTGTCACATTGCCTCCTGATGATGGCTGTTATGAGCTGGATTGTGTTCCTCCAAATACATATGTTGAAGCCTCATTCCAAACCTCAGAATGTGATTCTCTTTGGAGATAGGGCCTTTAAAGAGGTGATTAAGTTAAAATGAGGCCGTTAGGGTGGGCCCTACACCATTCCCACTGATGTCTTTGTAAAAAGAGGAGATTAGGACACACAGAGAGACACCAGAGATGCACAAAGAGGAAAGACCATGTGAGGACACAGTGAAGGAAGTGTCTTCTTCAGGGCAAGGAGAGAGGCCTCAGAAGCCAAGCCTACCAACATCTTGATATCAGGCTTCCAGCCTCTAGAACTGTGAGAAAACAAATTTCTGTTAAGCCACCTATGGCAACCCTGACAAACTAATACAATGATGAGCTGATGATGATTTCTAAGACAGTAGTCATCATGCTTCATTTTCCAAGGAGGACATGATATCCTCCATGCTTCATTTTTTTTCAAGGAGAACATTATATCCTCTTTGTCATATCCCAGTGCAGTAGGTACCATTACTTTTGTGCCTGGACCACTGCCACACCTGCTCCCTGATGCTCATCTCCTACCTTACACTCCCCAGGACTGCAGTCAGTCAGTACCCACACCCATTATTGTTTTGTCTCTGGGACCAAAGGTGATATAGTTTAACAAATACTGAAAGGAGTTAGCATCAAGTCCTTTTTGAAGTCTAGGAGTGGGAGCTTCTGCTAATAGCTGCTATTTTTCTAATGCTCCTGCCTCTCTGAGTGATGAACACTTTCACCCCATGGTTTTGAGCTCCACTCATTTAGCAACTCTGTCACTCCTACTCCCTAATATTGTGGTCATCAGAGATTACCATCTGCTGTTTTCTGCATTTGGGCTTATTCCCTGGACCTTGCTTTAGTCCTGTGAATCTGTGTCTAGGTTGCAGACTCTTCCATTCTGCCTCAACCCACTGTCAACAGTCCTGGGATGGGTCATGTTTTTAGATGCAAAGCCTTTGGATTTCCTCATCCCTTTGCTCGGATGCTTGTCCAGCCACTTCTTTCGTTAACACCAGCTCTTCTTTTGGATCTAAGCTCAAATTGCTCTTCTCTAGATACCCCCTCTCCCAGACAAGACTTGGTTCTCCTACTGCTACTTTCCTTCGTAGATTTTATCTCTGTTTTTATTATACATTTCTTCAATTATTTGATGTATACTTCTTTCCTTCAGTAGGCTGTGACCTCAATAAACTCAGCGATGAATGCCATCATATCCCCAGTGGCTACCACCAAGGCTGCTGTATAGTAGGAAAAAAAATTAATGGAATGAAATAGGACTTTTATTATAGGCCATTTATGTTGCATCATATAGACTTGTAATTCTAATCTCCTGTTTCCTGTCTAAGATCTCTAACTCACCTTCTTTTTTTTTTGTCATATACTGTCACATTGTGGTACATCTCTTTTGGCCAGCTACTACACTACATCTTGATTGAAATATTTCAAAAGTTTATGCTCAGAAGATGATCTATAATTTTCTATTGCAAGCTTCTACTTAGGCTGTTATAGTCATTTACTCTCTTATGCCTCTGGAGTATTTTTTCCCCATAGAGCAGATTCATGAAGAAATTTTATTAGATTTGATTTTATAAGGGAAAACAGTTCTGTTTGGTTTGCAAGGAAGCCAGTAGACTCAGGTTGATTAAAAACCTCTTTTACAAAGTGCAGCAGCAAGAATGGAAAATGTAATAAAGCTGAAATCAGAGACATAACTTTATTTTTACTTTTTAGTATCACTATAATTTCCCTCCTGGAGATTGCTTCATTGAAGTATAGTTTAATCTACTTTATATAATGACTGATTCAGGCCAAGATGGCTGACATGTTCCTGCTACTCTCAGTAGCAGAGTAGAAGCAAATTATAATGCAAGCTGGACCATTTAGCCTTACTGTGTGGCAAAGGTACTAGGTCCAACAGGGCTGAGCATCAGGTTGACACTGAAGGCACTGCTTCTGTGGGCACTGTGGGCACTGCTGAAGCAATTAACTTCTTGGCTGAACGCAGACCTCTGAAAAAGCTTTCATTGTTTTCTTTTTGCGTGTAGAAGAGAACCTTAATTATGTAAGTCATCCTGAACTGTTGGCAATAGTGCCTCTGGTAGGCAGAATTATGGTCCCCCAAAATGCCCACATCGTGATCCCTGTGCTATAGACTGAATGTTTGTTTCTTCAAAACTCACATGTGGAAATCCTAACTCCCAATATGATGGTATTAAGAAGTGGCGCTTTAGAGAGGTAATCAGATCATGAGGGTAGAGCCCTCATCAGTGGGATTAGTGTCCTTATAAAAGAAACTTTAGAAAGCTCCCTCACCCTTCTCTCTCACCTACCCTTACTGTGAGGACACAGTGAAAAGATGGCTGTCTGTGAACCAGAAAGCAGGCTTTCACTAGGCTCCTGTATGTGCACTCCCCTTCACTCAGTTTGCCCATCCCCCCAGTCCTCTCCTCCCTATTTATGGGTCTGTTTCCACTTTTTGTTTATTAATTTGTTTTGTTTTTTAGATTCTACATGTAAGTGAAATCATATAGTGTTTATCTTTCTCTGTCTGACTTACTTCACTCAGCATAATACCCATCAAGTCTATCCATGTTGTTGTAAATGGCAAGATCCCATCCTTTTTTTTTTGGCTGAGTAATATGCCATTGCATGTATATGCTACATCTTCTTTATCCATTCATCTATTGATGAACACTTAGGTTGCTTCCATATCTTGACTCTTATACATAATGTTGCAATACACAAAAGGGCGTATTAGTGTTTTTTGTATTCTTTGGATAAATAACCAGTAGTGAAATTACTGGGAATCACATAGTAATTGTATTTTTAATTTTTTGAGGAAACTTCATACTGTTTTCTACAATGGCTGTACTAGTTTGCATTCCCACCAACAGTGTACAAGAGTTCCTTTTTCTCCACACTCTTGGCAACACTTGTTATTTCTTGTTTTTTTGATTCTAGACATTCTGACAGGTGTAAGGTGATGTCTCACTATAGTTTTAATTTGCATTTCCCTGATAATTAGTGATGTTGAGCATCTTTTCATGTGTATGGTTACTGATTTTAAATGTTAATTTTGTCATAAGTTTTATCAGTATGACACTAAACTCTGTTTTTTTTTTTTTTTAGTCTTGTGCATGTAGCATGGTTTCTGCTCATAATTCTAAAGCATCTAGTTTCTGGTTAATATGATAGGTTAATATTTACTTACTTTGGACATAACTGTAGGAGATTGGCTACTGACTTCAATCTTACCAGACTCTAGTATCATTGTTATTTATGAAGGGTACCTATTTATGAAATTGTGGCATTGCATTTCAAGGGCTCAGGATCCAGAATTACAGACTGAGGCTTAAATTCCATATTGCCATGTATAAGCTACGTGAGTTTGGGAAACTTATGTCACCTCTCTTGGTTTTTTTTAAAAAGAGTGATTAACAAGAAGTGCCAGCTTTATAAAGGATTTGTTGGGGGGATTAAATAAAACAATGCATTTGAAAGAACTAGCACAGAGAAAAAAGTACATGCTATCTATGATGATGCATGAAGATGATTGCATAGACAATGCTCAGTTACAAAATAATGGGAGAAGCATGTGGCAGGAAGTGCTTTATGTCTCCCAATATCTACACCTCCTTTTTAGTCAAATGAGCCTTGGTTTTTAGCTGGCACATTGCTGTTAAAATTTTTCCCGTATCCTTTGCACATAAGAGTTTCTTTGAGTGGGGGGAGGTAGAAGAGTGTTTTTATTTACTTTCTTCCTTTTGCTAATTTGAAAGACATGTATGATGGCTAGAGCTTCACCTTCCATCTTGAGCTATTAGGCTATGCTTGGAGATAATCACGTGCAGAGGTAGAAGCAATGGGCATCCTTGACTGTCTCAGTAAACTTCCACACCAACCAAGACTTAGAGAATGAAATAAACTTCTAGATTATTTAAGCCACTGTTTGAGTTTTGTTTCTTCCTTTTCTTTTTGTTTTATCTTTTGTTACATGCATTTGGATAGAATCACAGAACATTATTACTTTTTAAACCAAAAAGCAGATTTTATTCCTCTAAGACATTTCTCAAAGCTCCAGAAACATCTTTGTTTTGGAGACAGAAATCGACAATGGTGGGAGAGATAAAATAAGGGTGTAGATGATACTGAACAAATTGGAAACAATGAGTTTCCTAAGAAGGTAAATTCAGTTCAAACGATGTGCTGATGGAGTCCCTCTGCAAGTAACACTGAGGAGAAAGAAGGAAGGGATGGGGAAAACCCACACAGAAAACTTGGAGAGTGAGAAGGTAGCCACAGGTCAGATGAGTTTTGGCAGGAACACTCTATGGAGTATATGTCCAGTTGAGAATATAAGTGTAATGGTGTGTATTCATTTCCTTCCTATCATAGTGTGTTTGTCTTTATCTCTGGGGCTTAGACAAAAGTCCTGGTTTGTGTACATTATTAGTCTCTGATCATATAGGATGGTTCCTGTTTTCTTTTTTTTTTTTTTCTGGTTGTTTATAGACTTGTTGCAGCAACAGATTATGGTATTGACAAAGGGCATGTTTTCATTTTTTCAAGTATCTTTAAGGGATCAGGGTGGATGAGTTGTAGGCAACATAATGCAGGTAATACCAGTAAGCATGAACTGGCTGTCAACTGGAGTCTGGTTATTATGGAAATAAATTCCATTTGAAAGATCAGAAAAGCTTTAAAATTGAGAGGTATTTGGTGGATTATTGTAATAGAATACTGGGTTTTATTCAGTTGAAAATGAGGTATAGAGACTAAGGGATGTGCAAAGTAGACCAGCTCTCTTGTTTATATTCTTTTTTTGTTTTGTTTGGTTTGGTTTTTTTAATTATTAGGCTTACACTTTAAACAGGAAAAGAGAAAACGACTGCAGTTCTGGGTTTTTGTGTCCTTTCTTTACCATGGGTAAATATATCTGCTTCAGCTGCAATGATCGAGTCATAGTTTGAGCTTCCTTTGTAGCTATTTGTAAACAAATATAATTAATTCCTAGCTTCTAGGAAATAATATATATAGTAAGAACAGGCCAATGTGTTTTTTCTCTTCAGCCTCCCACCTCTCACCCCCCAAACCTTATACAAGTAGAAATGATAGCTCTTCCTGTTATAATAGCATGGACTCTAGGTCACTCAATCTGTGCTTTCTCTCAGAAGTGACTCTCCAGGGGAGCTAAAGTTCAAATATTCGCACACACATTTGAACAATACTGGTGGAGAAATTTAAGCAAGGATGTAAGAATATATGGTTTTACAAGCTGTCAATGATGGTGTATATCATTCAAAAAATTTAAAACACAAGAACCAGTTCCTTTCCCTTTTAAATGACCTTATGTTTCAGTTTTCCCCAAGATAATGCCTTTTGTGGTCCCAGTTTCTCATTTTCAATTCACTCTACCATTTTTATATTGCCGGTCTCAAGTTCCACAATGTTGTCAGCATGAACACATCTCAGAGTCTGTGATTCACTCTCCTTTTTTAAAAAATAGAACTTTATTTGGAGATTAAAAAATATTCATTAGACATTGCCCATCTAGTTCTGTTGATGCTTTGAAGAGCTATACCTTGGTAAGTGGACTTAGGATGCATTTCTTTTGGGGAGTTCCACTTGAAATCAAGAGTTAATGAACAAGAGGGATGACCAGCTTTGAGAGAAGTAGTCTCAGTTGTTATTTTTCATGTGAGGATTATTATAGTGACTTTTTCATCTGTGCCTTTCAAGCCTTAGATCAATAAATATTTTAAAACATCTTTACGGAAAATGAAACTATGAAACTCCCCATACTGCATCTGAGAGCTGATACGGCATTTTATAATTAGGCATATGATGTCTAAATTACTTGTAATATAAACTGAAAGCATACTTGGCTTTTATGATGGTTGTATATGATCTAGAATTATAATTATGAATAATGCATTGAGTTTTGTTGTTCTCTATGATTGCCTACTTTGTTGTGCAGGGAGGGATTTCCACTACAGTGTCCCACATTTGAATTGTATAGTTTCTTTTTGTAGCAGCTGCCCCCAGAATTATATGAGCTCACTGAGAATATTCATAGAAAATAGAAAACCTCACTCCCTATGCTTAATGAAGATATAGTCTCAGAACTTTCTCCAAGCATTGGCTCATAAAGTATATATGACCTGGATCCCCTGTTTTAGACGAATCTTGTCAAATCACAAATCCTTGTAGTGTTGGTACATTTCAACAAAGAAGAAAATATTTTATTCATCACCTGGAGTTGAGCAAAGTTGAATTTTTATAAAAATAAGACAAAGCATACAAAAGGATGGGGTTAACTATGTGTATCACTCAAACATATTTTGTACAGTGTTTTAGCCTTCTAGTTCCACATACACCTGTGTTATCCTTAGTCTCTACTAGGTTCAGGGCAAGGGTTTATTTTAAGGACTATGTAAGAAGAAAATGGACTTTGGAACCACTATGCTAGATCAGGTGGTGGACAACATTAAGATTGGCTTATGGCAAAGCACTTTATATTTTCCCTTCTTTAAAGCTGAATAGGCTCCAGAGTCTGGACCAGTGCTAGTGGATAGGTAGAATGTGATAGTTCCTGCCATGGAGGTTGAAGAAACACATGGCAGAAAAGTAGGCTACTGATGGTACTTTTTGGGATATGGGATGGTGGTGATGGTGGTGAAAAAAAAGTAAATGGCTTCTGTCCCCCATCCTCTTCCAGGCCAAATTCGCAATCAGGTACATGTAGATCAAAGTATCAGATTTATTATTGACAACCTGAGTTGGAGAAAGTGGTTTATATCTTCTGACAAATGAGATTATTAATGCTCCTCTGCATTAAATTTGAGATGGATTGGATATAGAAGGTGGGTGGGAAAGAGGAAGCAAGAATAATTTCTAGGATATAACCTTGTATGCCAACTATACTTCAATTGAGAAAAAGAATAATTCTGGGGTTTTTGGCTTGGATAATTGGATAGATGCTGGTGGTGTACTGGGATGGGAAAAGTGTGAGTTTTGGAGAGCATGGGAGGAAGCAAGAATTCTGTTTTGGTTATGTTGATTCCAAGATGCCTATATGACTTCTCTGTGGAAATGTCAAGCAGAAAGTTAGTCTTTGATATGACAACTTATACTAGTTCTTTGTGGTTTAAGGAATTCACGAGGTACAGAGAATAACTAAATTTCAGAACCTGAAAAATATCTTAGAAGGCATGTAGTTCATTTTATCTGCATTCAGATTGGTGCAGGTCTCATTGAGTATAGCCAACATTGCTAAGATTATGACTTCAGTTGTCTGATATCTAGCTCTTGGTGTAGGACTTGATTTTTTTCAATTATGAATTTTTAATGGACACATTCTCTCCCATATACCAAATTATCTTCTAAGTAAGCATTTCGGTTACTGTTTGAAAGCACAGACAGCAAGTAGTAGTTTAGGCATTAAGAGATGATGTAATAAGACAGTAGGAAGAAGTATTTATTTTTAATTCTTACTTCTAAGGTAGTTTCTTCTATCTTCAAGGGACCATTCCCATAATGGAAATGAAGAAAGAGAAAATAAGAATATGTGACATTTCTCTTACTTGATAACTATATATTGTAGCCATTATATGTTGGGTCTGCCCCATGAAACCTGTATATTTGAATGAGTTTTCCCTAAACAATTGATTAACCAAGTATTTGATTACTACTTACTTTTTGCAAAATATTGAACTAAGCATACTATTCTGAAAAGCATTCAGACTTTAATCAGATGGCTAAATGAAATTCGAAGACTAAGAAGAGAAAGATTATGAATCAGCTATGAAGTAAATATTCTTGATATACCTAGGAAACTGGAAAGATGCTTGCCCCAAGAGGACATGGTTGTGCCCCACTCCTCCTCCCCATCTTGTGTTGCCTATTTTGTAGGCAAAAGACAAGACAGGCTAGTTAAAGAGCAAAAAGGAGAGAGTATTTCTTTTGCAATAAAGAGAAAATTCTGAGACATTTTAGTGTCAGAATGATGACTGAATTAGAGAGAGATGAACAATTCCAGTGCTTTCCCTCATAAATCTCACTCAGAGCGGAAATACAAGACAGATAGTTTCACTTAGAGACAAGACTACACCAATCCTAAGAGACAGGACACATTGATACCAAAATGACAAATGCAATTTCAGCTACAAGAAAGCTCTGTCATATGCCAACTGAGCCAATGACTTGGCTAAAATGTGGGAAAGAGTAAAGAATTGAAACGAAAGCTCTAGCAGAGGAAAAAAAAAAAGGTTTGCAGAACAAAAGGTGAAGTTAGCTCAAGTAATAAAGTCCTGGACTAGTGGTTTCCCCCTTAATTGCTTCTAACTCTGGTGTAGCACATCATAGCACCTTGCATTTTATACCAACTTGTCAAATAGTTTTTAAGATAGAATAAGAAATTTTTAAAAGGATGAAAAATATAGAAAAATGTTGTGAAGTTGTATTGCTTGCTTCTGCAAAGGATTAATACATGACGTTTAATCTCTATATCAGTTCAATGTCACTATAGGTCATTTATACCTGTCTTTATCAATAATACCTGTCTTAGGTTGAAAGTTACATGGTAGAGATTTTGCCTACTGCCAAATTATGAAGCAGACACAGTTTTGTTGTGGTTGCCATTTTTTCTTCACTATCTTTTGGATGCCAAGTGCCTCATTCATTCATTTATTTGTTCAGTCATAAAACTTTTATTGATTATGGCTATGTGCAAGACACTGTTGATTGTTAAGATGCAAATTGAGAGAGATAATGATATGATGGATGTATACAGCAAGTTCAGGAAAACATGAAGAAGGAAGAAACGAACTTACTTATGATTCTCACAAAACTAGTTTTCATTTGCACTTTGGTATAATTACATTCACTTCTGACAATTGGCAGAAAAAGACTCTAACAAAAGAAAACAAAATGTAAACTGTTAGGAATGCTGCTAATTTCCTTTCTCATTGTACTTTTTATGAGGATCCCCAGAAAATATTACCATCTGGTCTTAATACCAAGAACAAAATAATTGGTAAAATTTTATGGACAACATAAATACTGTAACTAACAAGCTTCCATTTCCATTTAGCAAAAATCAAGCATAATATATAGGTAATTTGTGTGTCTGCCTATCTGTCATCTCTCCTCCATCTATTATCTATCTCAGTCTTGATTCACTGAATACCTTCATATTTGTTTGTCTTTTATTTTCACTTAAAGTATGACATATATGTAGAGAAG
The DNA here is from genome assembly GCA_028534135.1 of Potos flavus. Lineage (NCBI taxonomy): Eukaryota > Metazoa > Chordata > Mammalia > Carnivora > Procyonidae > Potos > Potos flavus. The sequence continues at coordinate 46,139,142 of CM052889.1, read as the reverse complement.
TACACGTGATAAAAATAAATGTCAATGAATTTTCACACCGTGATTTCACACTAGGCATTCATCCATTATATCTACAAATTTTACATATTGTTATAGTCTGTTCAGGCTGTTAAAATACCACAAACTGTGTAGCTTATAAACAGTAAGAATTTATTTCCTATAGTGCCGCTTCCTGAAGGCGCACGGGAGAAGAATGAGGCACAAACAAGTCAGCTGCAAGAGAGATTGGGAGCAGGGGTCGGCAGTTGAGAAGACTGCCGCCCCGAACAACTCCTTAATCCCATATTTATTGGATACGAGATGATAATCAATAAAGAAGATTATACATTGTTTGTAGGTAAACAAGAAGGAATGTGGGTCATAGTTGATCACGAGTCTTATAGATTAAACAAGGAGAAGAGAAGGGTGTGCCTGGCCAATCAGCATGGAATTCGTTATAGAATAAGTGCACTTAGCACTTAAATGGATAACCCCATCAGCAAGCTCTCCCGGAGGCAGGGGAGATAACGAAAGAGGGAAGCAGGCGGTGTTCCGCCCTGAGCGAGCCGGGGCTCCCCAGCTGCTCGGCTTCTCAAGAACCTATATCTTCCCCTCCACCTGAGGCCTGCTGTGACTACATGTTTTTGTCAAGGTTATCTTTAAGCATGCTTGCATGACCAGCACAACTCCTCCTGGTTATATTTTCAGGAGTATATTATTTTGAAGGATGGTTACACTATAGTTTCAGAGGCTAGAAGTTTGAGATCAGGGTGCCAGCAGGGGCAGGTGATGGTTCTCTTCTAAGCTAGACATTTCTTGTATCCTTACATGGAAGAAGAGGTAAAGGATCTTTGTGGGATCTCTTTTATAAGGCACTAATCCTATTCATGAAGGCTCTACCCTCATGACTTAAGCACCTCCCAAGGCCCCCACCTCCTAATATCATCTTTGGGGATTAGTATTTTTTTTTAAGATTTTATTTATTTATTTGAGAGAGAGAGAGCAAATGAGAGCAAGGACAAGCAGGGTGGAGGGCAGGGGGAAAGCAGGCTCCCTGCTAAGCAGGGAGCGCAGTGTGGGACTTGATCCCGGGACCCTGGGATCATGACCTGAGCCGAAGGCAGACGTTGAACTGACTCAGCCACTTAGGCACCCTATTTCAACATATTTTTTCAACACATAAATTTTGAAAGGATGTAAACTTTCAGACCATGGCACATATGTTGACATAATCCTTTTCATATCTTTTCAGTGTATTTAGGTTCCCTTTGTATAATTGGTTATTTATGTCTAGAATTCTAATTTTTGTTTTAACTAATGCCGTTAGGAACTTACAAATTTTATTCATTCTTTCCAAAGAAACAAGTTTTTACTTTATTATGTATGTATTTACATATTATGTATGTATGTATGTATGTATGTTTGTTTCCTATTTAACTAATTTCTGCTCTTGTTTATTTCCTTTCTTTTTTTGGGGGGGAATAAATTTGCTACTTTTTTTTTTCTTGAGATGGATATTAGATCATTGGTTCTTCAGTCTTTTTTCTTATAAATGTATTTAAGTCTTTTAAGTTTGCTATTAAATAAGAAATTTAGCAGAATTTCTCAAATTTTGATATATAGTGTTTTCAATATCGTAATATCATAATATCATAATTTCAAAATATTTTAAAATTTTATTGAAATCTCTTCTTTGGCACATGAGTTATTCAGAAGTGCTTAATTTCAAAATATTTAGGAATTTTCTGGTTAAGTGTTGTTGATTTTTAGTTTAAATTTCTTTTGGTCAGAGAAAATATTTTATATGATTTCAAATTTCTTAAGTTTTGTTGAGGTTACTTTAAAAAATAGCTTATGGTCTATTTTGGTAAATAGTTTGTGTGCACTTGAAAGGACTATTCTGCCGTTGTTAAAAATATTCTCTCTACATGTCAGGTTAATTTTTAAACTATGTTACTAAATCCTCTATATGCTTATGAACTCTTGTCTCTTTTTCTATTGGATACTGATAGTGGTGTGTTAAATTATCCTACAATGATTATAAATTTGTCTGTTTGCCTTTTTAATTCAGTTTTGTTTTGATAATTTTGAGGATACATTAGGTGTACACAATTTATAGTTTTACCTGTGGATCAAAACTTTTGTCTTTAAGAAATTATAGACCGAAAGAAAAGATTTCCCTGTAATAAAAAACAAATATTTCAGTTAGACTGTTACATAGAGTTCACATGAGTGAAATGTGGGGAGAATAAAAAAGCTGTTGGATATGTTTTGTGAGAGGGGTGATATGAGCAGAGCTGAGCTTTAAGAATCTTAATGTGGTTGGTTGTATCATGCAGTGTGGATTGCATAGAAGAGAGAAGCAGAGTGAGTGTATTGGAGTCCGTTGTGGCAGCTCAAGTCAGTGTTGCCCAACAATGGTTAATAATTCACTAGGGTGCTCATTCTAAAGGGGGATATTGGAGTCTATGTATATACATTAATGGACTAGCTAATTATTTGAATTTTTCCTTTTGTGTGGATTAGTTTGAAAGCCTTCTAGTTTCTATCTACTGAACATGTGAAGAAAGTAATGGAAAGCAGGTAAACATGTTTATGACTCAGTTACTCAGATTTGTCATGGAGTTTTATTCTTAATCATATGTTGATTAATTCATACCCATAGTTGACCATTGCTTTAAGTCAGGACACAGAGAATGTTTACATTGAAATATAACAGTTTATTTACATTGAAATATGACAATTTAGTGAAAGGCATACATTATAATATGCAAAGGTCTGAGAGTTGTGCTGTGCATAAAATGCGCTTGATCCAGTATTTATTGGTCTGGGACAGCTATATTTCTGAGTGTACTTTATTCTTTAGGGCTTGGAAGTTATATACAATATATTGGTAATACAAAGGCTGATGATATGTCCATGACACAGACAAATGGTCCTTGTCACATATCCATTTAGCCTATAACCATGCTCCTTTGAAAGGCTTATATCTTCTAGAGGGATTTGTTAACTTTTCCAAAATGTCTGTTGTGACCCTCATTCTTCAAATGTTATCATTTACAACTACATACTTCTTGGTGAGATTTCTGTTCTGGAGTGTATTGCTGATATTTCTGTTGTGTCTGGAAGCACTTTATTTGCCAGTTATATAATTATAGGTTGGCAGTTGTAGTCTCCCATTGTTTTAAAGATACTCTTCCATTGTGTATTCGCCTCCATCGTTTCTTTTCTATAGTCAGCTGTAAGTCATACTTTTGCACCTACAAAGTAATGTGTATTTGTTTTTTTGGCTGCCTATAAAATTAGTTTATCTTAATTTGTGGCAGTTTTACTCTAATATGGACAGGCATGTTTATCTTATGATTTATCCTGATTGTAGATTATCACACCTGTTAAACATTTGCCTTGATGTATTTCATCATTTTGGGATAACTTGAATTCATTATCTTCTCATATATTCCCTCAATCACATTATTTATTTTAAAGATTTTATTTATTATTTGACACAGAGAGACACAGCGAGAGAGGGAACACAAGCAGGGGGAATGGGAGAGGGAGAAGCAGGCTGAGCAGAGAGCCCGACGTGGGGCTTGATCCCAGGACTCTGGGATCACGACCCAAGCTGAAGGCAGATGCTTAATGACTGAGCCACCCAGGTGCCCCCCTCAATCACATTATTTATCACTCTTCCCTTTTTGGGACTCCTTTATATATATGCTAGAATTTCTCACAGTATCCTTTGTATTTATAATGTTCTCTATTATACTTTATTTTTCTCTGTGCTTCAGTAAGGGTATTTTATACTGCCCTATCTTCCAATTCATTCGTTCAGTATTCCACTGTGTTCTCTCTGATGTTATAATTTTTATTTAGTTTAAAACTTAGTTTTTCACTTTTAGAATCCCAATTTGATATTTTCATGCATTCTTCATCATATACTTCTTTGAAACTTTACCTCTTAGGAGGTAGTTTAAACAGAGAAGAGCATTTTATTTTAACCAGGGAAAATTTAATTCAATGCTGTGCTTCAGTCCTTTTAAGGCACAGTATATTCTGGTTTGCCCTTACTCCTATGGTGTAGTCTTTTAGGAGTCCCAACTGAAAATCTGAGATAATAAACCAGGACCCATTCACCTTGATGGGCTCTGAATTCCATTTCTTACCTCTCCAGCTCCATGATACTGTAAAATGTTTTATTTAGTTTTTCAACTTCTTAGTTAAGTTATTTTGGAAGGGCATCTTCAGCACACAGCCATGTTGTTTAGAAATAAATGCTTTAAAGAGAAAAGCAGCAGTAAAATGTCAGTGGTTAACTTTAATGTTTTTCTTTTCTTTTTGGATTTTGGCTTCTGGCTGTTTTGGTAACTTTCTGAGGGCTTCAAATACATTTGTGTGTGTATGTGCATGTAGTTGTTCTTGATAGATTTGTATGCTACTAGAACCTTCACTGTCTTTTGTGTGTGTCTTTTATCTGTCCTTGTAAGCTACTTCAAATGTTTTCTGTAACAGAGTTAGATCATAGAAATGCAAAGACAAATCTATAATAAATAAGACAGTGTAATATTAGCAGAACCATAGGCAGATTGTACAGTAGAACAAAATAGGGTCAGAAGCAGACTCATAAAAACAGTTAATGGATTTCTGACAAAGGTGTCATGGAAGTACATTTGGGAAAGGATGATATATTCCATAAAAAAATGCTGTGTTAACTGGATGAAATGAAAAAAAAAATGTTGACAGTTACTTCACATCACACACAAAACTCAATATTAGAGTCTAGACATAATTTTTACAGATATAACTATAAAAATTCTTCTTTTTAAGATTTTATTTATTTATTTGAGAGAGAGAGAGAGAGCATGAGTGGGGGGGAGGGGCAGAAGGAGAAGGAGAAGCATGCTTCCCATTGAGCAGGGAACTTGATGTGGGGCTCAATCCCAGGACTCTGGGATCATGACCTGAGCTGGAGACAGACACTTAACTGACTGAGCCACCCAGGTGTCCCTAAAAATTCTTGAATAAGATGTGTAAAAATTCCTTCATGACCCTGGCATAGGCAATGATTTCTTAAGCAGAGCACCAAAAGCCTAAATGAGAAAGGAAAAACATCCTAAAACCTCTTAAAAACAACAAAATATAACAAAGAGGATATGATATTTGTAATGGATACAAATGGATATTTATAATGATAAGACTTGTATCTTGAGAGTAAAGAAATCATACAAATCAATAAGAAAAAGAAGAAATACAATGAATAAATTGACTTGAATGGGAACTTCACAAAAGAGGATATCCAAATTGCCAATAAACATATGTAAAGTGCTTTATTTCACTAGTCACCCCCAAAATCCAAATTGAAACTATGATGAACTGTGTACTGAAGAGGATCAATAAAAAGAAAAAGATGGAAAACATCAAATGTCAAAAGAGTTATGGAGCAACTGAAATTCTTGAACTCTGCTAGTTGGAGTATAAACTGCTAAAATCACTTGAAAAACTGGTAGCATCTCTAAAGCCGGATTCCATTTAAATAAAATAAAAAACAGGTAAAACTAACTATTGGGTTAGAAGTCAGAATAGTGGTTACATTTGGGGTATAGTGTTTTCGAGGTGGCATATGAAAGGCTTTTGCTACTGATGATGGTCTGTCTTGATCTGGGTGCTGGCTATGAGTGTCTTCTCTTTGTGAAAAATCATTGATTAGTAAACTTTAAAATTATGTAATTTTGTTATGTACGTTATACTTCAAGAAAATCCATTTAAGCATAGATTATAAATAAGTGCCATTAACAGAAAATAATTTCAATACAGTTTCAATAAAGATTTGACACTTGAGTTATAATTTGAAGAATACTTTTGAGTTCTCCAGGCAGATCATTTCAAGCAAAACGAAACATCATTGTAGTATTGCCATAACATATTGCTACTTTCTCTCCCCCCTTCTCTGCATTCCATCCTCCCATTAAAACTTACCAATCTTGTATAATTTATCTTTAGAGACTACTTACTCCTACATAGTTTAATATGTTAGTATACACAGTTGGGTTGTAGATTTATTATATTCTAAAAATTAATTAATTTGGAAATTTCTAATATCTAGGCAGATAGATGGGGATTTTTTTTTTTTTAATACAAGAACCTCTTTAAAATTACACCATATAGGGCATGGCCCATTTAGCTCGCATCAAGGATGTATTTCTACAGTACCTGACATGTTGCCATACATAAATAGGCATTTTCAAATACTAAAATATACTAAATAGCATTTATCATCACTAGCTTTCTCTCTAATAGGGTCTCAACATATTACTAATAAGTAAATTTTACCATTAGGATCATCACAATGTTTACTTCACTTGCAGTGACTTATTAATAAAATCCAGATTTTCCCAAAGACAGTTTAAGGAAGTAAAGTAATAAAGCATATAGCTCTTGTTTAAAAATTGCAAAGGAACATTAACATCATGTAATAGAATAGATCCTATTATGGAACCTATTGATGGTTTTGAATTAACTTGATTTTATTAATAATTACAGAATTGATTCTGTAGGAATGGAGAGTTTTGTTTTGTTTTGTTTTTCTCAGTTTGTTTTCCTTGGTTGGAAGTAAGGGCATTACATAAGACAACCAGCTTCAAGGTGTTAGAATTAAAGTGTCAAAGCTGACAATTTAATGTTTAAATAATGAGCTAATTAAAGGTTAATTCATTTAAAATAAGCTTCTTTAGAGTTAAGATTCATTAAATAGAAATAACCTTAAATGGAATCCAGGGGTTTGTAGTATATCTGCTTTTCTGTGCATACTTGGGAGGCGAGAATTCTACCATTGAACCACCAATGCTCTGTGCATACTTGGTACACTCAGTTTATTTTTCTTCTAAAGAATCTAATTTTGCGGGGTAATTTGACCTGCTGGGGGCAGTGTGGGTCTTTCAGTCTCAGATGGAGTCTAAATCCTTTCAAGGGAGAAAAGTTTAAGTGAAAAATGCCCTACAGTGCTCAGAGAAAGGCTGCAATAGGCTGCTGATGACTTTACTGGCATTGAAATGGCAGCTCACTTATGAACAAAACCAAAAAGGGATCAAAATGAAAAATCAAAGTTTTGTCAGGTTTTCCACAGTCCAGTAGAAGAGCTGCTTGTCAAAAGATTATTTTGTAAAGCTATCTAATAGGCTTTCCCAAGCCTCTTTCTTAATGCCGTCAAAACAGAGATAATGAAGTCTCCCCAAAGATCAGCTTTAAGAGCAGCTAATGGATTTTTAGGCATTCCCTGTAGTCATGATTTGCTTATTAGAAATATATAGTTCTCTGCACATGTGCTTGTCTTTATCTTAACTTCTTCGATTAGAATGTGAGCAGAAAACTCTCTGTGGCATTAACTTGGGAACTTTTGCCTGTCTGAGCACTATCACTCCAGCCAGGACTATTCTGAGTATGTGTGGGAAGCTCTAATGATCAATCTGGAAAGCTTGTTTTTTTGCCTTTGTCTAAGACAAATATATTTTCTTTTTCAGCTTTTTAGGCATGAGGTAAAAAGGAAAATGGACCTTATGTAGGCAGCACCAGGTACCTCTGTGTCCTCATATTCCCTTCTCGCAATGCCTTATTACCACGGTTCACATTGGCCAGAAATGCCCATTTGGAGTCCACTAATTTTATTTTCTGATGCAGAAAGGAGAAGACATTTACTGAAATGAAATGCTGTCTCTTATCCCAATTCCTATATGCTCTCTGAAATAATTCTAACTTCAAATGATTATCATTATCAGGACTCATTTGTTTTAGGTTAAGGGTATATTTAAAAAAAAAACAGAAAAACTTTTTTTCGGGGCACCTGGGTGAAACAGTCTGTTAAGTGTCCGACTCTTGGTTTCGGCTCAAGTCGTGATTTCAGGGTCATGAGATGGAGCCCCTGTGTTGGGCTCCCCACTCAGCATGGAGTCTGCTTGAAACTCTTTTCTCCCTCTACCTGTGTCCCTTCCCACTGTGCACTCTCTCTTTCTGTAAAATAAATAAATAAATCTTAAAAAAAAAACACCTTTTTGTTGTGAAATACAAGAGATGTGCAAATACATAAGATAAAGATATACAGTGTAATAGCTTATTACAAAGGAAACAAACAGGTTAGAAAAAAAAGAACATTATCTGTATCCTAAAAGTCTTCCTCATGTGTGTTTCATATCACTAACTCCTCTTTCTTCACTAAATGTAACTAATACTCTGTCAATCGCTTCCTTGCTCTTCTTTCTTCTTTCTTCCTAAGCATGCCCTCCAGGGATCCTTGTCCTGTAATTCTTCACAGTCTTGTTGCTCTCCAATGCTTCTAAGCATTTTAAGCGTTTACGTTTTCTAGTTGTCTTTAGTTGAAGAGTCAGTTTGTATTACCCAGCCCAATATTCTGGGAAATGGAACCTCATTTATTTTTTAATTCAACAAATATTTACTAAGTGCCTGCATCCCAGGTACTATGCTAAGAGCTTGGGATATAACTGGGAATAAGATAGATGCCCTTCCTGTTCTACATGGGAGTTGTAGTCCATTTGGGGAGTTCATGCAAGTGACCATTACAACGCTGATCTTCTAAGTTCTGCACAGCTATGAAGTGACATTGAATAAATCATATTGAGATAGATAGGGATTCTGAGGTGCCTGCCTAGAAAAGTATATCTTGGAATAAAGTTGCCCTAGGCCCTAATCTCCTTATAATTTCAACCTGTTTCAAAATGGAAGCTCTTTAAATATCTGCTTGTTTCTAGTCCTCTTTTCTGAAGCATTTCTTTTACAGAAAAGGAACTTGCAGAAAACCTTGGGCCTCCTCAGATAACCCATTTCTCTAGCCCACCTTGCAGGTGCATACAATCAGGAAGTCAAAAGCCACAAGCATGAAACAGAGTCCAGGGCCCAAATTATAACTGGTTGCTCCTGCAGAGACCAGACCAGACCAATCAGAGCCACCATGGACCCCAGTCCTGACCTTTCACCACCTTCCCCCTCATTATAATGCTAAAAATCATGCCCCAGGTGGAGACTTAATATGCAAACAAAACAGCGTGTAAAGAAACATGTTCTGTCAACTGCGCCTGTGCGCCCAACTTCCAGTATTTCTCCACCCCTTCATGCTTAGATGTCTCTCCTGTCCTGCCTCAGCTTTCAAAAACTTCCCATGGGGAACAGCCTACTACCTCTCTTGCTGACTCCCTCATGCCTGGGCATGTGCTTGCAATAAACCCTGTCCACACCATCCTTGGTCTCATGTCTGTTTCTATGTTCATGAGTTAGAGAACCTCAAGGTCGGTAACAGTTTCATGAAAATAAATATTAGCTAACATGCTAAAATTGATTTTGCAGTAACACTTCCCTTTATAATAACATTCATAATTGGATTTTTTACAGTGTTTTAAAATTTCACAATAGACACACACACACACACACACACATACACACACACTAGGACTGTTTAGAAACACTGTTTCTAGTAATTCTAATATTATAATTTGGATGTGCTTGAGCGGGGAGGTCCTCATTGCTGTGCCTGATGGAGCAGTATGGTTTGTTGACTGTGATTTCCTCTCCTCTCAGCCTTGCCATTTCACTTGCTGTCATTTCCTTTTTAAGTTTAAACTCTTCAGACTTCCTTGTATCTGCTGTCATTTATCGCCTTAAACCCTTTGCCAATCTCCAAGTTAAGCCTGCAGAGGTCCCTGGATAATTCTCCTTGCTTTTCTATTTCTCTATTTTTGTGGGTACCCAGGTCCTGCTTTTGATGGTTGTGATGAGCTGATAATTATCTAAGCTCCATGTCGATTTCTTTCTTACTAACAGCATTTTCCCTGAAATTATACTCTAATGTTTCTCTCTCCCACTATGTCAAGGTTTCTCAACCTGTAATCAGCTTACCACTCATGTGAACCCCCTAAAATTTTGTGCAAAATATGACTTCCATTTGAACTTACTAATTTTCCAAGAAATGATATATTTTAAAGAACATTTTTTATTATGGAAAATTTTGAACAAACATGAAGTAGAGAAAATATAACAGGTTTCCACATATCCATTATGAATATTTGCCACTCATTTCTTTTTTTTAGAAATATAACTTCTTTATTTTATATTTATATAATTATGTTTACTTTTGTACATAGATTATTAATGTCACAAATTTACAAATGCATCAGGTTAACATTGCCACTCTTATTTCACCTATCTATCACTATTTTGTTTTTCTGGAGTATTTCAAAGGAAATCTCTGACATAAGCATTTCTTTCACAGAAATAAGTATGCATCTCGAACTGTTAGTTTTTTTTCTTACATAGCAAAATGGACACCGATTCCTTAAACTCATCTAATTCTAGCCAATATTCAGATCTCTGTTTCATTTATATCATTTTGTAGTTGGACTATTCAACTTTTTTTTTTTCAACTTTTTTTTGAGTGAAATATTTTTAAAAATTATTATCAAGCAATTTTTTAGTGCAGATTAAAGTTCACAGCAAAGCTGTCAGAGATTTCCCCATGTATCTCCTCTGTCTCCTTTATCAACCATTAGTTATAATTGGTGAACCTACATTGACACATCATAATGACCCGGAGTCCATAGATTACATTGGGTTCACTCTGGGTGTTATACATTATATGGGTTTCGATGAATGTATGTATGTGTATATATATATATATAGCTATCTTTATATATATATAGTTATATATAACTATATATATATATATATAGTTGGTATTATACAGAGTATCTTCACTGCCAAAATATTTTTCTGTGATCTACTTATTCATATATCTCCCCCTGTCTCTCATGTGGCCCTGCAACCACCGATCTTTTTACTCCTCCATTGTTTTGCCCTTCCAGAATGTTATATAGTTGGCATCATACAAGTATATAGCCTTTTCAGATTACCTTCTTTCACTTAGTAATAGGCATATATGGTAACTCCATGTGTTAACATGGCTCAATAGCTCATTTCTTTTTAGTGCTGAATGATATTCCGTTATCTGGATATTGCACAATTTATCCATTCACCTACTGAAGGACACCTTGATGCTTGCAAGTTTTGGCAATCATGAAAAAAGCTGCCATAAACATCTGTGTGCAGGTATTAATGTGGACATAAGTTTTCAACTCCATGGGGTACATACCAAGGAGTACAGTTGCTGGATCATATGATAAGAGTATATTCAATTTTGTAAGAAACTGCCAAACTGTCTTTCAAAGTGGCTGTGCCATTTCCCATTCCCACCAACAATGTATGAGAGTTCCTATTGCTCCACAACTTTGTCAGCACTTGGTGTTGTCATGTTCCAGATTTTGGCTATTCTAAAAGTTGTTCAGTGGTTATTTCATTATTGTTTTAATTTGCACTTTTCTGATGACAAATGAAGTGGAGCATCTTTGCAAATACTTATTTGCCACCTGTATAACTTCTCTGGTGAAGTGGACTGTTCGATTTTATAGCCCAGTTGTTTAAATTAGAATTTAAATGTAGTTCACTATTTGGTAAATATGTAAGTCTCTATTTTGTAATAATCACCTTTCCCCCTCATTTTGCTATTAAATTGTTGAAGAAACTGAATTATTTGTTCTATACAACATCCCATAGCCTGGATTTGGATGACTGATATCTGGTATTGTCATTTAACTTCTAATTCCTCTGTCCCTGTATTTCTTATATACTGTAAACCAATTGTAAACTGGTGGAGAGTGTCTAGGCTTGACGAGATTTGTGTATTATGTAATTGCTACTTTTAAAATAAAATTTTATCAAAATATTAACATCAAATCAAATTTTAAAAATAAAATTTTTGACCGTCAAAAGTTTAAAAAACACTAATAGATGCAACTGTAGTTGATATTCGTTATTCTATTCTT
>CM052889.1:46036348-46126787 GCA_028534135.1 Potos flavus | reverse complement strand
AGAGAAAGGCAATTATCATATGATCTCTCTGATATGAAGAATTTGAGAGGCAGGGCGGGAGGTCGGGGGGGGTTGGGGGAGGGAAATGAAACAAGATGGGATCAGGAAAGAGACAAACCATAAGAGACTCCTAAACTCATGAAACAAACTGAGGGTTGTTAGGGGGTTGGGGGAGTAGGGGTAGGGTGGCTGGGTTATAGACATTGGGGGGGGTATGTGCTATGGTAAGTGCTGTGAAATGTGTAAGCCTGATGATTCACAGACATGTACCCTGGGGCAAATAATACATTATATGTTAATTAAAAAATAATAATAAAAAAATTAAAAAAAATAAAGTTCCAATGTGGGGTGCCTAGGTGGCTCAGTTGGTTAAGCATCTGACTCTTAATTTTGGCTTAGGTCATGATCTCAGGGTCGTGAAATCAAGCCTCGTGTCAGGCTCCATACTAGGCATGGAACCTGCTTGGAATTCTCTCTCTCCCCCTCCCATTGCCCCTCCCCTCCACTCACTCTGTGTGCTCTCTCTCTCTCTCTCCCTCTCAAAAAAAAAAAAAAAAAAGTAAAGTTCCTGTAGGGATAGACAAAAATTATTTAGAAATGTGAAAGTTTTCATGATTCAAAAAGTTGGGAAATGTTGACTTGGGATAAGCAGTGCTATCCTTAACTAACCTGTCGTGGTGGGAAATGAAAGGAGAACATGGAAATGATAGATCTTGCAACATGACCAGGTTTTATAAGCATGGTGGAAAAAATCCAAGGGATGATCCTGCAAAGATAATTAGTGAGATTAGATTCCAGAATTCTTCTCCCTATATTTTTTATACAGAAGCAATGCTAATTGAAAATTGTCACTGTGGACTCAGCCCTATGTAAACAGATCAAAATATTGCTCTTACAAATTCAGTGTGCCTCCTTTCCTAAACATGATTTCAATTTCAAGGAATTTGACAGGAATAACCAGAATTGATATAATATTATTAATGTCCATTATAATAAATTATTTTCACTAAGGTTAAGTGTTTCCAAACTTCATGCTTCCGTCTATTTTTAATACTTTATAAGAGTTTATGAAAACTTTGAAAGTATCATTTTAAAATAATAATGAAATGAAGATACCAATTAGCAAAAGAATATCTTGCAAAGTTAAACTTTTTTTTAGAGCCCCATAAATTGGCCATATGGTGTGGAAAGATTAGAAATTGGAAGCTCCACCTCTGTGAGGACATGAGAGTCTAATCAATCAATGTTACATTTTCACACTTTTGCTTCACCTAGAACTAGAGATTGTATTTAAAATGCTCTCAGAACAATTCTTCTCTTCTTCCAGGAAATAAGACCCAACTTGTAGAAAACACCACAGCTAATGTTCAGTTCCTAAAAGTAAAAACCTTTTACTGAGGACAGTGACACAAGCTGTATCATAGCTCTTGATGAGAAAAAAGCTGATTTCTATGTTTAAGACTGGAAACTGGGCAATAGGTACTGGTAAGATTAGAAAGAGGAGGGCAGCTAATGACTAAGTAGTCTAATCACAAAATGTACTTGTTAAACTTTGAGAAGTGACAAACCCTATAAAATCCATTAGCTACTTAAAAAAAAAAAAAATCCATTAGCTACTCAAAATTACCATCCCTTCTAATCTGCAGAAAGGAATAGAAGAGTTAAGAGCCTAATTTTCTTTTTCCAGACAGGATATTACCCCTTAAGGGATTGCAAAAATCCAGAATCAGTCTGGGAACCAACCATGGCTTGGAGTTTTAGGAGAGAAAGGGTCTGGAATGTTTGCAGTCCTTCCTGAAATTGAGATGAAACCCAGCCTTATCATGTTGTTGTACACACAAATTCTTCCTAAAAATTTGCCAGTATAATGCTCCATTGTAGCTGGAGAAATGCTAAATTACCTCAGTCATTCTTCCATGTTTTCTGCTTTTCCCTCTTCCACTCAAAAAAGACATCTGACCCTTTGGTAATGTTCCTATCTGCTTTCACAATCCTTTACCGTGTTGGAGCCATTTAGAACATTAGATTGAGATCGCACTAATTAGATTTTTGATCAGTATAGCAGACTGATCTCATGTGAGTCACACTAAAACAGAAATACTGGGTAAAATATTTTAGAACATTCATGAAAACCATAAAAATACATTTAAAAGATGTAGTGAAGTTTAAAAGCAAGATAGGGAGATTTCTGGGTGCCAGAAATGAAGTAGGACTCTCTAGTGGTTAAAGGAAGTTGAATCTACATGGTACATCCCAGATGCTGGGGTAGAATCTTTAAAGGGGACTGGAAATCTTTGCTAACCAGTTCGCTGTTGTGAGTTAAAGTGAGCTGTCCACTCTAGGCCGATTGAATGAAAAAAAGACAGTGAAACACTAAAATTGCCATATAGAGATGTGAAGGCCATATTTGTGCATAAGTTATCATACCCTTACTTTGGGGACCCGAGGTAGGTTTGATTTTGCAATTCCAGTTTCAGCTCCATAGAGCTCCCAGAAAATTTCATTTTCCTTCTATTTCCTGAGATGTGCCCTTTAACTTGTACCTTTCTGACTGTTATCAACCTTTTTTTTTTTAACCTTTGCAGCTTTAACCCTACCAAATCTTTTCTTGAGGCACGTGGGTGGCTCAGTCGGTTAAGCACCTGCCTTTGGCTCAGGTCAAGATCCCAGGGTCCTGAGATCAAGCCCCGCATCTGGCTTCCTGCTCAGTGAGGAGCCTGCTTCTCCCTCGCCTGTTCCCCCTGCTTGTGCACTGTCTTTCTCTCTCTGTCAAATAAATAAATAAAATCTTTAAAAAATCTTTTCTTGGGCAATCTGTGGCCATTATCACTTCAAACATTGCTTTTGCCCCAATTTCTTCTGCCTTCGGGCCTTCAGTTATAGATATGATGGAGTTTTTTCACTATGTCCCATATGTTACTTATACTCTTTCCTGCATTTTTCATTGCCTTTTCTCCCTTTGTTTGTGCTTGTATGTTTTCAACTGACTTGTCTTCCAGTTTTAATAATTCTTTCTTTTGCATGTCCGATATGTTGGTAGTCATATCCATTGAATTCTTAGGTTTAGTTGTTAAGTTTTTTCAAGTCTAGAACTCTTGTTTGATTATTTTCCCAGTTATCTTGAAAAATCTTCATTTTGTCATTTATTATCATGAGTTATTAATTATAGATTTATAAAATTCCATCTCTGATAATTCCAATAAATATCTGACCTTTGAGTCTGCTTTTATTGCTTATTTTTTCTTTGGATCCTGTTTCTTGGTGTGCTGGGTCCTTTTTATTGAATATTGGACATTATGTATGATACATTATTGAGGCTCCAGATAATGTTATCTTCCTCTTGTCTTTATCATCTAGTAGGCAGGAAAAGTGGTGGCAGATCATCACATTAATAAAGGCAGGGATTAAACTGACTAAAGACTTGTCTGGAGTTTTCTTGTTGTTTTTCCCTCATTCCCAGGGTTAAGACCATGAGACTCAGTAGTTGGAGTATTTGTTAAAGGTCTTTTAAATGACATTGAACTCTACACAAAGACCAAAGATCAAATGGATCCTATCTTTGTAGGGATTTATTTATCAGACTGCTTCCTACTTCTTCCCACACTTGGCCACCTTTAGTGAGGTGTTCCAGTGACCTGCTATAAGCCTTGATGGTACATTTTAATCAAATGGGAAGCTTTTAAAATTACCCATGCCTAGGTGACTCCTAAGACCAAGTAGAATATCTTGAGGTGGGAACCTCAGCAACAGTATTTTTTAGAGTTCTCCAGGTAAATCAAAGTGCAATTAGGGTTGAGTGCTGCTTCCATGAACTTCTATAATTACCATGGTGGGATTGGTTTCTGTGGAGTCATGTGAAATAGAATTACACAGTCACCCATCAAAATACTCTTTATATTGTGAGCTTAAAACTTTTCTATTTCCTTTGTTTTATTTTTGGGGTTTTGCTAATCTGTTTATTCCACAGATATTCCACACCTCTTCTTTGCCAGCACTATGCTACAAGAGTTTAATATATATTAAACAAGATATTCTTTCCTTTAAATAGCTTACAATCTAATGGATAGAGATGGACTCATAAGCAGTGAATTCACAGTGTGAGAAGTCCTGTGACAGGAATAAGCACAGTGTGAGGCACCTGAGCTAGTCTTAGGGGATGATAGGTTTCCGGAGGAGACATGATAAAGAAGATGGAGTAATTCAGGCAAAAAGTAAGGTGGAAAGAGGGGAAAATGACACAGGTAAAGGGAACAGTGTAGGCAAATTCCTGAGGCAAAAAATATAAGGCAGACTTAAGGAACTGCATGTTCTCATGACCATGTATTTCTCCTCCCCTTCAGTCATTTGCCACTAGAAGAGTTGTTTTCTGATTTCATTGGCTATATATATCTCACTTGTTCTCTGCTATTTGTGTGTCTCTAGATTTTTATAATCTATCTGGATTGTGAATGAATCAGTCTGGGCTAAATTTTTTTTTTTTTTTTTTGCAGATGCTTGTCTGATTTTCCACTTAGGTGCATGTTTTTATTTTTCCTAGATGCTTTAACTTGTTCACATATGGCTCTTCAAAATTATTCCTAATTCATTGGTGTAATACAAATTGTGCATTTGCTATATGCTGGACATATTTCTAGGTACTGGTAATACATTGGAGATGTAGCAGTAAACCAAAGAGGCAGGAGTCCTCAGTCTCAGGGAACTTATACTAATTGAAGATCATTCTTACCAACCTCTGGCCACTGATCATAAAGTATTTTTTCAAATCTCCCTATTAGGTTAAATTTCCAATCTTGTCCAGCATTTCTCATCTTGACTTTGAATTGTACATGCATGATCTACTGCTATTTGTATTCTTGATGTGAAAATGTTTCATGTGTCCTACATGAGCACGGAGGTAACATCTAGAACTCTTATAGGGCCAGAAAACTACAGCTTTGGTTGACACTTGTTTTTATAAATAAAATTTATATGTACATGGCCATGTCCCTTAGTTTAGGTATTATCCGTGGCTGTTTTCAGGCTTCACCAGCAGTTGAGTAGTTATAACAGAGACCACATGACCTGCAAGCCTGAAATATTTACTATCTGGCCCTTTAAGAGGGTTCGTCAATCCCAATCTATTCTTGATCATCTAACATAGGTTTTTAACACAGTCCTCCTGAACCTGCATTCTATGATCCCTTATTTCTCTACTTTAGTAGGCATGTAAAGCTAAAGTAAAGTTTCAACTAAAGGGCAAAGAGTATTTCTGTAAATACAATGTGCATATACTTTAAAAATATTTTATTTCTAAAAAAATTGTCTGTGGCAGTTTCTCAAAGTAAGACAGTGAAAGTTGTCCTATCAATTGACTCTTCCTTTCATGAATGATTTTTCTGTAGCATGTGATACTGTTCGATAGCATTTTACCCATAGTAGAACCCAGACAGCAGCATAATAGAATTTGAAAATTAAAATTACTCCTTGATCCATGGGTACAGAATGGATGTTGTGCTACCGGGCATGAAAACAACATCTTTCTCATTGTATATCCCCAATGGCGCTCTTGGGTGACTGGGTACATTCTCAATGAGCAGTAATATTTTGAAAAGAATTTTTTTTCTGAGTAGTAGGTCCCAACAGCGGGGTCAAAATATTCAGTAAACCATGTTGTCAATAGACATACTGTCATCCAAGCTTTGTTGTTCCATTTCTAGAGCACAAGAAAAGTAGATTTAGTATAATTCTTAGGGGCCCTAGAATTTTTGGAATGGTAAATGTGCATTGCATTAGCCCCTAAAGAGAGCCAACCTGTCCTTTGAAACTTTGAAGTTAGGCATTCTCCTGTCTAGCTATGGAATTCCTGGATGGCCTCTTCTTCCAAAAGAAGACCGTTTCATCTACATTGAAGATCTGTTGTTCAGTGTAGCAACCTTCAGTAATGGTCTTAGCTACATCATCTGGATCACTTGCTGCAGCTTCTCCATTAGCACTTTGCTGCTTCAGCTTGCACTTCAATGTCATGGAGGTGGCTTCTTTCCTTAAACCTCATGAACCAACCTCTTCTAGCTTCCACCTTTTCTACTACAGCTTCCTCACCTCTCTCAGCCTTCACAGAATTGAAGAGAGTTAAGGCCTTGCTCTGGATTAGGTTTTGGCTTAAGGGAATGTTGTGGCTGGTTTGATCTTTTATCCAGACCCCTCAGACTTTCTCCATATTAACAATAAGACTGTTTTGCTTTCTTATCATTTGTGAGTTCAGCTGGGCTAGCACTTTTAACTTCCTTCAAAAATTTTTGCTTTGCATTTACAACTTGGCTGTTTGGTGCAAGAGGCCTAGCCTTCAGCCAAAGGCTTTCAACCTTCCTCACTAAGCTTAATCATTTCTAGCTTTTGATTTAAAGTGAGAGACATGTGACTCTTCTTTTCACTTGAACACTTAGAAGCCATTTTAAGATTATTAATTGGCCTAATTTCAATATTTTTGTGTTTCAGAGAATAGGGAGGCCTGAGAATAGGGAGAGATGATGCAATAGTTGGTTGGTGGAGCAGTCAGAACACACATAACATTTATCGATTAAGTTCATCATTTTATATGGGCACAGTTCATGGCACCTCAATTACAGTACTAACATCAAAGATCACTAATCACAATTTACTGTAATAAATATAATAAAAAATAAAAAGTCTGAAATACTGCAAAAATTGCCAAAATGTGACACTGAGACCCAAAGTAAGCAAATGCTATAGAGAAATGGCACTGAGAGACTTGCTCAATGCAGGGTAGCCATAAACCTTTAATTTACTGAGACTGCAATATCTGCAGAGTGCAACAAAACAAAGTGCAATGAAGTTAGTTAGGCCTGTTTTAGGATAAAGGACAAATTTGGGCTGCTATTATTGCAAATTTGCTTAGTTTGCAAAAAAGCAGTGTGGTCTCAATACAATGGCCTGAGAGAAGAGATGGCAGGCATAGGTGCATGTTCCTCCCAAATAAGTATGCCCCCACTCCTCAGTGAGCTTGTTCTCAGCTCATGAATTCTAGAACACTCTGGTATTTTGACTAGGCCAAAAGGAGAAAATACCTTCCATTTACTGTTCTGCCCTCAGGTACCATGAATGTCTGCAGTGGGATTTGCAACACCAAATGTTGGGTTCTAGGAACATAATTTTGCCTGGATTAACTGCCCTTAGAGGGCAAAGATTGCTGTATTTTCTAAACTTAATGGGTGTTGTGTATGGAACATATAATATATGTACCAACTTTTTGGATTTTTAAGATAGTGGGACACATGAGAAACTAATTTTTAATTCTGAGATCCAGTAACCACACACATTCCTAAGAAAGGTAATAACCCAGACAGCAGCTGCTGAAAAAACTCAACTCTACTCCGGTTCAGAATAAGACACCTCTCCCTATGCCTGAAAAGAATAAAAGCTTTTGAAATAATGATAATAATGATTATAGGACTTTAACTTGAGAACTTTGGATTGTAGTTTCTTTGAACTTTTACTTACAAGGACAAGAAAATTTTATTTGTGCTATAATGACTTTGGACATTAAACTCACAGAAGCAAGGTAATTTGATTTTGGATTGAATTGCTTTGGACTTTAAATCCTGTGGACTTTAACTTGTAAGGAAATTTAATTTGGGGACATTAATGTCTATTTAGGAAATTTACAATGGAAGGTAATTTGTATTCAAATGTATGGCTCTTATATGTGTTGGCATTTTTAAATGGTGTGTCTTGATGTTTTTATTCAATCTCTTTGCAAAACCTTTGATGACCTATGTTGGATGTGGCCAGACATAACTTGAAATTGGAAATTTAGACATTATATGGCCTTAGAGTTAATTTAATTGGTGACCATTTTTAGAACGTTCTAGGGGCAAATTAAGGACTATTTATTAGTGTTATCAGGAGGACCCACAGAACAATCATGGCCAGTATTGGGAAAGAGTGCTCATGAAGTTGGTACAGAACTGTCATGATAGATTTCTGATCCCTTGTCAGAAAGGGATGACTATTTGTCCTAGTTGACTATAGGCCACATGATTTAACAGAACAAATAGCTATGGAATTTTAGGAATAAATACTTCTCAGCCTCTCATGTCTCCATGTGGAGGTGCTTCTCTAGAGTAAGTCTCCTGACCTTTTGCCCCATGGAGCAGGAGAGAAGTTCCTGATAAGTGATTGACCATTATTGATGTAAGTTTCTCGATTGGGGCAGAGCTAATCTGTTACAGGAAGTTCTGTTTTCTCTTTTTCTCTTTCTACTCTAGAGCAGGCTTTTGTGGTTTGTGCAATTAAACTTTCTTGTTTTAGACTTGCAGAGAGTGTTGGCAAGCCCTTTCTTTTCTTAGGCCTAAGACCCATTCTACAAATATTTGTGTCAGTAATAAAAGTGATATTTTGATTTACATTCTGTTTACCTCTCAATGGGTTTAGAATGTGTGCAAGAGAGAGAAGGGTGTTATGTATTTGACACATTGAGACCCCAGCTCTAGACTTTGACTTTGCTGAGCCCTGATTTTCTGGCTTTATTTCCCAACTTGATCTATGGCCTACAATTTGATCTTTTTTTTCTATAGTATATCATCTGCCAGTTAGTGTCAATAATATAGACATGATTGTACCCTCCGTTTGAAATGAAATTCACTAAAAATTACTTAGGAAATATTAACAATAAGGTGGAACAATGTATTGGAGTTGTGTAAATGGATGAAATAAACTGATAGGATGGATTTGGAACCTCTCGGGTATTAGACATTGTATAGATAAAGCATTCTATTTGGGTTGAATTTTTAACTTTTTATCCCAAAGTTTTGTATCATATAGATGGAGTAAAAGAACATTGGGTTAAATTCCAACAACCTCATGGTTGTAAATTCTCATATCTTTAATCTAAACCCACCCTGAGAGCCTGCCCACATGCTGAGGTTATTGCTTTTTAGTTTGTTTCTGATCAACTTTTATTACTTTAAGAAATAAATTTCTTAAACATTTAAGAAATGTCTGCGTCCAAACTTTATAGATAGCACATTCCACATAAAACATATGTGGTTATAGTTCTTAATGTCCTTTGGTAACTTCTTGTTTCCTTTCAACCTAGAAAGTCATTTCTTTTCATATTGAAGAAAAATCACACCATTTGGTTTTCACGTTCAAGAGAATTTTATAGTTGCTAAAACATACTTCTAATTCTTTCTCGTTCACTACACACTGTTTGGGGGATACTACAGTTTAAGATTTTTACCTTTCTTTGAGTATATTTTTTAAGCATCATGTTTTAACATGTTTTACAATTATGTGTTTTCATGTCCTCTTGATTTGTAATTTGTTGGCGTTAAATGAAAGTCTTGGAATGATTTTATATTAATATGTAAATAAAAGCACATGAATTTATTTGATCCAGGTCACAGTAAAAAAAGAATTTAAGTAAAAACTAGTGACCAAATTATGTGGGTATTTTTTGTCTTTTTTTTTTCTTCTATTGCTATTATGGATATCAAGGGCCCAGCTGCAGAAATATTTAATTTCTGACTTTTCTTCTTCAAATATTCAATAGTGTGGTAGTCGTTTTTAAAAGAATGATGTTTCATTAGTTAGCTAACCATAGGCCTTTTTATGTGTTCTTGAAAGAGTGGCAAATAGACTTTACATCTTTTAATGTATCTATGAAGAATTTACCTTGAAAGATGGAAAAAATATTTCAAAGGCAAATATAACACAAGAACTGGTAAATCTAGTTCTGTACTCAAGGGAAACTAAAAGCTTGACAGATCTTTTGTCAGCTACTAGTTACATTTTCAACTGATAATAAGAAAATACAGATAAAAGAACTATGATTTCATGCAAGTCATGAACAAAGTTACCATTTATTTGAGAAACATAATGTCTTTTGTTCAATGCATGAGTCTTATTACTGTATATTTGTCTTTGTAAACGTAGTTTCAGTGTATCTAAGAGCAAGAAATGATTTTGTTTCTACAGTCTCAAATGAACATCATCCTCTTGATTTTCTTCATTTTAATGGATTTTGAAATAATCATTGGGAAGTGGATCACAGCTGTAACTGCCAAGATGCTATTTGGTCAAAGAAGCTATGTAGCTTTCATCTGTAATCAGAGCCGGCAATCTCAGAAACATAAAGATCTCATGTTTGCTGGGTGAGTACTAATAAAAACCACCAAAAGAGTTCAAACATCCACTTAATGCGTGAGTTCATTTGGAGAACTATTCAAGACCAACTGATCAGGAGGTAGGTTAATGTTGAACATTATGCATACACACCAGCACACCCATACACTAAGTGTCTTTATTTTCTCTCCTTGAAACAGTGACAGTATTGCATCACTCTTCCTCATTATTTTTGGAATTATTGAAAACTGAAACTCATTAGAGTGTCTGCTGCACTCCCAATTTGTACAAATCAGTATGAAAATGTCCGTCTCAGCTATGAATCAATGTGGGAAGAGATGAGGGCTTTTGTTTTTAGTAACCTTCATTTAAATATAACATATTAATAGAAATGGATAGGAATAATAGCACTTAGTTAGATGGCTGCTGAGACCAGAGTGATAAGCTTCTGAAAACAAACAATGCTTTCAAATGGAATTTAAAAAAATCAGTGCTTTAAGAAATTTAATTCAGTGTTGGAGTAAGTAATGAGGGTAAGTGTAACAATGATGACAAGATGACTAGTTGATGTTTTTGGGTCAAATAGATCTGAGTTCAAATTCAGGCTCATCCATCTACTATTAGCTGTATAACCTTTGAGTGAGCCAATTGATTTTCTTAACATTTCCTTATCTGTAAAATGGGACTAGATTAAGTTTGTATTTTTTTTTCATTGTGGGGCAAGGATTGAGACAATGCCTAAAAGTGTTTCAGCACTATGCTTGGCACATAGCAAAAATCCAGTGTTGGCTAAAAATGATACTAACTTCAGTAATAAAAATACTGGCAATAGTAAGGAGCAGAAAGGGTTGGAAGGAGTGCTCTGGTTTTAGGGGGCAGTAAGATTTATGGTATTTCAAGATACTAAGATAAGATGCATATTAGCGATTCAGGGAAATGAAATCCAGTGTGGTGAATTTGGGATTTTGGAACCTGGAATTTCAGCCTGAATCACCATCCCTGGGGACAGTGCATTCTCAGACAGAAAACCTGGTGACCTGTTTCTGACAAATTGGAATAGTGGCGAGGATGGGATAGGGGAAGAGGTACAAGGACTTAAGTCATCAACTGACAAGGGGAGAGGGTATTTTTTTAAATTTATGTTATTATCATTCATTTTTTAGCTTTAAACTTTTCAAGGCAATGATTCAAAGAAAAAAATGACCAAAAAAAAGTAAATAAAAGAGAAATAAGTGACAGGCTAAAATAGAGGAATGAAAATATATTTAAATGTTAGGTTATGTGCCTTAGTGCTTTTAATGTAAATTCATGATATTTAAAGAAAATTTGGAGTATAGTTGTTAATTGCTTCAGCATTTCTACAGGCTTGTGGTAGAGCTCAGGAATATAGATTTTTAATAAGCATCATGATTATTCTAACTCCTATGTCCTTGGGCCACACTCTGAGAAACACTGTCATAGACTACTTTACTACTTAAAGCAGGGTCCATGGACCAGCAGCCTCAGCCTCCCATAGCAGCTTGTTAGAAAGGCAGAATCTCAGGCTCCATCTCACACCTACTGGATCAGAATCTGCATTTTAAAAATACCTCCATGGTTTGTACACACACAGTAACATTTGGGAAGCTCTGATCTAGATGCTTCTCAGTTCCTCATGGATACTCTGTTGATGTAGGGGCCACAAATCCCCAGTTGCAGTGTCTGGTGGCACCTGGGACAGCGAATAGTTTATTTCCTTTCCTAAAATTGGAAGGTTTGATCAATGACCTGATCCCATCCAGCTCTGGAATTCTTAGATTTAAAAAATTATTCTAATATCAGTTTCGCCTAATATTAGTTCTTTTATTTTTCCTTCATCTTATTTATTTTTCTAAGCACCTTTCATTTCTCTGGTTTTCTTGTCAGCTTACACTGAGGTCCTTTTCAGAATAAAGCCTCCAACAATTGACTTGATACCTTTCTTTGCATATAGTGAGAATTAATTCCTTCATATTTACTCCATTCCTTCTATAGTTCCGAGCTCATTTCTTTTTTCTTTTCTCTCCTTTCTTCAAATGTTCTTTCCCTGGCTTGCTATTTTATTCTTATTTTTGAAAACAAAAATGTTCATGAATATTTTAAAAAATACCCAACGAATAACCCCCAATAATGACTAAAACAAACATTTAACAGATTTTTCATAAATAAGATATAAGCATAACAGAAAATGTGTGCACTTATTAATGAGTCATCACCAATGAGCCCAACCACTGCTATGGCGTAGTGCTGAGGCTAGGCAGACACAGACAAGAAGACAGCAATCTAGCGGAGATTTCAAGTATATAAACTGTAAAGTTCTTTTGTTATATAAAAGTAGAATTGTAAGTCCTGGAAAATTAAAGTTCTAGGAAAATCTATCAATTATCCAACCAAAATAATGTTTTCTCTTATTTTTCTCTCTTATTTTCTTTTTTTCCTTTCCTTCTTCTTTTTCTCCCCTCTGTTTCCTCTCTTTGTCTCCCTTTCTTTTTTTGTTCCTTACCTTTATCATACTCAGTTTTTTCCTTACGAAGTAATAGCCACAGAGGACGTAGCACAGATGCAATATAAGGCAACTAATGAATACTGCATCTTGTTTTTTAAGTACTTAATAATGATACTTTGATCACCCAGCACTCATAAAATCTGAATTGGGTGAAATCAATCCTGTGGACATCCTCAATAGAGTGAATTTTGTGTTTTGCACTTTTAAGCTCTGCATGTGATACTTCTGAGGATTCAGAGAAGGTTCTAAGAGGCAATCCATAGTTCTGATTGCAGCTGGTTTATCACACTCAAGATTAATATATTATACTGTTCTTGCAGCCATTAACAAAAAACTTTTCTCAAAACTATTTAAAGAGGTTAAAATATTTAACTTAAAGTGATACGTGTATTATTTTATTGTTCTTACAGAACACCCTTTTTGTTTAAAGAATGCAATGTGATATCCATAAGGGAGTTTAGAATAATTGAGAACATGAGGAATAAAAAGAAAGAAAGAAAGGGTAAGTTTCTTCAGGGAAAAAGCAATATAGAAATTAACAGTAGTGGTTTCATAGAAACAGATACAGCTAAATTCTTGTTTTATGCAGCACTGGAATGGCAAATAGAATTCCCAGCTCTTGGGAGGGGAGGTGGGGGACAGACTCAAATCTGGCATACTGGAAAACTTACCAAGTTTCATTGATTCTAAGACAAACATTTTCCCCCACATTTTATCATCTCTAAATTGGGATAGCTCTGACAACGGATGGTCTGTTATTGTTTAACTGGTAGCACTTACTCCCCCACCCCCTTTCCTAATGGTACATAAAATAATGGTGTGGTTTACAGACAATGGCTACTGAGATTCAGTGAGGTACAGATATAGTAGTGATTTCAGTGATACCTAGATACATTCTAGCCCCTGTCCAAAATATTTGAGGATTGCAGCTGCTTAGGTTGCTGGTCTGAAAAATTTCATTAATAGAACTTAATTTACTTTGTAGCCTTTAACCAGGTTGGTCACACAATAGGTTATATCATTCACTTATTTCTTTGTTTGAATGGATTTAACAGAACTTCTAATCAATGTGTTCTTTGCAGTTGGGTTTGCTAGCATCACCTGTTGATATGTGCTAGTACATGATTGTGCCTTATGTCCACCCTGTTTCTGATCATTAATGCTAATTTCTTAGGAACAGAACTGTATTTAGCCTTAAGGTACAAGACCCATCTTAGTTAACAACAAAGCCACCTGAAGAATGAACAATGCTGTAACTAACAAATCTTTGCACTTATCAGAATCAAAGGATTCCACACCTGCTTCTTTGGTCACAGACTTACAGTTTGTTCTTATCACTGGATTCTTGAGGTGCGCTTCTCTCTGGTTAAGCCTGTACCTGAGATGCTCTCACCACATCTGAAACTGTAGAGACTTTTGCTTGTCTGTACATCTTAACGAGTGATGTTGAACATTGGTGAACTGAGTTTGTTGCTTTTTCAAGTCGTCAGTCTCTGTGCCCCTACACTGGAAATTTTTATGTTGGAAGAACTCTCTTTTATATCTTTTCAAGCAACCAGGAATTTTGATGTAGTTTAAAATAAAATGTAGAGAATATATATACCTTGGAGAGAAATTGCTGCATCATGGCTTTTGCATACATTCCACTTTAGTAGATATCGCCAAGTTGTTTTCCACTCTGGTTTTACCAGCAGTATACGAGAAATTCATTTGTTCCACATCTTCTCGGTCTTTGGAATTGCCAATCCTGTTTATTTTAGCTATTTTTTGTGGGTTGTAGTGGTATCTCATTGCAGTTCTAATTTGCATTTGATTGATGACTAATGTACCAGCTTAAATGGTCATTTGAATGGAATCCCCCCATTCACATCTTTTGTGCGTTTCTTATTTTTCTACTTAGTTGCTTGTTTTTCTTATTGACTTATAGAAACTATAGAAATTTTTTTTTGTTATATATGTTGCAAATATTTTCTCTCATGTTATGGCTGGTCTTTTTATTCTCTTAATGGTGCCTTTTGATGTAGCCCAATTTGTTAGTTTTCCCCTTTTTGTTTAGTGCTTTTGGGCTTCTGTTTAAGAAGACTTCTCCTATATTGACATCATGAAAGTATTCTCTGACATTATCTTCTGGAAGCTTTATAATTTTACAGCTTATATTTAGATCTACATTGCACCTTCTGTGGATCCTGATCTATGTCACCTAGATCTTCCCTTTCCCCTATCCATTCTCCCTTTAGGAACTTCTTCTAGGAGGATGCTGAGGCCTTTCTGGATATTACCCTGAACCCCCTCCCAAAAAAGCCACCTAACCCAAAGTCCTCTCCCTTCCGTAGGGGCAACCTATGCATTCAGTGTCTGCTAAATGGATGATATAAAGGTTTGGCCCCTTTGCCTAAATTGTGGGCAATTTTGAAGGGTCGACTCAGCTCGGAGCAACTCATGTGGTTGGTAGAGGCCTTTGCTACAGCTGCGTTGCAGTTCAGTCTTTACTTGGACTAATCCTCTTCTTTATTCCTGCATAAGTGTTGATCTTGAGGACATGCCCCGACAAACCTACTGCCCACAAATCTTCATATTCTGGGGAATCTAGCTTAAGATGCAACTTGAAATGATGTTTATGAAAGGCGTCAAGTAAGATTGTTTAGTTTTCCCTATGGATGCCCAGTTGACCTAGTGCCACTTACTGAAAAGTGGTTCTTTACCCTTACCCTGCAAAAAATCATAAATGTAATGGCCGTATTTGTCTGGGTTGGTATCTGAGCTCTAAATTCTCTTCCATTGAAATATGTCTATTCTTGGGTCAACAAATTTTCTTGTATCTGACATTTTGCTCTAAAATTTTGATGTGTTGATATTCTGACAGACTTGTTCTTTTCTAGTATCAGCAATTCTCAGCTTCTTCAATTGTTACACAGGTTTTAGAATCATCTGATCAAATTCCAAAAAAAATCAGTTGTGATTTTATTTGGGTTAGATTAAATCTATATATTACAATTTAAGAGAAAGAACATATTTTAATATCAGGTCTTTGACCTATGTACATTGTGTAGCCTTCCATTTATTTTGTTCTTCTTCAATTTCTGTCAGTAAGGTTTATTATTATCTGCATAGAGTTATTACATATCTTTCAGTAGCTTTATTCTTAAGTATTTTGTATTTTTATGCTATTACAGATGTTATATATTTAAAAATAAATTTTATTTTTCATTTATTGCTGGTACACAGAAATCCAATTGATTTTCTGTGTTGACCTGATATTAACTGCCATGCTCCTCACTTACTGACTTTAGTAATTTATTTGTAGATTTTTAAATATACACACTCATTTCACTTTAATAATAGTAAGTTTCTTTTTCTATTTTCTAAACATTATCTTTCCTTGTCCTGTTTAAGACCTTTATTAGTTAGTGGAATTCATGTTAGTGGTCATCCTTAATCTTGTAAGAAAAGTTTTCAGGTTTTCACCAGTAAATATGATGTCTTCTGGAAGTTTATTTTCATAGATATATGTGTTGGTTAGTTTTTGTTTGCCCCTCTATATTTATTCTCCACCATCTCCACTTCCCTTCCTTGGTGCTTGGAAGCTGATTTGTGTGGACGGTGTCAACAAAGCTCCTTTTGGCTCCTGCAGTCCACTGGGTTTAGCCAATAGCAGGTTGGAGTATTTATTCCTAAGGCTTCCTCCTGCTGGGAACAAATCCCTCCCTCCCTGTTTCTAAGTGCAGACAGATAGATGGGTGTGCCATGTGCAATTGATAAAGGTGAAGAGGTCCATTGAAGATGACTTGGTAAGAATGTAACTGTTAGAAACAGCTTCCAAAAGGTGTTGATTTATTCCCCTTTTGTCTTTTATGACACTGTCTTATGAATTATAGTTTTTGCATTCTATTTTTACATACTACTTGTATCCATAAGTTTCCTGAGGGCAGGTCTGATATCTTATTTTTCTTTGCACAAGTAGATATTCAATAATTACATTTTCTTCTTTCCTTTGAACTACTTTCAGTTGCACAAATAAAATTATGATGATAATAGAAATAACATTCTCTTTGCAATTTTATTATGCTTGCAAATTAAATATTTTATTTTTCCATAGTCCCTGCAAATCTGTATTCATAGGTATAAGTTTACTATCATAACATAGATAGAATTACATATTCTACTTTTTCACTAATCATTATAGCATAAGCATTTTATGTCACATTCAGTAGATATGCCAGTTTTTACTTAACCATTTCTCTAATGTTGAGTATTTAGATATTTTCTATATTTGTTTTATAAATTATACTGCAATAAATGAAAATTTTCAGGATGATAATTTTGTCTTTTTTTAGTATTACTTTGTGAAAATTAATTCCAGGATATGTGATTTACATATATATACAAATATATATACATATATTTACATGTATATGGATATTATCAGAGTTATTGAAATATTCAATAATTGTTTCTTTAGATGAATATTATCTGGCAAAACAACTTTCTTATAATAGTTACCCAGCAATATTTTTCTGCAAGATGAATGAGCTAAGTTCCCTACTGGTCTGAATTACTAAGGTTTTACATACAGTCAGCCTCTAAGGTTATTTGAGTTCTCTAGTCCAGGCTGCCCATGTGTGAAATATAACTACAAGAAAGATTTATTTTATTTTAATTAATTAATTAATAATTTTTTGGCAAGAAATATTTAAATCACCATTATAAGTTAATACAGAAACATCATAGGAAAAGATAAAAAAGAGCCTCAGAACTGGAAAAAAAATTTTAAACAGCAGTTGACAAGTGGAAAAACCAGAGTTTGTTTGAATTGTTTCCTGAAGCAAATCTTAGGGTTGTTTTTCTTTCTTTTTGGTTTCTGCAAACTATATCCCTCCAGTGGAGAACTTTCTTGATCCTAGGTGCTGTTTAAGAAGCAATTGTGTTTTCATGAAAATCAGTTCTAAGGTAGTATCTCTCAAAAGACTCTGAGAAACAGTGCGGTGCATTAGTTTATTGTCAAAAGAGATGGCAGAGTTGGAACCCAGGTGCCCGAGAAGAGGATTTCTTACCACATGAGCAGTAGCTGTGTTTCCATCCTTATGGCATGTGTGGTGGGTCCGTCTATGTCTCTCTCTTCTATAACCTCATGCAGTTACTTACTAAAGAGAAGTTATGAAAAGAAGCATGGTAACCAGTACAATGGTGAAGTCCTCGAGGTGTGTCTTATTAGCTTCAGTGTTTTTTATTCTTTAGGATTATGGAAGTAACACTCAGCACATTTTGGCCATCATCACCATCATTGTTATTACCACCACCATCACTATTGCAGGTTTTTGTGGAGACAGGAGAAAATTCTGTGTGTTCTATTGTCTATTTATACTTGTATGCTGATGTTGGAAAATGATACTGGTTGTTGTGGTAGGTAGCCTCCTCAGGGAGGAGCTAAGGCATGTGACAGAGAATTTTGAGGAGTGGAAAAGCTAGTAACTTTGATCCATACATGATTTGATCATCCAGTTGCATTTAGGAGTATCAATCAACACTATTCCGAAAAGGATTATAAAGCCGGCAAGGAGAACTCTGGAGCCAAGTGTATCTGTCTGCTGTTTTAACTGAGGTTCAGATATCTGTACACAGTGAACTTGTCTCTTCTGTGTTGTTTCATTTTCCTTGTTTGTTTCTCCTTTCGTTTCTGTTCATTTTTTAGCAAAGGGCTGTTAGGTAATACCAACTTGTCATAACTGAAGTGAGGAGAAAAAAAAGGAGGGGCTTTTGTCCACATTTAGGATAGAACCAAAGGTAAACAACAGCTTACTCTGAAGAGGGGGTCTGGCCCCTGTGTGAGAACAGGAATCAACATCAGAAAATTCTAAAGAAAAAAAAAAGTAACTTGGAAGAAAACCGGGGGCATATCTTACACAGTATTCCCTTTATGTCCAGGAATAGTTAAAAGCAGTTGTGTTTGAGAAGAGAAACTGGAAAGCAGGATACAGGTGGTACAAAGACTAACTTTAATACACTCCTTTATTACTTGATTTTAAAAATATTGCGTACATATTATTCAAAAGAAAAGCCAAACCTTTACTTAATGCTAAGTTTGAATCCAGTGAAACCAGAGATATGAAATCTTGTATTATTAGCAATTATACCTGTGAGCCTCTGAGACAGATTCAGCAGGTGGGCTCACTCCTACCTATATCTTTCAGTTATTCAAAGTTCAGATAATGCTTAGAAATAAAATAATCTTAGTTCTTAAGATTTTGTTTGCTAAATATAGTGATGTGCAGCATAACTTAACAAATTGCAGCCCCCTGATTGTGAGTCAAATAACCTGTATTCTGATAGTCACCAGGAAGTTGAAATGACATTCACTTCAGTCATATGGTGAATGGTTGCCATATTTTCATCTTGGGCTCCATCCTCTTAGAGTCTCAAGTCTATCTCTCAGATAGACCTCTTCTAGTCGGGCTGTGGACCTGGAAAATATTGTAGACTTGACTATCAGTCTGAGGGACAAGTGATACGGGGAAGATGGAACATGTCTAGGAGGAACTGGGATCTTGATTTAGTTTAAAGGGTGCTCAGAATAGCTTTCAGGAAGAAAGAAAGATGACCCTGGAAGATATCCTTGTTTTTCTCGTCTGGTTCTGGTGGTGGTTGAACAATTGAATTATGTGCATCTCTTTTGTTGACGTTGATTTGTAACAATTATTGGAGAATTTGCTGAGCTTTCCTATAGTTATTTTTATTTCTTTTATAGTTGTAATTATTAAAACAACTATGGTTTTTTTTTTAACTCTTCAGTACATCTCCCATTGACTATATTTTCCCATTACAGGGACCATATATTGGTGCTCATTTCATCCTTTGAATAACAAATGGCTTGGCTAGGTAGTCGGGCTGAAGTAAGTGAGGTGCCCAAAGACCAACTGCAGTGACGACAAATGATGTAGTGACAGGGACACTGGCTCTGCAATCAGAATTTGCGATTGGGTTAATTCTTCTTCTTCCCTTGATATCCATTTTTCATTTGAAATGGAAATAATGCTGCCCTACTTATCTCCCAAGATTGTTATGAAGGTCATATGAAATGGTATAGATAAGAGTACTTGCTAAATTTCCAGTTCTAAAGGGATGTTAGAAGTTACTATTTTATCTAACCAGGAGGATAAGGAGAAGCAGGAGAAAGTTTTGACAATTTATAGGTTAGAAATATATTCTTTGCATCTGTTTCCATTGCTTTGGTCATGTCTCATTTTCCACTATATTCCATATATCAGCAATTGAAATGACCATTTCCTGAGGAGGTAGGAGGCCAGCTTGGGCATTGACGAGTTGTGATTTGATAGAGGCCCTGGGAAATTACCTGTATCATAGGGAATTTTTTCATAGTACTTCTGAATCATTGTCATCTGTGCTAGCTCTCTCCAGGCACTTAGTTCCATATGGACAGAGTGTGATAAAAATTGTGTTTCTGGGAATTACTATACACAGATGTCCTCATGTATAATTGCCCCTAATTAGTCACTTGATGCTCAATAACACAGAGATATTTTGGAGCATTCAACTATTCTTGGCAAGAAATTATAGGTGCCTAAGAAGGAATCTCGGCCCCTTTCATGGTATTACCCATTTCATGAGCTCTGTAGACTCAACTTGTGATTACCTTTGATAGTGCGAGAATAAAATCAAAGGATCTATTGATATTTTTCACAAACTTTGACATATGGGGGAGTGGTTTTTAAGGTTTAGCAAGTATTAATTGACCATATATTATGTGCCAGGGCATTACTTAGCACTAGGAAGAGAGAGCTGTCTAAGAACCGTTCTGTTCACTCAAGGAGCTCATGGTCTAATTTAACCCTCGGACAACTGTAATAAAAAATAGGAGACCAGGACCATATAAGGAGCATTCTTTGAAGTGAGGATATGCTAACAGGTAAAGGACTTCTTAAGAAAAAATTTTTAAGATGTACATCTTCTGAAGGGACCCTTGAAAGGGACTCTTGCTTATGACTACATCTTTATTGGATATTAAGTTTTCTTATAATGTTAAAAATAATTTCACTTGATATTGCTTATTTCCTTAAGCATATATATTCCTGTATAGCCAGAGCATTTTATGGAGCTTTATAAATCTCTGTCAAATCATGGACTAAAATCACTTTAGCATTTTGTATTCTGAGCTACCATTTTCCATTTTAGAATTCATAAAAGCCTTTGATTCTTTTAAGACCAGAAAGTATCTTCCTTCAAGCAACAAAGAGCTCTTTCCAAATATCCACAGTGACAATACAGGACATGTCTTTAACATTGTTTAGAAGGGGTTGTTGGGCCTTCTGTGTATATTTTAGGGCTTGTAGTCTGTCAATTAATGGTGCCTTTGTTTCTTCCTTTACATACTTCTTGGTATAATTCTCTCAGAGGCACTCTGCGGCTATCTCAGCCATGGTACCCTGGCACAGGCTGATGTCTTTGAACTGCAGATCTGAAAGCAAGACAGTTTGTGTGATGCTCAACCAGGGGTTCAGGAATTCTCTTCTGCACTCATCCAAAATTTTTTGAAACTTTTTTTTAATAACATGCCCCTTAAAATATTGGGGAACATCACTGCTTTTCTTGATGCTTTGCACTTTACAATGTATCTTTTAAAGAAATAGGTTAAGATGTGAGTTCTTAGATACTTGATGTATTATTCAAACAAATTCATTTGAAGGTGCATCAAGACCTTAGTATCAGAGCTGCTTTTTCATGTTTCCTTTGTTTTAATTCGCTCAGTGTTTGGGTCTTAGAGTCTAGAAGTCATGGTGATGTGCTTATCCTGTTGGGGAAAAAATGCCTTTTGAAATATCATTCAAAAAAGCAGAAGGCTTGCTCCTTTTCCTTTGTAGCCTTCATTTAAAGAACCTAGTTAATTGAGCCCTCTTGGAACTGTCATGTGACCTGAAAACTGTGTCTGTACCTCGTCAAAACTCCCTATACATTCTCCATCATTTAACCACTGCCACAAGCCAGGGCAAACAGACTTTCAGGATCCCACATTGTTATTCACGGAATAATGGCACTCATAGCCTCAGAAGGGTTAAAGTATTCCATGGGATTCTCCACGCCTGGAAATTATTTCCTAATCTTTAAAAATTATACTCAGTAACAATCTGGAATTTGGAAACCTTTTTAATTCCGTTTTTTGCATATTTAACTAATACCTTTGCCTGGTCAGGTTGCTATAACAAAATACCATAGACTGGGCGGTTTAAACAACAGAAATTTATATCTCACTGTTCTGGAGGCAGGAAGTCCAAGATCAAGGTGCTGGCAGATTCAGTGTCTGGTGAGAGCTCACTTTCTTGCTTTGTCCTTACATGGCTTTTTCTCAGTTTGTGCTCATGGGGAGATAGAGTGAGGTCTCTTGTCTCTTTCTCTTTTTATAAGGACATTAATCACATCATGAGGGTCCCATCTTAATCACCTCCCAAAGGCCCCACCTCTAAACACCATCACATTGGATTAGGACTTCAACATATAAATTTGGAGGGATATGGGGAAGGAACACAAACATTTAATCCATAGCAACTAGCAACTAAAATGAAACAAAACAAAATGAAATGGAGTCATCATGTGCAAAAGTTCCTGAAAAAGTTCAATTGGACATAACAGAAGAATGAAGAATATGCCTCATGAATATCAGCATTGAAGTGTTATGAAGTCAGACTTAAGCAACTTTCAAAATGTGTTTTGTTATGGCCCAGCATGGAGGCAATGCTTTTGACCTTGGTTCTTACTTTCCAAAATGATGTATCCAGAACAGTATGATAACCAAGAAAAAAACCCTCCGTGTTGGCTCCTTGCCTGAGAACAGAACCTTAGAGTTATGTTGGCAAATCAAAGCAGTCAGCATGACGTCAGAAACCATGCTTCAGTCTGCAAGAGGTGATTGTGAATGGGAACAGTCACCAGGATCATTACACTAAGTGAAACCCATGCAATCTGACTTCCTGTGTGATAAAGAAAAACTGGTAGAAGCTGGATCTTTTCCCTTCAACAATGTGCCTGCCACCCACTCGGCTCTCTGCTTCCTTACAATAACATGTATTTGAGATGAAAAGTATAGATTGACTCTTTGCACCTCATTAAGCTCATCCTTCTGTCTTCCAAGCAGGAGTTTATAAAAACCGGTAACTGCCTGAAATTTTGTCACAGTCCATTGAATAAGTAATTTCAGTTTTTCAAAAAATATTCATAGCAGTGCTGTATGAAAAATTTTATAGCCAAGTTTTGGCTTTCTTCACAAGGTTTCAGTGGCATAACCTGGAAATAGCAGAGTTCAATCATTTCCACATTTGGGGCGTGTGTGTGTGTCTGTGTCTGTGTGTGTGTGAGGTGGGGGGGTTAGGGTGTCCTGATACCTGGGAGTCATGGAAACAGCATGATTTGACTTGCTAATATATAAAGAAATATATATATATATATATATATATATATATATATATAAAGAAATAGTAGAATTTAACTGAAGGATAATGTGAAAAAAATTCTGTCCTTGGTTTTGCCTCTTCCTGTTTTGTGAACTTGAATAAGTCACTTGGTTCTTCTGATCTGGAATTCAGTTTCCTCATCTATAAAAACCAGGGCTTGGATTAGACAAGGTCTCAACTTCCTTCCAACTTCCAACTCCAAACTCCAAACTCTAGCATGCTGCGACTTTACCATTA
Organism: Potos flavus; assembly: GCA_028534135.1. Classification (NCBI taxonomy): domain Eukaryota; kingdom Metazoa; phylum Chordata; class Mammalia; order Carnivora; family Procyonidae; genus Potos; species Potos flavus. Next base: position 46,103,447 of record CM052889.1, on the reverse strand, counting down.
AAGTCAAAGCTTCATGGAACAAGTATGAACTTGGGAATCAGAAAAACTTGGGTTTTTACCCCTGCTCTGTTTCTTTTCTTTTTCTTTTTTTTTTTTTTAAGATTTTATTTATTTATTTATTTGACAGAGGGAGAGAGATCACAAGTAGGCAGAGAGGCAGGCAGAGAGAGAGGGGGAAGCAGGCTCCTCGCCGAGCAGAGAGCCCGATGCGGGGCTCGATCCCTGGACCCTGAGATCATGACCCGAGCTGAAGGCAGAGGCTTTAACCCACTGAGCCACCCAGGCGCCCCTACCCTTGCTCTGTTTCTTATTCACTGTGTGAAACCGGGGAAACTTCACCTTTCTGATGGCCCATTTCTTCACTTTAAAATTGGAATTCCAGCATTCCCTCAGCATGTCTGGGAGATCTAAAAGTATGTCAGGTAGGTAGTATGGTACAGAGTAGGTGCTCAATATTGATGGTTATGATTATTAGTATTCTGAGAAAGATTACTGTTCTTTCAGTTTAGCAGTGAGACTCAGGTAGAACTGAGTTTGGAGCATGTGGTATTCAACCACATTGTTGAAAGGGTGATTGTTGGAAGGGAAAAATATCCTGGTAAGTGGTTTGTGATGCTGTTAATGTTTGTAAAGCGTTTGGAATTGGAGACCCTATGTGTTTTATTTATTTTTGTTCTTCCTGATAGTTTAAGAAGGTGTTTCAAATAAGCTCCTCCCCCCCCCCCGCCCCGGTCAGTCTGCTGTTTTATTCCCCAGCTGTCACAAAAATACCTCAAGAATTATGTGAGAATAATCAGTCCCATGAGCCACATAAACCCTATTTATTTACCTCTTTAAGTAGCTCCATTTCTTATGACACCTAAGCTCTATTCAAATTTTGGACACCTTATTGTTGCCCTGTGAGTTCACTTCACTATTAATAAATAATAGTTTTCATTTGTTGGGCTCTGATTATGCTGCTGCTTTTATATGATGTACATATACTTCTTTTACTTCCATTTTTACAACATTCTTCCAATACTTTTATTATATGTTCCAGATGAAGAAGCCAAGGCTTGAAAAGGTAGAATGGCTTACCAAATATTATTCAGCCTTGAAGTTAGGGGAAATTCATGACTGTTTCTAAAATTTAGGTTGGTCCCACTAAGATTTGCTATATCTAATCAAAACAACCATTCAATTTTTTCTGTTTTGTTTCTTTGTTTAAGTCATAAATTAAATTGAACTAAAGAGCTTGATATCCTGTATTTTGAGAAGTTTTCAGCTCTCTCTGAGATAGCTAAAAACACTCTGAATAGGTTGTCTCCAGAATAGCTTAAACATTGCTGACTGGAATGTCTTGCCAAATCAACTCCATTGTAGAGATGAAAGAACAATATTTTAAGTATCATACAGTAAATTGGTGGCTGAATAAGGATTTGAATCTTGGACTCTGAGTTTCTCATCTGCTCTTTAATCTCCAAGCTACCTGAGTTCTAAATTTATATGGAATCTGAATCTATACTGGTCTTAGAATAAAAATAAGAAAGGGAAAAATGTACAGATTTAATAAGGTCAGGGATTGGGATTTTAAACTTGTTTTTTTTAACCTCAAAGTACTTTTCAGTTAGTTTTATACCTCCTTTGCCTCAAAATATGGCCAATTTTTTGTGTTTAATTCATTACTATACATCATATATTTTTAATGCTAATCATATTCTTTATGGCTCTTCACAAATCCTTAAAAGCCTGACTTGAACATTGAAGATATAATGTAGATGAAGTTTATGGGTATCATTTGAGCTCTGAGCATCCACATTAAAAAGATTGTAATAATGATTATGAATAAATGCACTCAAGGAAGAGAAAGATGACAGACAGAACTTCCACTTCAACTAATAGAAGAGAATGATCAATACCAACCCTGGTATAGCAATAACAATAACCAATCTAAAGCATCATAAAATCTTAGTGAATTATAAAATATGACTACTTCTTTTTGAAATATTTCCAAAACTTTTATTAGATTGAAAATGTGCTTTTCAAACAGGATTCTGCCCTTCTTTAATTTTTTTAAAGATGTATTTATTTATTTTTAGAGAGAGGGAGAGTGTGAGAGAGCAGGAGGAGGGGGAAAGGGAGAGAGAGAGGGAAAGAAGCAGACTCCCTGCTGAGCATGGAGCCCAATATGGGGCTTGATCCCATGGCCCTGAGATCATGACCTAAGCTGAAATCAAGAGTCAAGATGCTCAACTGACCGAGCCACCCTGCCGCCCTAGATTCTGCCCTTCTTACACTGTTTTCACTGGCTAAAGCCAGTGGTTTATAAACTAGAGATCTAGAAAACATACATCAAGCACAGTGTATCAGTCTGGTTCCTATAGCAGTAATGCAACATAATGAACAAACCCTAAATCTCATTGGCTTAACATTACAATGATTTATTTCTTGTTCCTTGCTTTGCTTGTCAGCTAGTGTGGTTCTGTCCCAGACTGTGGGCTGAGTTCAAGTCTGCTCCAAAGATCTTTTGTTCTAAGGTCAGTAGTTACTTGAGTTACCTTTTCTTCTCATAGAGGATGTCATAATTTCAAAGGGGGCAAACAGATGCATGTGATGCTTATAGCTGGGAATTGATGGTTTCACTTCTACTCACATATCAGGGAAAACAAGTCACATAGCTGAGCCCAACTTCATTGGGACATTAAAGTATTTGCTATGGTTCATCTCACAGTAAACCATGATAAAGATATGGAGGGATGAAAAATTGAACAAATAAAATCCAGCACATGTAATGGCTAAGTGAAGCTTTCTGAAGACACAAAGAAAGTAGAACCATAAAGTTTATAACTGTGAATCAGTGCTGTTTCTACCCACACTGGGCCTTGACTGTTGTTTGCTTAGTTCTCTGGAAATCCTAAGAGAGAAGGGCATAGGAAGGGAGAAGAAATTCCACTTGGTTGAGAGACTTGCATTCATGGCAGCAGAGATGACTTATTGAGATGTGCTACAGAAGCAGGTCAACCCCAGAATGTTGGAGTCTGTCTATGAGCCTGTCAGCCCATAAGCTACTCTGCTCATCAGCATATGTACTCGTTGAGTGCCTCTTAAGTTCATGGCATGGAGCTAGGTACTTTAGAATAAAAGGGAAGTAGTGAAAATTAGGAGAGAATTGAATAAATCCAGGTAGGGAAAGATGATGTTTTGTAAAGGGAAAGTCAGGAGAGAATGGATGGGGTAAAGAGGGTTGATATTCAGGCACTAATGTTCCTGAGGATGGAGGGAAGTTAGGGAATGCCTACACAGGGGAGGAAAAATATCTTTTTCCTTTACCCTTCTAAATGAAGAGACCCCAGATTAACAAGAGAAAAGCATACATACATACATACATACATACATACTTATTTATTTATTTATTTATAAAAGATTTTATTTATTTATTTGACAGAGAGAGAGATCACAAGTAGGCAGAGAGTCAGGCAGAGAGAGAGGGGGAATCAGGCTCCCCACTGAGCAGAGAGCCTGATGTGGGGCTCGATCCCAGGATCCTGAGATCATGACCCGAGCTGAAGGCAGAGGCTTTAACCCATTGAGCCACCCAGGCTCCCCCATACACATTTATTTAATAGAAGTTTTATGTTAGCTGGGAGCCTTCATGAGGAAATGAAGGACTGAAGAAGTGGTTAAACCTGAGTGTTTTTGTGCTAGGTATGATGAAGAGTCACGGAAAAATGTGATAGGACAGAAAAGAGTATGAGCTTAATGCAGTGCTGGGAGAAACTGCAAGCACTGTTCATTCAGATTGCTCTTGGTGTTCCCGTGTCTTCAGAGATAAGGATACTCCTTTCCTCTCGGTGTAGGGAGGGTACCTCTCACTTGAGGGTCTGTGACCTGTCAGAAAATCCTTCCTGCACTTGTCATCTCTCCAATTCTTTCAGCTTGAAATATTCAGTATGCCAAGTTGCCATATTTTGGGATAACTTTCCTAAATGCTGTCATCTATGATTAGAATGGAAAGATAGTGGTTTAGTCACTTAGCAAATATTTACAAATATCTTTAGTGTTCCAACTCAGGAAGTATATTATGTGTCAGGAATACAAAGAAGAAAGACACAGTCCTTACCCTCAAGTCTCTGAGAGGGGAAGTCATACAAGTGAATAGACTGTTATTAAGCAGCCTTTTAAGTTCAGAGGTAATGGTAAACATGAAGTTCTTCAAGAGTATAATAAAGGTATGTAGTGAAGACCTCAGAAGTTAGTAGAGACTTCTAGGAGCCACTGACATTATGCCAGGGTCCAGAAGGACCTTAGATCATGATATAGGCTTCAACATAAAAATATAAGTGATGGCAGAGGAACAAAGTTTAGAAGTAGTAATAGTGATCAAGGAATCTACAGTATTCCAAATTTATTTTATTTTATTTATTTATTTTTAAAGATTTTATTTATTTATTTGACAGAGAGAGACAGGGAGAGAGAGAACACAAGCAGGAGGAGCTGGAGAGAGAGAAGCAGGCTCCCCACTGAACAGGGAGCCTGCTGTGGTGGGGAGCCTGCCATGGTGCTGGATCCCAGGATGCTTGTGATCAAGACCTGACCCAAAAGCAGACATTTAATGACTGAGCCACCCAGGCATCCCAAGTATTCCAAATTTAAATTGGGGAGAGTGGAAGAAGGGATGGCAGGTCTGAAAACTTGGGGAAAAAGCTGTGGGGTCCAAACCCTTTACTTCTCAGGGAGAAACCGGAAGTTGTGAGTTTCCTTCCTGGTGTGTGTTGCTGTGCTGGAAGTGGGGTTTATGGCAAGATTGTGTCTCAGTCTTTTCTACCCATTTTGATGTGCATTTTTTTTTTTAACGATTAACCCAGTGTTTAGATGTCACTCAGCTAGTTTCTGGATTTTTTTCAGAGGGAATTGTTCCATACGTAGCTTTGGTTTTGGTGTGTCCCTGGGAGGAACTGAGTTCATAAGCCTGCTATGGTCGCTGTCTCGAACCAGAACTCCTTTTGAAGTCACATTTGTTTTATTTATTTATTTTATTTATTATTTATTTATTCCCATCTTTATGCTTGTTTGTGTATTTATTTATGTATCCACTTTAACATAAAGTGTTATATTAGTTTCAGGTCTATAATGTGGTGATGCAACAATTCTATACATTATTCAATGCTCATTATATGTGTACTCTTTAATCCCCATCACCTATTTCACCCCTTCCCTCACTTCCTCCTGATAACCATCAATTTGTTCTCTATACTTAAGAGTTTGTTTTTTGGGGATGCCTGAGTGGCTCAGTGGGTTAAGCATCTGCCTTCAGCTCTGGTCGTGATCTCAGGGTCCTGGGATCAGGCTCCTTGCTCAGTGGGGAGCCTGCTTCTCCCTCTGCCTGCTGCTCCCCCTGCTTGTGCACTCTCTCTCTCTCTCTCTCACAAATAAATAGATAAAATCTTAAAAAAAAAAAGAGTTTGTTTTTTGGTCTCTTTTTTCTTTGTTTTTTTCCCCTAAAGTCCACATATAACTGAAATAATATGGTATTTGTCTTTCTCTGACTTATTTCATTTAGCATTATACCCTCTAGATTCATCCATATTGTTGCATATGGCAAGATTTTACTCTTTTTTATGGCTGAAGAATATTCCATTGTATATATACCACATCTTTTTCATCCATTCATGTGTCAGTAGACACTTGCACTGCTTCAGTATGTTGGCTATTGTAAGTCATACTGTGATAAACATAGGGGTGCATGTTTTTTGGAGTTAGCGTTTTTGTATTCTTTGGGTAAAAATACCCAGTAGTGGAATTATTGGATCATAAGATAATTCTACTTTTAATTTTTTAAGGAAGCTCCAACTTGTTTTCCACAGAAAGTCACGTTCCTTTTAAATGTTATCATTTGCCACTTTTTAACTAAGCAACTATCTCATTAAGATACACCCTGCCTCTTTAAGTGCTTCGCATATTCTTGAAGAACAAGGGAGCTTGATGTGCATTGCTCTTACTATTTTTTTTTACACATGAGGTTTAGTGGAGTGGTATTGAAATATATTAGAGATAAATGTAAGTGAATATAGTGAAATGGGTGTTTTGTCACAGGTCTCTTTTAGAAAGATGCGGAATAATGAAGCGAGCAGACATTTCTGAGAAAAAAGGATTAAAAGGAAAGTTTAAACAGACATTCATTTTTATATAGATGAATGGTGAAAATTATATAAATGAAACTAAATAAAATAAATGCAATCAATACATAGTAATAAAATGTTAGTTTTAATAATCATAACAGTGACTCAATATAGAAATCTTTTTACTGTTAAGATCTTCAGAGATTGGCTTACACTCCTGTTAAGCATGCCATGGACTTGAATGTGATTGTTTTCTGGGGTAACATGAATGTAAAATAAATCAATTCTCAGAAGAATTTCATTATAGTTCATGAGCATTTTTTTTTTTTTGTGGGACATAGTCTCAAAGATATTCCGAGGAAAATAAGGTCTTATAAAATAGATGAAATAAATATAGAAAAATCTATTACTTCAAATAAAAATCAATCACTATATTGAAAACTGAATTGGCTGAGGATACATTAAACATGAAAGAACTGGGCATTAATTAAATGCTGGTGTTGAGGAGATATTAAAGATCTCATCCAATGATAGCCTGTTATTATATCTTAGCTTTTTTTTATAATATTAGAGGAAAAATATTTCTGTATAGGAACAAACCCAAAACTTCCCACCCACCCACCCACCCAATCTAATAAAAAAACAAAAACCAAACAGTTCTGTTGACTTTTTCTGTTTTGTTTTACCATACCTTTTGAACATGGGAACTTAAAAGATATTTAGTGAATAAATAAGAAAAGGAAGAAGTAGTTAAAATATATAGTAAGGAAATTATGCATGAAATGAAGGTTTGGTGGAGATAATCTGTCTTAACACAACCTTAAACATGACTTTCCTACAAATTGAGAAGAAAAAGGTTTTTTTTGGTAGATTTTCAGACCTATAATTTAAAACCTCATTACATTAATATTTAACCACTTTACTTCACATCTGGGTTGCTTTTATTTCCCTCTGAATTTAGGCTGTTATGGCCTGAAGTTTGAAATATTGTAAATATTGTGGTTTTAGTGCTTTTAGTTTCATAGCTATAAGTATGTTCAGAGTGCTTTTTCATTATGGGGTAAGTTTATTGGGAATCTTCTAAATGCTTAATCATAGCTCAGGCAGCTTTAGGGGATTTTCAAAAAATGGAAAATACAGAAAAATCTGGATAAAGGGGACACATGGAATTAAAAATGTCAGTGACTAAAAACTTAATGAAAGGGGACACTTAATGATGTTTTTGGTTTTGCACAGATTCTAGAATCTTTACCATATGCAAGTAATAGATATTTTAGTACGCAGAATTGTGAACTGGCACAATTTGACAGCATGGCCCTTGAATTTTGGAATGTCTTGTGCCATCACTTAATTTGATTAATGAGGAAACATAAGAGCCTTTCCAAAGTCACAGAACTATTAGTGTGAAGGCCCTAGATTTTCAGCACTGTGCTTTCCTTTTGCCATAGGAATAATATCCTTTTCTAGTATGAACAGTTGGGTGAGAGACACCTGACTTTGAGTATCTCCTAACATTCATCAAATACTTTGTGGGGGCTTTTGGTAGATTACTTCTTATATGCATGCCTTAATGTTCTTGTCTGTAAAAATCAACATAATATTTGCTTTCTAAAAAAATCTCTAATCAACATTATAAAGATTAATGGGGAAATGGCTCTAAAAAATGCTGTTTCTTATTTGCAAAATTAAGAGGGTAATTGAGCCAGATGATAGCAAACATTATTTCTGGTTCTAAAAGAGACGGACCCCCAATTCCTGAAAAGATGAGAACCTTCGTTTTCACTTTTCCTTGCTGACTTTAGTTCATCCTTTGAAACTCAGTACTTTGGAGTCAGCTTCTTCTTTTCGCTCCTGGTAGGGGGTGGGTACAACTACTCCATGCCCCCATAGTCACCTGTGCCTGCTGCTCACATTTTCCCTGCTATGTGTATCAGTCTTCCTCCATTTAAATGAGTTCTTTGATGTTGGATGCTATTTAATTTAACTTTGTAACCCAAATGCCTTGCACAGTATTTGGAACTGAGTAAGATCAAAACAAATATTTGTCAAATCAATGAAAAAAACCTAAGATGTTTTCAGCATCTGAGTTTGCTGGTGATGATAGGCTAGCACTTAGACATGATGGTCAGTGTGTGTGAGGTTCTAGATTATTAAGGTAAATTTTAAGTGTAGGACTATCTTCCCTACCCTGGAATTAGATTAGAACTAGAATTGCCATTTGACTACCTGTCAAAGAAAAGTTTCTGTTTAAAATCAATTATTTATTTCTGGTGGTAAATGGAGAATCAGGAAGAGAAGGGGATACATGATCAAAGATAATGGAAGAGGAAAGGAAGGTGAATTCAGGATAACACTATTTATATGTACTGAATCTGTAATCATCATTGCAATTAATGTCGTAATTATTTGACATCAGAATGTCAGTCACATTTTATACAATATTACAATATACAATATTACTGAATATTTCTGAAATATTTTTATGGGCATAGTGAAGGCATTTATTCTTGAAGACATGTCAACAAAAGATCTGAATAGTGCATATTTTCATCAGTTTTCTAATAAGCAAGGAAATAAAGCTCATGCTTATTTGACTTAATTGAATTTCCAGTTATATGTTAGAGTTTTATTTAAAATATAACCAGAAATTAATGCCACGTAGAGAGAGGAGTTGAAGGAATTAAGTAAAAATTACGAAGTTTTAAAAATACTGTTTTCTAGTGCTCAAATAAAATAAAGGTGACAAAAGCTAATGCATCATTGAAGATTCAATATAAATTGTAAGGACTTGGCTCTTCACTGGCTATAGAAGTAATTTATTAGAAAATAGATCAGGCTGTACCACAGAGGAGGAAATTTTCAAGGCATCAGGTGGTAGTTGGACAGGATGACCTTTATTGTCCCTTCCAACCCAAAAATTCTGTAAATGGATGAAAACCCAATAATGAGGAAGGTGCTAATGACACACCATAGTGCCCTCTATTTTTAAAATGAATATTTTAAATGTCAATATGTTATTTGTTTTCAATGCCTCTAAGTTTTATCATAAAAAATTCGTGTTACCATTTCTCATTCAAGCTTCTAATGATAGACTGTGACCTTTTTCTGGGGGAAAAAAAAAAGGCCGAGTCTGTCTGAATTCTTGTTACAAAGAAGTAATGCAAATGAAAGAGGTTCCAATTCCCCAAAGGCTGCTAAATGACACCCTCCAACTATAACCTGCTGGTCTCCAGAGGGTAATTAAATTGCAGGTCAGGAATATATCTGTGATTTATTTTTAGGAGACCAGGCTGGAGAAAATAAAATACACCTGACCTTTAAGTTTTTAGGTTTGTAGGGGAATTATTAGTGAGGTTAGTTGTGACTCTAGATTTTCAGTATTTGGTAAGAAATTTCCATCAGGTTACAGTGCAGTTTCCTCTAATGGAATCTTAATGGTAAATTATAACAATTGGAACAATAGTTTGCTGCACTAAATGCAGATATTATGGCCCATTTATGAAGAAATGTTCTTAAAATTTGTAGTTGTGTGTGCACATTGGCAAATAGCAATATGAAACTGATCAGGATAGAGGAAATCACTCTAAACTTATAGCAAATGGGCAGAGGACAGCAATCCTTAGGTGAACTAATTTCTACTATCTGTTTTCGGTCAATTTTTACTAAATTTTACTAAAATGTTTATATTGCGTACATTGGTTGATCTTTTAAAAGAGTTTAAAATGTTTAATTATATGAACTTGACATTTTGGCATTCTATTCTCCTTTTTAGAATGTAGATGAGAAAGTATTTGGTTAGATGCCAGCTTTAGCTCATTGAATATGAAATCTTTATTAGTTTTTTTCTTATGTGTGTGGGAATATATGATATAAATTTGGAAGTAAGTTTTTATTTTAGTAAATCCATTAAAATTTTTTTTATAGATTGCCTAGGGGATATGAGGAGAGGATTAAGAAAACAGGTGTTTACAATTTAAGGGCACATCTTACAGATAGCAGCTTGCAGAACTTCTAAGTGTGGGTGACTGCTTTGCATGTTACAGGACACCAAATCAAATATTGGCTTTGGGAAAGAGAATTGTGATTTTCTTTTCAGTAAATCTAAAAGTGTTTGAGTACATTTAGTGTGGGATAGATTAAAAAACTGGGCATTCTTCATTTTGAGTTTAAGAACAACAGAATTCTGCATGTTAAATTCCTTACATGGGAAACTGAGTCCATGAGATAACTGTGTGGAATGTGAAAGAGAGGACAAAATTAGGAAAAATACCAGTCTTTTTTTTTTTTTTTGTAAATAGATAATAGGAATGAGTAGGAATTAAAATTTAATATTTAATTACAGTCAGCCCCAACTCCAGCCCAGCTTAATAGACTTGCACATTTCTGACCTGATGTGAGCATCAGAAGGAAAGGGTATATTATGGAGGATGGTGGCTCTGGGGTGCTCCTAATTTAAAGTCCAAGTGTTTCTGATGGGGGAAAATTGAAATTGTCAGAATTGTGATAGAAATGCAAAAAAATAAACAAAATAAGCTATGTAAATTGTGAAACATACTCCACAGCTCAGTTTACTCTGTGATAGGCTAACAGTTACAGATTTTCCATCTAGCTAATAGAGGCATCTACCTTCATCACGTTAAACGATCTCTGTCTTCTTCTTCCCTTGCAATTATTTTTTTTTTCATGCTTACATCAATGTTCTAAGTGGGAATATCCAAATTAAACTACTGCTGTTGCTGATGTTGCTTTAGCTCCCACAAAGGAATCTAGCCCTTCTTATGTGATAAGTCTGAACTAAAGAAAGCCTTTACAAAAATTTAAGTTCTTTGACTCTCTCAAATATCCTATGAAGTCAGTAGTTTCATTAATTTCCTTACATGAATGAGAAAACGGAGGCTTGAAAGGGTTTGAGGCAGACAGTGCAGCTGCTTAATCCCTGTCTTAACTACTGTTCCACAATTTCTCTAATTTTAATGACATTTGCCTTTAGAAGTTTTAGAGGTTTAAAGCCCTTGTCTCAACCTCACTGTCAAGACTCAGTCAGGACCTCCACTCCTAGGATGCTGTTTCCTGGCTTGTTTCATATCATGCTCGTCATCTTATACTTGATCTCTGAGCCTAGCTGTCATGAGAAGACTCTGTGCTCTCCTCTTCCCAGGTTGAACCCATAATGTGTGTGGTCTATTAATTATTAATTAAACAACTATTTGCATGCCTGCTATTGGATGCTCATTTTGGAGACCCAAAAAATGGGTAACACCTAGCACCTGTGATAAAGAGGGAAGATAAGGGGACGGGAGTATAACTGAATAACAAAGTTATGTTATTGTTCATTGTCTTCTTATTGAAGAGGAGTTTGTTGGTATGACATTCACACTGTCTTATTTTTTTCTGGCAGATGTTCTGCTTTAAGCTGCTTATGCATTCCTAGCTTGACTTTTTTTTTTTTTTTCTTATAGCTCTAGGATAGCATTGAGATTCATTTACTAGGAGTTTTAGGAAATGAATAAACAATTCTTCTTTTTCCACCTATGTTTAGAACCAACTGATGTAGACATAGAGATTCAATAGATGGAGATTAAATGTTTTATAATATTTATAAAGTTATCTGGAGATTGCGTCTGAAGTCAGCCAAGTGAGTTTTTGAATACACCCTCAGTGCAACAGGCAGCTCTAGGAAACCACAGACAAGAGTGCCCGGTCCCTGCTACTGCATAGTAGGGAGAAGACCATACATATTCTCTCATCTAATACACAGATCATGAAGAAAAGAGAATGTTACAGGAGAAGAGCTGAGCATGGCTGGTTTATTCTAACACCCACAATTGGAAGGGTGAGGGGTGGTGGAGAGAGGCCAGAATGTCATCTAGTGGAGGTCTCACTGCATAGACACATGAAGAGCAAAAAACAAAGGTTCCCTCCAACACATGACTCTGGATTGAAAAATGTGGTTAAAAGATCTCAATCAAATGAAAAGCCATATACAGAAATAGGCAATTCTAATATAGGGAGGTTGTTTTTTTTTCTCTCTTTTTTTCCAGATTTATTGACGTATAGTTGACAAAATTATAAGATATTTAAAGTATACAGTGTGATGACTTGATTTGTATATACATTATGAAAGGATTTCTTTCACTGAATTAATTAATACATCCATCACTTTATATATTTACCTTTTTTTTTTTTTTTGGTGAGAACTTTAGGTTCTACTCTCTTAGCAAATGTCAGTTATAAAATAATAGTATTACCAATTACAGTCACCATGTTATATATTAAGTTCCCAGACCTTAGTCATCTTATAACTGAAAGAAAGTTTATACCCTTTACCAACCTTTCCCTGTCCCTGGCAACTACTTTTCTATTCTCTGTTTCTATGAGTTCACCTTTTTTTGTTTATTTGCTTTAGAGTCTACATATAAGTGATACCGTGTGGTTTTTGTCTTTGTCTGGCTTATTTCACTTAGCATAATGCCTTCCAGTTTCATCCATGTTGTCACAAATGACAGGATTTCTTTCTTTTTAAAGGCTGAATGATATTCTGTTATATCTATGTATACCACAGTCCCACATTCACTGTAGCATTATTCACAATAACCAAAGTAAGGAAACAACCTCTTCATTTGTTAATGGATACTTAGGTTGTTTTCATACCTTGGTTATTATGAATAATGCCACAGTAAACATGGGAGTGCAGATATCTCTTCGAGATAATGATTTTGTTTCTTTTGAGTATATATCCAGATCATATGGTAGTGGTAGTTCAGTTTTCAGTTTTTGAAGAACCTCCATACTATTTTCCATAGCGGCTGTACCAGTTTACATTCTAAGGAGGTTAGTTTTATACTGCAGGTCCCAGTGTTGTAGAATGCATCAGAGGTAGAGTCCCAGAAGAGGTGACACTAGTTGACTCTTGAGGAAGGAAGATGAGTTTGCTGGGTCCAGATGGCTGTTTACTGCCAATGCTGCATTGATAAATTCACCACTAGGTGGACTCTAATACCACAGCCTTTTTGATTCCAAGCCAGCCTGATCTGGGAATAGGGTGATAGCTTACTTCATCCCTTGAGTGTGCTCATAGAATATTATCCAACTCTTGAAGGAGTTTATCCATCATGGAGCCTGTCAGATAGTTTGGTGTGCTTAGCATTTCAAATTTATATGAACTGAAAGAATTGAGAGGTTTGGAGGATAAATCCACATTTCTTAGTTTTGTTTGGCATTTTGAAATCCTTTGCTAGAGCAGCTAAAAGTTACATTTACCACTTGGATTCATTATGCTGACTTTTTTGTAAGGAATTATTCTTTTTGATAGTAGGGTGCAATAGTTTTTAAAATGTTTTCCTATACATTAGTTCATTTATCTTGACAGCAAATCAATAAGACAGGGCAATAATTCTTTTCTCCATTTTATAGAAGTGGATAGTGGCGTTAGAGAAGTTAAGGTGTATCTCGTAGACCAGTGCTGTCCCAAAGAAATCTAATGCAAACCACATATTTAGTTTTAAGTATTTTGAGTGCTACATTAAACAAAGTAAAAAGAAATAGGTGAAATTAATTTTAGTAATATATTTTATTTAACCCAACATGCCCAAATATTATCATTTCTGCATGTAATTAACTTAAGAATTGTTAATGAGATACTTTATATTGTATTTTTCTTTCTAAGTCTTTGAAGTCCAGTGTGTAATTTATACTTAAAGCAGGTTTTAATTCAGACTAGCCACATTTCAGGTGCTTACTAGCCATAAGTGGCTAGTGGCTACCATTTTGGACACTACAGACTTAAAAACTGTACTGCTGCCTTTTCTACTATGCATTATATTGACCTACTATTAGTTTGGTTAATGGAGTAGGGCTGTATTTTCAAGAGTTGCAATAAATCTTAATAACTTCATATACAAACTTTTTCTTGTTTTCCCTAAGAACAACATTATTTATCTTTGTATCACTTGATTATTTCCACATATGTGGTCTGTGAGCCCTGGAGTAGTATTCCCTAATGGAGGAATTGACAGAAACCCACAGATAATGAACAAAGAGCTCTAATCAACACTCCTTGAGCAGCCAGTTAGTAGTGAGTAAGTTCACCTTTCTATGTTAGGAATGAAGGAGCCTACCCAATAGTCTCAAATTTGTGTGAAAATGCTTATATAAATGGATTGGCATAAAGAAAACTTTCTAAATGAAATTAAGAATTTACATCTAATCTTTCTCTGGCATCTTTCTTTGTTTGGCCCTACTATTTTCAGTCTGTGTAGGCCAAAATTTCATTTCTATTGATTGTTTAGTGTGGGTGGAATAGGTTGGCAGACATTTTTATTGACTAAATGAAAGATATGCCTTCATGAGATTCATCATCTGTTTTCCTGAAATAGCAACTCTACATTTTACAGGTAGCTAAAAGGAAAAATCTCAGCCACTCTAAACAGCTGCTTCAGAATTTTATTTTTATAGAGGTTCAAAGATCTGTAAATCTTAGATTTTCAGACATGTAAGCATACATATATACTTGATTCTTGGGGGCTCCATTCCTTCCCTTCAGAAGACCAAAACCAAAACCAAAATAAAACAAACCCCAAATACTTTGTTGAAAAAAACTTCCAGAGAGAGAGCATTTGGAACTTCCAGATAAAATAAGAACCCATTATTTTTCAGTCCTTCCGGACTAAGAACTGAACTTTACTTTCTCTTAGTGTTTACAAAGCTGGCCTTTTGTCCTATTGCCAACCATCTGTAGTCACTTGCTCAAACTAACCCATTTCATTAAATCTCTAATTCCCCTAATTAGAGGTAACATTTTCTTCTCCTGGTTCCCATAATGCTTTGTTTATATTTCTGCTATAAAAAATAATTACCTTGTTTTCTGTGTTATATCAGGTTGATCCAAATGTGAATGCTGTTTTTGTAGATAAAAAACATTCACTTTCATATGCTTCAACCTACTATAATTAACTTAACAATTCTCAATACACACACACACACTCATATACATCTATGGGGGAGAATCTGTCTCAGGTTAATTTCTGAATATTCCATAGCATCTTGGCCATAGTAGCCCTTCAATAAACGTTTGTTGAATTGAACTGAATGAAATAAAAATGGAATGGATGTTGGAGAAATAGAATCATATAAATCATCCATCTTCTCCATAAAACTCAAAGATTGCATATGCCTTGCAGGTTTTAAATTTCAAAGAAATTGAGAGACTTCAACCTGATGCTCTGATATGTTGATAGAGGATATCAAAGGAATTGGAAGTAAACAAATTCCAGAATTTAGAAAATGCTAGTTATAAGCAGTGAAGCTATTGTACTGCCAATAAATGGGTTGTAAGTACATGTGCTATTTTTCTTTAAGTTTTTTTTTTGGAGGGGGTAAAATCTTCAACAAATGGAGAATGAGACAAACTCTTCCTCATGCCAAAAACAATTTGTCTGAATAATTTGGCAGACCAAACTGACAATGGACAATTGTTTATTCATGTGTGATAAAGATACATAGAGAAACCATGTGTCATTTTCATATTCTATTTTTATATTGAGATTTAATGAAATCATGATTTAAAAAGCCAGGCAGTTATAAAATCAGTAAATTATTCTTTGAGTTTGCTAATTTTCCTGTGTACACCTGTTCAGCAGGTGTGACAGGATTATGGCAATGGTATTTCTTTACGTATCCGTGCCAAAGATAATTTCATTAGGCATTCAGAAGGAAGAAGCATCTGTGGATTTGATGTATCTGACATGAATTTTTTATATGAAGCAATCTAGTCAGTTTGAAATTCAAGGTCTCTGAATTCTCAATTAGACCTTGGTCTCAAACTGTGGCTAAATAGGATATGAGTCAAATTGTGTAAGATAAAGTTCATACTTTGTCTTGGGCAGTTTTACATCATCTCATGTGGCCATGGAAAGAATATTGCAGTAAATGTCAAGCATGGGCTCTGGATATGCTGCCCAAATTTTCCTTTAGAAATGAAGAAACTATTCCCCAGCTGCTGGAGGTAGCACCAACAGATGCCCCTCAGTTCTTAGACTCTTTTTGGAAATGCCTTGACAGTCTACATTGTCCAAGGTCATGTCCCTTCCTGGAGAAGGCTGCATCCTATGAATGTCACTGCAGAGGTATAAAGTTCTATACTTCTCATTCCAATTCAGGACAAGAAGGGTCATCTAAGCTGCAGAGTCCCTGGGGGCAGGGTGGGGGTGAGGAATCATCTGAGTTGACTTTGGAGTTGTTGAAGCCAGATTCTGCCTTCGCCCAGTCCTGCTTCATTCCCTCCTCTTTCTTTATGCAAGGATTGAGCTCAAGAATTTTTCCAGTAGTTTTCTTGTATGCTCCTATCTGTCTCAGAGTCTATTTTTGTGGAGCCTAATTTATGACAATATCAAATTAGGAGAGAAGAGAAATGTTCTGAACTGATAGAGACTTAAATAAGACTTCAGGCTAAAGAAAATTTGCAAATTAACAATTCCTTCCATAGTATTGATAAGAGACCCAGATGCCATCAGTCATTTGCCCATGGTTGCTGCTACCACAGCAGGGACTTGACTTCACAGGGTCTTATTGTTTGGGTTGCAGAGTTGATAAGAGGTTCTGCCTGCCCTTTGTGTTTCTGTTTAGCTGGTTCTAGTGTGAGGTTACCTATATATCTGATCTAGAATTGCTCCAGTAGATCAGCTCAGTTGAGTGATTTAACAGATCCAGAAAATTCTTCAGAGGTAATGTCTAAATTTGAGTTTGAGGATATCCTGAAATATTCTGACTTGGGCAGGAGTGGTTGTTGTTTGCTCTGGTCTTTGGAGTTTAAACTTTGGAGTGCAAACAACTTGAAATCCCAGTCATTCTGGAATGTTTTGTGAGGGATATCTAAGTAGAATCAGAATAACTCTTGGACTACTTCATGCAGGTTGGGGTCTTCTGGGTCCATCACTGGAGAGATCCAGTTCCCTGGGCTTGCTTTTGTAGTTTACTTCAATATAGTATAAAACCGAGGGGTATTTTTTTTTTTTTTTTTTTTTTTTGTCCTCTACATTTATTTGAATGACCTCCATATGACATAGAGCAAGTGGTTTAGGGCTGGTTTTGTTCTCAGTGCTACCATTCTGTGTGAAAATGTGCCTACCAGAGGCAGTCTCCCATTTTGAGCTCCCTCTCTTTTTCTTTCTCTCTTCTGTGTTTTAATTTGAGTCTTTTATAATTGTCTTGGAAGATTCTTATTAGTTGTTGCTTTAAGAATTAGTCCAATTATTCTGAATGAGCCAGCATTTCTGTTGTGAGAAATTTAGGAGAATAGTCAAGCTTATCCTAAATAGACCTGATATTCTGCTGCCATTGCCAGTTTCACCAGGCTGGTAAGAAGGATACTGAGCCCAGAAAGCAGATGTAGGGACTTGGAAGAGTATGGAGAAACATGATATTCTCTTTATATTTTTTTAGGTGTTATACTTAGAAAGGGAAAGCAAATCCATTTTTTCTTCTGTGTTCCTCAAGACAGCAGAAATAGGATTAGTGGCTAGAAATTAGAGGAAGACAGAGGAAGCATTTTCTAATAAATATTGTCTCAAATTGAAATTGTCTTACTAAGTAATGAGCACGATCTGATTAAAGTTATCTGAGGTATATACTGAGACATTTTCTCTTGGATGAGAGCTTGATGGAGTAGATCTCTATGTTGGTGGCCCCCAATGATGACATCTTCTCATATCTATACCCTGTGCTATCCTCTTGTGTAGTAATGCTGAGCTCAGCCACATGGCTTCTTCTTGCCATTGGGAACATTGGCAAGCATGATCCAAGCAGAGGCTTGTTGAGTGCTTTTATATTGGAGCTTGTCATTTGGGAACACTCCTTCTTGGGAGCAAGGCATTGTGCCATAAAGAAACTTGGGCTGGAATACTCAACGATGAGAGGCTATTGGAGGGAGGCTAAATTCCCAGTTGAATGCAGCCACATGAGTGATTCCATACCACAGAGAGCAGAAATACTACCTAAGCAAGTTTAGAACCATGAGAAACAATATGTTGTTATTGTAAGCCAATAAATTTCAGGGTGGTTTATTATGCAGGAGTACATAATGGAAATACTGAATATATTACATTATCTCTGGTGTCTTCCCCAATTCTTATGCTCTCCAACAAATTATAAATAGTGGGAGGAAGAACTTGAAAAAGCATATGGTATGAGCTACCCTCTGAGATACTCTGGATTATTCCTTCACTGTGGGGAAATGTACATTTAAACTATCTCTTCTTTGTGACAATCTGACAAGTACATAAATGCCTCCCACAAAAGGAACACCTCATCCATCCTCCTGTGCTGATTAATCCTGATTGTCTGGCAGATGGTATGGATATGGGGATGGTATTCTGGCTTCAAGTTGAGATGAGAATGAAGATAGCAAAATTTCCCTCAAATTATCACATTTCTGAAACTTCAACAGATGTTACATGTAGTTTAATTAACATTGATTGATTCCACACACTGTTTTCTCATCTATTAAATGAGGTTTCCACTGCCAGTTAGTGGGAGAAAAGGAAAAGTTAAGCAAAATATAAATTAATATGTCCATTTTAAAATTAATTAGATAGGATTTTATATTTGCCTTACAATTTTTCTTAGTAACTTTTATTTGCTCTTTTTAAGAAATTCTTGCTAATCAAAGCTTATTTTTTTGTCCTTCCCACTAGAGTTACAAACCAGCAGTATAAGTGGGAAGATATAGATCTTCCTTGATGTGTTTGATTTATTTTGAATGTTGGAAAATTCATAGATCAGAGCAACAGTTTGATTTTAGGTGAGACTTTAGGAAATTTTTTATGATGTCAGTATGGAAAACCATAATAGGGTAAGCTCCACACATTGTAGTTTGCTTGTATATTTTACCTTCACTTATTTACTTTTGGGCTATAGTGAGAAGATATGTTATTCTTGCTGTTAATTGTTTACTTAAGTTGGGTGATTAATACTTTCTCTAAGTGTGGCCATCCCATGTTTTGGGGTTCCTTAAAAGTTCTGCTATAAACTGGGTGTTAAAAATACTGCTACGAGTAGTGTCTATGTTCAGTTAATCGTTGCTGGTGTAGTGAAGGTTCCAAGTTTGGCCCCATGAAAAGGCCAGTGTCTGCTAGTTCCTGACTTTCAGCTGGGCCATAACCCTAATTTCACCTCCAAGTAGAGCATCTGCCATTGCAAAGGAAACAAGATGGGACCAAGGATATCTCAGGCATAGTCATTGCTCCTTCTGGAAAAGTACCTAAACACGGAGGCCCTGTTTCAAATTTGAAGCATACTCCATGGGATAAACTAAAGCAATATGTTATAGCACATCTTGCAGAGGAAGTGTGAATGGAAAACTGAAATGATAACAAGAGGCAGCTTGTTCCTTCCTCACAGGTTAGTGAAGGATAGTGATGACATTGTCCCATGCACTCAATATTGGCATCAAGACTCTGATGGGTCCTTAATAGAGTGCAGGGATAGGAATGTTGTCCAAACTGGGAGGGTAGGAGCTCCCTTGGGTTAGGTCCTGGTCTGTTTTAGGAGAGAAGGCTCAAATGCCAACCTCCAAGCCTCCCTGGTGCTTGAGCTCCATTCTGCAGCAGCCTGGCATTGTTTGGACATTCTTACGCAGTCATTCAGGGTCATATAAAACTACATTTCATGTGGCATGTCTATTTTTTTCATAAGCTTACCACCTGCAGTAAAAGTGAGAACCCTATCACCAATAACAAAACGCTATGGTCCCCATTTTCTTTCTTCTAAACTCTTTCCAACTGACCAAGAAAGTGACTTGGTTTGCTAACCCTTTGCTAGGGTAGAGAGTGAAAAAGTATGGGACTTTGTGTGTACGTGTATTTGTGTTTAGGAGATAGGGAACGTGAAGGGGCAGTAGCTGTTGTTATTTATTACAAAACTAGTCAATATCATATCAGAAATATCAGATGTTAGATTCTTTACATCACGTATCTTTGAAGTCCAGTTTATCTTTGTCTGAAGGGAAAATATGTTATTTTAACTGCAGTGTTCACACTAAAGGAATATTAAAAATAACCTGAAAAGACTAAACCAGCTAATACTTATTGAATGCTTATTGTATTCCAGACACTTTACTCTTATTAACTAATTTATTCTGGTAACAAACCTACTAGGTCCTATTATTGTCCATATTAACAGCTAAAGAAACAGAGGTGTAGAGAAATCAGTGGAGCTCGTCCAAGGACATTCTGGCAGACTAAAGATGTCCACAAATTCTTTAATGCTCTCCCAATGAGGAGTTCCCTCCCCTTGAAACTCATGGGCTCTGCGTTTGCTTTCACTAATATAATATGGCAAGAGTAACACTTTGCCATTGGATCCAGACTTTAAGGATTTGGCAGGTTCCACTTCCTGTCTCTTAGAGCACTTGCTCTTGGAGGCCTGAGACTCATGGAAAAGTCTGATGACCTTGAAGTCATCATGCTGAAAGGAGGCTAAAGGGAGCCAAGTGGAAGGGCCATGTACAGAAGGACTGGTGCTCAATGAGCCCCCACTTGTCATGGCAGCAGCTCCTGGCTGTTTAAGTCATCACCTGAAGCCACAGACGTCATGTACACAGATGACTCACAGATTCATGAGTAAAATAAATGATTAATTTAAACCACAGAGTATTGGGGTCATTTGTTACATAATGGCAGATAAGCAGAACAGTCAGACATTGTATTATGTATACAACCCAAGTGGATTTAACCCAAGTGACCTGACTCTAGAGTGCATGTGCTTAACAAGTATTCTATAAAGTGTATATGTTACCCAGGATGTTGTGCTATTTTAGTTCAAATAGCAACTCTCCCACCTCTGAAACACACTGCACGGACTTTTTCTTTATCCTACTTTATTCTCCTTCAAAACCCTAACACCACCTGACATCTTGTGTCCTGTGTTCATGCTTGTTTAGTGTCCATTTCTCTACCCTCCCCCACTTGAATGGATGATATAGAGATTTGCCTGAGCTGTTGACTGCTATCCCTAGCACCTAGAATAGTGCTAGGCATGAAGAAGATACTAAATATTTTTGATTGAATGAATAAATGATAGAAATGTTTCATTTTAAAGTGAGTAAAATGGGAAATGCCTTTTGCTTCAGTCACTTGAGACATTCTGTGTAGCTATTCTGGTTTACTCTTCAGCAGGGAGAAAGGAAAAGGTCAGAAAGAGAGGGTCTTGAGAATAAAATGGATGATATATTAACCTCATAAGACAATTACCTGAGTCTCAACCAGGCTAGAAAAAGCAAGAATGGCAAACAGTAAAAAAGCAATTGTGACAAGCTGCATGTTATTGAAGACGATATTTTTCCTGGCTAAATCTGATAGTGAAATCTGCAGTGAGGATGTGAAGCAGAGTGCCATCCCGGAGAAGTAAGCTACTCCCTGGGGGTGGCTCATATATGACACCATTGGGAAGAATTTGAGTAATGACGGGATGGCTTCCAAGAGTTCCATTGGCTGGAATAATTAAATAGGTTAAACTAAATTGAGCAAGAAAAATTATTTTGTGGGTAATAGAAGAAAGATAAGGAAACTAGACCTTTCTAGAAACCCTAGAGCAAAGACTGACCTCTTGAGATTCTAGTGAGGTATTAGGAAAATAAATCTAAATGATAGTTACCTATAACACATGGTAAGTTGAAAGTATGACATGAATGAAGTCCTATTATTACAGCATACCTTTGAAGGAGATTTTGTAAGTGACTTAGGGGAAATGAACTGTTCAATATGGAGATGGTGACAAATTGGGAAATGCCTACAAATAGAACCTCTCAATCAAGGGCTTGCTTCTGTTTCATGTGTTAGTCATTCTGGCTTCTAGAAGAAAGAGTTAAGCCTGAATGATGTAAGAGATTTAACACTTTAGTGAATGATAACAAGACAAAAAATTATCTCACTGAGAAGTTATCAGCTTCTAAATCAATCAATGGGGCTGAAGTTAGACCAAAACTAAATATATTCAGATAGGTGTGCTGCAGTGGGAACTGGGAAGCTGCTCTCCATTTGGCGTGGGTGACTATTAAGCTCCCTTAGGAAATTTAAACAATTCTCTGTGGGCACATAACTAACGTTTCATGGTGTGAATTCTAGAATTGTTTTCAAAAATTGGCACACAAAACCAAAGCTGTAGCAATAGTCTAAAATAAGGAGACGAGTCACTTCCTCTAAACATAAATATCTAGTTCAACATTTATGAGAAAAGAGAAGTTGGGTGACCGAAAATCTAAAGGTTATGTTTTTTACTTAATGAATTGAGTTATTTTTTTCTAATTATACAAGTTATGTCAGATAAAATGGTAATAGTGAAGTATAGTTCACAAAAAGTGCCACATGTTTTACTCATTCTGTGGTCTGGATAAGCACTGATGAAGTGTAAATGTCAGTGAATTGGGCCCAGAATTGAGAATTGATTTGCTAGAGGGCCACTTGGCCATATTTGTTTATTTACTGCCATCAGAGTGTCTTAAAAACCCTAATCCTCTTTCATTTATATCATTTGTTTTATTTAATCTCCAAAAGACAAGAGCCAATGCAAATGTTTTTAAAATGAAGATAGGGAAATTCTAACATAGTTGTCATGCATATAGTTCCATGAATATTTTAAAACATCTGTGATTTGTGGTGTTTTTTTATTTTACCAGAATATTGGCGTCTGATTGAAATGATTTTACATATTCTTATATTCCTATTCCTCACTCATTAGTGGTTGGTGCTACTGTCCCAAAAGGAAACAAAAAGCCTATTAAAAAAGAAATTCGTTCCATTTGTATTTGTAGTATGAACAGTGAGGGCTCATTTCATTCTGGGTGTTATTTATTAGTCCATTAAGTATTTGTGGCTGAGTAAGGATAATAAACATTGACTATGTTGCTTTACTTGTTTCAACTCATTTGATTCTTATGTCAACTTACCTCTATTTCACAGATGAGAAAATAGAGGCATGGTGATGTTGGGTAACTTTGCTGAAGTTGGGAGCTAGTAAGTGGCAGAGCTGGGATTAGAATACAAGGAGTTTGATTTGTAACCCAGTCTGTGCTCATAAGCACTAGGCTATGATGCTTCTCAAACACTGCATGTGGTAACTTTGCATTTTGCCTTGTAAGTCTTTCAACTTAATTAGTGTATCAGTATTGAAATAATGTCAGTTCATTTATTAAAGAGTAAAGACATTTTCTTTCTGTTGTGCTCTTGATGCAAAGAATACCAGAATTAGAATTTTATGGCTCGTTTGGAAGTGATTTGTAAGAAATAGATTTCTTTATGTTGATATGATGTCAGTGGTGGTGACTGGGTTGGGGGGAGGGAGAGCAAGGGAAAGATGGCTTAACCTTAGCAGTTTGGCAGAAAGGCAGGGACTCAAAGTGACATTTTAGAGTGTTACAGAAGAGTTCATATGTACTCCTGCTACCTATAATGAGCGTTATAGAAAGAAAAATAAATAGGCAGATTGTGAAGCCTGTGATGTTTTATGTAGTTGTAAGGAATATGGATAAACTAAAATATTATTGCCATTTTGCAGATGGAGAAATTGAGGAGTAGAACATGCTTTAAGATATTAAAAGAAATTAGCAGCTGAGCCAGTTTGAGAAACAAAAATTTAGAATTATATAAAATTAGAATTTGAGAGATTAGATTACAGTACCCAACCATCTCATGTTATAAAATAGGAAAATGAGGCTTGATGGTTTTCTAGGTTTTCTTTTGAATGTGTGTATGTATTCGTGTATTTATATACTTTACCTTGTTCCCCCAAGCCCACGAATACAAGTACAGTACATAAGGCTTTTATGAGCAAGGAAATTATGGTAAAGAGAAAATAAAAGAACAATAAGCTGTAATGACAGGTGAAGTTAGAACACCAAATGCATGTTATGAGTTCCCAAACACTGTTGGAGGGCAATTTGGCATTCAAATTTCTAGCAGCAAACACTAAGACAAAAATATGAGCCACAGTGTCCATGGGATAAAACATCAGTTTTTCAGAATAGCACAATTATTCCTGGTTCTGAGCCCTTAGAGAATTTATTCTAAAGGACTACATAAAGAGGGGTATGTTTATAAAATGAGCAATATCCTCAACAATAAATGCCATAAACTTCATAGGACTGTTTCTTTACCATCACTTTGTGCAGGCTGTTGGCAGAATAAATCAGCACAATGTAGCAGGAGAATTTTATGAGCAGCTAAAGCAATACAGGCCATGTATGATGGTGTCCCAATGTTCTCTTAAGGATGAATTTTCAAGTTCTTAAAGACATACAGACAACATATAATTCAGGCAGTTCTGCAGAATACATATTTCTCCCAACCAGGCTTTTAACTAAGTACTGAGTAGCATTTAGTTTGGCATTATCGTCTGAAGTAAGTGTTTGGGAGGTAGTCTGTGTTCTGATTAAATGCACACCCACATACCTGTAAGCATCAGAGTTCTCTGAACTGAGGGAAGGCTTGCCACATGGTAGGAGCTCTTGTATTCTCTTTTGCACATATTTTTCCCACTATAATATTTAGACCTTATCTTGTTAATAATGTATTTTTCCAGGTAGAATTATGGATTTGTATGTGTTAGAGTAGGAGGCCACTCAAACTCCTTGGAGTGATGCATTGAGCAAGTACTGAGGAGAAAGCCAAGATTTCTCCTAAAAATAATTTTAAATCTATTCCAGCTCATGAACAGATGGGTGACCGAGGCCCTCAAAACATGGCCACAAGAATTTTAGTTTGGAACAATTTCAAAGTGGGTGTTAACGAATGCCCATCATGGCCATAAAAATAAACCTCAGGAAGGGATTCATAGAACATCTAAACATTGAGCAATGTAATTTCCTACAGAATGCTTCTAGATAAAATACTCAAAAAATATACCCCTAATGCCTGAATGAAGTGTGACCATACATAACCATTGTAGAGATCCATACGAATGCACCTGTGGTTATCATGTAGCCTGGTGGCCTGGATAGGCCTGGATAATGCCTGTTGTCCCGGCATGATTCCTAATAGTACCTCTTTTATTGTGAAAAGTGTTCTGGCTCCTTTGATGCCTTTTGGAAACATTTGTAATTATAGAAGATGTTTACTGAAAATCTTATGCTAATGTTAAGCATTTTTATAGAAACTTTGCTTTCATGTTTCTTACTGGTTTTGCCTCCTGAATTTGGGGAGATGACGAAACGAAAATTATCATTAAAAATCTTTAAAAATAATGCAAATTTTAATTTTAACATATTGTTGAACACCTTTAATTTGTGTTTTTGTGTGTGTGTGTGTGCGCACGCACGTGTGTGTGGCAGTAATTGTAACCTTTGGAGGCATTTCACTGTTGTAAAGATTCACTGCCATTGTAAAGGTCCTGGAATTGCCCATTTGTCTCTGAAGATATAATTAAAACAAATGAAGTACTTCCATTGGAAGGCTTGTGTTGACCTTATAATGGTATGTTAATCCTCTAAGTGTTAAATAAAAGTGTAACTTCTGGCACACATACAACAACATATTCTGGATAAATTATATGACCACACTACTCTTACCTGATTCTTCATTTGGGAAGTCAGTGCCAAGGAAAGGCACATACAAGCTGCAACCATACACTATTTTTTTATTGAAGTATAATTAACATAGTGTTATATTAGTTTCAGATGTACAATATAATGTTTCAACAGTCCTGCACATTTCTCAGTGTTCATTTTTAATGATGGCCATTGGTAAAACAGTGATCTGCCATACCCTGCATAGAATACTAACCTGAGAAACCAAAGCTTCCAATTTTTTGATGAGAGCTTGCCATACATTTGAAATAACCATTAAGGAATTTGTGGACAGAAGGGGTAGCTCTTTAAAACAATAAATGGATCACATCCCGAGTACTACTAGATCATGTATGTATATGAGGAAGAATTTGAGCCCATAGCTTGGAGTATTCCTTGAGCAATTCTGAAATAAAGAATCTTCCCCCAAGAGGTAGCTTTATATAGATTGAACTTTTAAAATAATCAGCAGTACAATATGAGGAAGTACTGTCCTAATACTATCCTAGAGGTGGCTGGATTCACAAAGTTTAGAGCAATTGACCTTGGTTTGTCCAGCTGAGACAAGTATACATCCTAAGGATCAACTTGAATCTGAATTTGAATAACCTCTTTCACCAAATTTATACTTTATTAACTTGTTTGACATTAAATCCTACTATTATATCTAGGGGCCAAAGTCAGGCCTTTCAGCAAGGATTTATTTACCCAAATTCTTTCAAGGCACAGAGATTTAAAACTACAGAAAGGAAAGTCACAGTCCTAACATGACTCAGTTTCCTCGTACAGAGTTTTCCTTTATTTTGTGGAATTTTTGTGCCTTGATTAAGACCATCTTTCAAAGATAGAGACAAGGCATATTGTCTTCCAGAGCTTTTAAAGTTTTGCTTTTCATACTTGTGACTTTAATAAATTTGAAATTAATTTTCAGCATCAGATGAAGGAAAGATCTAGTTTTTTTTTCTTTTTTTTTAAAGATTTTATTTATTTATTTGACACAGAGAGAGAGAGAGAGAGATCACAAGTAGGCAGAGGCAGGCAGAGAGAGAGGCGGGGAACCAGGCTCCCCGCTGAGCAGAGAGCCTGATGTGGGGCTCAATCCAGGACCCTGAGATCATGACCTAAGCCGAAGGCAGAGGCTTTAACCCACTGAGCCACCCAGGTGCCCCTAGTTGTTTTTTTTTTTTTTTTTTCATACAGATAGCATTTTTTTTCACTGCACCATCCTTCCTTCGCTGATTTGAAAGTCACATATCATACATCAAGGTTTAATATAAATGTAGATCTGTTTTAGCTCTTGATTCTGTTCTACTGGCTTATTTATATATCCCTGTCCCAAAGTCTTTCTAATTTTGATAATTTTAACTTTTTCAATATGTTATTCTATCTGGTAAGGCAAGTTCCTTCCCTTATATTCTTTAAAATTACCTTGACTATTCCTGGCCTCTTATTCTTTAATATGAATTTTAGGATTATCTTTTTCAAAATCAATGAAAACCACTGCCATGGTTTGGAAAGGATTATACTAAATTTATGAACTAATTCTAGAAGAATTATTATATAGAATATCCATATCTATGACCATGGACTATTTATTCATTTAGTTTCTACTTTTAGTAAAATTTTGTAATTTTTTGTTTCATAAAGGTTTAGAATATCTTTTGTGGGATTTATTTATAATTTCTTATAGTATTTGTTAGTAGTATATGGGAATCCTTAAAAGTTAAATTTTCTAATTAGTCGTTTATAATGTATAACAATTCTGTTTATCCAGAATAAGTAAATTCATAGAGACAGAAGGCAGATAGGTGGTTGCCAGGGGATGAGGTGAGGGAAAATGGAAAGTGACTGCTTATTGGGTATGAGGTTTTTTGGGGGTGATGAAAATGTTTTAGAACTTAGGTGGCGATTGCACAACATTGTAAAAGTACTAACTGCCTCTGAATCACATACGTTAAAATGGTTAATTTTATGTCATATGAATTTCACCTCAACTAAAAAGCAATATACCCAATATTCAATATTTATTAAGTTCTAAAACATTTTTGTCATCCCAAGAGAAAGCCTCATACCCAATTAGCAGTCACTTCCCACCTTCCCTTTACCTCATCCCTCGGCAACCACCTGTTTGCTTTCTGTCTCTATGAATTTACTTATTCTGGATATTTCATATAAATGGAAGTATCTAATATGTGACTTTTTGTGTGTGGCTGCTTTCACTTGGTATGTTTTCAAAGTTTATCCATGTTGTTGCATGTATCAGTATTGCATTCTTTTTTATGGCTGAATAATTCCTTTGTATGTATATATCATATTAGTTTATCTATTTTTTTCTGTTGTCACTTGCATTTTTGGTGTCATATCTAAGAATCCATTACCAAAACCAAGGTCATAAAGATTTTCCCGTTTTCTTCTAGGAGTTTTATAGTTTTAGGTCTTACATGTGCTCTTGCTTTAATTTATTAAATTTATTCTACAGATGAGATGACTTGCTGTGGTTTATCAATCTGATTCTCTTTGAAAGTATATCTTTTGCTTAACTACCATATTTAGTTTTAATTTTAATGACAAATTTTCTTTCCTGAAATTTACATATACGTTTTTTCATAGCATGCTTCTTTAATAATATTTCCCTTCCATATTAAATATTCTTATTTTATTTTAAATGTAATTATTTTAGATATTTGCTGATTAGTATATTACATCAACTTCTTGGTTGTGCTAATCCTCTTGGTTTTTGTGTCTGCTAACTCTTATAGTAAATTGTTTCCTTGAGTAGTTTATGATTTTTGCATTGTGAATTTTTCCAACTGTAGTTATTATTTTTCATCAATCCCGAGGGTTGTGAAAGTATTTTCCAGAGCAGTCTTATTTTTGCTTTAGATGAATGTATGAAGAGTCTCACCAGACGAGGTCCATTTTTTAAATTAATTTCTTGGTTGAGGAGTCTTACACCATTTATGATACCTCCTAAGGTGTCAATTCAGATTTGATATCTATCTTTGCTCAGAGTCTTGCACAGAGATTCACTTCTTTGCATGATGTGGTTTTCTAGTGCCCTCTGGGGGTCCAGACTCTCTAGGATACTAGATTTTTTTAGACGATGTCAGCATATTTCATAGCTTTGAGACAATCGTCTGCTTTTTAGTGTTGTGTTAAAGTCCCAACTCCTTGCTCATAGGGTCTGTATCATCATCTGATATCCCCCCTGAGCCACTAAAGTTCCCTCTCACAGCTTTACAATTCTGACTTTAAGTTAATCTTCATTTCTGGTACTTGAGTATTTTATTCACTTATTTAACAGATTTTTATCAAGTATCTACAACATGTCAACTACTGTTCTAGAACTTGAGCTATCTCTATGAATAATTAGACATATTTCCATCTTTACAAGTTTATATTCTAGCAGTACATAGATTAAAAAATAAACTTATAATAAAAAAGTAAATTATATAGAATCTCAAGAAGTGATAAGTGATACGGGGGAAAAAGAAGAGCCAGATAAAACGATTGGGAAGGGTGAAAGAAGAGAGGCAAGTTGAAGTATGAAGCAGTGTTTCAGCGGTAAGCTTTTTTTTGGGGGGGGTAAGCTTCATAGAAAGGTAAAATTTGAGCAAAAGTTAAATGCAAGTGATGTGAACCAAGCAGTTTGCTAGAGGAAGAGTGTTTCAGATGTTTCAGTGTTTCAGAAACAGCAAAGTGAAGGCCTCTATATGCGAGGGAGATGCTTCATGCATTCTAGAAGTAAGGTAGATGCCAGCATCACTAGAGCTGGTTAGTTAAGAGGGAGGGTCCTAGGAGATGAGACCAAAAAGACAAAGGGAGAGGACAGATCATGTAGAGTTTGAAAACTCTTGTAAAGACTTTGGCTTTTAGCTTGAGTTGTGAAAAGAGTAGCAACATGATCTGATTTAGGTTTTAAGAAGATTGCATTAGTTATGTGTTGAGAATAGATTGTAGGGGTCAAGGGTAGATGCAGGGAGATCTGTTGGGAGGGTACTGAAGCAATCTGGGAATAAGATGATGAAACCTAACCAGCATAGTAGCTGAAGAAGTAGTAAGAAGGAACAAGCAGCAGTTTCCTGAAGGATTGGATATGGGCTAGGAGAGAAAAGAAAAATAAAGAGTTAAAGACAACTCTTTCCTTTCAGCTCAGCTATATATGTATAATATTCATGATCATTATTTCCTTAAATCTAGCATTCCTCTTTGATTGTAGGGGCAGAGTAGTCTTGTGTTACTTCAGCTAACTATATTCTGGGACTGGAAGCCAATGAAGTGAGTTTTAAAAATGTCATCTTCTGTTTAAATGTGCCTTTAAACATTTTGTTGTATATTCTTAGAAGTTTTGGAAAGTCCAAGCTCTTTAAAGAAAGTCTCTGAGAGAGGTGAATTGCTTGATCCTTTTGAGATGCAGCTAAGGATGTACTCACTACAAATGGATGGGGACAACAGCAGGTAGCTCTGTGATGAGAAGGGTTCTTAATCCTTTAGATACTTCCTGGCAAAGAAACAAGTATTTGGATGAAAATATAGGCAGGGTTTTCATCTTGATGATTGGCATAATGCAGATATAGGGATTTTCTTTTTCTTTGATTTTCTTTCAACAAAAGGAAAAAAATCAGAATTATTAAAAAGACTTTCTTTCATTAGATAACAGAGTTCTTTCACTTGAGAGAATCAGCAAAATATTCCATGGCAATAGGACTTTTTGTATTTATCATCATTGCTTGGTAAACAGTGTCTGAGGAAATCAAATAGTTTGGGTCAAAAGGCCATAACTAAGGCACTACCCAAAGGAAAAAAAAAACCAAAATCTTTTGTAGTGTTTGTCTTGAAAAATTCAATGTAGGGTGGATGTAGCAAGATCATTATTACTCCCACAATATCCACTTCCTTTCTGTTTGAGAAATCCATTTCAGTTATTGGTCAAAAATGTTAGCAGAGTAAAATTGTGGGCATGGTAGCAGATAAACACCTCTTCATGAGAAGTGTACAGTGACCACCCTTTCCTACAGACATTAAGTAAACACCAATTTTCTTACTGTGGTTTCCAGGGCTTGTCCTTGTTCTGTTTCCCTATTGCACTTGAAATGAAAAGGGATCAAGGCAGGGGAACTTCTTTTTCAGAGTGTTGCTTATTTCAAAGGGATGACAAATAATGAAATATTTACCCAGAATAGTTACTCTTCTCAAATCTCCAGGCTGACTAAAATTTACTGTTTATTTAAAAAATAATTTTGATCTCCATAGTGCCTATAATTACCCCATTAATATCTTCTTATTTTCCCTTAAGGATAGTGGCTCCCAAACTTTACCTTGGGTCCACCCCCAGAATTCTGATTTAGTTGTTTTGGGTGGGGCTCCAGAGTTACATTTCTAACAAGTTCCCAGTGGGTGTGGGTATCCAGGTGTTACCAGGTGGTGGCTTGTGGAATTCCTCAGTCCTTGTCTTCTCCAAGGAAGGAATTCAGTCAAGAGACTTGATAGAGAGTTAAAGTAGCAAGGTTTTGTTTTGTTTTGTTTTTTTTAATTTAGCAAAAAGTGACAGTACACTCCAGAGACAGAGGAGCTGGCTGACTTGAGGATGGGTATCAGTGCGCTGAGTTTCTCATTGTGTTCTTTTATGGGGGTTTGTTTGGTCTCCTTCTTCTCATCTTGTTATTATCACTCTATGCTTGGATCCAGCCTTGGTTTCCTCCCCTCTAATCTTTGCTCCAGTTTGTGTTAGTTATCTTTCCATGAGCGCCTAGCCGCAATTCTTGGGGTAGGATGTTGAGGAGCAAACCATAATGCAAATAGTATTATAATGATATTATAATAGCCTGGGGTTACTAGTGGACAAGGTCTTTGTTAAGTGCACATAGTCTAAAATTGAGGCAGTCCTATAGCTCATATCTTCTGGTTTATCAATTGTATTAAACCGCAAAAGGGATTGGTCTAATGGAGACAGGGCGGTTTCTGGGCAGAAATCAGGTGGGGGCAATTGTCCACCTGGCATCCTCCTTTCTCCCCTTCTGCTTATGTCTATCTAACTCCCTACTCTAACACAGGAACCGTCCTTTGACAGCCTCAAGTCAGTGGTTTTCTATTTTATTTTATTTATTTTATTTTATTTTTTATTTTATTATTTTATTTTATTTTATTTTGTTTTATTTTATTTTATTTTTTATTTTTTCAGTGTTCCAAGATTCAGTGGTTTTCAAGCTTGACTATACCTTCAGTACCTTGGAGAGCTTTCAGAAATTCCAAGTAACTGACTGCACCCCAGGCCAATTAAATCAGAATTCTGGGGTGTGTTGGGGGTGAGTCCTAGTATCAGAATTTTTAAAGCTTTCCAGGTAATTCCAATATGTGCACAAATATGGCACCTCTGTCTTAAGGTCTTCTGACTGGCAGCTGAGTACCCTTGACATAACAATTACCATTAATCTGCCTGTGCACCTGGGCTTGTTTCACCAGCTCTCCATGAACTCCTCCCTGGAGTCAAAGTCTTGTGTGAAATGAGAAATAGGACAGCACTATGCAAATATAGAACTCTTATCATCAAACTTGCAGCAAACATTTTAACATGTATAGGTTTAACAAAGAGTAGAAATTTCTCCATGTGTCACTTGGTGTGAAACTAAAAATTAATTATTGGAGCTGAATTTTGCACGATGGTATATAATGAAGAGGGAAAAGATACTCTTACTTTCAAAATGTCTTTTTGGATTATGCTGAAACATTATGATATAACCCAGGATCCAAAAATCAACTTTTGTGAATATTGAGACTATTTTATGGAGAACCAACTTAAAATGGGCAAACTGACTATAACCTGATTTTATTTAAGCATCAGCATTAGGTTTCTGTTTCTTTGTCATTGTTGAAGTCACCAGAAACATTCTCATCAAAAATGCCCCCCTTGACATTGGCAGCTAATTGTAATATATAAAATCTTAGATAAAAAAGTATAGTTAGATGAAACCATAAAATGCTTGCAGACTATTCTGAAGATAAATTAGTCAAGGACTTAACAAATCTTTTGATGACACACAGGACTTGAGTTTAAGAGAAATTCTGAGTTTATGCACTTGCTGTGTAACCTTGGATAATTCACTTGAACTTTTTTTTTTTTTTCACTTGAACTTTTTGATGGTGAGTTTTTTTATCTTCAGATTGGGGTTAGTGATACCTGCTAATGAGTATTACTGGGAGGATGAAGTGAGATAATTATAAGACAGTGTTTATTAAGTTGCAGGGTACTATATAAAACAAATATATTGTGTTCAAAATAAAACACATTAGTAGGATGATTGTTTATTTTTCAGTAAATGCTAAAAATTTCAGTGAATATTCACTAGACTGCAAGACTTATATATGTATACTCACTATGTAGCACAGAGCTTGGGACACAGGAAAAGCTCAATTAATGATCGCTGAGTAAATCACCATCTAGACATTTTAGCTTGGTCCTTTTTATAAGCAGTAGCTCAGGTTTACATGAAAACAAGGTGGTAAGCTAGGGAACAAAACTTTTCTTCATTGTGTGAGTATAACTTATCTCTGAGGATTAAAGTTCTGCCTTTTTCCTCATTAGCACCAGAATCTAATCTCCTCAGTTAATGGGATCAGATACAAATTTATACATGTGTAAGCTACATCTTTCCCTTTTGAGCTATGAGCACTCCTAATTTAAGAGCCAAATGGCTAGTACAGAAAAATAACTGTTTCATGTTATCAGAGGGATTGGTAGTTGACACATTTCATTTTTCCTGTGGCCTAAAATGCTCTGTAATAAATTAGTCATTGGGTAGGGAATTACTCATCCTTTTAGGCCATATGATTGAGAACATGCACAAAATGAACACCTAAAAATTCAGAGTTATTGATTCTTTGTGAAGCATTCATTTTCTATAGCACCTGGAAGATATTCTGGAACCAGAGAGAGACCCTGTATCATTATCACCTTGGATGTTTATCTTTGAGGTACTAAAGCAAAAATGTGGGCGTGGGTAGTGGAGGCAAGAGATCAAGCTGAGTCATATTTCTAGGCATATATGGGGATGGATAGAGTAGGGCTACAGAAGCCAATTTGTTAAATTGGAAATAAGGAATCTTGTTATTAATTTATCAAAAGTCTATTATCAAATTAAGATCAAGGAAACTTAAAAAAGCAGGTAAGTCATCCCAAAGGAAAGGAAATTGAGGGAATATAAATTGAGTGTAAGAATAATTATTGGTTGTTTGAAAGGATGGGAGATTTTACGTATGACCCATTTTCTGGTATTCCTAGTCTAGACTTATTATCAACTGAATCGGTTACCCTTCCCTTCCCCCCCAGCCACATTCATATGTTGAAGACCTAACCCTCAAAGTGACTGTATTTGGAGATAGGACCTTTAAAGAGGTAATTAAGGTTGAAAGAGCTCATAAAGAATCCCACAGGACTGCTCTCCTTATAGGACTGCTATAGACAGAGTAAAGGCCATGTATAGACACAGTAAGGAGGTATTGTCTCCAACTGAAGAGAGAAATCTTACTAGAGATCAACTCTACTGGCACCTTGATCTTAGACTTTTAAGACTCCAAAACTATAATACACACACACACACGCACACACACACACACACACACACACACACACACACACACATATTTCTGTTTTTAAGCCACTCAGTGAGTGCTTTTTCTTATGGCAGCCCCAGAAGACTAATTCAGGGCTGTCTTAGTCTGTTCATGGTGCTATAACAAAAATACCACAGACTGGGTGGCTTAAACAGCAAACGTTTATTTCTCACAGTTCTGGAGACTAGAAGTCCAAGATCAAGGCATCAGCAGATTCTGTATCTTCTGAGGGCCTGCTTCTTGGTTTATATATGGCAGTCTTACTGTGTCCTCACATGGCAGAATGGCTGAGAGGGCTCTCTGGTGTATCTTTTATTTTTTTTTATTTTTTTATTTTTTTAAAGATTTTATTTATTTATTTGACAGAGAGAGAGAGAGAGATCACAAGTAGGCAGAGAGGCAGGCAGAGAGATAAGGGGAAGCAGGCTCCCTGCTGAGCAGAGAGCCCAATGCGGGGCTCCATCCCAGGACCCTGAGATCATGACCTGAGCTGAAGGCAGAGGCTTTAACCCACTGAGCCACCCAGGCACCCTTGGTGTATCTTTTATAAAAGCGAGCCCATTTATGATAACTCTACCTTCATGATCTAATCACTCCATGAAGGCATCACTTCCTAATACAACCACATTGGGGGTTAGGATTTCAGCACATGAATTTTGAGGGAACACAAATATTCAGTCCATAATAAAGGCTATTATGGGTTTGTATTTGATCTCTAGAGAAAAAGGGGTAGTTGTAAGAGAAAGGAGAAAAAAGAGGTATATTTAAAAATTCTCTAACAGATGCTAACAGAAGATAGCACAAAAATGGGGATGAGAAGAATTCCTTGGGTGCCTGGGTGGCTCAATTGGTTAAACGTCTGCTTTCGGCTCAGGTCATGATCTCAGGGTCCTGGGATTGAGTCTTGAATCAGGCTTACTGCACAGTGGGGTGCCTGCTTCTTCCTCTCCCTCTGCCACTCCCCCTGCTTGTGCAAGCGCATTCTCTCTCTCTCTCTCTCTCTGTGTGTCAAATAAATAAAATCTTAAAAAAGAAAGAAGAGAGAAGAATTCTCACTTTTCAATCAGAGCAGCTTCAAAACCAAAAATGACCCCACTGGCATTAATGGGGAGAGGACCAGGGGCAGCACCAGGAACCAGCACATCAGCATGTCTTGGCACATTGAAATCTCCATGTCTTAGAGATCAGACCTTTGTGTGTAGTGTCGTTGCAAATATTGTTAATCTACCAGTTGTAGATTAACCAGCACCAGTGAGATGGCTGCAAGAGGGGAGGCCTTGGTTGTTACTCATAGAGACAGGGACCCAAACCCAAGAGAAAGGAGAACATGAGTAATTAAGAATTAATTAGGAGGTAGTTCAAGATAGCAGCATAGGAAGATCCTGAAGTCACCTCCTCCTGTGAACTCAAAAAATTTACAGCTACGTATGGAACAATTCCCTCTGAAAACGACTTGAAAATTAGTTGAACAGCCCCTCCACAACAAAGGGTAAAAGCCATAAAAAAGAGCCACATCAAGATGGATAGGAGAGACAGAGATGAAGTCTCACCAACCTCCCACCACCTCTCTTGTGGCAACCCACAATTGGGAGTGATGTCACAATTACGAGAGAGGTGTTTCTGCCCCACACCAGGCACACCAACCCTTAGGACCTGCACCAGAGGGACAAGCTCCCAAAATATTTGAAACCCAGGAGAACATAGGCCTGTAGGGAATGGCTAGTCCTCTCATAAAGGGCTCATGCATGAATTCACTAGCTCCAGGATCCAGCACAAAAGTAGCAGTTTGAAAACCACTTAGACAACTTGTGAAGGAAATTCATTTTCTAACTTTAAATTGTCTGCCAGAGGGGCAAGAATCTATTGGGACACTTTCCAGGGACAGAGGCACTGATGGGCACCATTTTTATTTTCTCCCTCTACCTTGCTAGTGCCAGCATTAGCAGGAGCCATTTTTGCACTCTCCTCCTAATCTGCTAGCAGCAGTGGGTGTGCCCACTCCAGCACTGTTCCTCTGGCCCCACCAAGCTGCCTGTTTTTACAACTGTTGCCAAGGGGATACCTCCAGACTGGAGTCCATCAGGGTCTACAAATGCTTTCCCACAGAACTATATATATTTGCATACCTTAAAAGTGGCTGCCTGAGGGACTAGCTTCCAATCAGCCTGAATCTAGGTGCTGATTGAGATCCCTCCCTCTGTAACACTCACAGATGTTGGCACACAATTGAGACCTATCATAACTGAGACCTATCAAGTAAATCAGGCTGCTTAGACAATCAAAAAGTTTGAGAAACAACCAAGAGCTAGGGCACATTTCAGTGATAAGGTTTATCTCCTACACAGGACCACCCCTTCAAGATTGGGAGAGATAGCAGTTTTGCCTAATACATGGGAAAAAAAACAAACAAACACAGAGTCAAGCAAAATGAAGAAACAGAGGAGTCTATTCCATATAAGAGAATAGGATAAAAATGCCAGAAAAAAAAGTAGTGAAATGGAGATAAGTAATTTATCTGATCAAAGAGCTCAGAGTAACCATCATAAGATGCTCCCTGGACTTGGGAGAAGAATGGATGAACACAGTGAGAACTTCTCAAAGAGATAGAAAACACCAAATAGAAAGTCATAGAGATGAATAACAGTAACCAAACTGAGAAATATACTAGAGAGTTTCAACAGGAAACTAGACGAAACAGGAGAAAGAATAGGTAACCTAGAAGAACAGTAGAACTTAAAGCAGCAAAAAGAAAAAAAGAATTTAAAAAAAGTGAAGCTAGCTTAAGCAACCCGTAGGACAACATCAAGTGGAATAACATTCACATTATAGAAGACAGAGAGAAAGGGGCAGGAAGTGTATTTGAAAAAATAATGGCTGAAAATTTACCTAATCTGGGGAATAAGTCCAGACATCCAGATTCAGGAAGCTTAGAGAGCCCCAAATAAGATGAACTCAAAAGAATTAATATCCAAAATACATAAAGAACTTATACAATTCAGCAACAACAACAAAACAAATAATCTGATTAAAATATGGACAGAGGATATGAATAGACATTTTTCCAAAGAAGACATACAAATACCAACAGACACATGAAAAGATGTTTAACATCACTAATCATCAGGGAAATGCAAATCAAAACCACAATGAGATACCACCTTATATCTGTCAAAATAGCTGGAAACAAAAAGTTAAGAAATAACAAGTGTTGGTGAAAATGTAGAGAAAAAGGAACCTTTGTACATTGTTGGTGAAAATGTAAATTGGTGCAGCCCCCTGTGGAAAACAGTATGGAGGTTCCTTGGAAGATTAAAAATACAAATACCCTATAATCCAGTAATTCCACTACTGGGTATTTACCTAAAGAAAACAAAACTGCTAATTGGAAAAGATATATGCACCTGTATTTTTATTGCAGCATTATTTACAATAACCAAGATGTGGAAGCAACCCAAGTGTCCACAGCTGAGTGAACGGATAAAGAAGATGTGTGTGTGTGTGTGTGTGTGTGTGTGTGTGTGTGTGTGTGTGTTTAATATTACCAGCTATAAAAAAGGATGAGATCTTGTTATTGGCAACAACATGGTTGGACCTAGAAAGCTTTATGCTAAGTGAAATAATTCAAAGAAAGACAAATACCATATGATTTTACTTATATGTGGAATCTAAAGAAACAAATAAAGAGCAGAAACAGACCAATCTATATATAGAGAAAAAAACTGATGATTTTCAGGGTGGTGGGGTGAGGGGATGGCAAAAATGGGTCATGGGGAGTGGGAGATACAGGCTTCCAGTCATGGAATGAGTTAGTCACAGAGATTAAAGGTACAGCATACAGAGTATAAATAATGGTATTGTAATAATGTTGTATGATGACAAGTGGTAGCTATACTATGGCAAGCATAGCATAATGTATAGACTTGTTAAATCACTATGTTGTACACTTGAAACTAAAGTAACATTATGTGTCACCTATGCTTAAAAAAAAAAAAAGACGAACCTAAAAGGAATGATGCCAAAACACATTGTAAATAAAATGTCAAAAGTTAAAGATACAATCTTCAAAGCAGCAAGAGAAAAACAATTTATTATGTACAAGGGAACCCCATAAGACTATGAGAAAATTTCTCAGGAGAAACTTTGCTGGCCAGAAGGATGTGGCATGATATATTCAAAGTGCTGGTTGATAAATGCAAATTTCCAACCAAGATTACTGGAAACAGCAAGGTTATCATTCAGAATTGAAAGAGAGATAAAGAGTTTTCCAGGCAAGCAAAAGTTAAAGGAGTTTTTCACCACTAAACTCGCCTTACATGAAATGTAAAAGGGAATTCTTTAGGCTGAAAAGAAAGGATACTAATTTTTAACAAGAAACACATGAAAGCAAAAGTCACACTGGTGAAGGTAAATAATACAGTAAATGCAGGGGACTAATCACTTACAAAGCTAGTATGAAGATTATAAGACATAAGTAGTAAGAATAACTTTAGCAATAGTAATTAAAGGACACATTAAAAAAAGATGTAAAATGTGACATCAGAAACAAAACACGGTGGAGGGGTAAAAATGTAGAATTTTTGGGGTGTGTTCAAACTTAACTTGCTATCAATTTCAAATAGACTTATATAGATATATGCTATTATATGTGAGCCTCATGATAACCAAAAGCAAAAATCTATAGTAGATACACAAAATATAAGAAAGGAATTTAAGCATAACACTATAGAAAGTCATCAAACCATAAGGGAAGAAAAGCAAGAGAAGAAAATAATAAAGGAACTACAAAATAGCCAGAAAATAATTAACAAAATGGCATTATGTACATACTATCAATAGTTACTTTAAACGGAAATAGACTAAAGTTTCTAACCAAAAGACACAGAGTGGCTGAATAGATAAAAAAACAAAACCCATCTATGTGCTGCCTACAAGAGACTCATTTCAGATGTAAGGACACATGTAGACTGAAGGAGAAGGGATAGAAAAGATGTTTGCAAATGGTAAGCAAAAGAAAGTTGAAGATATCTATACTTACATCAGACACAACAGACTTTAGAACAAAGGCTATAATAAAAAACAAAGATGGGCATTACATAATGATAAACCCAAAAAGAAAATAGAACATTTGTAAATATGTATACATCCAACAAAGGAAAACCTAAACCCACAAAGCAACAGACCTAAAGGGAGAAATTGACAGCAATTAAATAGTAGTATGTGGCTTCAATATCCCACTTATGTCAATGGATAGATCATCCAGGCAGAAAATCAATAGGAAACATTGACCTTAAATGATACAATAGACCAGATGGACTTAACAGATATGTTTATTCCATCCAAAAGCAGCAGAATACATATTCCTCTTAAGTTCACATGGAATATTCTCCAGGATAGATCATATATTAGACCACAAAACAAATCTCAATAAATTTAAGGAGGTTAATATCGTATCAAGCATCTTTTCTGAACACAGAGATTTGAAACTAGAAGTCAATACTGGAAAATCACAAGTTTGTGAAAATTAAATGGCATGCTACTGAACAACTAATGGGTCAAATTGAAATCAAAAAAGAAATTAAAAAATACCTTGAGAGAAATACAAATGGAAATATAGCATACCAAAATCTATGGGGGAGGGGTGTGTGTGCAGCAAAAGTAGTTCTAAGAGGGAAGTTTATAGCATTACAGGCCTACCTCAAGAAACAAGAAAAATCTCATGTACACAGTCTTACTTTACACCTAAAGGAATTTGAAAAAAAAACAAAGCCCAAAGTTAGTAGAAGGAAAGAAATAATAAAGATCAGAGCAGAAATAAATGAAATAGAGACTAAAAAGACAATAGAAAAATTCAATGAAACTAAGAGTTCATTCTTTGAAAAGATAAACAAAACTGACAAAACTTTAGACTCATTAAGAAAAAAAGAGCATTCAAATAAGATTAGAAATGAAAGAGAAGTTACAACTGATATAAAATAAATATGAAGGATTATAAAAGACTACTAGAAATTATGAGCCAACAAATTGGACAAGCTAGGAGAAATAGTTAAATTACCAGAAACATACAATTTTTTAAGACTGAATAATGAAGAAAAAGAAAATCTGAATAGATTGATTACTAGTTATGAGATTAAATACGTAATCAAAAACCGCCCAACAAACAAAAGTCCAGGACCAGATAGCTTCACTGGTGAATTCTACCAAAGATTCAAAGGTTTAATACCTATCCTTCTCAAACTCTTCCAAAAAATTGAAGAGGAGGGAATACATCCAAACTCATTTTATGAGGCCAGCATTATCCTGATACCAGAACCAGAGAAGGATACCACAAAAAAGGAAAATTACAGGCCAGTGTCACTGATGAACATAGGTGCAAAAATCCTCAAGAAAATATTACCAAACTGAATTCAACAATATGTTAAAAGGATCATATACCATTGTCAGGTGGGATTATTCCAGGGATGCGAGGATCCACAAATCAATCAACATGATGCACTACATCAACAAAATGAAGGATGAAACATATTTGATCATCTCACTAAACGCAGAAAAAGTGTTTGACAAAATTCTATATACATTTATGATGAAAACACTCAATACAGTGTGTATAGAATGAAGGTACCTCAACATAATAAAGGCCACATATGACAAATCCACAGCTAGCATTGTACTCAACAGTGAAAACAGGAACATTTTTTCATTAAGATCAGAAACAAGACAAGGATCCCACCCTTACCACTTTTATCCCACATAGTGTTTCAACTCCTAGCCAGAGTAATCAGGTAGGAAAAAGAAATAAAAGTCATCTAAATTGGAAAGGAAGAAGTAAAACTGTTACTATTTGCAGATAAAATGATTTTATATATAGAAAAGCCTAAAGACTCTACCCAAAATTTCTAAGATCTGTACACCAAAACCTACGAGCCACTGATGAATGAAATTGAAAAAAACACAAATAAATAGAAAGATATTCCATACTCATGGATTGGAAGAATTAATATTGTTAAAATGTCCATACTACCCAAAGCAGTCTACAGATTCAGTACAGTCCTAATCAAAGTCCCAATGACATTTCACTGAAATAGAACAAACAGTCCTAAAATTTGTATGCAACCACAAGACCTCAAATAGCCAAAGCAATCTAGAGAAAGAAGAACAAAGCTGGAGACATCACACTCCTTGATTTCAAACCATATTTCAAAACTCTAGTAATGAAAACAGTATGGTATTGAAATAAACAGAAACATAAATCAGTGGAACATAAGAGTAAGCCCAGGAATAAACCCATGCATATATGGTAATTTATGACAAAGGAGGCTGCAGTATACAATGGGAAAAGGACAGTCTCTTTAATAAATGGTGTCATCAAAACTGGACAACCACACGAAGTGAATGAAACTGTACCATTACACCATTAACTCAAAATGGATTTAAGACTGAATGTAAGACCTGAAACCATAAAACTCCTAGAAGAAAATATTAGGTGGTAAGATCCTTGACGTTGGTCTGGGCAATAATAGTTTGGACCTGACTCCTAAGGCAAGGGCACAAAATAAAAAATAAACAAATGGGACTACATCAAACTGAAAAGCTTCTGCTCTTTGAAGGAAACCATCAACAAAATGAAAAATCTACTTACTGAATGGGGGCAGATTTTTGCAAATCATATATCCAGTAAGGAGTTAATATCCAAAATATATAAGGAACTCACTCATACTACAAATCAATAAAGAAAAAGGCAATTTGATTTAAAAATAGGCAGGAGATTGGAATAGATATTTTTTCCAACAAAGATATACAAATGGTCAATGGACACATGGAAAAATGCTCAATATCACTAATCATCAGGAAAATGTAAATCAAAACCTCAATGAGATGTCACCTTACATCACCTCTGTCAGGATGGCTATTATCAAAAAGGCAAAAAATAGTAAGTATTGCTGAGGATGTGGAGAAAAAGGAACTTTCGTGTACTTTTGGTTGGAATGTAAATTGATGCAACTAGTATGGAAAACAGTATGAGGGTGCCTCAAGAAATTAAAAATAGAACTACTCTAAAATCCACCAATTCCACTTCTGGATATTTATTCAAAGAAAATGAAAACACTGATTTGAAAGTATATATGTACTTCTATGTTCATGGCAACATTATTTACAATAGCCAAGAGATGGAAACAACCTAAATGTCCATAGATTGATGAATGGATAAAGATGATGTGATATGTGTACATACATACATAATGGAGTACTACTCAGCCATAAATGAAATCTGCCATTTGTGGCAACATGGATGGACCTTGAGGGTATTATGCTAAGTGAAATAAGTCAGACAGAAAATGAAAAATATAGTATGATTTCATTTACACGGGTAATTTAAAAAATAAAACAAATGGACAAATGAAACAAAACGAAACTCATAGATACAGAGTACAGATTGGTTACCAAAGGAAGGGGGTCGTGGTATGTGTGAAATGGGTTAAGGTGATCAAAAGGTACAAATTTCCAGTTATAAAATAAGTAAATCATGAGGATATGATGTGCAGCATGGTGACTATAGTCAATAATACTGTATTACATATTTGAAAGTTGCTAAAAGAATAGATATAAAGGTTATCATGAGAAAAATAATGTTTCATACTTCTGCAAAGTGATGGAAAGTAACTAAACTTACTGTGGTAATCATTTTGCAGTATATACATATATAGAATCATTTTGTTGTACACCTGAGACTAATATGATGTTATATGTCAATTATACTTCATGAAAAAAGTTATTTTTCCTGAACACATA
This sequence comes from Potos flavus, assembly GCA_028534135.1. Lineage (NCBI taxonomy): Eukaryota > Metazoa > Chordata > Mammalia > Carnivora > Procyonidae > Potos > Potos flavus. The sequence continues at coordinate 46,060,400 of CM052889.1, read as the reverse complement.
TGAGGCATCTCCTGGAAACTCCCTAAAATAATTGGAAGATAAAGAAACTTTGAAATTATTTTGAAGCCTTATAGCAGTGAGTGTGAGTTTATTTCACCAACTTAATGGAACAATGTTCTGGCACCTACAGAATAGTGAAATAAATGTAGAAATTGGCATGAGAAGGAAACTAATCTTTGTAGGATACCTATTAAATACTAGGCAGTGGGCTATTATCTGAATTATGTCTCATTTTTTGTATAATAATTCTTCAAGTTAGTATCATTGCCCTCATTTTTCAGATGAGGAAATTGGGTCTCAGAGAGGTTATGGCATTCACGCAGGACCACCTAGGCAGTGTCTCTGAAAACGAGTGCAGAGTGGGTGTGTTTGACTCCAATGTCCACATTTAACACACTGCTGTTCATAACTTGTTAAAATATCTGAGCTTTTTGTTTTGTTTTTCCTTTTGTATATAGGGGAAGAAATATCAATAGTTATTTTAAGGCAGTTTAAAAATAATGCAAACTGTTTCCATGTCCCCTTACTTATTGAGGGATTTGCCTACTCTCAGTGTCACTGAATAGGTATATGAACATTGTTGTTATTCCTTCATTCATGGCATAATGGAGCTTTTACTGTGTTCTAGGCACTGAGGATGTAGTGATAAACAAAACAGATATAGCCTCTTCTGTTATGAAATGAACAAGTCACAGGAATGAAAGATATACCATAGTGAATATAGTCAGTAGTATTATAATAGCATAATATGGTGACAGATGGTAGCTACACTTGTGGTGAACCTGATCTAACATATAGAGTCGTTGAATCATTGTGTTTGTAGATCTGAAACAAATGTAACGTGTGTCAACTATACTCAGATTTTTATAAAGGAGACAGAGCCTCTCCCTTATATAGTTTGGAAATATTAAGCAAATTATCATATCAATAAAATATGTAATTAAGCATGGTGATAATCACTCTAAAGAAAGGTCAGGGGAAGCATGGAATAATAACAAGAGATGAGATTTAAGTGGAGAGGAAGGAAAGACTTCTTTATAATATTGATTTCTAAGAAAAGACCTGATAGATGGGTGGGGCCATTTAATTAAGCTTTGGGAAAACTCAGCTTCAGGCAAGCAGAGGGAAGAACACATAAGAAAGCACAGGAGAGAATAGACTTGACTTGTTTCAGGATCAGAGTGTAGGTCAGTGTGGTTGGAATGCAGCAAGCAGAGAGGAAATTTGAGGCTCCAGATGGAAGCAGGGCCCAAATTATTTGGGGATAAAGAAGTCCATGTTGAGGATTTAATATTTTATTCCAAGTTTAATGTACCTTGAAAGAACATTGAAGGCTATTGAACCAAGGAGGTAAATGGAGTATATGATCACACTGGCTGTTGCATGGAGAATGAATCAGAAGCAGTCAAGAGAGGAATCGGGTAGCAAGTTAGGAAGGAGACATTGGCAAGGAAGACTGACAAGGGATACCAGAAAGGGAGGAAGATAATGCAAACTGAAGAAGTCAACTCCTGAAAAAGGCAGGTGTGGTCTACTGCCAAAGGAAGGAGCAAAGGCAGGAAGGTGAGAGATGAAGCCATCTATGCCATATAAACTGAATAAGGATGGGGACACCTAGGTGGCTCAGTTAGTTAAGCGTCTGACTCTTGATATCGGCTCAGGTCATGATCTCAGAGTTGTGAGATCAAGCTGCCAGTTGAGCTCCGCACTCAGTAGGGAGTCTGCTTGAGATTCTCTTCCTCTCCCTCTGCCCCTCCCCCTACTTGCTCTCTCTCTTTCTCAAATAAATAAATAAATAAATAAATAAATAAATAAATAAATCTTTAAAAAAATAAATAAACTGAGTAAGGATAAAAGTGAAGACCATAGAGACTGGCAAGAGAAAATGAAGGGTTCCCTGTGGCTGGGGACTGCTAAATGAGATACACTTGAGCAAAAGGGGCAGGAAAATAGGTTATGGTCAGATTATTGATTTTGGTTGGCTGTGGTGTGTTCGTGTTGTGAAATTTTTGAAAGCAGATTGTTGAGGTAAAGCAGAAGAAAATATAACTGGAAATAAAGAGGTCAAAGAATTGACCTAAGAGCATTAGGAATGTCATCTATGTAGACATTAAGTTGTCTGAGATGATGGAGGGAGCTAAAGTCTTCAGTGGATGAGGGAGAATGGCCAGGAGTTCAATAGACTACATTGAAAATAAAGAAAAGATAATATTGCCAAATGGTAAGCTCAGGAGAGGAGGGACTTTGCATTGAAAGGGGAAATGATGAGCTGGAAGAAGCAGTGGGAGTACAGGAGATACTGATTATAAACACAGTGAGAGATAAGAGGAAAAACAGCCATCATTTTAGAGGGTCTAGGAGAGGCAGTGCCCTCAAGGGACAGCTAAGATTCAATTAACCCAAGTGGGTAGTGAGGAAGAGATTGAAGATGCAGAGGGGTCTTTGGTCATATACTAGATCCCTGAAAGGGAGAGAATCTTAGATAGAATAGAAAGGAAACACAGAATTGCAGTGTGTAGTCAAATGGTGGTAAGAGCCAAGCAAGAAGGGTCTTTTGCTAATTGCACATGGGTGTTAGTGTGAGTGTGTGTGAACCATCCAGTACTCTGTGCTGGGTTGCCAACCCTGAAGTTTGAGTGAGTGCACCTGTTGGCTGTAGTTATAACTCCAGTTGTCTCCGGCAGACCTCTCAGTTTGAGAGTAAAAGAAGTCAATGAAAGCTGTTTCTGGTTGCTGTCTGTTCTTTGAAAACTAACCTAAATCTCTCCTCCTGGTCCCATAGGGAAAGCTACATTCTATTAATTTTTCAGTGTAAAGGAAGTAGAAGAACAATGTAAAAATAATACTATTCTATTCAGAGCACTTATAGAGAAAAGAAATTAACTTTTTAAGCTGTGAGAAAATGTACAAGAAAACTGAACATGTAATTAGAGGCATGGTGAACACTTAGTTACAGATCTCAAGTTTATTTTACCAGTTCTTCTGGATCATAATTATAGAACATTTTGTTTCAGCCTAGGAGACAGCTACTACATTCATCCCAACAACATAAAATGTAGTTTTCATAAGGTGCCATATATACAAATATATACACACTTCATCTGACTCAAAAGGAGTGTCATAGTTTAGGAAATAATTTTCAGGAATGATTAAAAAATAGTCCCAGGGATAGATAAGAACATTTCTAAATAAACCTCAGGGTAATTTGATAAACATTTTGCTCACAAACTGCTCTTTTATTGTCTAAAATAAAGAAATTACATGGAAAAGATGAATTGTAGTTTTTAAGGCAAGAGAAAATTGACCTCATCTATCACTACGCCACCTTGCAGGAGAACAGGAATTCCAGATACTTTGGAATAATGGGCCAGAGGTGAGAGAATGCACAGCATGTTCAATGGACTAGAAGTCATTTGCAGAATAAGAGCAAAAGTTCAAGTTGAGAGAACAAAGTGAGTGAGAGGTTAGGCTGGATAAATAGGTGGGAGTGCATCATGACAACTTTCTGTTTCTTGCTGAGAAGTTAGACTTATTATGAGGACAATGAGGTCTAACTGATGGCTACTAGGCAAAGGACTGGCATGGCCAGAAATATATCTTAAAAATATCTGTGTAATAGCTGTGTGGAAGATGGTGTGGAGGGGGACTAGGAAGAAGACTGGTTAAGATATAGTAACTGGGGGAAGAAATGATGAGGGCCTAAACAAAACAAGGGTGGTGGAGGAGGGACAGAAATTTGAGACAGATTTGGTAAGTTTTGAGGATGGCCCCACCACTTGTCTAAGGACCAGAGACTCAAGTCAAGTGCAGAAGACGTTTGATCCCCGAGTCTTTCCTCCTTCTTATTATCTTGCTAAGTTATCCCTTCCCCTTAAAAAAATTTTTTTTTAGATGTTGAGTTTGATAAGTTCTTTATATATTTTGGTTACTAACCCTTTATCATATATGTCATTGGCAAATATTGGCAAAAAAATTTGGCAAGTATTGGCAAAAAAAATTCTCCCATTATGTAGGCTGCCGACATAATGTTGATTGTTTCCTTAACTGTGCAGAAGCTTTTTATCTTGATGAAGTCCCAACAATTCATTTTTGCTTTTGTTTCCCTTGCCCCTGGGGACATGTCTAGTAAGAAGTTGCTATGGCTGATGTTAGAGAGGTTGCTGCCTCTAGGAAATTTGGTGGTTTGTCTCTAGGATTTTGATGGTTTCTTGTTACAAACTGGTGCAGCCACTCTGGAAAACAATATGGAGTTTCCTCAAAAAGTTAAAAATAGAACTATCTTACGATCCAGCAATTGCAGTACTTGGTATTTACCAAAGGGTACAAAAATACTGATTCGTAGGTATACATGCACCCCGATGTTTATAGCATCATTGTCAACAATAGCCAAATTATGGAAAAGGCCCAAATGTCCATAGACTGATGAATGGTTAAAGAAGATGTGGGTTGAGGAGTTAAGATGGCAGAGTAGTAGGTGGATCCTGGGTTTCCTTCATCCCTCAAACACAGCTGGATTGATGTCAGATTATTTGGAATACCTAGGAAGTTGATCTGAGGATTGGGAGAATGATCTGCACAGGTGGAGGGGGAGAGCATGGTAGGTGTGAGGTGTATGGATGCGAACTGGGGGAGAGAAAAGTCTCATTGCTGCAGAGGGCAGGGAGCCCTTTCCGTGGAGAGAGAAAAGGGAGAGACAGAAAGGGGAAGAGAAAGTGGCGTGTTGGTTTCATGTAAGAAAAACACTTCCCTAAGACCACTGACTAGGGAGCAGAGGGAACTGAGTGTTGCAAGTTTTAGCAAGCAGTTGTAGAGCTCAAATTCTGAGGTTTTAGAGGTCTGAGACATTTGCCAGAGTTGAGCTGGAACATGTGCTCCTGGGGGAAAGGAGGGCACAGGCCTGGGAGCAGACAGTCTGGTGTAAGGATCCCCTGGATTTCACTGGGAGAGAACACTACCCTTCCTGGAGTATATATGGAAGAGGGTATATTGCCTCTCCAAGGACAAAAGATTTTGCAGGCACCATTGAGTGGCTGTTCATTGGCAGGGGACAGAGGTGCTCAGAGGGCAAATAACCTGGTTGCTGCTTTTTGCTGTGCTTCAGCATATGATCTGGGCATTGTGCAGATGTGTGACTATTTTTCTGGGATGTGTCTGGCACAGACACAGCACGATGAGGCTGTTCTCTGGAGGAGGGGATGGGTCCGTGCCATGCCCGATCCTTTAAGATTTGAAGTTTTGAAGTTTTGAATCCCAGCCACGTGCCAGAGATAAAACACAGGAGAGCTAATGGTGCGGGACACACCAAAAGACCCAGGCACAGATAGGGTGAGGTCAGAGCCCTGACGGAAGCCTGGGACACAAGAGGGGAGGTTGTTTCTGTGAGGGCCACCTGAACAGCGACAGGCACAAGATCTACTCTCCAGAGAAGGAGAGAGAGTGTGGTGGCGCCATTTCCCCCATTGCCGTCAACAGGGTCAGACTTCAGTAAGCAGCACAGTGTCCCCAGTGGAGGTGGGAGCTGCTTACACCAAACCCCACCCCTCTGTGCCTTGCAAGTGCATGGTTACTAGGGCAAGTCTGACTGTGAGCCAGCACAGCTGGTGTCTCCCCCAGAAGACCAGCACAGGAACCCCCTATGCACCAAGTCTACTGATCATAGAGTGCTCCAAAGTCTTAGCTTCAGGCCTGGTGGAAATATGACCAGGCTTATTTTTTTTTTCCTTTGGAATTAGGTTTATAGTCTTTTCTTTGTTTATTTGTGTTTTGGTTTCCTTTTCCTTTTCTTTTCTTTTTCTTTCTTTCTTTCTTTCTTTTTAAAAAAATTTTTTAAATCAAGCTTCTTTCCCCCCCTTTTTCTTTTGAATCAGGCTTAAAGTTTTTTGTTTGTTTTTGTTCCTTTTCCTTTTTTGGGGGGGAGGGGATGGATTAGACTTTTTTTCAGTCTTTCTATTTTTCCAGGCTTATTTTAACAAACAGATTAAAGCATACCTAGTTAAAGGTCCAAACCCTCCCCACTCTAAGCAATGTGGAACTCTGGAGGACTGACCTGTGGGAAAGAGCAGCCAAAATGTAACAGCAAAGGGCATTCAGCATACAACAGAAACACTTCCTGAAGCACTAGGCCCTGGACAGTATATAAGTCCTTCTTAATATAGCATTACTCTCAGGAACAGGAAACATACAAAATGACAGGAGAGAGGAATTCTCCCCAAAAGAAAGATAAAGAAGAAATCACAACCGGGGATTTTCTTAAAACAGCAATATATGTGAACAAGAATTTAGAGCAACAGTCATAAGAATACTTGTGGGGCTTGAAAGAAGCTTAGAAAAGACCAGAGAAACCCTTGCTGCAGAGATAAAAGATCTAAAAACTAGTCAGGCCAGAATAAAAAATGCTATCACTGATATACAAAACTGACTGGATGTAATCACGATAAGGATGGAAGAAGCAGAGGAATGAATAGGTGATGTAGATGATAAAATTATGGAAGTGACAAAGCAGATACAAGTCGTGCAGCACATAAAATTGACCCCTTAGCAAGGAGCTACTCTGAATTTTGCCCAAAATAGTACATTTTTGTACCTGTTGTTTTAAATGGAGATCTGTTCTGAAGCTCTGCCATCCTTAGCAAGGTTAACTTTTTGAAAGAGCAGAGCCAGACTAACTCCATTTTGTGCTGCACCCGCCACCCCTGCCCTTGAGTTAGTTAAGTCAGGCAATAGGAATGCGGAACCCGCTGACCCCGCGCACCATATAAGGTAAAAAGACACTCAATTGGCCCTCTGCGTATGGCCTAATATCACCTTACAACTTTCTACATGTTTGTTACAATCTTATGGGCCGAAAACCCCTACAAAACTGCTGCGCCTTCTGAAACCAGGACTCTTTGTTCTCCTTCACGCCGCTGCGCCGGTGGGGGTGGAGAGCAGGGAGCCCAAGCTAGCTTGAATAAAGGCTCTTTGCTCTTGCATTGGACTCGGCTCCCTGATGGCCTTTGGGGATCTAAAAATCTGGGCATAACACTTTTTAAGATCTTAAATGTTTTAAAGCTTCTTATAAAATTAGAAAATACTTCAAACAGAGGAACTAGGAATACAAAAAAGCTAAGTAACAAATGCTTACATCAATTTTTATATAGTCAGGAAAAATTAGAGAAACAAAATGGCCCTAAATATAGACTATTTGGACAAATTATTGCACAACCATTTGATGTGGTATCGTGCCACCATTATGACAATATGGGGAATGCTTATGTTATTATATAAAGTAAACAAAAAACAGAATAGAAAACTAATTATAAAATATGTTCCTTACTATGTAAAATATTCATAAAAACTGCTTGGAAGGAAATATAGCAAAACACTAGGAATAATTGTTTTCTTCCTTAATGATAACGTCACATTTTTAAAAGTTTTTATCATGAACAAGTGTTTTACTTTTTTAAAGTAGATGCTTAAGACATACAAAAGTGTAGAGAATGATATAAAATAATAGACCGCCTTGTATATATATGTAATTTTGCATGCTAACTTCTTGAATCTCATTTGCTTAGATATTTTCAGTTTTTTGTTTTATTTTGTTTTTTGAGAAAAAGCATCTCTGTCTTTTTTTCCTGGAAGTAATCACTATTCTGAGGTTTGTGAGTTTTATATTTTCATTACATGTGTAAGCATCCATAAACAACATATAGTATTATGTGTATTTTAAGCTTATCCATGAAATAGTGGTATACATATCATTCTGCAATTTGTTTGCTCACCTATATTTTTAAGATTTATTCATGATGATATATGGGGTGCCTAGCTGGCTCAGTCAGTAGAGAATATGACTCTTGACTCAGGGTTATGGGTTCAAGTCCCACGTTGGGTGTAAAGATTACTTAAAAAATATAAAAAATCTGGAGTCCTGGGGTTGAGCCCCGCGTTGGGCTCCCTGCTCAGTGGGGAGCCTGCTTCTCACTCTCCCTCTACTTGGGATAATTGTCATGGAAAATGCCAAAACAATTATTAAAATGATGGGAAAATACTCAGCTTTGAGCCTAGGCTAAAACACTGTGTGCATCCATTTTAAAGGGGATAAAAAGTTGCATTAAAGGTTATCTCTTAAACAGGAACAATTGCTATCACACCTATACGTTGCTTTAAGAACAAAAGTTTTCAACAGAGCAGACACCCTGGGCTGTAAGGAAAATACTATCACCTGGGAGTTTCTTATTCATTTCTTTTTATAAATAATGTTATTTCTGTAGTCCGTGATCCTCCTCCTTGCACTTACCACAGTTTATAAATGTAAAGGCAGACGTCTATATCCTTAATATAAGAGGTTTTACCAAAGTCAAATAAATAAATAAATAAATAAATAAATAAATACATAAAATCTTTGGAAAAAAATTAAAACAAATCTTTTAAAAATGCTATTTAGGATTCCATTGTCTTGATACACAATCATTTATCTATTCATCCTCCCAGTAATTCTCCAAGTGGTGTACTTTTCAAATTTGTTTTAAATTTTTTTGTCTTATAAAATGCTGTAATTAATATTCTTAAAAGTCTTGTACATATTTGAGTGTCTCTCTAGGGTACACCTACAAGTGGTATCATTGGGTTTAAAAATATTTATAACTTAACTTGGATTTTACTGAATTACTCTCCAATTTTTACTCCCAACAGCTGAATACATGAATTACTGTTTCCCGACATTCTTGTCAACGCTTGATACAGATAAATATTGCCAAATAGAAAATAGAAAAGAACATTTTTTAAGCGTTTTTATTTGCCTTTCCCTGTTTATTAGACTTTTAGGATTTACTTTGATGTGAATTGTCTCTGCTGATTTTTCTATTAGGTCATTTGTTCATTTCCTAATTGTTTTTAAGCATTCGCAATAGAGCTGGGATACCAATTCTTTGCCCTTGTATGTGTTGCAAATTTATTTTCCCAGTCTGTACATTGTCTTTGTTTCTTTTAAGTTACTTTTAAGTTGTTTTAAGTTTCTTTTGATGAACAGAAGTTTTAAATTTTAATATAGTAAAATGTGTTCACATTTTCTTTATAAGCTTATACCTTTTGTGTCTTGTTTAAAATATATGTCACTATCCTCAGATCATAAATATAGTCAATATTTTCTTTTAAAAGAATTTATTTTTTTCATGCTGTGATGTAGAAATCTAAGTTTACCTATTCCTTTTATAGCTAACCATTATTCTGACATGATTTATTAAGTAGTCTGTTGCTTCCATACTATGCGATGCTATCTATCTTATGTTGACTTTTCAAATATAAGTTGGGGTTTTTTTCTTGCCTTTGTTGTATTTGTCTGTTTGATTATTCTTGTACTACTACAACACTATCATACTTATTACAACTTTATACTATGTTGGTATTTGTTAGAGCAGGTCTGTTTACCTTAATTTTCTTCTTAATAATTATTTTGCTACACTGGACATTTCATTCTCTCTTATACATTTTATTATCACCATATAAAGTTCTTTAAATAATGATTTGAAATTTAGATTGGATTTTTGTGGATTTATAGATTAATTTTGGAAAGATTAACATGTTTAAAATACTGAGTTTTTCCATCTAGGAATGGTTTATTTCATCATTTAATTAGGTCTTTTATACTCTAACATTTTGATTCTTTATACATCTTTTTATTAGATTTTTTCCTGTTATTGTGTGTTTGTATGTATACAATATTACTACAAAACTGCATTTTATAAATGGAAGTCTCTGGTCTATAGGAATTCTTTATTTTTTATGTATTAATGTTTTCACAACCTTGTTGATCTCTTTTATTGTAAGTTGATCTATTGATTCTCTTGGGTCTTCTATATAAAAAGCCATGTCCTTGAGAAATAATGGCCAATATGTTTCCCTCTTTTCCACTTACATTTCTGATTTCCTTTTTCTTGTGTATTGATATGTCAGAGACTGCTATCTACAAATTTCTTTCATCCCTTCTTTCTTAAAAGTGGGAATTAAATAACCCAAGGTAAAAAAACCCTAAATTTTGCAGCCTCCCTTATCTTTAGGGATAGCTATTGAAAAGTATATAGAAGTAATTGGGTTGAACTTCATGAAAATTCTTTAAGGGACAAAATGACTCCTACTTTAAGTACATCCTTTTGCTTTTATCCTGTCTTGCTTTATGATGCTTGGAACATGGATAGGATGTTTGGAGCTCCAGTCTCCATTTTGGGATCATGAAGTACCTCTGAGGATGTAAGCAAATGTTGAGAATGGGAGAACAGAATGAAAGAGGAACTTGGGTCATGATGAATTTATACAGTTGCAATTTTAGATCAGCACTGACTACATCAGGATTTCTTTCAAGCAAGAAAAAAACCCTACTATTTTGTTTAAGGCACTATTATTTATGTTTTCTATAATATACAGCCAAATTTAATTATAAATGTACATAGTACTGTGTCTTCAGTAGCATTTTGGTAGAAGTCATAGATAAAGTATTGTCTTTTTCTTAAGTTTAGGAGAAAATGCTTCCAGGTTTCACTATGAAGTTTGTTGTTTGCTGTAAGTTTTTTGTAGAGACCTTTTCAACATGTTTCCATTCTTTTCCTGGTTCTCTAATAGTTTTTATTATGAATGGTTATTGAATTTTGTTGACTGCTTTTTTTTCTGTGTCATATCATAAAGATGATAAAATAAGTTATACCTTTTTATCCACTAATGTGATGATTTACATTAATAGAATTTTCTAATAAATTATCTTTCTAATATGTTTTTTCACTTCTGGGATAAACTCTGGTTAGTTACAATAAACTCTCTTTCAGTGTTCTATTTTACTTTTAAAAATATATTGCTTAATTTGATTTGCAAATAGTTCTGAATTATTCATATAATCTTATCTGTAAAACTGCCTTGGCCAGGGATCTTTTTGTGGGTAAAGTTCAAATTATTTTTGAGTTGTAGATAAGATTCAAATTCCTTAGTGGTTATACATTTTTTCATTTTCTATTTCTGCATGAGATAATTTTGCTATTTTTATATTTTTTGAAAATTTCATATTTCTAACTTTTCATATTTTTAATATAAAGTTGTTCCTTATAGTGTTTAATTATTTTTTTATTTATATTTTTATCTATACCATGTTCACTGTTGTTATTTTTTATTTGTGCCTTCTCTACATTTATTTTGGGAGACATCTCACAGGCATCTTCATTTTCCTTAGTCTTTTTATTTTTAAAACATCTTTCCAATTTCATTGAGAAATAATTGACATGCAACACTGTATAAGTTTAAAGGGTCCAGCATGATGGTTTGACTTACATATATTGTGAAGTGATTACCACAATAGGTTCAGCTAACATTCTTCTTTTCATGTAGATACAATAAAAAGAGAAGAAAGGAGAAAAAATAAAGGAAAACAATTTTTTCCTTGTGATGACAACTCTTATGATTAATTCTCTTAAAAACGTTCCTACTGCCGTGTTAGTTGTAGTTATCAGGTTGTACGTCACACCTCTAGTACTTATTTGTCTTATAACTGGAAGATTGTATCATTTTACCATCTTTCTCTGATTTCATCTGCCCCGTCCTCTGCTTCTGGTAACCACAAGTCTGATCTTTTTTCTATGTGTTTCTCTTTGTTCTTTTGCTTGTTTGCTTTTGGTTTCACATATATGTGAGATCACACATGTATGTATTTGTCTTTCTATGTCTGACTTATTTCACTTAGCATAATGCCTTTTTTTTTTTTTTAAAGATTTTATTTATTTATTTGACAGAGAGATCACAAGCAGGCAGAGAGGCAGTCAGAGAGAGAGAGGGGGAAACAGGCTCCCCGCTGAGCAGAGAGCCTGATGCGGGGCTCGATCCCAGGACCCTGAGATCATGACCTGAGCTGAAGGCAGAGGCTTTAACCCACTGAGCCACCCAGGCACTCCCATAATGCCTTTAAAGTCTATCCATTTGTGGCAATTGGTAGGATTTCCTCACTTTTTATGGCTGGATAATATTCTATTGTATATGGATACCACAATTTCTTTATCCATTCATTTACTAATGAACACTTAGGGATCTTGATGTCCATTTTTCTCCCCAGATTTGGGAAGTTTTCAGCCATTATTGCTTCAAGTATACCTTCTGACCTTTTCTCTTTCTCTTCTCCTCTGGAATTCCCATAATGCGACTATTGCTTCTTGTCATTGTGTCCTATAATTCCTGTAGGTTTTCTTCACTCTTTTTCTTTTTCTTTTTTTTCCTACTGACTGGATAATTTCCAATGTTCTTTCCTCTAGGTCACTAATCTTTGGCATGGTTGAGTCTACTTTTGAAATTATTGAATTCTTAAGTTCAGTTATTATATTTTTTTAATGTAACTTGTGTTGTATTATAAGGAATGGATAATGAGCAAATAAACATGATAATTTGAGAAAATGTTAAATTTTCAGAAAGTAATGAAATAGAATGATTTGACAGAGTTGGACTTGATTGAGTATGGTAATGCTACCTGAAATAGGACAGCCAAGGAAGGCTATCTGAAGGGATCATATTTAGACCAAAAATGAATGAAAAGCTGCCATATATAATTATTTTTTGAGAGATTTTTATTTATTATTTATTTATTTGTTTATTATGTTCAGTTAGCCACTGTATAGTATATTATTAGTTTTCAATATAGTGTTTAATGATTCATTAGTTGCATATAACACCCAGTGCTCATCACAAGATATACCCTCCTTATTTTTTAACTGTAGGATTTCCTTTTTTTTTTTTTAATGATTGTTATTTCCTTGATGAACTTCTCATTTTGTTCATGCATTATTGTCCTAATTTTGTTTAGTTGTCTGTGTTTTCTCATAGTTCACTAGACTTCCTTAAGAGGAGTATCCTGAATTCTTTGTCTGACAATTCATAGATCTCCATTTCTTTAGGGTTAGTTATTGGAACTTTATTAGTTTCCTTTGGGTGTCATATTTACCTGATTTTTTGTGATCCTTGATTCCTCATATTGGTATCTGCACATTTGAGTAATTACACTACTTTTCCAGACTTTACAGATTTTCTTTGGCAGAGAGAGTTCTTCAGTCATTTCAGTCAGGGTTTCTGGGTGAGTCTGTTGGTAAAGTCCTTAAACAGGTAGAACCTGCTGTTATCATCTAATTTGGGGCAAGGCAACTGTCTAAGCTTTGAGGACAAGGGTGGGTGGGTGTGCCACTGATTGAGAAGAGTTGGACAAGGCTGCTGTCTTGGTGTCATTGTGATGTAGTGTTAGGCTACTATTGACATACTGACAATACATCAGAAGGAGGATTTTCTGCTTCTGGACCACTGTTGACCAAGGGTAACTGAAATAGCAGAAAGTAAAACCATGGATGAGGGGGGATTGCTGTTTTAGGTAATTAAGATAATCAAGACCCATGTTCCAAAATAGCATATATTGAATAGATACCAGATTTTGGTCCAGTTTCTGCTCTTAGACATGTGAAGGAAAAGGCAGCTCTACTCTGAATTTCTTAGGGAACCACAGTACTATTTTCCATAATGGCTGTACCAATTTACATTCCCATCAACAGGGCACACGGGTTCCCTTTCCTTTGCACCCTTGCCAATACTTGTTATCTCTTGTCTTTTTGATAATGGTCATTCTGACAGGTGTAAGATGATATTTCATTGTCGTTTTGATTTGCATTTTCTTAACACTTACTGATGTTGAGCACCTTTCCTGTTTACTGTTTATATATTTCCTTTGGAAAAAATATCTATTCAGTTCCTCTGACCATTCTTTAATCAGATTGTTTGATTTTTTTGCCTTGAGTTGCAGGAGTTCTTTACATATTTTGGATATTAACCCCTTATCAAATGTATGATAGAGAAACTGACATTTTGCAACTCAGTACATGCCTACATTTGGGTTTTATTTTGATTTCTTTAAAGTCCTTGCTATTTGCCTAATTTTCCTTTAATATTTGACTTAGCCAATGAAATAAGAATTGATCTAATTGATTTACTCTAATGTAATTGTATTGGAAGAAGTAAGAATTTTTGAAATTCTGGTGCATAAAAATAATTCAGGAATATTGTTTTTAGTGATGCCATAAAAGCATAATACTAGGAACTTTGTCCCTGAATGAGATAGATATAGACTAACCCAGGCTCTGCCATTTTACTATGACAATTTCACATCACATACTATTTATGCTGCTTGTGATTTTCTGAAAGAGATACTAGTAAGAATTGCAAATTAACGTGCTTAGCATTTTACTCAAAAGTAATGATTTCGTTCTTCACCTTTATTTATAATCACTGCAGAGTTCTTAAAGGGAACAAGATGGGGAGCTTTCACTAAATTGGTGAAGCTAATTAGAGTACTTTCTAGACGAGTATGAGATAAGAGGAAGAAACTAGGAATCACAAGCTCAAAGTCTTTTAATATTCATTTATAATTATGTGTATGCTAGACCCAGAAATTCATAGGAAAATATTTATCCGTTTTATTTATTTATTTTTTATTACGTTATGTTAGTCACCATACAGTATATCATTAGTTTTTGATGTAGTGTTCCAAGAAAACATTTGTTATTCTAGTCTTAGTTTTAATTAAAATTTTAAGTAAATGTGACCTTTTATTGCATGCAAGTCAGTTTTTACTTAACCTTTTGTTCTTTCATTCAACAAATCTATTTCTATCTATCATTCTGCCTCTACTAGGCATTGAATTGAAATACAATGAAACATAATATGTGGTTCCTTTGATCAATGCCTTGCTATTTTATACTTTTGCTTGCCTAGATTTTTGTACGTAGGTCATCTTTAAAATGGTTTATCTCTGGTTTGAATTTGTGAACTGCAAATGCACCCAACAATCTGATCATGTGTGGTGTTTCTGCACATGTGAATAAATGAGGATTAACTTCATGTTACCTACTTTAGTCAGATCCCTTGCAGATCTGAAGCTAAATTGCAGAAGTGGATGGGTGATACATCAATATAGTGTGATGCTTTACTCATATTTCTTTGTCTTCAATATTTAGAGTCCTGAGTATTTGAGAAATAATGTAAATTATGAAAAATATTAGTAATTTTTCTAAGATTATTTTTGGTAAACTTGTAGGCTTAAGTCCATTTAATGCAATTAGGAGGAAGAAATTGCAATTATTTTGCTGGATTTCTAAAAGCTTTGCAAAAGATGGTATACTAGATGGAATTCAAAGCATTGAAATGTAATTGTTTAATTGAAATTGATAGTCTGAAGAGAGTACTGTATGGTGATTTTAGGCTCTGAGAAACAAAAGACTCATTGTCTCAAATGAAGTTATTCCATTAAATAGGTCTTTTGACTTTAGCTTTTAGAAGCAGAACCAGAAAGATATTTTTTTTAAAAAAACAAGGGAAGAATGATAACTCAGAGGAAGAGCAAAACATAAGTAAAAATAATAATGAATTAAGTAGGAGAGGAAATTATTACCTGAAAACATTAACCATAAAAAGTTTAGCTGGCATTTCTCACAAAAGTTTCAGTGTTGGGTACAAAAGAAAACATATTTAGCTGTGGATTTCAAATCAGAGAGGAATCATCAAATCTAAAAGTGGTATTTCTTAAAATGTTTCCATTCACTTAGCAAATATTTATTAAATATTACCATTTGTCAGGCTCTACGTAAAGCAGTTCTTCTCCTAAGGAGCTGCTAAGGGCAGTTTTAGGTTCACAGAAAAATTTAGCAGACCCTATAGAGAGGTCCTATTCATTCTCTGCCTCCCCCCACGTCAACATGGCTCACCAGAGTGATACATTTCATAGCTGATGAACCTGCATTGACACATCATTATAACCCAGACCCAGAGTTGGCAGTTTACCTTAAGGTTTGCTTTGGTGCTGTACATTTTATGGGTTTTGAGAAAAGTATAAGGTTACAGTATCATGCACAATAGTTTCACTGCTCTAAAAATCCTCTGCGCTTCGCTTCTTCACCTCTCCCTCCCCCTTATACTCTTATGTTTTAAGTCATATTATATGTCAGTGCGTGGTTAAAAATTCCATTTATGCTGAAAATTTGGATGTGCATTAAAATATGCAGAGAATATACTTGAAAGCTAAACACTAATGCATATTTACCAAGGTCAAGAGCTTCATATAGATTGTTATTGCTCATGTTATAGTGCACATTTTAGTAACAAGTTATCAAGGTTGAAGCTTCGCTGCTACGGAAGTTCCCCATCGTAATTAAGTTCATTCCTGAAGTCTTTCAGGAAGTCATCAGGAGTAGAAAATATATGTAAATAGTGCTTTATCAGGTGAACAGACAAACATATATCAACCTATAGGATAGATTATTTCTATTTTAGCACAATACATTATTTCCTTTTTAATTTGTCACAATGAAAACTTACCTGGTATCCAGGGCCAAAGATCTTTGATTTGAAAGTCATCACTTGCATTTGGATCTAATCATTTTGGGACGTGTATGTGTGTGTGCATGTGTGTGTGTATGTGTGTACGTGCATGTTCAGTAAATTTTTAGCATCTGAGATCAAAATAAGAAAGAAGTAAACCAGCTGGGGAGTGGGCAGGAAAAGATGGCAATGGATTTATTTTTTAATGATAAAAAAAAGAGCAGTAAAGAGATGACAGAACCAAATGGGGGAGAGAAAAATAAGTTAGTAGAGAGGCAATACACAGGTGCAGGAGGAATCAGGTCATTTGGAGAAATGCAGTGAAAAGTGGCTAATGGCATCAGGGTCCTCATGGCAAAAACAACTTCTTTTTTCTCTGATGGGGACCTGAAGAGCCTAGAGCAGTGATGCATGTCTGTGTTGCTATTACTCGCTGACTTTTCCCCCTGGCTGAGAAATAGAGGATTCTCTACTCATTACTTTATTTGGATTTTAACCAAGGCCAGGAATCTATTACTTTATATAGGGTGTTTGATTTTTTTTTTAGCTTCCCCTCCCCTGCTTATAAAGATTGTTATTGTTTCACTTTAAGCTAATTAGTCCAGGGTTCCTGATTTAGGCATCTCACTAGGAAAACCTTTGAAAACCTTTCCCAGGTGGGCAGACAGGTTTGATGGATTAAATGTCAAATTGCAGTCTATTGATGTTTATGGAATAAACTGGTCTTCAATAATAAATGTTTTCTGGGAGGTGAGAAAAGTGCATGAAGGATAAGAAACCACGGAACTCAAGTGTTAACATTGATCTTGCCACATCTTCACATAATATGTTTTAGAGAATATTTTTATTTCTCATAACTAAAGTGAAGTTTTTGGGTCCATTTTCAAATTTGTACAAACCACACTCCTTATTCGTTTCCTGATTTGGGAAAAAAAAAGTTCCAGCAAAGAAGATAAATTAGATAACTAAGATCCATTGCTATGATGCTATTTGCATGACCTTTTTTTGGTGGGATGAGGGGTAAAACATTGTTTGACAATATATGTTGAATATTCTTTTATAACAATATAGCTTTTATTAGAATAGCAAGAAATAGTAAATGATTTAGGGCTTCTGAAAGGGTCTATTGGATTCTTACAAGGGTTTGGCAAATAAATGGCATTCATGAATAATTGCACTCTGAACATATGGTTTTTGAGTTTATTGCTATTCCATTTTCTTGATATCTCTTTGACTTTTAGCCAACTACCTGCATTTTTATTGCTCACTTTGGAGACTTTGTTTCTCATTTCAACCATTATTGGCACAAATGCAAAGAACATATGAGGAGGTGGGGAAGAAAGAGAAAACGTAAGAGAATGACAATTCAAATAAAACATGCCATGATCTAATTCTGCACTAGAATTAAGTTGGGTTATATGAACTGACAATTTCTAAAACTGTTTCTGTGGGAGCGTGTATCCTGCGTTCCAAACAAATAAACTACAGATAGGATTTGGAGTGTGGTAATGGTGATGGGGGCAGGGTTTGGTTTTTGTGAGGATGGGTGGCTCCTCTTATATTATTATTACTATCAAGGCACCCGTCACACTGTCTAGTGATCGTTTACTTGATACTACACTTCATTAGACTGTTAGCAACAGGGCTGTCTTGTTTTTTATGTCTTTGATGCCCTGTAGAGTGCCTGACACACAGTAGGAATGAATACTTGTTTCCTGAACGAATGAATGACAGGAGCAGAAAAATCTCTGCATCTAAAACAGTCATAAAAATAATAGCAATAATAATGCTAATCATAAAGCTAACAGCTAATACTCATTGAGAGTTAACTATGGGCCTGCAAACTCTTTGAAGTAGTTTTATGTATTAACTCACTTAATCCTCACAATAGTTAAATACTATCATTATACCAGTTTTATAGATGAGGAAGCCAAGGCAGAGAGAGCTGCTAAGCAGTTCACACAAGATGTCTCAGCTAAAAAAAAAAAAAAAAAAAAAAAAGAATAGTGCTGGAACTGGGATTTGAATCTCAAACATCTAGCTCCAGAGATCATGCTTATTTATCACCACTATAAGCTATAAGCTCAGCTCCTCCCCGCTCCCAGCCCATTTGTTTCAGGTGCTTGTGTTACAAGCAGACTCTACTCGTGTGGTGAGCTATGGTCAAGGCTGCAATGGAGCTGACATAAAGATGAATGAAACATGGGCAAAGGTAATTTGGCTTGGGAAGAATTTCAGTCATGTGGTAGAAGGGAGACCTGGATGTAAGCAGCAAACTGTGGGGCTGCATTCCCCTGACTTGGTTGATTTCTCCCTGTAGCCAGGCTTCAATGACCATGGACATTCCTGTGAGACTCTGGGAGAAACTAGGGAGACAACAGAGGCCCTATATAATCTTTGCACCATTTCTCTGCTAATTTGGAAATAAGCTGAAGTGAAAGCCACTTTCAACTGAATTTAAGTTATCATCATCCCTAGTCTTCTATCTTGGACCAGGTTCTGTGTTATGGTCAACTCTTTTCTGGGCAATTAACTTAATACCTATCCCTTGTTTCCCTCATTTGTAAAATAGAGATAATATACTCTCTACCTCACAGGATTATTGTTGAGATTAAATGGGTTAGTATATATAAACCTTTAGAAAATTGCTTGGCATATCATAGTAAGTGCTCAAAAAATATTAGCTCTTATTCCTATACAACTTTATATGCTTGAAACTTCAATTTAACTGAATTTTTAGCACTTGGATAATCCCAGTTCAACTAAAGTCATAGGAAAATTGTGATCTGAAAGTCACATTATCAGTTTACTCTGCCCTGAGCTGGGAAAAAAGCGAAGGAACAAAGCACTAGATTTTACGATAGAGAAACTGAGGCCTAGTAAGATCAGTGGACTTGTTAGACATCATACAGATAATCAATGCACAATTACTGATCAAGCCTGATAAAGAATTCTTAGGTGGTTACTCTAATTGGAGTGTGCTTGTAGCATGTGTGTATTGTGTTAGAATGAATGGTAATAAGCATGGTGAGATTCTGGAAGAAAGACTTTCTGAGAAGACCCATGACCTATTTTCACGTCCCAGATGACATGTAGCCCAGATTTTTCTCATGACTTTTACCTACACTTTATGGCAAAATTAAACTCTGTATACCTTATGGAACTCACTGGTTGATGAGTACTAATAAAATGCTTTCTATCTGATGCACAGGGAGAAATGATTTGTATGACCTATTCCGTCTCAGTCTCCAGAGTGTTTTTTTTTTTTTTTTTTGACTGAACTTCTTTCAGAGAAAAGGAAATCTCATTTTACCAGAGATTTGCCATTTGGTTTCCATGCAGTGAAAGGCTGGGAGCCATAGAGTCTCTTGAGTTCCAAGAGATCTTAGGGACCAGCTGCTCTAAATCTTATACTTGACTGATAAAAGAGGTCAGAGCGCTTGAGGAATTTGAGCAAAGTTATACAGCTGGTGGGAGAGGAGAGGTGGCAGCCTTGGCCTGGTTTGGTCCCAAGTCCCATTGCCTCTGCTACTCTTGCTCCTGTTGCCTGAGAATGATTCTATGTGAAGACTGATTGGGAGATTGTCCAAATGACCATGACGGTTGTGTCTAAGGATCATCCTGACAGCTACGTGGGATTCCAGACACTTCCTTTTTCATCACTCCTTACCTTGGAATTTAGCACCTTTAATTGACCAAATATTTGGAAATTAAAGAATTTTTTAAAAATTTTCTCAAAATGGGTAGTTTAAATAGTAGTTGCAGTTTCTAAGAGAGTTAGTTACATTTTGGACTTTTTGAAATAAGGCCAAAAAAGAGCATTAATTGGGCTTATGCTTCTTATTTGTATTGTTCAGAACTTGGCATCTGTGCTATGCATGGCACTCAAAAATATTTGAGTGGGAAGGCTAGGGTCTCAGGAGTACCAATTTATGCTCCTTGGGAGGTGACAGGAATTTTAAACTATTATTAGGCTGTTGGAGACAATGCATAGGATGACACTTGAATGAGGAGAAGGCAAGGGCACCTTCAGGAAGAATATTTTGAGTTAGTTCAAAATTTAACCCTAGAGATAGGAGAGAACCAAATTCTCCAGGTTGAAACATTGATCTAAAGTTTGATGGAAGGTCTGAGAAGAATACTTTCGGTGTTTCATCAGCATGTCATCTATGACTGGATGAGTCAGAGTGCCGTGTGGGAGCCATTGGGGAAATAAGAGGATCAAGGACAAAAGCAGCAGCAGAGGTAGACGAGAGGTGGTACCAAAATGGTACCAAGAAAAGTAACACCACTAACTCTAGATATAGAAATAAAACTTAAGGTCACCAAGGAAAGCATTTGAGCCACGTAGTTATGTTCAGTGAAAGTGACATGAGTTGGGACTTCAGTGTCTTTACTGCATAGGGAAGAAGGTAAAGGTCCTAAATTATTCCTGAAGTTGATGTGGCCTGGCAAGGCAAGTGTAGTTCACTGAAAACCTGTTGAGTCAAGGATGGGAGGCAAGTTACCCCTAATGAAAACAGTGCTTCCTTCTCCCTGGATTCTGCTTTCCCTCTCAGAGGACTATACATGAATCCCTTTTGGAGCTTGCTGATCAAAATTTAGTGTGTAACCTACCAAATAGCTTCAGGTTTTAAAAAATGAATTAAATATGTAACAAATCCCTACATAAGAAGTATGAACTGAAACTGTACAATGACGTAAAATATGATTGACATTTTTAGGTCAGAATATCATTTTCAAAAGGTTGTTCTTTCTTGCTTTTATTTTTGTTTGAACTTTGACATCATTCAGTCACTTACGTTTTAGTTCAGAATCATTCCTGAGCATCTTTCACTGATATTTCTTGCAGTCAGTATCTTACTTCTTTCAGGTTCTCCAATCTTTCACACTGTTAGTTAGGTTTAGGGATACCTGATAAACATCAAGGAGGGAATGAGTCCAGTTTCCATCATGGATTCTTTTGGGAACTCATGACTTTTAATTATGTTTTAACCAATGTGTGTTTATAAGCTTTGTCTTTCTTTTTAAAGTCAGAAGTAATTGACCAATAGTCTTAATATCTGTAAATTATATTCATGCAAATTGTAGAATTTTAGGGACAGGTATAAAATAAATACTTGTTATGTTTAGTTTTTATGTTATAATGTTGTTACTTACTGATTCCTGTAATTAATAACCTTAAAAATGGTGAATAATTTGTAATTTTCCCATCAAAATAAGTAAAAAATTGCCTAATACATTTCTAAAAACTTTGCTAAACAGAATTCATAAGGAAAGGTGCTAAAATAAATATTCAAAATAGTGGTATCTTTTCTTGAATTTTAATTCTAGTATAGTTAACATACAGTATAGTATAAGAAGTGTAGTTTCAGGTGTACAATATAGTGATTCAACAATTCCATACATTACTCAGTGCTGTTCATGGCAAGTGCACTCCTTAATCCCCATCACCTATTTCACTCATCTCCCCCACTCACCTTCCTTCTGGTAGCCATTAGTTTGTTCTCTATAGTTAAGGGTGTGTTTCTTGGCTTCTCTCTCTTCTTTTTTTTCCTTTTCTTGTTTGTTTTGTTTCTTAAATTTCACATGAGTGAAATCATATGGCATTTGCCTTTCCCTGGCTGACTCATTTCGCTTAGCATTGTACTCTTTAGCTCCATCCATGTCACTGCAAATGGCAAGATTTCATTCTTCTTTAATGGCTGAATAATATTCATATATTTATAATATATTATATGAATTATATGAATATATATTATTCAGATATATTTATATGTATATATTTCCATTCATCTATTGATGGCACTTGGGCTATTTCCACATCATGGCTTTTATAAATAATGCTACCTTAAAAATGGGGGTACATGTAATCTCTTTGAATGTTTTTGTATTTTTTTGAGTGTTTTTTTTATTGTTGTTGTTTTTGTTTGTTTGTTTTTGTTTTTTTGGGTAAATACCCAGTAGTGTCATTGCTGGATCATAGGGTAGTTTAAGTTTTAACATTTTTAGGAACCTCCGTACTGTTTTCTGGAGTGGCTGCTCCAGTTTGCATTCCTACCAACAGTGTAAGAGGGTTCCTGTTTTTTCCACATCCTTTGTAACACTTACTGTTTCTTGCGTTTTTTATTTTAGCCATTCTGATAGGTGTGACATGATATCTCACTTAGTTTTGATTTTCATTTCCCTGATGATGAATGATGTTGAGCATCTTTTCATTGTCTTTTGGCCATCTGTATATCTTCTTTGGAGAAATATCTGTTCATGTCTCTGTCCATCAAATTGGGTTATTTGGCTTTTGGGTGTTGAGTTGTATCAGTTCTTTATATATCTTTGTATCAGTTCTTTATATATCTTTATATATTTTAGATACTAACCCTTTATCAGATATGTCCTTTACAAATATCTTCTCCCATTCAGTAGGGTGCCTTTTAGTTTTGATTATTTCCTTCACTATGCAGAAGCTTTTTATTTTGATGCAGTCCCAATAGTTTATTTTTGCTTTTATTTCACTTAGCTTAGGAGACATATCTAGAAAAATGTTGCTATGAACAATAGCATTTTTTTCACAAAACTAGAACAAGCAATCCTAAACTTTATATGGAACCATAAAAGACCCTGAATTGCCAAAGCAGTTTTGAAAGAGAAGGGCAAAGCTGAAGATATCATAATTCCAGACTTCAAGTTACATTACAAAACTCTGATAATCAAAACAGTATGGTACTGGCACAAAAATGGACACATAGATCAATGGAACAGAATAGAAAACCCAGAAATAAACCCACAATTATATGGTCAATCAATCTTTTACAAAGCAGGAAAGAATACCCAATGTAAAAAGATGGTCTCTTCAACAAATGGTGGTGGGAAAACTGGTCAGGTACATGCAAAAGAATGAAACTGGACCACTTTATTAACACCATACACAATAATAAACTCAAAGTAGATTAAAGACCTAAATATGAGACCTGAAACTATAAAAGTCCTAGAAGAGAGCTTGGGCAGTAATGTCTTTGACATCGACCATAAAATGGTGGTATCTGCTGATATAATTACATTTTTTTAATTGTGGTGAAAGTTTCCAGTTATTTGAAAGCCAAATATTTTTAATTTTCTTCTTTAAAAGTAAGTAAACACAGGAAGTTGCTCTACTGTTTAAAAATATGGTTTTTTTCTCAGAGTCCATAGTCTCTTATGCTTCATCTCCCCCTCCAATTTACCCCAATTCACTTTTCCTTTTTTTCTCCTAATGTCCTCCATGTTATTTCTTATGCTCCACAAGTGAGTGAAACCCTATGATAATTGACTTTCTCTACTTGACTTATTTCACTCAACATAATCTCTTCCAGTCCAGTCCATGTTAAAATAAAAGTTGGGTATTCATCCTTTCTGATGGAGGGATAATATTCCATTGTATTTATGGACCATATCTTCTTTATCCATTCATCTGTTGAAGGGCATCTTGGCTCTTTCCACAGTTTGGTGATTGTGGCCATCCCTGCTATGAACATTGGGGTACATATGGCCCTTCTTATCACTACATCTGTATCTTTGGGGTAAATACCCAGTAGTGCAATTGCAGGGTCATAGGGTAGCTCTATTTTTAATTTCTTAAGAAATCGCCACACTGTTTTCCGAAGTGGCTGCACTAACTTGCATTCCCACCAACAGTGTAAGAGGGTTCCCCTTTCTCCAC
>CM052889.1:46011049-46036248 GCA_028534135.1 Potos flavus | reverse complement strand
ATTGTTTCCTGTCCTGATGATTTTGGCCATTCTAACTGGTGTAAGGTGGTATCTCAAGAGAGACTATGGACTCTGAGAAGCAAACTGAGGGTTTTGGAAGGGCAGGGGGTGGGGGGATGAGTTAGTCTGGTGGTGGGTATTAAGGAGGGCACATATTACATGGAACAGTGGGTTCCATAAACAATGAATCTTGGAACACTGAAAAAATAAAATAAAAAAAGATAACAAACAAATGGTATGTTTTAAAAAATATATATGATTTTTTGTACAGAGTTCATTTCTTTTCTCCCACTTTGTGTACTTTAGGTTTCTTTTTTGAATTTTAAGATTATCCTGTATGAACACACATTTGGAATGTTTTAGTGAATTATTATGCTGCAAGTCCAGAATTCAGGGTAAATGGATGTATCATTTTTGACCTGGCCTAATTTAGATGGCTCACTATCACATATAAGGTACATTTCAGTAAGTTTTGGTTAGTAACCTTAACCATAAAAAATCATTTTTGTGTTATTCCTGTTGACAAGAAAAAAATATGACAGGCTTAATAAGATTTCTGGCCTATTATAGATCCAACTCAATGCTTTTGGGAATGGTAAAACTTGTAAAACTCTTGTAAGCATAAATCCTCATGGGTTTTATTACATAATTTTTAAACTGTAGGTTTTAAATGGCAATTTAATTTCTTAAAATTAAAGATAACTTTTATAAAAAATAGAGGCAGGAAGATTACATTTCCAATAAGAAAAATATGATAAGATGAAGAATAAAAATGAAAATTATTAATAAATCTGTAGTGTGCTACCATTTGAGTAGTTCCCCATATATCACTGTATTGTGTTATGTACTGTTCTCTCAAATTGTAACCTCTTTTAACATAAACTTACTAAAACAGATGACATTGGAACCATGAGGCTTTGGTAGTTGTTTGAAAGATGTGCTTTTCTTTCCAGAGCTAGTATGAATTAAGTGCTGCCAAATATTATGGAAGAAAATCTGATTCAGTCGAATTTGTATATGTGTGTTGTTATGTGGGAGGAAAAGTAACAATTAAGGACTCATTTCATTAAACTAGAAACTTTTGTGAGAGAAAAGTGAGGGAAAAATTAATCACACATTTGCGTTGTGGAACTAAACTGAATTTTTAAGCTTTAAATGTGCCTTCCATACTTATTAAGTACAAGACTATTTTCTAGTTCATTTGTTATATCTCCACAAATGTTTTCAGAGCTCATAGAAAAACAACTGTTAGATTCATTTAGTCATTTATTCCACAAATATTTATTCACAACCAATCATTTTTCTATTGGCTGGAGATAAACAATAAGTAAGATAAACTATCTCTGCCCACATAGAATATACACAATACTGAGGTAAGAACTGTTAAATATGTGTATGTGTGTGTTGTATATACGCATGTATATGTGTATATACTTATAAATAAAACATATTGTTTATTAAGTATTATGAGCATTAAAAAAAGAATGTTTGTGCCCCCTCTAAATTCATATGTTGAAGCCCCAACCCCCATGTGACGATATTTGGATGTGAGGCCTTTGGGAAGTAGTTAGATTTAGATGAGGTCTTGAGAATGGGGTCCCCGTGATGGAATTAGTGTCCCTATAAGGAAAAGAGATCAGAGCTCTTTCCCTCTTTCTGCCATGTGAGACATAGTAAGAAGATGGCTACCTGACAGCCAGAAAGAGGGTCTCACCAGTAACTGAATCAGCCAGCTTCCTGATTATGATTTTCCAGTCTTCAGAACTGTGAGAAATAAATTTGTTTTTAATGCCATCTAGTCTATGGTATTTTGTTATAGCAGCCTGAACAGACTAAGAGAAAGAATGGGAGTGGTAAATGTTAGGGAAGTCTGACAAGACCTCACTAAAAAATAATATTTAAGCAGATTTTAGGAGTTGAGTGAGTCAACCATGTCTTGGAATGCATAGGCAACTGCAGTACAAGGGTCTTGGGGAGGAAAGATGCCTGTCTTGTTCCCAGAACAGCAAAAAGACAAGTGACTGAAGCAACAAGAACAAGCACAGATATTAATAAATGAGTTCAAGGAGATAAATAGTGACCTAATTTGTGTAGGAAATGGAAGGCCATTTTAAGGATTATGTGTTTTGCTCCGAGTGAGATGAAAGGTAATTGGAAGGTATGAGCAGCATAAGAAAATGCTCTGAATTATGTTTTAGTAGGATCATTAATGTTTTAATAGCAGTTCTGTGTGGGGAATATATTGGCAGGATTGGATCAAGAGAGAGAAAGAGGAAATCAGTACACGATGATGGCTTTGATGGTGGAAATAGGTAGTAGCAACAGAGGCTGTGAGAAGTTGGAGTGTGGATATTATAGTTTCAAGGTAGAACCGACAGAACAGGCTGATAGATTGGATGTGTCTTATAATAATAAGAGAGAAATAAGAGATTACTTTAAATTTCTTGATGTAGACAGCTGGAATGAAGGAATGCTCATTAAATTAAATGGGGAAGTCTCTAGAATGCAGGTTTGGGGAGAAGATCAGTAGTTTGTTTTAGGAGATACTGTTTGAGAAACCTATTAGACAACCAAGTGGAGATATAAAATAGGTTACTGAATATAGAGTTCTGTGTTTTTCACTTAATGCTTCAGGTTTTAATTGTATATTTCAGCTTCAGTTAACTGAGTCTTGCATCTGCTGTGTCTAGTCTAATGTTAAGAAGGCGTGGGAGTTGGTCTTATGCAAGAAAGAGTTTGAGCAGACCTCTGTAAGATCTTGAGTTCAAGCAGATTTCCTACTCCGTTCTTAGGAATGGATATCCTTTACTTATATTCTTTCCTCAGAAGCAATGTATTTTTGCTTGGGACAGATGACAAGAGAGGTTTTTGTTTCTTCCCTAGTGGGAGGCTGCTTTTGCTTGTGGTTAGGTGCAATGCAGGTGGTGAGTGATAAGCAAAGGGATTCCCAACCTCCTCCTGCTACAAAAGACGGATAGTTTTTGCTTCTGTCCCTTGACTAACTGCAGTTCACCATTGCCTAGGGCCTGGGGATGGGAGGGTTTTCTTCCCTTCCTCCAGCAACTTAAAGCTATTGGTATCTAAGGAAAAAAAGTCTAGGAAAGAAGGTTGGGTTTCATTTGTGTAGGACCAGGAGCTCTCTCTAAGTTTTCCGTCCCTGCCCCTAATCCTTAGTGTGAGCACTAGGTAGAGGTCAGGGGAAAAGCGGTTGCAGTGAGTGCAGTCTCAGCTTGTTTCTGAGGATCCAAAGGATGCTAGCCCATACTTGGTCTTTAAGAATTTGTTACTATTTTAGCTATTTTCTTCTAGGCCACTCTGATGATGGCAGCCCTTCCTCTTGTGCTCTGACAAAATTACATCACTTTTTTGCATCTCATCTCTCCTTACAGAGGCCCTTCAGTCTGGAATTCAGTTAATTTGGTTGCCTTGCAAACTTAGCTCTCTAATGGATTTTAGTAAAGTTATGATTTTGTGAATTATCTAGCTTTGCCTCATTGTTAGGGTGCAAGTAATTCTCTCTGGTGACTTTCAAAATCTGATTTGGCAGTCTGTAGTCTGTTAAGTTATGCATTAGGATTTTCTACCTTTCCATGTAGTATTAGAAGAAAGAAAATCCTGCAGAAATCCATTAGATTTGCAACGTGGTGGTTATTGGTGAGTTGAGACCTGCAGTTTCATTGAAATGGTGATGGCCAAAGTTTGACTGAGGAGCAGGTTCAAGAGACATGGAACAAGAAGAGTTGGAGTTTAAATAACTCTTTTGAGGATTTTCCTCAATAAAGGCCAGTAGAGAAATTAAGTAGCAGCTAGAATAGGGGAGTACATTGCTGGAGCTATGTCTTTTATTGGGCAAAAGTGTTGGGATCTAGTGCTCATGTGAAGGGATTGGCCTTTGTTTGGAGCATGGAGAATTCTCTAGAGAAACAGGAGAGAAGCCAAGTGTACAGGCAACAACATTGGTAGGTGAGAAGATGTGGTGAAGGGAGCTCGTGAAGTTTCTTTTGTGATTGCTTCACATTCTCCATGCTGGAGGTAGCCAGGTATCATGTGAGAGAACGGGGGAAAAATTGTTGAAAATTTGAGAACAGCTTCAAGGGTGTGAAGGAGTCATCTAAGATAGACTAAGATGGACTAAGATTTGAGAATAGATTATTTTCTACAATCCAAATAAAAATGTAAACAGAAACAATAATAGTAAATTTTTTCCTTATTTCCCTGTCACCTTCCATCTGTTATCCTGACAGAGAAAAAATGTTTCATTGCTTCATAATCACTTCTCTTTTGTACTATGAAATACTAACACAAGCATCGAAATATTAAAATCAATTATCCACTTATTTGGCACCATGTGGAAAAAGCTACAGAGCTGTTCATGATTCCAGCTATTTTTATATTATGTAAGTGTTGGCCTAGTATGACAAATCTTTCTAGTACCATTGAACCAAATTATTTGATGAATGAGGAAACAGGCAATCATTATGGTTTATTGGCTTGAACCCTTCCTTGGCACTTCCAAATAGTATAATTAACTACTGTTATGGGAAATCCTTGGAAAATTCCCCAAATGAATTATGACATTCCTGGAACCACATTGTAACATTTTTTTTCTTCTTATAGGAACCAAAGATTATAATAGATTATGACCAATTTTCTTAAGCAAAGTGCAACAAAGTCAATATGCCCTTTTCTAATCTGTAGAAATGCATATCTTCATTGAGGGAGGAGTAACATCTGCATATCATCTGCTCAGAGGCCTTCTGTTTAGGAATTCTCCTTGCTTTATTCTTATTATTTTTTGCGAAACCAATGTCTCCGGGTAGATTGGTAAAACAAGAGAGATCTATCACTCTGTATCTTATCAAATGAATATTATAATTGGATTTCACCATGGGCCCAGAACTTTGATTCAGAGAAAGTAACGAAAAGATCAGCATACTCCTGGAACATTGACTTAGTGCTCCCTAAGGTTTTGAGCTGTGGGCTATATATATGTGTTGAGGAGGGGGTTTGTACATCCCTCTGTCATTCTCCTCCCAGACATCAAGCGAACAATTCTGGCTATCATTTGTACAATTAAAGATAACCACGTTTAAGCAAATGCCTGGAGGCAGCTAGGATAATATCTAGATATTGCTAAACATTGTATTGTATTGGGAAAGGGATTGAGAAAACTTTGGATTATTTCTCTCATTGACTTGGAATTTTCATATATGGCTTTGAGAAGAATCAAAGTTAGGTTTTCTACAGAGAAGGGAATAGATAATACCAAGTTTGATGAAACCTAGAATAACTATACCCAGCTAAACAGCTCAGGTCTCTAAACATGCAAACACTTTTGAAAAAAAAATTGTACAAAGGGTCAGTAATTTGAGACGGTGAGCAAACATTTGAATTGCAGTGATCTTTGCATCATTACTGAGTTCCACCATGATTTAATCTCATGAGGCCCTCCATGAATAACACATAAGACCACTCCATAGAGCTGATCTCCATACCCCAACCCCCTGATCTCTTGCACATCTCATGCTCTGTTGCTTCTTGGCTATTGGACAGCTCAATTCAGTCACTTGTCAGTCTCCTAAATGTATCATTGGTGTTAGCAGTTTGTACTCACACTTCATTACTCGTTGGGATGGGTGGTATGGGCTGAATGTTTGTATCTCTCCAAAATTCATGTTGCAGCCCTAATATGATGGTATTTGCATGTGGAGCATTTGGGAGGTAATTAGATCATGAGGATAGAGCTTCCCTGATAGGATTAGTGTCTTGATAAGAAGAGGAAAAGAGCCAACTCTCTTTCTGTCCACCCTGTGAGGGTTCGATGAAGAAGATGGGTATCTATAAACCCTCACCAAGAACCTGACCATGCTGGCAACTTGATTTCAGACTTCTAGACTTCAGAACTATGAGAATTAAATGTTTGTTGTTTAAGCCACCCAGTCTATGATATTCTGTTATAGCTGCCCGAACTACGACAGTGGTTTCTTCTTGAACCCCTTTCTACACTTGAATCTGTTATGCATATATCATTCATGCATGATTATTTTCCTCTCCAGCTTTACTTTTATTTGAGGCCCCTATCCAGTATTCACACTAAATGAAAGGTCATATTATAAAATTAATTTCCAGATCTATGGTAGTTAATGCTTAGAATTATGTCCTTCTCTGAGATAGAAAGTGTCTAAAGACCATGAAATTATTGTTTCTGCTCAAGTGAACCAAAACCTTGCTGTATTCTACACATTATAAAGTGAACCGAAGCCTTGTTGCCTTCTACACATTATAGTTGACTCACTTCTCTGTACCTGACTTGCTGTCTGTACCCTGCCTGGCTCTTCTATGTCCATGTGAAATAATCTTTAATCATCTCATCATACACGTATTCAATTCACCTCATCCTCTTACTCAGTTTTTCAACCTAAACTGTAATCTCCTCATTTGTGTTGCCCTAGCTTGGCTTTTTTTATGTAGTGCAACAACAGTCTCTCCTAGAAGTTACATGCTCAAAGGCATATATATACCATGATTTTGAATATAGATACATAATTTCTTTCATATTTCTATCATAAATCTCTAGGTGTATTACTTTCAAAATCTTTAGATCTCTACAGATCTAGATTAAATTCTGACTCTGCCACTTATCAACTGTGTGAACTTGGGCAAATTGCTAACATTTTCTGGACCTCAATTCATTTTCTCTAAATGTTTTATTTGTGCATAGGATTGTTTTGAGAATTAAGTAAGATATTTATGTAAAATGCTCAGTACAATATCTGGTACATAAGGCACATGATATGTGCTCAATAAATGTTAGCAATTACTAATATTTTTGTTATGATTCTTAATAAATGACATTATGAAAATGGAAATTAATGACATCAATATAGTAACTAGCAAGGTGTGGTGGACATTGTGTCCACAAATATTTGGTTCTCTTCTCATTCTGGGTGTACTGAAGGATTAAAATTCCTAGTCTCTTGAAGTTAAGCGTGACCATACAACTTACTTTTGGTTAATGAAACGTTTGAGAACTGGTATGTGACTCAATATTATCATCTCTCTCTTTCTCTCATCTCTTTCTCTCATCTCTTTCTCTCTCTGTCTTGGTGATTGGATAATCATTTATTGATAAGGCTGTGCCAACTCAGGGAGCACTGGAAAATTAAAGCCATTTAAGCCATTTAGATTTTGGTATTATTATCAAAGCATAATTATCTTATCATGACTTATTTATAAAGTCAATGAAGGAAAAATTGATATCATAGGTGATTTTTTCTTGGCTGAGCTTGCCTGCAAGGAAAGTTAGAATTTCAGCAGTGGTCAGAGGAACTAAATCTAGGATTGGGCAGCAAGTGATTTAAATCTATCCTAAAGACTGTGGTGACCACATGCTTCAGCTGAGCTGGCTCTCATAGCAGAGAGTGATGTGGATACTGAGCTAGGTCAGGTGTAGCCACCACCTCAGTTCTAGGGAGAACACTATCCAGTCACTGGGGGTATGAAGAAGAGGTCCAGCTCCTGGAAAGGACAAACCTGCAACATGTAACTACCTATAGAAAGGGCTTCAGTGAAGACTTCTAGCCCCAGAAGGTGACCCAGGATACCTATAAGAAAATCAAGGCAGAAATCCTGTTCTTGAACTTGGTAAATATGGTGAGTTTGTGGCAGAGGGGCAGAGTTTGATAGAATGGAAAAGAGAGAAATGCTGAACTGTTCTCTGTTTGGAATAAAATACTAAAAATGTTGCATTGTGTTTTAAAAACTTTAAACTCAAACTATTAGACAAATGAAACCCAAAGTGCCTGAGGAAGTAGTCATACAATTAAATAGTCATCAATCAAACCTAGTATAGACTTCACTCTTGAAATTTCATTATGGCTTGTGAAAATTTTATTAATTAAAAAAATACTGTAATGCAGTAATTAAATATGAAATAGTATAGTCTGAAAGGGAGAAACCGAACCCTGTCAGAAAATGATCAGGTCACAAAAATTATGAATTTTATATTGCAGCTATGCAGAAAGTTTGAAGAAAAAGAATCCTTAGGGATTTTTCTTGTCTGTCAGGAAGAATAAACTGATGGAGTGAACCATGCCAATTTAAAGGTTTAGTGAGCTGTAGCAAGAATATTATCAGTAAAAATGGCTGCATGTTATGTGGGAATGCCACCTCCTTCAGATTTCTTATAAATAGCTCCAGGTCTTGCTGCCATGTGGGTCCTGCTGAATTTTTCCCCTTTTCTCTAGTTCTTTCTGGACAAATATGACATCTATTTTTCTGAAGTTTGCTGAAGAAATTTTTACTGTTGCTGCTGCTTATTGGTATAATTTCTGAGGTTGCTAGGGACCAATGTCTGGAAGACTGTAGCAGGTACACAGAAGAGAAAAATACCCAAATAACATAGCTTAAACAAGATACAAGTTTATTTCTTTCTCTCATAAAAGCAGTATAGAGCAGGTACACTGGCTTCCTGGCCAAGAGGGACCCAGGATCCTCTGAGGTGAAGCTCTGCCATTTTAGTTGGCCTTGTCTTCAAAGTTATCTCTTTTGTTACAGGCCATGAATAGGAGAAAATACAGAAGGGCAAAAATATGCTTTTCCCATTCCATCAGCTTTCATTAAAGGAAGCATTTGTACTCATATTTTATTGGCTTAGATTTAGCCACATTGCCATGCCCAACTACAAGGGAAGGTAGAAAATGCAGAACTTAATTCCAGGAAGCAGGTAGGATTTCCTATTACTCTGCCCATAAAAACCTAAAGAATAGGTATCAGAAGGCAATTAGCTATCTTTGTCGTAACTACCAAAGCCACTAGCACAAGTGCTATTGAGAATTTTATTTCAGTGTCCCAAAGCTTTTTATCCTAAATCAAAATGATATTTTTTATCAAAAAATATATATTCATTATATAACACATGGAACAAACCGTGACAAAAGGAGAACTATTAAATTTTTTCTCTAACTGCATCATCGGGAAGTAACACTATTGACATCTTGGTATATATCCTTTCATTATTTCATACATATTTATGCACCTATGTATCTATTTACATAAACCAATGAATATATATGTATATATAGTATATTATAAATATACAAATACTGATATATATAAATATACATTTAATTGGGCCATATAATATTATTTTATACATTTTTTACTTATTAACATTTCCTTATATCAACAGTTATTTTGTGGAACAGAATTCAAAACTTTTTATTGCTCTATAGTATTTAATTATATCAGAGAGTTATCTTGACTTATTTATTTATTTTACCTTGCCTAATCTAAATGATACCCAAATATACTATAAACATATTATACCTGATGTACTTTATTTGAAGATGAACATTGTGTTTTTATTTATTTGGGTCCATTTTGGATTAATTCCTTAGTATGAATTATTAACAATAGAACCGTTTAGGCATAGATTTTATATTTTGACAGCTTAATATTATGTGTCACACTTATATATTTGTATTTAGATAATTTTTATAACTGAGAATAGTAAAACTAAATCTAAAACAAAACTTAATTATATAATACCTTATGAAACTAAAGGAGTTTACACAGGCAGGTTTTTATTTTTTATTCTTGAAGATTTAATTTATTTATTTGACAGAGAGAGAGAGAGCACAAGCAGAGGGAGCAGCAGAGGGAGAGGGAGAAGCAGGTTCTCTGCTGAGCAGGGAGCCTGATGAGGGACTCAATCCCAGGACTCTGGGATGACCTGAGCCGAAGGCAGCTGCTTAACCTACTGAGCCACTTGGGCGCCCAACACAGGCAGTTTTTTAAAGGCTACTTTAGAGTGTTAGTGTTTATGAGTTTGCCTTAAAAATAACAACACAACAGAAAAAAAGATGACAGCAGCAGACACTTATAGCATCATTACCTTTCATAAGATGTAAGTGAATCATGAATTCTATCTTAAAATTTCTTTTTGATGTCAGCATTGAATAAGGTATTTTCTTTCTTGCGTAAGGAAATACTGACTGTGTTTGTGTACACCGGAAATTATCACTTACCAGTAATGCAACAGAGGGCATGGGACATTGTGTATGACTGTGTATGTGACTGTGTAGGGGAAAACAACTCCTTTGCGGGGCATTGTTCTTAGCATGTGAGAAGACATCATATTTTCTGCTTTGAATTCAGGCCTCTGTCATTAGCTTCAGATTGATTGAGTGGGGGAATGCCAGAGACAAAAACACCTCATTTATAACCAATTCAAACTCTATCCTAAGACACTTGAAAGTAAGACCAAACTTAGAAAAGTCAGACATTTCAAAATAGGCTGCTTATAATTGTCTTTGGTATATCTTATACATCTTTTTAATTAACAACTTGGAGAAAGCTAATCACCCCGGGACCCTCAGAATAGTTTAATTGTTCATAGAAGGACCAAAGCCCTGAAGGTCTTTCTAAAAAGAGAATGCTGAATGTGTGTATTTGACTAGCAGAGGGTTGAAAGAATTTTTAAAGATGTGGTTGTTAATATGGACAAAGGGAGAAAAGGATCTACTCAGTAATTATAATTAGAGATTTGCATTTGGGAAGAAATCTTTAAAATTTGCTTAGTATTCCCTTTGCATGATGTCATCCCAAATGAGCAATTTAACAAATCTCATCCTTGAGAAGTTACTCATTTTTATGGGTTGGAATATATAGCATTTACTCCAAGAATCATTTAAAATTTTTTTTTTCAAACTTTGAAAGAATTACTTTATAGTAAAACTTCCAGTTAGGACATTTGGATTGAAAGACACAATGCATTTTCTTTTTCTTAAGACGCTACAGAGATAGAATGAGGGCTGTTTATTGAATGCTTCTTCTGGATCAAATCCTTCATGTGTGTTGCTTCTAATCTTCACAACAAATCTGCAAGGGAGAGATCATTGTTATTCTTTTATAAATGAGGAAACTGAGTTTCAGACAGGATAGAAATTTGTGTCATGTTTCACAACTGCCACATGTCAGAGGTAGGACTGGAACTTAGGACATTTAGGACAAAGGCACCAGGATGATTCCCTAAGGAAGGTATTGGCTGTTGGATGGCAAAGATAAAATAAAAGGCACAACTACATAGAATGACTCCTGAAAAGTACACATGAAGATAAGAAAACCCACAAAACTTCCCAGTATTGCTTCTTTGTTTATTTTTTATTATTTAAAACAAAAATCTTGGGAAAAGGGGAAGTTTCAGAATCAAATATTAGTCAATACATACACTATTATGATTGAAAAGGACAATTGGCATCTTACATTTCTGGAAATTGTATGGTCTTGAGAATTTATTCTGATCTGATCTATCTGTAAAATAGAAACATGTTTTGAGTTAACTGATGAAATAAGTGGTTAGTTTTCTTCTGAGGGCCTCATTATACTTCACGGTTTATAGCAGGGTCAGCTTAACACTTACTGAAGGCTCCAAATGTATCAAACGCTGAGTAGATAAGAAAAACAATTTAGGAAGGAATACTTTGAACAAGATGGGAGTATAAATAGCATTATACTTTCATGTAGGGCTTTTTATTCATTTGTAATGTTCAAATGCTTATTGGATATCCATAGTGCAGTGTTTAAAGAGTCTGATATGTTTAATTCTTGAGAGGCAATATAGCTTAGTGCTTACAGTCTCCTGAGTAAGGTTTCCTGGGTACAAATCCTGAAATCCTGAATCAGCCATTCAGCAGTTGTGTGTTTTTTATGAATAGTTTTAACGCCTCTGTGCCTCAGTTTTCTTATCTTTAAAATGAAGCTAATAACAGTATTTTTCTCACAAGGTTCTTATGAGGATTATATGTGTTAATATTTATGAAGCATGTAGAATACTTAATAATAGATAGTGAGTGCTATGCAAGTTTGATACTCGTTTTGGGAAACAGTGTAGAAAGCCAGATACTTGGGTGAACAAGAACTTTACTCATACCACATAATTCTGAAAATGCAATTCAGCAATTTCTTCAATTTCTTTAGTGTCAAAGAGGTGAAATGATAAGTTTCTGTGGTGATATGATTGTGTTTAAAAGAACTCATTCAAACACAATTTTTGAGGGATTAGAAGTCTTTAAGATGATTTGAAATTGGTTTCCTACCTCAGCTTGTGGTTCTTAAATTAAGGAGAAGGTAGAGTGAGATTAAAACTTTGACCTCTACAATATCAAGAGCAAAGAATATATCCTAAATAATTCCAGAGAAAAAGAATAAGAGAACTGAAACTGCGTCTACTTCTCAATAGGCAGACATTGTGCTAGAGGACAAGGAGGCTAGTTTCAAAAATTTGAAGGAAAATTATTTTAACCTAGAATTCTTTACCCAGTCAAACTTTTAATCAAGTGTATAACGAGATGCCATTTTCAGATAGTCAAAGGCTCAGAAAGGTGACCTACCATACTTCCTAAGCCGTAATTTAGAAGTTACATAAAGATGGGCTAGAGCAAAGTGAGGAGCAAACTAAGAACAACATATGGCAGCTGGGGAACATTTGATCTCATTCAGGAGAGTAATAAAACACATTCCCATGATGATGGCTGGGCAGCAGGCCCTGAGGACCATTGGTTCGGGGTGAGCAGGAGGATAGAGGACCCATAGGGAGGAGACTATGAAAAGGAATTTAAAGAAATTTGGTAATGATCTTGAGAGACTGCATCTGTTAAGGCAGACTATATAAAGAAGAAGGAAAGACAATTTGGAAAAATTTATAAAACATAGTCACTGCTCTTCTGGTCCAACATTGTGTTTTTTCTTCCCTATCACTTCTTTCTTGATTATGTTGTTGGCTTCTATATGGTACATTCATTGAAGTAAAGCTCTCTGGCTTCTCACATTTCTGTACTGTGAGTGAGGTGGGGATGAACTGGTCACATCCTCCTTCATAAAGCCTAGAAGAGTTGCATTGCCTCTTACTCAAGCTAAGATGGGCCAAATTCGGTGCGTGGCAACTACTACAGCACTCACCAACCATACACAAAATTGATGGGATATCTTGTTATCAGGATGACATCTTAACGGAATGACATCTAGCGAATATCTTGTTAACAGGATGACAAACTGGTTAGTCTTTTGTTCAGAAAAGAACAACTTTCCTCCCTCCCTTTCTCTCCCTCCCTCCCTCCCTCCCTCCGTCCCTCCCTTTCTTCCTTCCTTGCTTCCTTCCTCTTTATTTCTTGCTTTTTTTCCTAGAGATAGAGAGTGTGTGCAAGCACATGTGAGCAGTGGGGGAGGGACAGGCTCCACACCCAGCATGGAACCCAATGCAGGGCTCCATCCCAAGACCCTGAGATCATGACCTGAGCCAAAATCAAAAGTCTGACCAACTGAACCACCCACCTTAACCAACTGAACCACCCAGGTGCCCCAAGAACAACTTTTCTTATCCACATCAGGCAACTGCTTTATTGCAAAGGGTAGACTCTGTCATTGCAGTGAACTCAGACTTTGTTTTAGATATGGGTTTTTCCATGTGCTTGCTCTAGATATGCTGCTCTAGATATGCTTCCGGTATACACTTCCATTTTCATTCTGTGATCTTGTTTAGCAGCATGCACTATTTTAAAATTATAGTTTGATTAAATTTTCATGCAGCTAAAAAGTTTGGACTACATACATCATTATATTTGGGCTTCAAAGTATTTCTTTATAAATAAAAACTGAATCATTATATCAAAGAACACATTCAATACAGGATGCCAAAAGTTGCACTCCATATTGAAATATCTTGAGTTCTAATGATGACTCAATCATTATCAGACAATCAGTTATATATGATCTTTTGCAATCAGGAAGGTTCAAGAAAGATGGCTAGAGGTGCATAATCTTGGAACTTTAATTAATGTTTTCCTCATCATTTTCCCATAAGTTATTTCGTCAGTCAGGTGATAATAGCTTCTCTCAGAAACTGGCTTTAACTCTATATTTCAAACTTCCAAAGAAAAATGATATAATAATTCTTATGAATTATACCAACTCTGACCTTGAGAAGCCTATTTTAAATAAGACAGAAAAGCTTCAGGTGACTAGTTCATGAAGTATCACTTAGTTTATCCACTTTCTCCCTTTAAAGGATTTGCATTACTTCTTGGTGCAGCCTTGTAATTAATTTGTAATTATTGTTAAAGAATTGAGGAGAGATTAATGTTCCAAATCTAAGTTAAAATGAGTAAGAGATATCTTTTCTAAGAGAAAGAACTCTGCCATACTACCTGATAGTATCAGACATTCATTTTCAGGCAATCAGTTATATTTCTCTCATTGCAAGAGAGACCTGATTGCTGACAGAACTAATGATAATCTTATTTACCAAATGATTTTTCGTTAACAAAAGCAACAGTAATAAAAAAACAAATAAACACCATACAGAAATTGAAAGCACATAAGAAAAACATGCTGTTAACCTGGTCCAACAGAAAATCAATAGCAGTGATATATTTAGGTCAGTGGTCTAGCAGTGTAAAAGGATGGGGGATAACATTTAGTCCTCATTTAGCCAGGGACAGAAAGAGTAAATTGATCCATGTATTTCTATATTTCTTCTTAGAAACTTGATTTTTTTAATAAAAGAAGAGTTTTCCTATTCGAATGGCAATTCTGCACATGTATAACAGGCAGTGTTTTTCTGCCTTCTTAAAATAACCTTCACAAATGCAATTAATGTGACAGAGACCCAATTAGAGGCAAATTAAGTGAAGTGAAGGTCAGAATGTAGAGGACCTATGGTTCATGGTTGATGAGATAATAACAAAGATTTGGAGGGATGACATGGCTTTTATAAGCATCAATTTGGAGTCTTCTCACTTAGAGAAGAATAGATGTATAATAAATTGTAAGCTGTCTTTAAGACTGACATCACCCACATTTATCCAATCTACCGTTTATCTGGCCCTGTCGTATTCTCACTGTGGTAGTAGCTCCATTAACTTACACTTGAAGAATCAGGTGGTCACTGCTTTATGATATAAGTCCAAGAAATTTATACTCCGAACCTATCAGATTGCCATCAGTTGAAACTTGGCTTTATATTTATCTGAAATCAACAGCATAATATTTAAAATATTATATCAACCAACTTACGTCCTAAAACTGTTACTATTAAATACTAAGATTTCTCTAAAGTAAAGAAGTGATGTTTTAAAGCAATTCACATTTTTTTCTTTTTTGTCCAAATGTTAAGATGTTAGTACTAGAAGCGATTTTAAAAATCCAAATCAATCTTCTAAATATTTCATATTTCATGAAGTTGTATTTCATGAGATTAGAACTTTAGGAATAAAATAACTGTTTAATTTTTGCAGTTATATTCTCTTTTTTCTGTAATTTACTAGTCCTTTCTTTTTCCTCTTGTTTTGCTTTCAATAGAGCTTTTTTTATCCTCCTTGTATCAGATACTGTCGGCTTCCTATCTGGCATCCAAATTCCCTTTTCCTTCCTGACAGCTAAATGCTGTTTTCCCCAAACATTAGAGAGAGTCACCCTGTCTCCAGGCAATATGTAACCCTAATGAATTTGGTAGTGGTTATCCTACCTCCTTGCCATTGGTTGGTTTAGGAATGGGCGTAAGATTTAGTTTGGGCTGATGAGATAAGAAGGGATGTCTTGTCAGAGATTTCTAGGAAAAAATCTTACAGGATTCAGAAAACATGCCCAGAGAAGTAGTAAAGCACACTACTATGATGACGGCTATGCAGTAGGCCCAAATGTGATTGGTTTAAATTTGAATAAACCATAGAGGTCCAAAGGAGGATGCTAAGAAAAATGGTTTGAAAGAATTTGGTAATGTCCTTGAAAGATTAGCTGTATTAAGGCAAACAATAGAGAAAAAAAAGATAATTAGAAAGTACTTGAAAATGTATTCTGTGTCTAATGTATTCTGAGCTCAAAGGCATCACTAGACATCTCTTTTGAATCACTTCCTTCTTGATTATGCTGTGAAATTTTATATCACCCATTCACTGAAGTAAACCCCTCTAACTCCTCGCCATTTCTAACTGTTCTTTATATTCTTCTAAAAAGTGATCTGTTTTCTGTTCTTAGATATAGTCTGGCTATAAGGTCAGGAGCAGCTTTGACCACCTGTGTAGTTTCCTGAAGCCTAAGTCAATGCGGGGAAGAGAGCAATGGCAAGAGATTTGTAGGGAGGCCTAGGATCCTGGATCTGCTTTAGGTTTATTGTTACATGAGATAAACAGTCATCTTATCATTTATTCCAATTTGAGTCTGGACTTTTTGTTAATTGTGGCTAAAGGATCCATTCACAAAAGCAAACCATCATTGAACTTTAAAAAAACTACATTAATATGCTACATGGATGGGAGAATTAAAGTCATAAAGACAGTCAGGTAGGTATGTGAGGCCCATCTCCTTCATCCTAGTTTCTCGAAATCCTTTGGCTAATTGGAAATAGGGGTCCTCTCTGTTGAACAGCTTTTTCTGAGCCCCTCCCATCAAGATAAATATACTTATTTTATGTCACATCTTCTTAGGGCTTAGTTCTTGGATCTCTTGGTTTTATAGTTCACCTCTGCTTTCTAAATGATTCCATGTTTTAAGTACCAATTATACACTGACACTTTCTAATATACTGCTCCAACGTGGAACTCTCCCCCTGAACTCTAGACTCCTATGTCCTTGAATCAACTGATTTTTTGACATCTCTACTTGGGTTTCTGTTAGATAGCTGAAGTTCAGAAAGTCCAAAAACCAAACTCTGACTCCTTGAAACCCTCAAAGAAATTTGTTCTGCCATAATCTTGCTTAATGCCAGCTCTTTCCTTCAGTCTAAATACCTGTGAGCCATCTCTATTTTCCTCACACCCTGCACCTGATCCATCAACATATTCTGTTGCCTGTATCTTCAAAATATATCTCTAACCAGATTCCTTCTAACAGCTGTGTACTACTGCTCTTGACCCTGCTCAGACTCTGGTTAAGTGCAGATTGGCCCCACTCTCCATTCTGCTCTCTACTATCCTTCCCTTCTAATGCATCCTAACCTTGTAGCATTCCTTGAGGCTTGAAAAGGCAGGAGGGTTTCCATCTCCGGGGCATTTTCTGTACTCTTCCCTTAGCCTGTAGCTCTCTCCCCACCATCACCATAGTCACCCTCTTGCTCCCTAACTTCCTTGAGGCTTTTGCTCAAATGTCAATGAGTAGTGAGGTTTTCCCTGACTCTCTTTTTGACATTGCATTTTCTCTTTTGTCCTCAGACTCTTTGTGTCTGTATGATTTTACTTCTAAACACTTATCACCATCTGGCATACTATATATTTTATAGATGTAGTGCTTTATCATCTGTTTCCCCCTTTATAAGTTCCATGAGGGTAGGGATTTTTGTCTGTTTTATTGCTGTATCTCCATTGACACATAATAGGTACATAATATATATGTGTTTAATTAAAGAAATGATCCCTGTTTCTAGGAAATAACTAACCTGATGAGTGAGTTTTTGCTGGTAAGTGCCAATGGTAGCATACTTAGGTTTTAATCTCAGAGACATGCCTTAATATGCCTAAATATTTAATTTAAACAAAGGCTCTTGAAGTCCATATTTTAACAAAAAGCAATGATTTTAATAGTGTATATTTCAGTAGTTATGAGAAAATGAGCCTTGCCTTAAACTTTTGTATATGATAGCATTCTTTAAGTTGTAAGTAATAGAAACCCACTTCAAATTAAATAATAAAAAAGAATTAGCTCAGTTAACAGAATGTCTAGGTATAGGATTTTGGTCAGGGTTCTTTTTTTATTATTATTATTTATTTATTTTTTATTAACATATAATGTATTACTTGCCCCAGGGTACATGTCTGTGAATCATCAGGCTTACACATTTCACAGTACTTACCATAGCCCAGGGATCTCTTGTTTCAGTCTTCCTCCATACATAGACTTCTTCCTCAGGCTGGTAAAATGTCTGCAGACGTTATGGCTCCCTGTCCATGTATGACAGTATTCAGTAAAAGGGAGGGGAGTTTGTTTCAGAAAAAACTGTTTTAGAAGAGTCAGAAGGAATTTTCCTAGAGTTCCCAGAAAACCACTCCTCAGGTTGTTCAATGTTCAATGTTCACTCACAATAATTTAATTTCAGGAATGGGTATGTGACTTTCATTGAACAACTTGAACAACATGTCCACTTGTTCAATGAAAGTCACATACCCATTCCTGAAATTAAATTATTGGCAAGAGATCTGGAATATCTATAGCTATTAAGCCTACTCCAAAGAGCTGGGAGGAAAGGAGGCTTCTCCTGAGGCACATGGGATTTCTGGGAAAAGCAGAGGGCTTAAGAACTCCAGGTAATTTTGATTCTGTAAGGTAGAAGGAAGTGGAGAGGCAACCAAATGTCAGCTGTACCTTTTATATCTTATGGACCAATTATTACCACTTTTCCAGCTTTAGAACAAGTTTATGATCTTCAAGATAGTAGCTATAAAGTGTTCTCATCTTTAGACTTCTTCTGAAATTAATCTAATTGCTGCTGACTATGCGATTAAAGAATTTAATTATTTTTCCCCTAAATGAGCTCAGTATCACCTAGAGGGAAAAGAAAACCCTTAATTTTTATTTTTTCAAACACTTTGAATTATATAGCTAGTGCTATATGGAGTGTGAAATGAATTTATTAGCTCTGAAAATTGTACTTCCAGTATTGTATATGTTATTGATATATTTTAGTTTTATTATAACAAAAATGCATTTAAAGTTATGAAATGAAGATGAAATAAATATAAATGAAAATGAAAAAAATAGAATGAAAAAATAAATAAATATAAAAACTTATATTTATTCCTTCTCATCCTGAAAATTATATTGTATATTATTTTTTGAAAGAGTATATTGAAAATATGCATTAAGATCAGTTTAGGGATTATTGAAATAAAATAACACAAATCTGTCATTTGCATCTTAAAATGTAAGACATAAAAAGAATTCTTAGAGAATGTAAGAGCATGTGATTTGGGTTCTCACTGTAAATCCAAAACCAGATCCAAGTTTCATGGGAATTTTCCAGGTATTTATAAATCAGTTAAAGTCTCATAGGCTTCCATCAGCATTATTTGATTATGTCTGCACATAAATTTGACAAGATGATTTTGTCTTGGTTTCACACAGCAAGCCCTAGAACATTCGTCTGTGGGGAAAGAATTCTTCCTGACTGCATTGTCTATGGCTAAAGCTGTGACAAGACCATTGCCACATCAGGCATTGGGGTCATCAGAATTAAAATGGCAAGGTACTCAGACTGTAAGATGGTGGAAGGCTGTCAAAATGAGTAGAAGCCTTCTCTCTGGGGCTCTGTCTGAAAGAGGGATTTGCATACCCCACAAATCCTATCTTCAGTTTATTGGTGAACTATCCTCCTCTGTGCTATTTAGATTTCTCTACAAAGAATCAAGTCTTTATACAGAAGAGAAGCAAAGATTAGCTATCTTCAGTCCACTAGAAGATTCCTTTGTGAGATTTCTCTCTGTAAAATCTGAGAATGAGGCTCTTGCCTTGTCTTTCTTTGTTCTTTTTTTCTTTTCTGCTCCTCTTCCTTCCTCCTATCCTTCTTCTTCTTTTTCTTTCTCCTCCTCCCCCTCTTCCTTCTTCTCTCTCTTCCTCTTCCCCCTTCTCTCCTCCTCCTCCTCTCCTACCCCTTCCTCCTCCTCTTCCCCTTCTTCTTCCTCTTCTTCTTCTCCTTCTTCTTCTTATCTCTTCCTCTTCCTCTTCTTCCTCTCCTCTTCCTCTTTTTTTTTTCTTGATGCTGCTTTGAAATATTAGATAGACAAAAGTTGACAATAAGGTTTCTTCCATTCAACAAAAGAAGAGTTATTTCCGGTCTAAAACTCATTCTTGAGATGAGCCCAGACAAGCTGAACTCTCAGGCTTATTATAAGAGACAGAAAGACCTGCAGTCTAAATAGAATGCTCCTAAAATCATGTTTTTATATTAAAAGGAGCATTGTTTTGGAAAAAGTCTAAGAAAATAGATTTAATTTGCCCTATTAAGACCACCTGTTGTTCACGAAACAAACTGAGGGTGGCTGGGGGTAGGGGAGGTAGGGATAGGGTGGCTGGGTTATGGACATTGGGGAGGGTATGCGCTATGGTAAGTGCTGTGAAATGTGTAAGCCCGATGATTCACAGACATATACCCTCGGGCAAATAATACATTATATGTTAATAAAAAAAAAAAGACCACCTGTTGTGTCTCCTCTAAGAATTCTCATTGAG
Source organism: Potos flavus (assembly GCA_028534135.1). Lineage (NCBI taxonomy): Eukaryota > Metazoa > Chordata > Mammalia > Carnivora > Procyonidae > Potos > Potos flavus. Next base: position 46,016,034 of record CM052889.1, on the reverse strand, counting down.
AGATTTTGGAAGATTCGTGTAGAATTAATTGTGAAAGTTAAATTTTTTGAGAAAGTCACCTCCTGTATCTTATGATATAGGGAGATTGTTTGCAGGGCTACTCAGTAGTCATTCCATAATGCTTTGTTGGAAGAAATGACTGAGTTAAACATTATGAATAGATTGAATGGTATGAGGCATATGATAGCATCATTGCAATAATTCAGATCAGTTGATGCAATAAGTGGACTTGCTGTTACTTTTTAAGAGAATTTTGGCCTGTGGCACCACTGGGTTGTTTAAGTATCAGGAAATTCTTTTGTGAATCAGTAGAGGATCTTTGTAGGAACAAATGCAGGGAAGATCCTTGCCTGATTAGGCCACAGTTTATCTTTGCAAAAGATGTCCAAACACTACATATTCTCCTTTATGAAAGCAAATTAAAAGGATATATACATATACATACCTCAAAAACAGATAAATTGATAGCATAATAATATTTTAAGGTTGCCAATCTTGAGTCTGCTGGCCTTTTTATCCTTGTCTTGGCTAGAACATATTTTGATACTAATTAATTGCAAAGAGACTGATATTTTAAGATATTTAGAGGCAGAAACAATTAAGAGTCTTATAAATCTTATAGTTCCTATTAAATGTAATATCCCCTCCACCCAATAATGTAGATTTAATCTATAATACATCTAGCCTTCCTTATGCCTAATATGGGGCCCAGAACTGGCATTGCTTTTTGGTGAATTAAAAGACAAATGGTAGAAAGAGCCAAACCTCTGGGAAGAACAGTGAGATATTTTTAAAGTAAAAGATGAGGGAGATTCCCCAAGGCAGGACTATGGGTCACTAAGGAAATCTCTTTTTGTCGTGCATTTACCTTATTTGGAATACAAAAAGAAAAGTCATTTCCCAATACGTTTATATGAACTGTGTCTCAAAAGACCAAGCCAGTGTAATTCCTAATTGAAAGATAATTTAAATAGGTGATATGTGTATGATACTCAATATTTCCCAGTTTAAACAGTGTCTTAGGTCTGCATAATCTATTAATTTCGTTTATTCCTGTTATTTTTTTTTATTTGTGCCTGTTATAACAAGGAAAGTCAAATGAAATAACAAAAGGCAATAAACTAGTTGGAAAAAGATAAAGAGGATAAGAAAAATTATGATGATTTATGAAATTAAACATGAAATAAAAATAGTAGAGGGGTCATGTAATTAAAATAACCAAACTTACATAAGAGCCAGATAGATATAGGCACTAGGATGTAACTGTTATGAAGGCAGAGATTATATTCTTTTAGTTACCATTACATCTCTGGCAGTTAAATAAATATTGAAGAAAGGGAAGAATGATATTATAGAATAAAATCCAAATGGGTTAAAAGGAAAATAGTTAATGTAATGTCTTTATGTAAATGGATCTCAACCTATTTTTTATTATCACCCTCCACCTCCAACCAAGGAGCATTCTTAGACATTTTTTTCTATTTGTCCCCACTCTCCATGAAATTTTAAAACCACAGATATACTGTTCATGTGTTATGACCCTTTGCAGGGCCATAAACCACTGTGATAGATAAGTTGTTTTTGTTTGTTTGCTTGTTTTTTTAACCTCCAAAAACCACTTTTTGCCCCCTCAGTGGAGACTAAAATTTCATTAAAATTTCACTAAAATTTCATGAAAAATTCATGCTTTATGGAAAAAGTGTTTTATCATGAACATGTCTTGGAAGTCTGATTAGGCTTGAATATGCTCCTGAGCATGTGGGGAAGTTACTCAACCTCTCTGAATCCCAGGATAATAATATCTACCATGGAAGTTTGTTTGTTAACTTCTACATTGTTAATGTAAAAATGCCCGCCAGTCTGGCATATGAATTGACACTGCATAAATCATAGTTTTGTTACACACAGTGATATTTTCAAGAAATTCGTGAAAATGTTTAGCAGATATGCCAATCAATAGTCTTCTCTAAAGGATGGTACTTCCCTGAGAAGACCTCCAAAGTGTACATTTTAATACTCATGAACTGAAGAGCTAAAACAAAACCTTTGGGTTCCTGCCTTTTGCCTTTTCTCTGACCTTAGTCTCAGTCTAAATTGATGCAGGATATGGGTCCCAAGTGAAACATCTGTAAAACCCCTTTCTTTCAATAATAAACTGAAGCCTAATATGTAAAACAGATTAGAGCTCAGTGACTGTGACTGAACCTGGTGGAAGGGTCCCACTTACCACTGCACATGGCAAAGGTAGCCCTCAAGACACTTCTCCAGAATCTCTAGGGCTCTATGAACATACTGGAAAACTATTACATTATATGATCCTTTCTAGTCTTAAAGTTTAAAGATATTGATTCATGTATAGTTTGTGTGTTGGGTTGAATTTCTGGTTGCTTCCATGTTCCTATTTTTTAACGTGGTTGATATATTTAGAAACAAATGAGAAATCAAAGTAGTTGGCTTACTTTATGAAATTAACCTTTTGATTTTTTTGGTCATGGATTAAATTAAAAACTTTCTAGGAGAAAATAACTCTGTTATAGGCAATGCCTTTATTTTATCCTGTTGCTTCCTAAAAAGGAGCTTCAGCAGATAAACTTCATAACCTAGCAGCCAGTATAAATATTGAATTCAACAGTTTAGGAAAGTTTGGCTCTAAATCAGGAAAGATTATTTCAGTCATATTTTCTCTCTCTTTCTAATAAAAAATGGGAAAATTCCTTGACTAATTTTTCCCTTCTCACATGGATAGCCACAACAAATCATGATGTGAAAAAGGGTGAAAATTGTAAGACAATGTACGTGGAATAGACGTTGACATTGAAGCTGCTGGTGATGGGATAGACATGTACCATATGAAACTCTCTTACTGGTACTTGTTTTGCATCTTTCACTATGTGTTTTGTGTATGTTTTGTGTAGGTTTGTTTGTGAAACTACTGCATAATGAATACTATATAAGAAAGCACTTTAGTCATGATATATGGTGGAAAACAATCTTTACGTCTAGTGAAGAATTATGCTAAAGTGTTCATTAAGAATAATGTAATAAGTGAAAGGCTTCACAAATGAATTTTTCTTTTTGTTTCAAAGTATTATTCATTCCAAGGCTTTCCATGAATCTTTTAGCAAACTAATTCCAAGAATAGTTGACTGGGCTTTCACAGGAGTGGCAAATAGCAGTAAGGAATTTTATATAGACATATAATTACTTTAATGATTTATAAAAATGTCATAGATAATAGACACATGGATAAATACAGAACATTTTTAATAATTAACAGTACATGAGTAATGGCCTCAGATGTATAGACATTACAAAGATGAAATGAGCTTGTTGTTGAAATATTTTCATTAGTATAAACAAGCCTGTTTCTCGCCCACAGATGTGCTAAGTATAAGCATGAGGCAATGCATCGCTGTCTTTCTTGAAGCAAAGTTTGTTTTTGGTAAGTGACAATTTCTATCCAGTTTCAAACTTGTGAAATAAAATTTCTATGTTCTACACAATTTTTCCTTTTCTAATCAAGGTCTATGTATATCCCTTAGGTTTGTAGAGACCTTTATAATCTGAAAAGCACAAAAATGTGTTTGTTTTAACATTACCAAGATGAAGAATTATTTCCATTATTCTGAAATGATATACTTCTTTCACAAGAACAATAATAAGACATGCCACTATACTTGTAGGGAAATCAACATTCTTCCTTGGACATCAAGAGTAGAAGGATAAACTGGCAAAAACATCTCTAACTTCTCTTCACTCTCCCTTGAATAGAAAGTATGTTTTTTTGTTTTTCTGTTTTTTCAAGATGTTGATGAGAAAGTTTCTTTTTTCTAGCTAGGAGCTTTTTGCAAATCAAGGTTCCATTAGAAAGGCAGTGCCAAAATCTAGCAATTTGACATTCAGTAGACTAACCAATAAAATAATTTAAAATTAGCACTGGAATCTTGACTTTCTTCTGGGCTGTCTCTTCATAAATGCTCAGTACTTTATCTATACATTTAAATAGATTTTAAATAAATATGTTAATGGTGAAATAGAGAATCAAGATCTAGGTAACAATGATGCCATGTCTCCAAACAGGCTGTCAGTAAACTGAGACAGATGTTCTTGGGGTGGAAGAGGGGGCTGCTAATTACTATTCATAAGCATGTGGCATATGATCAGTTTGTAGAATACTTTTCCAATATTGCATGTGACATTGTAAATCCAGATTCCTAAATAAGAATGAGGAAGAGAGAAATGGGCAGGTTTTTACAAGAAGCTTTTCCATGAAAATATAAAGAAAAAAATTCAAGAAAAGTATAAACTTCCACATATCCTTGAATGGAAGCACAAGTTCCCTATTAGTGGATACTTTAGGTTGATGACTGTACATCTGGAATGAAGATAAAAGTGGGGGAAAAGATACCTTTCCCCAGGTGTTCTTGTTTTTGTCACATTGGTGGTCATTCAGGATACTCAATGTAAATTGTCCAAGTTTTTTTTTTTTTAATTGAATTTGGGATCTATAGGGGTGGGAAGTCCAGACATTTAAAGACATTGTATGTAACACAATGAAGATCTGGGAAATAGCCAGTTTTGTCGTGGCCGGCGCGACAATCTTGAACCAGGGCTGAGGGTAAGGAATGAGGAAAAGAAAGTAGAGAGACAAAGCATGGGGGCGGGAGGAACACGATGGATGATGTCCAGATTGTGTTCAGCTTTATTTCATAGTGCACATGCTTATATAGTGTGTGAAAAACAAGTTCAAGGAAACAGCTTCACACGTAAGTCACACGCAGCACTTCTTCTCTAAGGACTACTAAGATTAACAAAGGCAGATTTATGAGTCGCACGTGCATATACCTCAGAGACATTACCACAAATCAGCGAGATAATTGGTTGCAACCTGTACAGCTTGTTTTTCAAAGGGGCATGACCAATCACAGACCAGCATGCCTCAAGGCCCCTTGCATGAGCCCATTCTCCAGCGCCCACTTTCCACC
>CM052889.1:45957243-46010949 GCA_028534135.1 Potos flavus | reverse complement strand
AACAACATATGGACACAGTGCAACATAACTCAAAGTAAAACAGGGAAATAATAGCTTCTAACAGAAAAACAAAATGTGTGCCTCTAACACAAGCCAAGTGGCTTTTGGAGACTTTGAGTTCATCCAGAATAAAGAACCACGTTTTTTATAAACCTCACCTTGAAAACTAGCTATAGATAAATTAGTACATAGTAGATCCAGAGCAAGGAATAATTATGGAATTTGGTGAATTTATCCTTGTACCATCTGAAAATCTTAGAGAAGTTCATTTCTGGAGTCTTTGATGAGATTCATGTCAATTAATATAAAAAGTAAACTAATAGCAAGTCGAATCTATTGTTGAACTAGTGCAGGCAGCTGATTCATGGATAAAATCATCAGCCTAGGAGTCACAACCTTAGGCTCAGGTTATATTTCCTCCATTTACCTTGTAGGTAGGCTTGAGGTGACCAGGTTATCATCACCATCATCATTGTTGCCCCCATGAGTTGAAAACTTAGATTTGTCAGTCTCTGCTCTAACACTTGAAACATATTATCTCATTTAATTCTTGCAAGTGATCTATGTGGTAGTTATTGTTATATAAATGAAGAAACTGAGACTAGAGAGATTAAATACTTGCTCCACTTTGTTTAGCTACTAAGCAATGGAGCCAACATTTAATCCTGGGACTTCAAAAGTATTGTCTTAATCACTGTACTGTACGTTCACGCTGTTGCCTTCTGTGAGTTTCAGTTTGTCTTTTAAACTAGGAAATTGAGCTAGAGAGTCTCTAAACAGCTTCTCTCAAATCCTAATTCTGACCCCTAAATTTCATCCAGCTCCCCCATTACTGCCCCACAACAAACCTTAGGATATTTCCAACCCTGGAAATGACTGTCATCCATTCTCCCTCCTCGCCATTCTTTTTACAGGAGACGTTTTTATTTCTTTGATATTCTTTTTTGTGCCCACTTATGTAGGGCTCATTGTAATTCATGTGATCACCTGCCCACCTCCATGGAGGTCACAATGAGATTAGAAGATTTAAATTGTATTAGCAAAGATCCTGGGAACAAGTTGGATTCCTTGGAAGCTGTTAAAGCTAACCCAGTGAGTCCCCTCAGAGGTCCAGACCAGAGAGATGCATGTGACCTGCCCTTGTCTGATTTGCAGCCAGGAGACTGTGGAGCAGTGATTGATGGTGATATTTGTCATGAAACTAATAAATTGAGAGAACAAGTTATTCAGGTACAATGAGCTGAAGTCAAGGAAAGAATTATATGTTAAAGTGGTAAATTTAGATATCAGAAAAAAATCAGAAAAATCTAGACTATGAAATTGGTTTTACAGTTTTACCAGTTTCAAGTAGTTGCTTTTATAGCACAAATTTCTTGAATATTAGTTTGACTCAATGTCATTTTTGCTATGTAGACTTTACTTGGGGAGTCTGGACAGTGTCATTTGCATAGTTAATATGTGGTTATAGTAAGAAATGATGACTTGGGAAATCTCTGAAGTGCGTTTCAAATTACCAAATGTCCTTAAAACATATGGTATTATGTAATTTCATGATATTAGAGCTTGAAAAATACAGATGTGATAGTTTATAAAATTTGCCTGGGAATAATGAACACAAATAATTGTAAAATAGGGTTTCTTAATTATTACATTAGACTCCAAATTGAAGATTAATTTCACCAGTAACTTATAATAGTCCTTACTAGTCAGATAAAATTAGATAAGAAGTGGTACCAGATACTCCAGTTTATAATCTACAGTGCTCTTTGACAGAAAGTTCTGTGGTGATGTAAATGCTCTGTATCCACTGGCCGTGTGTGGCTATTGAGCACTTGATTTGTGGTTAGTGTGTTTAGGAACTGAATTTTAAATTTAATTTTGATTGAGTTAAATTTAAATAGCCACATTTAAGGAACCTACTGTTTACTGTATTGTATAGTACAGAGTTAGAAAGAAGCTCATCCTAAATCTATTTCTGAATTACGCTCTGGCTTCAAGTTGAGACAACAATTCATTATTTTATTACAGAGATTACTCCATGGATAATATGAACAGAAATCCTTAAAACAAACAAACAAAAAGGAAACATAAAGCCTTTCTGTGTCCAAGACTTAATTGCCTCATGCTAAAATAGTCTATTTATTCACCTTCTAGTTGGTCTTGGAAAGTCCATCTGTTCTCTGGATAAAGCATGTGGTTAAAATAGTTAACAGAACATTTCATACTTCAACTGCTTGTGTTATGTCAAACTCAGAACATTTTTTGGAAAATTATAATTTATTTCAAGAGAGAGATACAGTAGTATTCTTGAAAATTTACCCCAAAGATACAGATGTAGTAAAAAGAAGGGTCATATGTACCCCAACGTTCATAGCAGCAATGTCCACAGTAGCCAAAATGTGGAAAGAGCTAAGATGCCCTTCAACAGATGAACAGGTAAAGAAGATGTGGTCCATATACACAATGGAATATTACTCAGCCCTCCAAAAGGATGAATACCCAACTTTTGCATCAACATGGATGGGACTGGAAGAGATTATGGCTAAGTGAAATAAATCAAACAGAGAAAGTCAATTATCATAAGGTTTCACTTATTTGTGGAACTTAAGGAATAGCATGGAGGACATTAGGAGAAGGGAGAAATGAAGGGGGAGAAATCAGAGTGGGAGATGAACCATGAGAGACTATGGACTCTGGGAAACAAACTGAGGGTTTTAGAAGGGAGGGGGGTGAAGGGATGGGTGAGCCTGGTGATGGGCATTAAGGAGGGCATGGATTACATGGAGCACTGGGTGTTATACACAAACAATGAATCATGGAACACTACATCAAAAACTAATGATGTACAGTACGGTGACCTACATAACACACACAAAAAATAAAAATTAAAGAAATAAATTTAAAAAAAGAAAATATTATTTAAAAAAGTAACAGGCACTGTGGGTTCTGTGGCGAAGTTCTCAACCACTAGTCTATAGTTATTTTCATTTCATTGTGGCTGATTATTCTTTTCTCCCTTCTTTTCCTTCCACCTCCCCCATTCTTGATTTCTTCAGGTAGAGAATGAAGGCAATATCACTAAATATTCTTATTCATGCATAGACTATTCAGGTAGGTGATCTTGAAGATGCCCATTTCCACCTTCTTCTTCCCCTCCTCCCTTCTTCTTCTTCCTCTCCTCTTCCTTCTCCTTCTTCTTCTTCCTTTTCCTTTTCCTCTTCCCCTTTCTCTTTCCCTTCCCCCTCCCCATCCCCTTTCCCTCCTCCTCCTTCTTCTTCCTCATCTTTTTCTCCTACTTCTTGCTCTTCCCCCTCCCTATCCCCTTCCTCCTCTACTACTACTACTACTACTTCTTCTTCTTCTTCTTCTTCTTCTTCTTCTTCTTCCTCTTCTTCCTCTTCTTCTTCTTCTTCTTCTTCTTGCTTCTTCTTTCTTCCTCATAGGACAATTTGGATGTACTGGGATCTATCCATGATGCCAAAGAAGATGTACTTGGGGCTGTTCTGTCTACACTGCTGCAAGCTAAGGATATCGCTGTTTCCTTGAGGTGAATTTACCTGAGCTGGTATCAAAGAGGTAGGTACAAAAGCTGCAGGAACCACCAGTGTGATGACTCAGCTGAGACAGTTTTTGACCATGTTTAGTGCATAGGTTCCATAGGTCAGAAAAAGCACAGAACTATGGTTCTGCATAATGGTAATTTGCCTATGATGTCAGGGAAGCTTCTGGAAAATTCTGCGGAGTTCACGGTCACCAGCATCCTGAGACTGAAGATTTACTCAGTGAACCATTTTACATGCCTTGTTCTGATCAGAAAGCATCCACTTCTCATTGTAATCAAAGGAAAGTCATGTTCATAGTGGTCTGATCTCACAGGCAGGCTTAGTTGAGTGATAGGTTAGAAGATACATACTCCCTCTGTTATTTCTTAAAACAATAGGATTTAAAAAAATATTAAAGTGATTCTAGTACAAAATTTTAATTGCACATTTAATTAGAATGCACAATTTTGAATAAGGTAAGTTATGCAAAATTTTCGTGAATGGTTTAGAGTTACTGAATGCCTGGAATTCTGGAGGCATTGGGAATTTGTTTCCATATGCATGTGTTCATAGCATTTGTGATAGGTCTCTTGTCATTTCTTGTCACTTATGCATCTAGAACAACCACCTTGAGCTATTCAGGAACATCTTTAGTATTTTACTGCTCTATTTACATTACTGTCCCACTAGAATGTGAGTCATGTATAGGCAGAAGCTTCATCTTATTCATGATGGTTTTCCTAGAAGCAGGCATGTTATCTGTCACAAAGGTTTGAATGAATGATTAAAAGGTTTGAGGATTGAGCAGAATATCACCAATATTCTGATATTTATAGGAATTTTCAGAGGGCGATAACTGAGGACTATAAAACAAGGGTGAAATTCCATGAAGATAGTTATTTGGAGCATTTGTAGAAGAGTATATTTACATGGGGACCATTATACTATTTAAAGAGGTGAACCTAATGCCCTCCAATGCCTCCTCTGCTTTTATTGTTTTGTTTAAGTGACCAGGGTTTTTTTGGTTTTTTGTTTTTGTTTTTGTTTTTTTGCATCTTGTAGCACTGTTTATAATGCCAAATATGTCATAAAAATAAAAATGTGTGCATAACCACTGCAATGATAATCTATAGATTCTATTGGATGGCCTTTTGGATAGTAAACACTGCTTATTTTCTGCTAAAATCCCAGCCTGGTTTCTTCCTTTCCAAACCTTATACCTTTTATTTCTTCCCTTGTTCTACTGCATGGTGCAAAATCTCCAGTTCACTATTGAAAATAAATCGTGTTGGAATGCATCCTTAGCTGGTTCTGCATTATAAAGAAAATGCTTTCAATGTCATATGTTAAAGATAATGTTTGCTATGGGTTTGTTATAAGAAAGTTTCCTTCTATTCTTAATTTTTTTTTAATACCGTGAATTGATACTGAATTTTATAGGATGTATTTCTTGTATCTGTTGAGGTTATAATTGACTTTTTAATCTGTAGTTGATTATTGTAGTGATATTCATTAGTTGATTTTCTTATGCTAAACCAACTCTGCATTTCTAGATAACCTTGTTATTTGTGCTGTATTTGATATTTTTATACATTGCTACAGTTTACTGGGAGTTACACATTTTTGGCCCATTAATTTATAAAGATATGTTTTGAAAATTCACATGTGAAAAATCTCTATAGTTTTTTAAATAATTTTTTGATTTCTAACTTAATTGCTTTGTAATTGTGCCTATCATTAATTTTTTGGCAATTGTTTTCTGGCCTGGCACTTAGTAAATTTTTTTAAAGGTTCTTTTTTAGGGGGAAGGTGTAGAGGGGCAGGGAGCCTAACACGGGGCTCTATCTTACAACTCTGAGATCATGACCTGAGCCAAAATCAAGAGTTAGATGCCACCCAGGCATCCCCTGGCATTTAGTAAATTTTAATAAATACTTGATGTGTGTTGAGAAAAAAATTATCATCTCTAATTGTTGGATGTAATGTTCTATATGCTCTTTGGATTAAGCTTATTAATTATAGTGTTCAAATGTTACAGATTTTGCTGATTACTTCTGTCAGCTTAATCTATTAAATCCAGACATGTCTAACCATTTTCCATTATGTTGGAATTCATCTCTCCTTGCAAAGCTATTAATTTTGGATGATGCAGTTTGAGGGTTAAATGTGTAATGATTTAGAATTGTTTTATCTTTCTAATGAATTAAAACTTAAGCAGTTATTTTTCTTAGTTCTAGTAATACTTTGAAAGTCTATTTTAAACAATATTTAGAATATAATACGAGTTTTCTTTTGGTTTGAGCACAAACGTGGTATATATTTTTCCATCCTCTTACATACAAACTTTCTGTGTCTATATGTATCTAATAGGTCATTTGAAAATGACTTATAGTTAGATTAAAAAAAAAAAACTTGGTGAGATATCTTTGTTTTTTAATAGAAAAGTTTCTTTTGTTTATTTTTAAAGATTTATTTATTTATTTTAGAGAGAAAGAAAGATAATGGCGGGGAGAGGGGCAGAGAGAGAGGGAGAGGGAGAGAGAGTCTTAAGCAGAATCCAAGCTGAGTGCAGGGTCTGATGTGGGGCTCCATCTCCCAACCCTGAGATCATGACCTGGGCTGAAACCAAGAGTCCAATGCTTAACCTACTGTACCCACCCAGGCACCCCAAGTCTGAGTCTTTTATAATTACTGATGTACTTGGACGTATTTCTGCATCTTAATTTTTACCTTCTATTTTTTGACCTTTTTAGTTTCATGTTTTACTTCCTTCTTGTCTTCATTTGAATTGTTCTGTTTGCTTTGGGTCTGTTTCATTTTGTTGGTTTATTTTTCTTATTGGTTCTCCATTTTTATACTTCACTATTTTGGAAATTACACCCCATATGTATATTTTTTAAATGATTATCCTAGATAGTTTCATATGCACAGCGTCTGAAGTTGATAAATATATACTTTAAAATATATTGGGATCAAAAAATGCTTTAACTCTGATAATAATTCCCCAGATAAATTATAATCTACAGTGTCTAGTGGTTTTTTAAATCTGTATTTCAATGCCATACACTAGACATTATTATTATTTTTAAAACCATGTTTTATAGATTTACCAAAATCACTACCAACTCTTCCCTATTTCTTTTTAAGTGAGGAGAACTTTTAGAGTTTTCTTTAGTGAGAATTGTGATAAACTTTCAGTTCTCACTTAGATGAAAAAAACGAAAATTTCATTATTATACTTGAAAGATAGCTTTGCTTCTGTAGAGTTTTAGGCTGACATTTATTTTTTTCTGGGTACATTAGGGACTCTTCCATTGCTTCTGTTTTCTATTGTAGCTGTCAGTTCAAAACCATTCCTTAGTCTCAGGCTTCTATAGATATCACATTCCCATTTTAGTGTTCTACAGTTTCATTAAAAATGTCAGATAATTAATTATATAAATATAGTTGTTTATGTATCTGTTGTTTAAGGCAATCAGTGGGTTTCTGGGATCTGAGGTTTTATGTCTTTCCATAATTTAGGAATATTATTTGTTTTTATTCCTTTGATTATTGCCTTATTCTGATTTTTTTCCTACCATATCTTTTTGGTTCTCTGATTAGACATATCTTAGACCTGCCCACTCCATCCTAATCCTTTATATATTTTCCATATTTTTGTATCTTTGTGCTGTCTTTCAGGATAACTTCCCTGCATCTAGCTTTTAGTTCAGTAAATTTTTCTTCAGCTGTATCTAATGTTTATTTCGATCTGTCAACTGAGTTTTACATTTTATATTCCATTTTAAAAAATTGTATTTAACTTATTTCAAACCTTATTATTTATTTTTTATACTCTATCCCTTGCTTATAATTTTAGTAAATGCTTTATTGAAACATATGAAAAATACTCATTTTTACATGCTCTTTTGGTTAAATTCCAATATCTGAAATATTTGCTAGTATCGTTTTTGCTGGCTTTCATGAATTTCTCCTTATTTGTTCACATATTTCATGATTTTTTTTTTTATGAGTTCATATTCCTTAGAACTTTGGCTGTGATAGATAATTCTTTGAAGCCTGGGTATACTTGCATTCCTCTGGAGAGCATTTCCATTGGCTTCCACTAGTTGCCTGATATCATTGCCAATTTGAGACCACTTGCAAACCTGTGTCGACCGCATGGATAGTATGAACGTAGGCTGAAAAATCTCAGATTTGAGAGCAAAACTGGGCTTACAAATTATCAGGGAGCCTTAGAGAAGCAAACTTGCTGACCCTTCGGTCTGTTTGATCTCTTTCACCTCCAAAATCTCAATTTTATGCAGAGATCTTCTATTAGACCCTTCACTTTGGATACTCCTTGATTTTATTACCTATTTCTTATGGTCTGCACTGTTATCAAGACAGAAGCTGAAATTTTCGTGGTTAAGCAGATGCTTCTTGGGGAAAAGCTGGCTTCAGGCCTTTTTTTTTTTTTTTTTTTTCCCAGCTGTTTTCCTTTTCTCTCTTTTCAGCTTCTGAACATTCTTTACTTTCTTGCTCTTAGATGTTTTGAAAAAGATGCTTTCAATATATTATTAAGTGTTTTAAGTTATTTTTATTTTTCAGGATACATGGAGTGGTTGTCACAGGAGTTGAAATCCTTTTCTGAAGTCTCTGAGAGAGGCATTCTGTGACCAAATGCCTTAGGAACCACTCTGATGCACCATGAGAGGGTGAAGGCAAAACACTAGTGGGTTGGCTGATATTCTTGAAAAATCAATTCGGCAATGTTAGAGATTTTTATTTAATTAGAGCAAAAATACCCCCAAGGAGAACACTATAAGATTGCAAATGTGAGATGCAAACATTAAATGTAGGATCATAGCCTCAATATAAGTTGCTCCGTCTAATTTGTAGAACTGCACACTTAGCTGCTTTTTAGTTTTTCTTTTTGTATATAAGAAATTATTTGAGTTAAAATATTCTTTGAATACACATTTATTTGTGGCTCATCAAAAACAGATTTAAGATGTAGTTTTCAGTCATGAAACTGTAGGGCATTGCATTGACCAAATAATATTATTGATCAAGTAATATTATACCAACTTATATAATATTGACCACACAAAGTCTTTGGACAATATTTTCATATGGCATTATGGCTAGGAAAACCAGAGATTTCACCCTGCAAATTCTCAAACTTGAAGCTATAATGTTGTTTTGATACTGTGGTGTTTGCCATGGAGATTTCTTGGGTTTTTAAAAATTTTTTTTGTTTTCTTTTTTAACTAAACAGTAAATTTTCAGTGGGGCAGGGAAATAAGCAGCAGGTGCTTATGAGCTGCAAATATAAAAATTATTCTTTCAATAGAGTTAGACTGTCACTACTACCTTGTTATTATGAGTCAAATGGGAATGTTTGTTTCTATCAAGGGAAATCTCTCTCGTCCTTGTTTACTCTCCTTACATTAATTATTTTCATACAGAGAATCTACAGTAGGTCTTCTCAGGCAGCTCCAGGGGCAAGACTCAGCTGTGGAGAGAAATATTCCCAGAAAACTGGTGGGTACCTTGGGAGGTGTGCTAGCTCTTTCATAATAGCAGAGTACTAATTAGGGCATTTTCTACATTGAAGACAATGTTTTTCCATTGTGATAGTAATATAAATATGCATTAACCATCAGATTTTCATGTGGCATTGTTTAAGATTATATTATATAATGACCATTGTTGTTGTATTATTTTTAAAGCATAGTTCTCAAATCTGTTTAGAAACTGGTAGGATATAATTGTAAGTAAATGTGAATGATTTCTGTGGAGATAAAATTTGTATTTCATGGTAGTATTAAATAATGAAATCCTTTCTCTAACTTGGAAATATTAACTCTATTGATACCATGACACAATTTCAAGACGACCATTTTATTTGAATGGATGGGAAATCTAAGGCATGCAAAATGGATAGGCAGTGTGAAAATACTCCTGCAATAGAAAAACCTGGCTTCTACTCCTGGATCTGCAGTATGTTAATGGTGTGGCTGTGAATGAATCAGTTAATCTCTCTAAATTTAGGTTTCTCTCTATAAAAGTTAGGATTAACACTGGTCATGTAGTAGTAGGAAAAAGAATTTGGGGAAGTTAGACATAGATTTGAGTACTGAATCTGCCAGTAACGAACTGTGTAAATATGAACAAGTAGCTTATCCTCTTCAATACTCAATGTTCTTATCTATAAAATGGAAATAATGTAGTGTCTGGATTATCAAAGGGATTTGTTCCTTTTTTCCTGTACAAATGCAAGTACATCCTTTTTTTTTTTTTTAAACCCCTTCATTATTCCTCCTAGATATTAGGCTATCATCCCACCTTGGGTGGAGCTAGAGAGAATGAGAGAACTTGAAGATAGGTTTACTGATCTAAGATCAGACAGGAGTCTTGTGTCACATTCTGAGTGACAACGTGGAAAAATAGGACCTTTACACATTAAAAACTCAGTAAGGGGCAACTTTTCTTATCAGCCTATAAATTTGTTGAATTCAGAGACCATGTCATGCTTACTCACTCAAATAATTATGAAATGCCTACATTTCTGTCACTGCCACAAAGCAATGAAGAAACCAGCCAAGGTCCCTGTTCAAATAGAATCTATACCAATGAGTTCTCTATATTTAAATCCCTTTCCAGAAACTTCCATAATGTTGGCCAATAGAACATACAAAATAAATATTTGTGGAATGGTAAATGACTGAGGTTTCTTATACCCAGATAGAGTTAGTAAGTTAGGGACCTTCTCTCCTAGGCTAATCAAGACTTTATTTACATGAAGGTTAATCTAAGATATAGCATGAAAAGTTTGAGATGAAATTAACAAATTCTGTTTCCAATTCCACTTCTACTTTCTAAATTGAGTACCTTCTCCTCATTGGCATTGTCTATGAATAGATATTCTATTTGGCTTTTTATGAATGACCAATCCTTACACCATGGGAGACTTATGACTATAAATAAAAATTGACTTCAAAATTACATCAGCAATTCAAGCATCTTATGGTGTGCTAAAAAATAGATTAAAGTAATTATCATCAATGTGCCATTTTAAGCTGTAAGAAAAATGGCCACACTGTCAGTTTGATAAATAATGCTGGTGTGAGAGACTGTGCGTGTTTTAATTTTATCCTTTGGAGCTACAAACCCACATCCACTTAAAAGTAGTCCAGGATGATACAGCAGGCTTGTTGTTTGCTAGGGAATAAATCATTATCATCTCTTTTAATAAAAGTCTTGAGGCCATTGTTCAGTAACCCTTCTGCTTAAGTAATAGGTCTGTGGCTTCAACAGAGGGTTATAATTGATTATCAGCACTATACAGTTTTGTTATACAGAAAACTGTATTAAAAAATAGTACTGAGATGTAGGTTTAAGATATATGAGAGATGATGCCTGCTCACAGTAAATAGTCCTTATACCAGGAAAGACCCCTAAGCAAATTTCTTGAGGATCTTAATGCATTCTTGATCAAGACTAAAATAGCTTCCATTTTAAACTATGCATCAATTTTAATGTTGATATTAATTTCTGCCTGGAAAGAACTTTGAGACATCATCTAGCCTGCTCTCCTACTTCTATAAAGAACATACTTACCTTTTTGGTATCAGGAAATTAATTTTGTTTTTAAAGTTTCCAAGAAAAAGAGATTTTACAACTTTCTGGAACTGTAAATTACTGGCCTGGGTAAAACAGAGTCGCTCCATCTTGTAGTTAATCCTGGGTGTTTGGCAGGTAGGAGAACCAGCAGGCCTCCCCTTTGGCAGGCTCTTCTGCCTCCAGAACTGGGAGGCTGAACTGCCACTACGTATTTTTTGCAACATCTCCAGATACGACACTACTGTTGGCATGTTAGATGTGCTTGATAGATCTTAATAATTCATAAGATTTCTTCAGAGCTTTCCTTCTTGGAACCATGGTTGGCATTGAATAATATCGTAGGTTGTTTTTTCTGGGAAATAGCCTCTGATTCTCTGGGATTTGCATTCAGGAAGTTTACTTGGGAGTTTGTTAATTGGAGTTAACACCTGTGAGAGATTAGGGAAGTGTAATTGGGCAGAAGGAGAGGTGAATTGAGATGCAATTGCAAACTGCATTCTAACTGATTCACAGGCTTCTTTGGAGCTGGCATTGACCTTCATTGTTGTCCTGAATGCAGACAAGGGGGATCAGCCATTGTACCTATGTGTGTAGCAATTATTGGATGCTAACTGCTCCTGGAAAGGGAGCAAATGTTGGAAAAGGCATTACTTTCTACAGAATTAGGTTTTTGGACAGGTCACAGATGTGAATCATCAGCTGCCAACATTTCTAGAGCTGGCGGAATAAGTTTCTAAGTCCTAAAAGGAGATCTAGTGGCACACTATAGCATCTACGGCAAGTAAACATTTGTACCACAGTATCCACTACAAATAAACATTTGTTGAATGAAGTAACTGTTACAATTTTTTTTAAAGAGTTGCTTTCAACATGATGGGGGCAAGAAACAACTAAATACCAAAAAATCATTGTGGTTGGAAAGTAGGGGTGGGGGTGAGGAAGCAGCTTGATAGTGATACATAGGAAGAGTTTGGATTTCATGGTATCTGTAATTGACAGCAGAGGAAGGAGCAAGAATTGTCCTGACAAGGAGGCAGATAGGAGAGGCTCAGGCAACATTTCTCATACTCAAGACTGACCATGCCATTTTCTGTTTATAAGACACATGATCTGATTTTTGTTTTTCATCTCCATCTTATGCCATGATTCCTTTTCTGGCTTTTGTATATACGCAACATACATCTTAATATTTACACCTTTTCTCCTGTAACTTATTTCTCTACAATGTCTTCTCCATCCCCACAAACTGTCAAACACTTATTTATCATTAAATAAAGATTTAGATGGAGGATCTACCCTTCTTAAAGCTGTTTACTCTCTTCCCGGTGCTGGGTAGAATTTATAGCCTCTTCCTAACAGTGGTCTCTGCTTCATGTTTGACTCTCTTGCTCAGACTGTAAACTCTTCAAGAATAAGCAGTCATATATGTCTTTGATACTACCAGTTGATATTATGTCTGGCAAATGGTAACCACTCAGAATTGTCTTTTGGTTGAACTAATGAATTGCATAATACTTGTGTAGGATTCCAGTTGTAGAGAGGATTCAGGGGATGTTGTAAATTAGCAGAACATAATACTCAAGGGCAAAGAAAAAAGGAATATCTAACAGAATTTTAGATAATAGTTAACAAGACTTGTTCACCTGGGCCAGGGGCTTATGTAGATAGAGAGAAGTAGATGGAGAGGACCTTGGACACCTGGATAAGAAGCTCATGGTTAAATACTTTAGTTAATGGTTTTCCTATATGGGCAAGCATCTAAAGTCTCACTTAAAGAATGAAAAGATGACTTATCAGGTACACTAAAGAATGAGTGATTGAGGTATCACATCAGTTAGGCAGTTACTGCAATTACTTGGCATAAAGTAGGAAGGAACTTACCTTGAATGGGCATTGTAGCAGACAGATACTCTAGAGGTACCCTGAATATCCAGATAGGTCAAAGTTAGGGCAAACTGGAAATGGATCATGGCAAGATGCAATAGGCAATGCAGAAAGATAGTGAACAGGTGATAAGAAAAAGGCTGTATTATCTCATGGTGAGTCACCTACAGATTATCTGACACTTCACCATCTGGAAGGTCTGCTTGGAGGTGGGTGTGACAACAATTCAGAGAACTTGGCAGCAGGCAATAGGTAGAGTATAGCAAGCCAGCTAGCAGAAGAGAAATCTGGCAGAAGTAAAGAAAAGCCAACCAAATCAGGATTTAGGAGATAGAATCCAGCCCATGGGATTACTGGAGAGAATAATTTAGGGGACTAGTACTCTAGTACTCTAATACCCAGTGAGGCACGTGACTGGGTGTCAGTTATTGAAATTAGTGTACAAGGTGTGAGTGTGATCACAGTAATAGGCAGCATTAGATGGGTGAACTTTGTTCTTATTCCTTGGTAGAGCAGGAGGAACATCCATTTTTAAGGATACCTAGAGAAGAAAACAGGAAGATATCCATAGCATTACTAGTCAGACAGCAATACTAGTTACTCAATAAGAATTCTAGTAATTGTCACCTCAGGAATGGTTATATGGATCAGAGAGACTCAGCCACCTATTTATTTTCCTCCTGCCATTACTGAAAATCATCACTGCACACTGCTTACTGCTTTCTGTCTGTGTATTTCATCTTTTATCTTCTACTTCTGATTCTTTAGATTCTGAATGCTTCATATTCAAACTTCCCAAGAAGAGCTCCAGTTGGCACAGTCAGTCAGTATTATAACAAGTTGGCAGGACCGGCTCATAAATACACTTAATGGACTACCGACTTGCTGATAACCTGGCTGCCCTTAGGTCGGATGCCATCGCTGGTCAAGCCAGCTGTGGTATTGGTGTTTGTATTGGATTACTTGGTGATTAGTGGTTAGCTTCCCTTTACCAAGGGCAGTGAAAGTGGCAGGTATAAGGTCATACTGGACTCCTCTAGCCCACAATAATAGGAGTAGGAGATCAAAACTATAGTAACAGGAGGCCTGATGGAATGTTGACTGAGGTTCCAAAAAGTCATACCCAAGATGGCAGTGGCAGGTCATAAAGGCAGGTAGTTTCAATGTGATTTGTATGAGGGACATTATAAAGAAGACTTGGAAGGGTTTCGTTGCAGAGTAATTTGGTTGACTTGTCTCACATGTCCCTTTCTTCCAGAGTAATCTCTGAACAGAACCTTTTAAAAAGGTTTTATGCATTCTAGAAGAACTAAAAGAAAGCTCTGAGAATTGAAGTATATATGCTATTTCTTATTCTCTGTACTATATGAAGGCCACAGTAAACAAAAGTTCATGAAAAAATAAAGATTCCTGGATAAATTAAATGCCAAATTTGGGGGGAAAAATTCATAGATCAATCAGTAAGATTCCAAGCAGTATTTAATACAAAGCCAAAAGTAAATATGTTTCATTTACATAAAATAAACCATAAGGTTTTGAAATGCAATTTTTCTATGTTAGAGTGAGCCAAAATAGGCAGATCTAAATCTACTTATTAACACTTTTAAATCCTATAAAGTGAAAAGGACTATCATAGTATTTAAGAAAATGGAATTGTTAGGTCTGAAATGGGCCAAACAATGAAAATTTTAGCCAAGAACTTTAAGAAGAAATGGCAAAGGATTTTTTCATTGTTCCCAAAGATCAATACCTCTACATCACTTTATAATTAACAGAATTCTTTGCATTCCTTAAATTACATGATCTTCACCAAAACCTTTTGCATATAAAGAGACTGTAGGTTCAGGAAAGGTGATTTGTCCAAGGCTGTGTGGCTACTAAGTAGCTAAACCAGAATTTGAGGTCAGAACATCTTTAATCTGATTCACTGAGTCGTTCCCTGCCCAGGAAGAGTAGATAAAAGGAGACATAAGTAATAAAGTATTAGCAGCACACTAAACTGTTTCTACTGCATTAATATGAGTCAAATTTAATGGTATTCAGGGATTCTCCATAAGTGAAATTGCTTTTCTTTTAGCTCCCTGTGCTGCACAGTAGCTACCTGCCTTCTTGGGATTCTTTCTCAAGAGTACCAGTAATTCCATCAATAGGACCCAGGTGCCAGACTTGGATTATGGTCTTATAGCAATAATAATATTATTAAAATATGTTTTGTAATATATAAAGATTTCCATATATATATAGATATATCTATATATATCTATATATATATCTATACCATTTAGACACAAACAAGCCCCTTCCTTACCCCACACTCCTCCTAAATGGTAACATCTTACCCACAGCATCCTTACCCACACACTCCTCCTAAATGGTAGCATCATGCAAGTTTGAACAAATAAATAGGACAATACTATGTATACATTGCCTTTTAATGCATTTTAAAATGTTTCATGATTATATGAATATATTCCTTTCAGATTTAAGCTCAGTACTATCTCTCTTTGAGATTTTCATATAAAATATATGTAGTCAGACTATATTGAGCTTTCAAAATGAGTTAGAATCACTTTGAATGTTAAAATGATCCAACATTCAATCTGTAGTTATTGAGTGATTCCTATATGTCAGGCACTATGCTAGGCATTGAGACTACGTAATATGAATGGTATAGATGTGACTCTGTCCTCCTAGAACTCACATTCTTCCAGGTGAGTTAGACATCAAATAAATAAGAAAATACTTAAAAACATGGTTTAGAGTTATGAATGAAATTAACTGATTTCTGTAATGGAAAAGAAGCAGTTTGATAGTGAGTATTCAGGGAACTTCTTTTTAAGTGGGTGTCAGTTAACTTAAGTTCTGAAAGAAGAAATATCTAAAGGTCAGGAGAAAGAGGTTCCAGGCAGAAGGAACAATTAGTGTGTGCCTCTGAGATGGGAAGTGGGAGAGCTTAAAGAAACCAGCATGGCAGTCACTAGGTGGGAGTGGTGGTGGTGGTGGTGCTTGGGGGTGGGTCAACAGGCATGCAGAGTCCTTTAAACTAGGGTAAGAGATTGGATTTTAAGTGGTGTTGGAATCTGTTGAAGGATTTGTAGGATATGTAGAATTATGATATTCATTATATAATGAGGTAAGCTTCCAGAGGTCCAGCACGTTCCAGGAATGGGCACTGGGTTGGACAAAGCAGTGAAGTTGTCTGAACTTTCAGAGTCCTCAGCAGAGTTGCCCTGGCAGAGCCAGGTCTCCAAGTCCTCAGCCACGATAGGTGACCTCTTTGGACTTGAATCCAGTGTCCCCTGTTACTCCCTGCTGTGCAGAGATCAAAGAAAGAACCATATTCATTTGGGTTCCAGTAAAGGGACTAAGGACAGAAGTCTGGCTCAGGAGAAAACCCAAATATATCAAAACTTCAGAAAATAGAATTGTTCCTTCAGAATTTATAGTGTTACTATCGGCAAAGCAATATTTATATGAGCTGTGTGCTGAGTCAAATGGAATTAAAAATTATTCTGATGTTTATTGAAAGTATTTTTCCTGGTTAATATTTGATTTGCCTCAAATTTCTACTGGGATTTTTAATGAAAATTTACTTAACTATTAAAGGTGGCTGGAACAATGGCAGCAGCCAGGACAGGCTAACTCTGAAGAAAGACATTTTTTTCCTGGTGCTTATAACATTCAGATTCCAAAATTTCTCGCAATGTTTAAACCAGTGCAAGGACTCCCTTGTGTATCAGTTTATTCTAATGGCTAAAGATTTGTAACTATGGAAACCAAAGTGCAAAAATAATTAGTGGGCTTTTCAGAAAAGTAACTCAGGTGCTATTCATACTGACTGCAGGTGATTTACATACACAATCTAACTGTTGAGGACAGTGTATGACTTTTCGTGGTCTCTGATGAAAGTTACCAGGATGACCATGAATTTTTTTTTAATGACCATGTATATTTAGATTTATTTAATACATATCGAGCTCTTAAAAAGCCTTGTCACTAGAAAAATGGAGTGGCATGGATAAATGAAAGAAAACTATGTTTTCACTCATAGTTCAAATTTGCTTACCTATTGTTAGCTCATCCCATCCTCAAAACAAAGAATGTAAACAAAACCCCCAAACCTTTTGCCTTCACAAACTAATTCTAGACTGATTCAGATTTTCTTTTCAAGTTATTCTCAAGTTATTCCCAAATGTTTTTGGTGAAGGTTTAAATAGGCAATGAATCAGCCTCTCATTTAGAAAGAAAAGAAACCAAAGATGAGGGAGGGGGACAGAAAGAGGGTATTACAGTCTCTTAGCGGAGACCATGATAGGCAGCTTCTGGCATGGCTTCCAATGATTTCTGCCTCCTGGTATTCACATCTCTGTGTAATCCCCTTCTCTTGGGTGTTATTTGGACCAGCCCTGTCTGACACCTTAATTACAGCCCTGTGAAAAACCCTGAAGCAGAGAACTCAGGTAAGCTGTGCCCTGGTTCATAACCCATATAAATTATAGGATAATAAATGCATGCTCTTTTTAGTGACTACGTTTGGGAGCAATTTGTTGCACAGCAATATATAATGAATATAAGAGCTTTTAAAATTATTCCTGTAAACATGCTCCCTGTCCACGCTCTATCCCAGTAACTTGGCACTGCACCATAGATTTCGAAACATTTGACCATATTCCCCAGGATATCTTGTTATAATCGCCTCTCCTGTTCCTATCCTCTATCCACTTGAAAGCCACTGGCTCATCTTTATACTCAAAAATAAGAACTTCAGTAATTGAGAATATATGGTACAAGACGGCCTCCATATTTGTGAATCGAGTTTTGTATTAAAGGTTCTGGTACATGGCATACCTATGTACACTCTGTGAATTGTTCTAGGCATATGGCTTACCCACATACTCTCTAACAATGTGATGAAAGAATAGTAATTTCATCATCATCAATGAGAAGTAGTGAAAGAGACCAGTAAGAAGTGGAGAATTGGGAGAAAAGAATGACAAAATGATGAAAAGTAACAATTTTGGAATTAGAAAATTCTGGGTTTCAGCATATAATAGGCTATATGTAAGTTCTATGATTTAGGAGGAAATTATTCAACCTTCAAGGCCCTCTATTTTCCTCATTTATATAATGGGGTAACAATGTAAGTGAAAGAACCCAGCATGTGAAGACCACACAGGGAATGGTGTTTTATATCCTTTCTTCTTTGCAGTGATACAGGACAAACATATGAGTCGGAGAAACAAAACATTCTTTTGAGCAATTGACATTCTTTCCTTTGGACATTTCATAACATGCTCTTTTTCATGTTGGTTCTGAAGCTCACTTCTAGTTTTCTCGTATCTCAGGCCGGCATGATGTAGTGGTCAATGGATTTTGCATTCACTGGAACTCTAAATTTAATATCTAATGGATGGAATATATAAACCAATTTGATTTTAAGAAGACAACTGTATTCATATAAAATGAAATTTCATATAAATGAAAGAAAACTATGTTTTCACTCAAAGTTCAAATTCACTTACCTATTGTTAGCTCATTCTATCCTTAAAACAAAGAACATAAACATATACAATTTATGAATCTTCATCAGTTTCTTGTCTATATTTTTCACCTCTCCCTCTTCTTTTCTATCCTTGTATCTTAGAGGAAAGGCAGACATATAGAAGGAGCTAACATAACCTGGTTTGGTTCAACTATGTTGAACGCTAAAGATACATAGCTGGAATAGAGCTGTGATTAAAGGCAAGCAAACCTTAATGTATTCAGATAGGAACAAGGTTTAGCTTGGATAAAGGAGCTTTCTCCCAATTATATCTTACTAATATCATGCAGTGGATTTGAAAATTGGGCTCTTCTGAGTAAAACATTGCCCACCCCATCCTCCAGAGACATTCAATGTGTAAGTGCATAGGGATGTATTTTAGAGCTTTTGTCAGACTCTCTTTTATGTCCGAGAGTAAATCCTCTCATAGAGTGGAGCAAACTGAAAGAAATACAACCCAGGTTCTCAGAGTCAATCATTTCTAGTTAATTTGGAGAATTCCTCCACTGCAGAGATCTTGAGTTTATCCAAGGATCCTTGCACCCTTAAGCGCACCTATTCCTAACCATGGGCTCATTAGTCTTCCTTTAGAGACACCTTTGTCTTTGGATTTGTTCCAGAACACCCCTGCCCTCCCCAAGTAGTTCTTTGGGGCTAGTTTTCTGGTGCCAACTCTTCCTTTTAATTTCTGATTTCCTGTACATTTGTTCAGGGAAACGTGATATTCGGCTTCCCATTTCTCCTTTACCTAGCTATTTCCACCAGGTCCCCTTTTCCTTTTGCTACCCACCCCCCTTCTCTGAATACAGACCATCCCTGCCTATTCCCAGTCCCAGTCTTGGCCTGCCTTTCACCTGGCAGGACAGAGCTGGTGGAAAATGGAGAATTAGATCTTTGCCTTAACCAGCTGGCCAACTCAACCAATTCAACAGGGAAAAAGTATTTATAGCATGTCTTTAGACCAAAAGGTTTATTTGCCTTTTAAAAAGATGGTATATATTTTTAGCTTCTCCGTTTGCACTGTAAACTTCTTTAGATCACACTGTATTTATGTTTGTATCTCCCAAGGGTACCCACTGTATATAGTTTTAATTGTGTTGTGTTAAATACATGTTTTTCTTGAATGAGATTAAGAGAAAGAAAAGGAATTGAAATTAATGGGGGAAACTTAATTTATCCATGGTCAGGTATCTTTCAAGTAACAGAACAGATATCAGAAACTCGGGCTGTTTGACACAAAGACTTTATACTTCCTTTTACAACATGCTACCTTACCATTTTAGCTTCACTGCTGTGATCATGTAAGATACTTCTTTCTGCAATTTTTTTACCATTAAAACCTGTATGGACATTGCTTATTAGGGTACAGTGGCAATCTGAAGAAAATTGCTGAAAGATTAAGAAGTAGATTTATCAAAATTGAATTGGAGGGAACAACAAATATGTTGTATTTAAGTCACTCATTTTATATTTTCTCAGTTTTTGATCCCTTGTTCACTTCATGAAGAACTTTGTCAAATTTTGGAAATAACAGACAATGTGTTAGTGTAGTTAGGATGTAAGATATAATGATGCTTCTGAGTATAGGAATTTTGATGATCTATAAAGATTCTCATTTTATTTTATATTCTCATGTAAAATAGTGGTATTTAAAATCTAATTACTCTTTTAGGAAAATCTGACAAAAATAGCCATTTTCCTTACAAGTGTTCATTTTTTTATGAGGAATGCTGCTTACATATAAATGAAGCATACTCAAAAATGACAAAAACATTGCTAAATAGTTAAAATTGGCATCACTGGAAAATGAATTTAAGACAAAAATGAAAAATGGGAAGTAAACTATTTTTAAATGTTTTATAAATTATCAAAGTACTGCTGGATCCAGAAAGTTAATAATACATTAACCAGTAGTTGAAAACATTGACTAAAATCTGAAGAAAAAAATTTTAAATTCGTGAAGGCCAAATGAGTGGAATTGGAGAATGAATTATAAACTTGAAAACTGTTTGAAAAGAAAACCAAAAAAATGCAAAAAGATTCAAAAAGCAAAGCAACACATTTTTTTTGCAAAAAAAATTCTAACGTGAAAAAAAAGTTTAAAACTGTAAACAAAATTCAGAGACCATTCTGTCTTGTGTGAAATTTACTAGACATAAAAAAATCACTGAGTAAAAAGAGCCACTTGAAATCTATCAACTGTTTGGAACACTTGAGGCACATAGTTTTCTTCCTTTGTGGAACCTGTGGTTTATAGAGTGCCCCTTTTGTACTCCTCTGAACCTTCCTCTTCGAGGTGGGCTCATCTAAATGCTGGGGATTTGGTATTGCAAATTAGATTGTAATTATCTCCCTGGTTTTGTTCCGAATAGTCCACTATTTTTTTTTAAGGATTTATTTATTTATTTTAGAGAAAGAGAGAGAACTCACAAGGAGGCGGAAGGGCAAAGGGAGAGGGAGAGAGAATCCTCAAGCAGACTCCCTGCTGATTGTAGAGCCCTACTTGGTGGCTCCATCCTGGGATTCTGAGATCATGATCTGAGCTGATACCAAGAGCCAGCACTCAACTGACTGAGCCACCTAGGTGCCCCCATTTTTTCTTTCTATCTGCTTAAACTCCATTTCAAGGTAATTATGATGGAAATGATTTTTCGTTCTAATCTTTTTATTTGTTAGGAACTTCTGTCCTCCGTGACTTTTGTGCATGTGGCTGAAATAGATATACCTAGTCCTAGAACCTTGTCTGTGCTCTAACATAATTGCAGTTCATTTCAGTCCTAGAAGACTTCTTTCTGTTTGACAAATTCCATGCACATTTTTGCACCTATCCATTTTCTTAAAATTTATTTTTATTTTTTATTTTTTTATTTTTTCAGTGTTCCAAGATTCATTATTTATGCACCACACCCAGTGCTCCATGCAATACATGCCCTCCTTAATACCCACCACCAGGCTCCATTTTCTTTTTAAGGAGTCTTTTAAGCTTCCTCTTACCTTCTTGAATAACCTCCTACTTGTAGACCAAGGATCACAGGGAAGAGAAGTCGTGTGACTTTTATCTGATAATGGAATAAATCTTGTTTGCAGACTATAATTTCCCTTAGGAACTCCCTAACAGTATGTGACTTTTGGAACTTTCATTGATAAAACTGTTTTTTGAAAAATTCTCATTATTTTTACTTCTGAGAATTGTAAAATGAATATTGTTAAATGAAAACTAAATTGATCTGATTTAAGCTGTATGAATTAAAATAAAGGTAATTGAGGGATGTGATGATATACTTACGGCTCAAACAATTTAGAGATGTAAAATGTAGTGAATAATGCCCCCAAACAGCTCTATTTTCCATCCTGTTATCTCTCATGATGATAATGGAGCAAGGAACTGTTAAAAGAGCTTGTAAAACTTCCCATTGTTTATATTCCCATGAAAATCTTACTGGAACAGGTATTGAGGAACATTATCAGAGAATGTGGAGGGTAAGGAAAGAATAAGTCATCTTCCCTCCCTAAGACTTAGAATTCATAAACAGAACCTTATCTGCCTGTGAGGGAGAATGGAACTTATTGATGCTGAATGACAATTACAGTCTACTCTTTTGGTTTAAGTAATTCATGAGTCAATATCATTCTGCTAATCAGGTTATTAAAATAAATAACAAAGGAATGAATAATTAGTCTTCTAATTTGTCAAACATAACACCAACCTGGTTATTATGTACCTTGACATAGACATTACATTTTAAGCAGTCATTTTAGATACTACATAAGCTGGGGTATAGCAACTCTTGGCCACTGAATTTTCAGAATTTTTAGAAAAAAGGGTTTGGGTAAATAAATGGACATAGATAATTGGGTTAAATATTATACCCAAGCCTTTTTTAACTCAGTAAAAGCTTTGGGTAAACCAAGTAAGATTATGCATTGAGCTTATTATAAAGCAAAACATAAATTTAATTAGGTTAAAACTCTGGCTTTTTTTTTCTAGAATGTTTCTAGAATGTGGAAAACAGTATGGAGAATATGTTGATGTCTGCTGTTTTGTATGTTGTCTACCTTGCTACTGCTTTCTTGTAGTGATAACCACAGTTTACATACATTTTTTTAGTAAATTCCTAACAGTAAAGATTCATTAATAGATTTAAAACATTGTGTACTTATCAGGTGTCAAAAATTGCAAGTTCGATTTTACCCTCCAAGTAGGGAATGTATTACATGAAAACTATAGTTAATTGAATTTAGTTTAAATGTATAATATTACATAACCATTTTCTTTACAGATTCAAGATAATCTTGGTTGACACATCATTATTAGTAGCTAAAAATTATAGTTAGAAATTTAAACAACTCTGTTTCCTTTTACTGTAGACATCATGAAAGGAAACAGCTATCTACTTAAATAAGAATTCTGGGTAAAATACATATGGCAGGTATCTCTTAAGGAGAGCCTTTATCAACAATTAGATGATTATCTTGGGGCTCTAGTTGCCCCACTTTGTTGAACACTTTTGTGTTTGAGCTTACCTCTATGCCCAACCCACAAAAGGACAGAGAAAAAAAAAAGTAATGGGTGGCCCTGCATTCTTGGGATCTTAGCTCCTCCAGCTGGAGAGGAAGGTTCCCCCTGACTCAGAGATTTGGCTCCTTCTAGCCTCTTCACTGGTCACCACAGTGGGATTGCTTAGGGGGTGGAATGTGAGAGAATGGAAAAAAGAGAGTGAGGAGTATAAGGGAGGGTTTCCATGTTCTTTTTGGGTGTTAGAAGCTCCCTTTTTTGCTTCTCAAGTCAGAATTAGAGGGTTTTTCCTGTAGCTCTCTTTGTGACATAGTGCTTACATCTACTCTGGGGTGATATTGGGAGAAAGATGGTAAGCCCATTGTGAATTCAGTGGTACTTCAAATTCTTTCTTCTTCACCAGTGTGCCTGCTGTAATTTACTTTATAGAGTTTTCAA
The DNA here is from genome assembly GCA_028534135.1 of Potos flavus. Lineage (NCBI taxonomy): Eukaryota > Metazoa > Chordata > Mammalia > Carnivora > Procyonidae > Potos > Potos flavus. Next base: position 45,987,419 of record CM052889.1, on the reverse strand, counting down.
ATAACTACTCCATGATTTCTGTTCAGGTTTTGTAATTGTATCAAGGGTGAGAGATGGGTGCAGTATACTTACTCCATGTTACTGACTACTGGATCTAATATTAGTTCTTAAAGCTTTCACCCAGAAATGACACATGTTATTTCTATTCATATTTTACTGGGCATAGGAAGTCAAATAGCCATACCTATTTTCAAAAAGGAAAAGAAATGCAACACTATTATATGTTCTGAAGGAGAATAAGAGGTATTTGGTAAATGGCACCCATGACTATCCACAATGCAATAGTTTGGACCTCTAAGATGAACTTCATCTTGGACCAAACCCAAGCACCAATTGATTATACCTAAGCTAGAAGTATAATGATTGTGTTGAAACCGTAGGTCTGTGATTCTATACCATCGAAATCTATGGTTATCTTTATGGGACCATCTATAGTCTAATTACTTAAAAGAAGAATCAGTGATGGTATGCTCCACTTGTATAATCTAACTTATATGTTGGTACAAGGTAAAGAAACAATCCAAAGATGGTATCAATGGGAAAAATATCTGTATTATTGAATATTAACTAGAAATAAAATACAACTGATAAAAGAAAGCACAGTTTAGTGGAAGAAACATGTGATAGGAAGTCATACAGATCTATTGATACTGTATGTTTTCTCAAACTAGTCAATATTGCAGTTACATTAAAATTGATTCCAGAAAGCTCCAAAGGAGATCTTGGCACAACATATCTATGATATTCTATCAATCTGTTCTTATCCTGCTAAGATTAATTAGCTTTCTTCATTTTTCCCTAAAATAAGTTATTTGCTCCCACAAAAATAGAACTTTCATTTTATTTGACTTAGGCGCAGAGTTCAGTTCTAAAGTTCTGCTTCACTGGAAAACAACTTAGAAACAGAAAGTTGTTACATAATCTCTCAATAGCCTGGAAAAGGTGCAGAGCAAGGATTTAGATCTAGTTTCCAGGTAATACAAAGGAAATATGTAATTCAGCAAGTAATTCTCAGTGAACTTATAGTAACATGACTCACAACAAGAAAATCATTCAATAAAATATGCTGAGTGGGAAATGATTCAGTGAAAATATTATTCAGAACAGGCAATTACTGAGTGAAGGTATTACCCACAGAAGACAATTACTCAGTGAAAATATTACAGGGAGCAGGCAAATATTCAATCAAACATTTGACAAGGAGAGCAATTATTCAATAAACAATCATATAATTGTACCCAATGGAGCATGCTTGCCATACGGCATACAGATCATTTGCAGACACTCAGGATGATGTTCTGACTGTTGCAAATGTGGATAATTTATGGTTCTCATTTGTCATTGTTGAGATAATTTCATTTCAGTTTTACTTTCAAGTAAAAACCATTAAAAGTGTGTACAACCATACTAAAAATCCATTTTTCAAATAATCCTATTTCAGATTTTTTGTCTCCTTTTATATCATTCTCTTCTTTGTCCTTTCTCCTTCTTTCCTTCATTTCCTCCTTCTCTACCTCCTTCTTCCTCTATCTCACTGTTTTCTCCTTTCTCTGAATATATTTTAAGAGATAAAGATAAGATCATAGAGTACATTTATTATTTAATCTTCTCTCTGTAAATCACTCATGAATGTGTTTTCTAGAAGGAAACATCACTAGAAGTTATTTATCACACACTGATGGATTACAGGCATAATTTGCAATGTAAGACCCAATGAGAATATAACTGTACCTTAAGGAAGTTCATAGGCTAAAATGGTAACAGTGGATGAATCAATGAATACATACTTCAAACAGCAACACTATTGACTGTTTACTCTCTGTCAGTCACAATGCTAAGAGATACATACAAATGACAGTTCCTGTTTTCAAGGAGTGTGTAGACTAGTGTTAGAGCTGGTTCACAAACCAAAAATGTCAACAAGATATGGTACTTGCTGAGAGAGGTATGCATAAGGGGATGGGGGAGCAAAGAGTTGAGTTTAAGATGAGCTACCTTGAGTATTGGGTCCTGAGCTAAGTGTGGAAGAAACATGAATATTTAACCAGGTAAAGAAAGATGAGAAAGCAGTCTTTTGCCAATCAAACATATGGTAAGTATGGGGACTCCAAGCAGTTCAGTGTCACAGTATGTGACATGAAACTGGGTCAGTGGTGGGAAAGAAGGCTGACAAAATAGGCATATGGGAAGATCAATGTACAACAAATTATTACTCCTCCTTTACTTGTCTTTAAAAGGCTCTTGGTATATATTGTCTTCTTCATTTTCCAGTTTCTAAAGGAGGATTAAATATAGTTGATTCTCCTCATCTACATTGTTGCAGAGAGGATTGAAAAGTGCTGTGTGTTCAGGAAGGAAAAGTGCTTGCTTCAGCATATGAAGAACAGTTTCAGAGTGGTGAATAACACTGGCAATGCAAAAGGGTTTTTTTCCTTTTCCAAAAGGAGTTGAAAGATAAGATCATAGAGCATAAAGAACTGAATCCTGTAACGTACCAGGTACTGCCATATTTTCTTAGGGTCCAACAGGGATAGCCATCATTCAACTTGCTTGATAAAAAAAGCTTGAGGAGGGCTATATAGTCACCAGCTGTCTTTGCATCTAATATTCCTTAACCTTCTCTTGGTAACTGCATAGCCAGTGCCCTGCTGGGAATCAACTCTCCCTCAGGCTCATTGGTGTGATTTGTGCAGCACTGACTCCCATTCCTAGTTCCAGGGGCTCATAACAATCAAGATTTCTACTCTTTAATGGCGTCAATGACTTCTTTTTCTCCATGGGAAAGATATAACATCTTTAATGGCCACAGGGAGCTATTTTCTGGAGCTCTGAGGAAAGGAAGCTTTCACTTACTTTCTGGATTGTGTAGAGTGCTGGAGTGAAGCACAAGTGCTGAGCTGTCTTTCTATAGTAGGGTGTCTAGCCTAAGAAGAATGCCTACACAGAGCTTCCACACCATGGCAGAGCATGTGGGCGTGCAGTGTAGTTTAGTGCCCTGATTAAGCCATTAGGAAGCCATCACTCTGTCCCTTGAGTTTTTCAGACTATGCCAGCTAATGTGTTTCCTTTTTCTGCTTAAGCTTGAGTTGGATTTTATATTTTTGGAAACCACAACACCCTTGACAGAAAGGCTGAAAATTTGAACTGGTTTGTCAGGTGGCTGCAACATATTTGTTTAGTTACATACTAAACTAATTAAACTAAATAAATGAACCTGCTAAATTCTCCATCAATAATGGCAGTTCCTTATGTATGAATGGCCCTTTAGAGTTGTGAATCCTTTTTGCATACATTATCTTGCTTCTTCATAATAAATATTGAAGGAGATACTAGTTACCTCTTGTTTTTAAGGAATTAATTGTTTGCAGGGTTATACAAAGCATGAGTGTCTTGGGCACAAACTCAAGCCTTCTAAATATCTTGAAGGCTTTCGCCAATATACTTTTACATCTTTAACTACTACCATGTGCACTTCAAAGACTCACATTACACTTTACATTTTTGTAGCTTTTAAGAGATGAACATTAAGAAAGGTGTTCCTCCAGGTTTCTTATTTATACCTGTGGCATTTAGAGATTAATGGAATAGAATGATAGGGAGGAGAGGATTGTTTTTAAAATGCAATTTTAAAGTAAAATTATAAAAAAATTTTAAGTGACTAATCAAAAATAAAAGATGGTTTACTAGAAATAGGAAATTTCAAATTTGCTTTTAGGTCTTAACATCATCAAGTGTATTGTAACCCTTTGTGCTATTACGGCCTTGAATACAGTCTCATTCTCTAGGTCACCAATATCTGTCACTTTAGAATTATTTATTTATTTGTTTCTTTGTTGATTGATTGATTGGAGTCTCTTTAATTGTCTTCCCTTTTAGAGAAAGAAAACATCAGAAAAAAAACTTTTTTAAAAACAAATACAGGGACGCCTGGGTGGCTCAGTTGGTTAAGCAGCTGCCTTCGGCTCAGGTCATGATCCCAGGGTCCTGGGATCGAGTCCCACAACGGGCTCCTTGCTGGGCAGGGAGCCTTTTTCTCCCTCTGCCTCTGCCTTCCACTCTGCTTGCTTGTGCTCTCTCTCTCTCTCTCTCTCTCTCTCTGACAATAAATAAAAATAAAATCTAAGACGTTTAACTGGCATCTGCAAAGACTCTTTTAAAAAAAAAATAAAAAAAATAAAAAAAATAAAAACAAATACATTCTTTTTTAGAATTGCCAAAGAAGTGTTTGGAATTTTTGCCTTTGTTGTTTTATTTTTTCTCTTGATATGTAATTTACATATAACATTATATTAATTTCAGGTGTACAACATAATGACTGTAAAATGATCACCATAATAAGTTTAGTTAATATCTATCACCATACATGGTTATAAAAATGTCTTTTTCTTGTGATGAGATCTTTGAAAATCAATTCTCTTAGCAACTTTCAAGTATGTGATAACAGTATTATTAACTATAGTCATTATGCTGTACATTATGTTCCTATGGCTTATTTTATAATTGGAAATTTGTACCTTTAGGTTAGTGTTTTTCTATTGCAGTATTTGATTTTTAATTCCCCAAATGTTCTTGATATAGTTCAGTTCTTGGGGCAATCGTTACCTCATGAACTCTCTCTGCCTCTCATAGATATGGTTTCCCCCCAAGAAGCTCTGGCTGGAGTCATAGGAGAGCTAGGCAAGTCTGATTGGAAACCTCCTATAATCAATTTAAATTCTGGGTCTGTTTTTGTTGAAATAAAAATCCTGGATAATTAGTGCATGAGATTGTGCAGTTAAAAAATAATAAGTATTTTACTTTTGAATAAAAGTGCAGTTGTTGCATGTTACTTGATGGTATTTAATCATACCCTTAGGGACTAGAGAGAGGTTCCTTGAAGAGTCGCTCCTGTCTTAGGTCATCATATTAATAGCAGAATAAAATACCCCTGCAGAAACAGAATAAAAAGACCTCTTTTCTCACTTGAACTTCATCTAAGTATATCAAATACAATATATAGTACTTCAACTTGAACTTTAATAGTACCCTCTGTGAAATTTTGATAATATTTATTCACCCTTTGCCCTGGCAGTTAATTACTCATTTATGCATCCTTTCTACTCTGAATAACTTGTGACCTTACTGAAAGCATAGATGACACTTTTTAAAATCTTGTTATCCTGTACCTCCCTCCTGAATACATAGTATAATCCATCATATTATTAGATGTTCAGTGTATGTCTGTTGATGATCTTGAAAGCCAATCTGCACCATATTGGTCCAAAGCATTGCCTTTGCACTTTGTTTTAAAGGGAAGAAATACAGTTCAAGTTCTAGTGTGATGACAGTAGAACAGATAAACTCATATTGCTAGCGAAAATATAAAATAATATGAATATTTTGGAGAGCAATTTGGCTTTTATGATGAGTGAAGTGAGGATCTTTCAGGATCCATAAAGGTATTGAAGTTTTTGGCCCTGCCATTATATTAATAAAGATTTTATTCTAAGGAAATAATTACTCAGTGGAAAATGATGTCAGTTTATTCAACAAACAATAATTGAATGCCAGCTACATGCCAGGTACTATTGTAGATACTTGGCCTCTATCATTCAACAAAATGGACCTTATATTCTAATTGACAGTGACAAATAATAAATATGATAATTATAAATGATAAAACTATACAAGATACTAGGTAGTAATGAGTGCTTTGGAAAAAGAAGAACAGAATAAGGATCAAGAATATGGAATTAGGGACTAAAATTTTAAATGGAGTTTTGGGGTAGATCTTATTGAGAAAGTCATATATAAGCATTGCAGAGAGAGAGGGTTACCACATGATATCTGTGGGAAGATGATAAGCAGCAAATACAACAGTGCTAAGGTGGGAAAATGGTTTGCATGTTGCAGGAAGAGTTAAGAGAGCAGTTGAGGGTGGTGGAGTGAACAAAGAGGAGAGTGGTAGAAGGTTAAGTTGGGGAGAAATGGGAGCCCAGATCATGTAGGGCCTTGTTGACCTTATAAGGAGTTTGGCTTTTATGCTTAATGAAATTAGGATCCATTGCAAGATTCTGAGAAAAAAAGAAAGTGGCCAAGATCTAACTGACATTTTAAAAGGATCACTCTTGTTTCTTTGTTGAGAACAGCCCATAAACAGGAAATGATTGAGGTTGGGTGACCAGTTCAGAAACATAGTAGGCTGAATAATACCTCTCCAAAAGATATACATATCCTAATTCCTGAAACCTGTGAATGTTGGCTTATGTGGCAAAAAAAGATTCTGTGGATGTGATTAAATCAAAGATATTGAGATGGGGAGATTATCTGGGATTATCCTGGTGGGCACTTCAAATGCAACCACATGTATTCTTCTACGAGGGAGGCAGAGGAAGATTTGACCACAGGCAAGAAGAGGGCCATGTGATGGAAGCAGAGTTAGAGACAGAAGATATTATAACACTGGCTTTGAGGATGAAAGAGGAAGCCATGAGCCAAGGAACACAAAGAGTGCAGCTCTAGTTGCTGGAAATGGCAAGAAAACAGAAAAGGCAAGGAAATGATTCTTTCCTACAGACTCTTGAGGGAGTATGGTCCATCGATATCTCGATTTTGGCTCAGTGATAGTGGTGTTGGAGATATGGCCTCAAGAACTTTAAGAGAATAAATTTCTACTGTTCTAAGCTACCAAGTTTTGGTCATTTGTTATAGAAGCCATAGAAAATTATTGTTCTTACCCAACAAAGAGATGACGGTAGTTCAGACAAGGATGATAAGGAGATGGTAAGAAGAACTGCATTTTGAATAGGTTTTATATGTGAAATAAATAGGATTTTAAGTCAGATCAAAAGTGGAATATGAAATAATGGGAATCAAAAGTAGCACCAAAGTTTTTGCCTAAGCAACTGTTAAAATTTTGCATTAGATGAAAAGTTCCATGTTGAGGTTTTTCTAGGGGCAACCAGGAATTCTGTTTGAAGCATACTGGATTTGAGATTTTTTTTTTAGAGATCTAAATAGAGATTTGAATAGGCAGTTGGATATAAAAGCATGGAGTCTGGAAGAGAGATCTTTGTTGCTAGTGATGCAAATTTAGGAGTTACTGACACATATTTGGCATTAAAAGCCATGAGATGAGGTGAGATAGTCAAGGGGGTAAATATAAATAGAAAAGAGAACTAAAGCCTCATCCATTGGGAACTCCACAGTATAGGTTTTGAGGGAAGTTCTGTGTATGAAAATAACCATTGCAAGGATGTTTACAGAAAACGTGTGAATAATATTAATGTCCAAAAATAGGGGACTACTTATGTCACCCTGGGTACAGCAATTCAATGGAATTATCTATTCACTAAAAACAATTATTATGATGACAGTGGAAGCAATTATGATCAATTATTAAGTAAAATAAAACAGAACTCAAAATGAATATATAATTTTAAGAATGAACATGAAAAGGCATTTTATAAAATTAAGATTATGGTGTTAATTTTTGGTTTCTTATACTGAGCAGCTTTCCAGTTATGTTTTCTATGACGCACAAAAGCCCCAGTGAGATAATACTGAATAATTTCATGGTCTTTGTTTAGCAATAATGTAATGGAAAACACTTGAAAAGAATTATGAAACATTTTTAAATCATGTTTCTCTTGAATCACAGTCATTTTAAAAGCATTTTAAAATGTGGCATATATAACACGATTATTTATTCTAGATACCAACTATTTTTGTAGGTGAAAAAATAGACATGATAGTAAGTCAGTTACCTAATGGTCACTTTGAATTAGAACTATTCTTTCACATTACTGCTTTAGAGAATCTGACTGTATGAGTGACTTAAAAGAGCTACTTTTTTGTGCTACTTTAAAGATAGGCCTGAGTATGAAATTAGACTAATAGGATAGCTTGTTCTTGCCTTGTGCATATAGTATTCAGTTGCATAGTAGTACTTGACCCTGATAAGATCTCAGATCTTTGGGGTCTCCCTGGAATAGCAGTGCACAGGAAATTTGTGTCCTTGAAGTCATGATGGAAAGGAAACTCTTTGCTGTTCTGCCTTTAGTTGGTGATGATTTTCAATTACTTATTTGAAAATGACTCATCTTATCAATTAAAGAAATTATTGGAAATAATAAACTAAGATAATTTTTTTCTAATACCTAGTCAATCTTCACTCAAACCCTTATTTTCATCCTATTTCTTAGTGTTTGTGTATTTTCTACACTCACAATATTTATAAAATTTATAGATTTTTCAGTATAAAAATACAAATTACATCACAGATACTGAAAGATTCTATTAACAGAGAAAGTAGAATCATATATATTAAGTTAAGGTTTAGTTGAAATGCTGAAAGTCTGCCTTAAAAGGATCAGAGTTCAACTTTCTTCAGATTTATGTGAATTTTTTAAGTTGGAATGCTTTTGTTAAATGATCCTCTAAACTACTGCTTTCCCCCCCCATCCTGTCACTGTAAAGACTCTTATAGCTTAATAAAAGCCATCTTCCTTGTAAAAAGAGGAAAAGGGAAGGAAAAATATTGATGTAAGCATTAAACAAGGAGTGCAACCTATTAGATATAGATTTGATAATGGAGATTTTTGAAAAAGATGATCAAATTTTCAAGAAAGATGATCTACTTATTTCTGATTTCTCAGAAATAGGAATTTAGGCTATGCTAGCCATGAATTGGTTTCTGTTATTTTAGCCATATGGTAGAAGTTTCATATTACATGGAGATATATTTAGAGTTAAATTTTTATAGTGTTAGAATAATTCATCAAAGAAAGAAAAAGGAGCCTCTTAACTGTTTAAGTATTTTAATGCCAAACATCCACTTTATTGATTTTTTACTAATATAATTTCATTAAAAACACTTAAAAAAATTCCATTGCTTGCATATTTTTCTCACAAGCTGATTTGTAATATGTGGACATAGGTTTGACTTGAAAGGGTAGCTGGAACAAAAACACTTAGCACTCAAAGAGAAGAAAATTATGTTATCTCTAAGGAAAAACATCCATGATTTAGAATCTCTTGTAGTATTATAAAGCATCACTCAAAAACTTGGAAGACTTCTGTAAATTTGAAAAGCAATGATGGGATTTCCATTTCTGGCTCTGATGAAGTTTCTAATGGAAATCCTACCAAATCAACTAAGAAAGCCAAATAAAATACAAAAATAACTTTTCTTTGAAGGCATCAGAGAGCTTCTAGGATAACAAGACTTAAGGGGACAAAATCTTGGGAAAGTAGGGTTTGTGCACAAATATGAGCTGATATTCTATAGCCACTTTTATTTTTAGGGCATTGCTGATATTTGGTGCAGGGCAAGAGGCTGGGAGTCCCAACTAAAGGTACAGAGGACTACTAGTGAAAGGCAGAGAAAAAACACAGATACTAGCAGGATACAGAGAAAAATTGTAGAGACTTAAGATTCTAGGATCTCAATGAGAAGAGATAGGTAAAGAACTGACACCAACAACACTGAATTTTCTGTCAGTACATCTGTATAATTCTACAACTGTCTGTGGTAGGCTAAGCAGAGTAAGAAGCTAAGCAGAAAGCCCTTGAGATGTAGAGCAAGATTGATAGCAGTTGTGTGGTAAGGATTAGAATTAGGACATTCCAGAGGGAGAGACTCTGATGAATACCCAGACTCTCCATGGGAGACAGTAGAGGGTCACTTCCTACGAATGAACTCAAGATAATGGCAATCATATCTCAAGAGAGCGAAGTCCTCAGTGGGATTAAGGTGATTGGCATCACACTATTAACTACCAAAGGAAAAGTTAACCTTCTGTATAGGAAGATAACATGGTTTATAACTTCTATAATTTTTCATACATAATGTTTTCCATTTAGTTAAGAAATTTAGTTAAAAAGTCACGCAGGCAAAATGACAGGATCACATGACTAGAAACTAAGAAAAAAACAACATACCCAATGGTGATCCAGACATTGTTCAAGGACTTTAAAATTTTTATGATTAATTTGTGGGGAAATATATGGAGAGGTAAGGGTGAAGAATTCACCAGAGAACCAGTGTTTTTGAAATGGAAAAAAAATCTGGAGGGAGACAAGCCATAAGAGACTCTTCATCTCAGGAAACAAACTGAGGGTTGCTGGGGGTGAGGGTAGGGATAGGGTGGCTGGGTTATGGACATTGGGGAGGGTATGTGCTATGGTGAGTGCTGTGAAATGTGTAAGCCTGATGATTCACAGACCTGTACCCCTGGGGCAAATAATACATTATATGTTAATTAAAAAATCAGTTTGAAATTCTAGAAGGGAATAACACAATAACTTAAGAACTCAGTAGATGGGTTCAATAGCAGACTTCGACAGAGAAGAAGATATGGTTAGTGAACTAGAAGATAGGTTAATAGAAATACAGAGAATGAAAAGGATGAAAAAAACAGAAAACTTGTAAGAGTCTTGTGGGACACAGTGAAAAGATCTAACAAGTTAATGGAATCTCAGAAGAGAGAAGAAAAATAGTGCAGAATTTATATTAGAAATAGCTGAGAACAGTTCAGTATGGGTGGAAGATATAAAGCTACTGATGCAAGAAATGCTGCAAACCTTAAGTATGAGGAACACAAAGAAAACCGTCATACTTAGGCATGCATAGTCAAACTGCTGAAAACCAAAGACAAAAAAATCCTAAAAGCAGCTAAGACATTCAGAGATTAAAAACAAATAAACAAAACCCAAAAATATTTTTATGAAACAAAAGTAAGACTGATAGTTGATTTTTCAGTGGAGACCATGAAAGCCAGAAGAAAATGGAATAAAATATTTAAACTACTAAAAGAAAACAACTGGCAACTAAGAATTTTCTATTCAGAAAAAAAAATACCCTTTAAAACTTTGGTTGAAATCTTTAGACAAACCAAAATTGAGAGATATTATTATCAGGAGACCTATACTAAAAGAAATACTGAAAGGAATATTTTATCCAGGATGACTTTAAGCTGTCGAATCCACAGAAATGCAAGAAATAATTAAGAGTGACAGAAAAGATAAATATATAGGTAAATATAAGTGAATGTTGATTTGTAAACAAAAACAATAAAATCTTGTAGAGTTTTGAATATGTAGTATTAAAATACACAACAATAATGCAAGAGTCAGGAAGTAGGTAAAAGGAATTAAGATGTTGTAAGTTCCTGGTTGCGAATTAATAATTGTATTAGAGAATTATAAATCAAAGATTATGTAATCTCTAGAATAGCCACTAAATGAAAAATGAAGCAATGTAAATAGTTTGCTTTTGCTCTAGTCACATCCTTGGAAGAAGAAATGACAAACTGTTGGTGATTTCACATGGGGAGCAATCTCAAAAACAAGTGGCTTCTCAGTAATTCATTGAAGATCATAATAATCATGATTAGACAGCTTTTAAGGACATAAGCTATGAATCCAAAATATAAACTTTAAGAACACTGATATGAGCTAGAACTTAGAAGATAGAACCTGGATTTGACATTCATTATAAGACTTTAAGGATGTAGGGTAGCATGGTATGGTAGACATGGCTAGTTGCATATGCAATGTCCACTTTTCCATTTTTATGTATCTTATGCAACTCGAATGCATATAAATATTTGAAATATTCAGTTTTCCAATTTCCTTCACCTGAGGGGAGTCAGTTCTGACCTTCAGATTTAAAATAAAAATCTACTCAGGATTTTTGGGAAAGTATGCATGTTACCCCTTTCTTATTCTTCCCTTTCATCCAGGCTGACTTGAGTATTGCCATCTGGAGAATAACAGCCATCTTGAGATCATGAGGACAAAAGACACATGCTAAGGATGGCAGAACAAAAAAACAAACAGAGCCTGGGTCTTTACTGATATCTTTGAGCAGTTAGCTGTACAAGACATGATCTAACCTTGAATAATTCTTTTTTTTCTTATTTATTTTTTAAAATTTCAGTATAGTTGACAAACAATGTTGAATTAGTTTCAGGTGTACAGCTTAGTGATTTGACAGTTTATATATTAGGCTATGTTCACCACAAGTATAGCTACCCTCTGTCCCATTCCATCACTGTTACAATATCACTGACTGTGTTCCTTATGTTGTGTTTTTTATTCCCATGACTTAGAAATTCCATAACTGGAGACCTGTATCTCTCTCTCTCCCCTTCACCTGTTTTGCCAACCCCATACCTCCTCCCTTCTGGCAACCATTAGTTTTTTCTCTGTATTTTTAGTTCTGATTCTGCTTTTTGTTTATTCATTTTTTTAGATTCTATTGATGAATGGAATCATATGTCTATGTCCATACCACTCTGAATGCGCCTGACCTTGTCTGTTCTCAGAAGCTAAGCAGGGTTGGGCCTAGTTAGTGCTTGGATGGGAGATGAGTGGAATCATATGCTATTTGTCTTCCTCAGTCTAATTTATTTCACTTAGAAAAACAACCTCTAGGTCCATCCATGTTGTCTCAGATGGCACAATCTCATCTTTCGTTATGACTTTGTAATATTCCATGGTATAAATATACCACATTTTTCATATCCATTTGTCTATTTGTGTACAATTAGGTTACTTCCATGCCTTTCCTGTTGTAAATAATGCTAAAATAAACATGGGGTGCCTATATCTTTTCAAGTTAGTGTTTTCATTTTCCCTGGGTAAATACCCAATAGTGGAGTTATTTTATCATACAGTATTCATATTTTTAATTTTTTGAGGAACATCCATGCTATATTCCATAGCAGCTGCACCAGTTTGCATTTCCAGTAGCAATGCATGAGGGTTACTTTTTCCTCCACATCCTTGCCAAAACCTATTGTTTCTTGTCTTTTTTATTTTAGCCATTCTGACAGGTGTGAAGTGATATCTCATTGTGGTTTTGATTTGCATTTCCCTGATGAATAGTGATGTTGAACATCTTTTTCATGTGTTTGTTGGCCATCTTTATGTCTTCTTTGGAAAAATGTCCATTCAGGTTCCCTGTCCATTTTTTTTGTAGGATTGTTTTTCCGGTGTTGATTAATATAAGTTCTTTATATATTTTGGATATTAACCCCTTATTGTATATATCATTTGCAAATATCTTCTCCTATTCATCAGGTTGTGTTTTGTTTTGTTGATGGTTTTGTTTGTTGTGCAAAAGCTTTTTATTTTGAGGTAGTGTCATTTGATGTAGTTTATTTTTGCTTTTGTTTCCCTTGCTTTAGGAGACAACTAGAAAATGTTGCTATGGCTGATGTTGGAGAAATTACTGCCTGTGTTCTGTTCTAGGATTTCTATGGTTTCAGGTCTCATGTTTAAATCTTTAATCCATTTTAAGTTTATTTTTATGTATGGTGTTAGAAAGTAACCAGTTTCACTCTTTTACATGTAGCTCTTCAGTTTTCCCAACACCATTTATTGAAAAGACTTTTTTTTATTATGTATTCTTATCTCCTTTATTATAGATTAATTGACCATATAAATGTCAGTTTATTTCTGGGGTATTTATTCTGTTCCATTGATTTCTGTGTCTGTTTTTGTGCCAATACCATTCTGTTTTGATTACTACAGCTTTGTAGTATATCCTTTCACACCTTCACCTTCATTCTTCTTTCTCAGGATTGCTTTGTCTATTTTGGGTCTTCTGTAATTCCATACAAATTATAGTATTATTTGTTCTAGTTATAAAAATGCTGTTAGTATTTTGATAGGTATTGCATTGAATCTGTAGATTTCTTTGGGTAATATGGACATTTTGACAATATTAATTTTTAACATTATTATAATGTTAATTATTCTAATCCATAAGCATGAAATATTTTTTTATTTGTTTATGTCAGTTTTAATTTATTTTATCAGTGTTTTATAGTTTTCAGAGTACATGTCTTTAACCTCTTCAGTAAAGTTTATTCCTAGGTATTTTATTCTTTTTTGTGCAATTGTAGATGGTGTTGTTTTTAAAATTTCTCTTTCTTCAACTTTGTCATTGGTATATAGAAACACTACCAATTTCTGGGTATTAATTTTGTATAGTGTCACTTTATTGAATTTGTTTATTACTTCCAGTAGCTTTTAGTGAAGTCTTTAGGATTTTCTATGTATATTATCCTGTTGTCTGAAAATAGTGACAGTTTCACTTCATTTACCAATGTGGATGCTTATTTCTTTTTCTTGACTGATTGCTGTGGGAAGTCCTACCCACATGTTGAATAAAGTACTGAGAGTAGAAATCCTTGTTTTGTTCCTAACCGTAGAGGGACAGCTCTCAGTTTTTTTACCGTTAGTAGGATGTTAGCTGTCTGTTTTTCATATACGGCCTTTATTATGTGGAGGTATGTTCCCTCTAACCCCATTATGTTGAGAGTTTTTATCCTGAGTGGATGTTTAATGATTCAAATGCTTTTTCTGCATCTAGTGAGATGATCATATGATTTTTATCTTTTGTTTTATTGATGTGGTATATGACGTTGTTTGATTTGCAGATATTGAACCATCCTTGCATCTTGGGAATAAATCCTATCTGATCATGGTGAATCATCTTTTAATGTAGTCTATGTGGTTTGCTAATATTTTTGAAGATTTTTGCATCATTATTCATCAGAAATATTAGCCTGTAGTTTTCCTTTTTTATGATGTTTTTGTCTTGTTTTGGTATCAGGGTAATGCTGGTCTCGTAGAATGAATTTGGAAGCTTTCCTTCCTCTTCTATTTTTTGCAATAGTTTGAAGAGAATAGGTGTTGACTCTTCTTTAAATATTTGTTATAATTCATCTGTAAATCCACTTGATCCTGGGTTTTTATTTTTTGGTAATTTTTTGGTTACCAATTCAATTTTGTTACTTATAACCAGTCTTTTCAGATTTTTTACTTCTCCTTGGTTCAGTTTTGGAAGATTATATGTTTCTAGGAATTTATTCATTTTTCTAGGTTGTCCAGTTTGTTGGCATATAATTTTTTATAGTATATATTTATAGTCCTTTTTCTGTTATGGCAGTTGTTACTTCTCCCTTGTTTCTGATTTTACTTATATGTGTCCTTTCTCTTTTTTTCTTGATGAGTCTGGCTATGGGTGTGTCAATTTTGTTTATCTTTCTAAGGAACTAGCTCTTGGTTTCATTGATTTTTTCTATTGTTTTAGTCTCTATTTTATTTATTTCTGCTTTGATCTTTATTATTATTTTTTTTCTATTCAGTTTGGCTTTTTTTTTTTTCTAGTTCATTTTGGGATTAGGTTATATTGTTTGCATTTTTTCTTTTTTCTTGAGGTAGGCCCATATCACTATATACTTCTCTCTTAGAACTGCCTTTGCTCTGTCCCAGAGATATTGGACCATTGTGTTTTCATTTTTGTATCCATGTATTGTTTATTTCTTCTTTGATTGCTTCATTGATGCTTTGGTTTTAGTATCATGTTTAGTCTCCATGTGTTTGTGTTTTTCCCAGTTTTTTGGTTGTGATTCATTTCTAGTTTTATACTGTTGTTTTCAGAAAAGATGCATGGTATGGTTTTAGTCTTCTTAAATTTATTGAGGCTTGTTTTATGGACTAACATGTGATCATTTCTGGAGATGGTTACATGCGGACTCAAAAAGAGTATGTATTTTGTTATTTTGGTATGGAATATTCTGTTTATATTATATCTGTTGTGTCCATCTGGTCCAGTATATTATTCAGAAACATTGTTTCCTTATTAATTTTCTGTTTGGATGCTCTATCCATTGATGTAAGAGGAAGGTTGATGTCCCCTACTATAATTGTATTACCATCAGTTTTTCTCTTTATGTCCTTTAATGTTTGCCTTATGTATTTAAGTGCCCCAGTATTGGATGAGTAAATATTTACAATTGTTATAACCCCCTGTTGGACTGAGCCCTTTATCAGTATATAATGCCCTTCTTTGTTTTGTGTTACAGTCTTTGTTTTAAAGTCATCTTCTCTGATATAAGTATTGTTACTCTGGCCTTTTTTTTTTTGTTTTCCACTTCCATTTGCATGGTGCATTTTTTTCCATCCCTTCACTTTCAGTCTGTATCTGTATGTAGGTCTGAGGTGAGTCTCTTGTAGACAGTATGTAGATGGGACTTGCTTTTTTATCCATTCCACCATTCTATGTCTTTTGATTGGAACATTTAGGTCATTTACATTTAAAATAATTATTTATAGGTAAATACTTATTGCCATTTTTAAATTTTGTTTTCTGGTTGTTTTGTAGTTCTTCCTTTCTTCTTCTGTTGCTCTCTTTCTTTGTGGTTAATTAGCATCTACAGTGTTTTATTTGGCATTCTTTCTCTTTGTTTTTCTGTATCAATCATAGGCTTTGGGTTTTGGGTTACCATGAGGCTCATATATAAAATCCTAAGTAAATAGCAGTCCATATTAATTTAATTATCATTTAAGTTCAAACACATTAAAAAAAGAAAGAAAGAAAAAAATCCTCTTTTCTGTTTTCCCCTTCTCTTCTTTTTTTACTCCTTACTCCACATTTTATGTATATATTATCATATTTTACATCTTTTTATTAATTGTTTTCTTATGTCTAATTATGGCCATTTCTTTTTTACTTGAAGCCCTTTAACATTTTTTATAAAACTAATTTAGTGATAAAAGCCTTCACCTTCTGTTTGTCTAAAAAACTTTATCTCTCTTTCAAATCTGAATGATAACCTTGTTGAGTAGAGTATTCTTGGTTGCAGTTTTTTATTTTTTCTTTCAGCACTTTGAATATATCATGCCATTCTCTTCTGGTCTGCAAAACTTCTGCTGAAAAATCAACTAAGAGCCTTATAGTTTTTTCCTTGTAGGTAATTTTTTGTTTCTCTCTTTTTAAGATTTTTCTCTTTATCTTTAACCTTTGACATTTTAATGAATATGTGCATGCTGTGGACCTCCCTGGGTTCATCTTGTTTGGAACTCTCCATGCTTCTTAGACTTGAATATCATCTATTTCCTTCCCTAAGTTAAGGAAGTTTCTCGTTATTATTTCTTCAAATAAGTTTTCTATACCTTTCTCTCTCTCTCTTCCTTATTCTGGGACTCCTATAATTCAAATATTTGTTTGCTTGATGTTGTCTAAGAGATCTCTTAATTTATCCTCATTTTAAAGAATTCTTTTCTCTTTTTGCTGTTCAATTTGTGTGCTTTCCATTATCCTGTCTTTTAGATTGCTCATAGGTTCTTCTGCATCTCCTAATCTATTGTCAATTCTCTCTAATGTGTATTTTATTTCAGTTATTGTATTCTTCAACTCCGATTGGTTCTTTTTAATATTTCCTATCTCTTTTTCTAAGATTTATTTATTTATTTTAGGGATGGTGGGGAGAGGCAGAGGGAGAGAGAAAATCTCAGCAGACTACCCACTGAGCGTGGAACCTGGTGCAGGTATCCATCCTATGTCCCTGACATCATAACCTGAGCTGAAATCAAGAGTCAGATGCTTAACCAACTGAGCCACCCAGGTGCCCCTATATTTTCTGTCTTTTTATTGAAGGTCTCACTGAGTTGTTCCATTCTTTTCTCTAGCCCGGTAAATATCTTTATGATCATTACTTTAAATTCTTTATCAGGCATACTGCTTATCTCTCTTTCATTTAGTTCTTTTTCTAGTTTTTTTTTTGTTGTTGTTCTCTCTTTTGGAGCATATTCCTCTATCTCCCTATTTTGCTTGCCTTTCTATTTTTGTTTCTGTGGATTAAGTGAAGCAGCTACTTCCTTCTAAACGTGAAGGAGTGGTCTTGTGTATGTGTGCAGACTGTGTGTGGTTGGTGACTTCTGCTGACTGGATGGAGCTGTGGCTGTAAATGCTAGTTACTCTTTTAAACTATGACATGTTTCTGTTTCTCTTGCTATTCTCTCTATATTTAAAGTTACTAAATGTAACTGTTTAGTCACCCCTCAGTTCTTCTTCTGGAAGAATTGTTTTGTTAATAAATGTAATTAGGTGCGTTCCCATGGAGGAGATGAGTTCAGAGTCTTCCTGCATCGCCATCTTGAATCCTACATAAAGAAATCTTATTATACAAGAAAAGTATATCACTATTTATTCAGTCCACTGTAGTCTAGTGTTCTGTTTCTTAATGTTAAATGCCCTCATAATCAATGTGCAAATTTCCATTATCAAGACCAACTTTTTACCCTGAGAGTCAAGGTTAACCACAGTCTGATCTACTTTAGTTATCTCCTCCATTACTTCTCTGTTCCTTCCAACTTCCTTCACTTCTTTTGTGGTCCTCTTCGTTGAGGAGCAAAAAGACACATCTGTTTTTCTTCTAGCAAATTATATGCATAATTTTAGGTTTCCAACATTCATCCAATACTTTTGTTTCTGTATCTTGGCTCAGCCTTTAAAAATCTCAACCAATATTTACGTATTGCATACACAATGATTAGCATTAAAATCCCTGAAATGAAAATGACCTCTATATCTGCTTTTTGAGCAATAAAGAGATGGAAGTCTTGGGTAATAATTTCTCACGTTTCAAATGAAGAGCTCCGAATTAATTCCAATAGATTAGATTATGATGGAGTAGCAAATTAATCCCCATATGTCAGTTGTTCAAAGCATACAGATTTATTTCTCACTTAGGCTGCATGTCCACTGTGAGTTTATTGGGCCCTGTGCTCCATGTGATCACTCAGGAGCTCAGGTTGATAGAGATTGCACCATTTAGAATGTAACTGGCAGTCAAAGTAGGGGAATGAAAATATAGTCATGTACCATCATTTCAGTGCTTTGACTTGGAAATGACACATATTATCACCTCTCCTAGGCCATTGTTCACAACTAGTCATGTGACCTTACTGAACTACCAGGCCTGGGAATGTAGGATAGCAGAAGAATCTTTGGCAAGCCTTCCACAAGCTCCAATAAGCAGAATGAGCACTGGAAGCATGAAAAAAGAAAGGATGATTTGTTATGTCCTAGGGATCTGTGGAAAAGAGGAGAACTTGTGTGTCTGTGTTGAGAGGTGATCTCAGTTTAGCTGTAGATAATCCTAAGTGGTTCTCCAGTATAGGTCCATAGAGCTGATTATTAGAAATATAGGCCGAATATTCATAGACCTAGGGCTCAGGTTGTCAGCAACAGAGATGACATTCAGCTCACACCAAGCCTTAGCTAGAGGGTTGGGGCTTGGATACAGGTAGTTGTTGCTCATCAGTAAGGTTAACGTATATGCCTTAACTTCTCTCTCTGAACATGCTTCTCACAGGCAGCAATATGTCCAAGCGATGCAAAACTGGAATGTAGGGGGAAACAAGGGCCCTGAGAATGCTGAGAATTATCAGTGAATAATCTACCTTCTTCCTAGAACATTATGTTCTACCTAGAACAATTGTACTAAATGTAAAGTTTCCTGTTTCACATGAAATGTTTTAACCATAGCTCTACATTGAAGTTTCAGTTTTAAATTTACATTGAACTTTATTTTGGAAGCAAATTATAGGATTTTATTTTATCCTCCTAACCACTCTACTTGGTAGGTACTATTATGCTAGTTTTATGGATGAAAAACCAGAGGCCTAAGGAGATTGCTCAAGTTTGAAAGGCTTAACTTTCTGGCTCATACATTTCAATCCAGTTTTGTCTGCTTTCTTCATATTGAAGGAGTTTTCAAATTAGGCTATAAATTCTAATGTCTCTTTATGCTGATGAGCCAAAACACTTGAGCTTTTCAGCTAATTTTAAAAATGAGTGATTGCTCACATATCTTTCATGGTGTGTGCCTTCTGACCATCTTAGCCTTCAGCAAGTTTTGCTGGGTAAGTGCTGGCTGGCAGTTGCAAAGTTCCCCAGGCTCTTGTCTTCAGGCGAGAAGATGATTATACCATTTGACAAATGTGATATCTGAACTTAGGACCCAGCAAAAATGAGTGTTAACAGTGGCAGGGAAGGGGCGCCTGGGTGGCTCAGTGGGTTAAAGCCTATGCCTTCGGCTCAGGTCATGATCTCAAGGTCCTGGGATCGAGCCCCGCATCAGGCTCTCTGCTCAGCAGGGAGCCTGCTTCCTCCTCTCTCTCTGCCTGCCTCTCTGCCTACTTGTGATCTCTCTCTTTCTGTCAAATAAATAAATAAAATCTTTAAAAAAAAAAAAAACAGTGGCAGGGAAATTTGAATATTATTTAGGTGTTCTTGTGGGCTGCAAGCACTTTATTACCAGCACCAGAATACTAACTTACATATGTGCATGTAGTGGCAGTAGAGATTGCAGAACAGTTGAAAAATGGAAGCATCCTCCATTGCTAACAAATCAAATGTAATGAGGAAAAATTGACAAAATGAAAATGGAAATTACTTCTCCTGCAGTGAGTTAAGAAATTGAAAGTTTTCTTTCTCTCTTATTTCTTTCTCAAACTTAATTTTACAGCAGTTTTGCTCTACATTAACAAAATACTCTTCACTTTAAATGTAATGGTTTCCATTGAAAGTACTGTTAGAAATTGGAATACTTTATTTTATAATCATGGTAAAAAAAGACACTAAAAAACCAGATCTTATGTATTTAAAGTTTATTCTTATTTTTTTCACTTTTATATGCCTTACTGTATCAGGTTAGATGCTTTTAGTTACAAATAAGAGAGGGCAGAATGCAAACTAGCTTAAATTACATGGAAATGTATTGGTTTACTTCAGAGCTACAGCAGGCTTTGGGTGTAGTTTGATGAGGGCTTCAGTTCCATTTCTCTTCTGTAGTTTATTCATTACTTTATCCATGTGATGGCTTTACCCTCAGACTGGCTTCCTTGTTGGTAATAAAATGTCATTGACTTACATGTACAAATCTGTAAAAAGCAAGAGAGAAATATTTTCTTTTTCCAAACAAGGAACAAAAAGTTTTATGTTTCTCCCTGTCTAACCTGGAATAATGCATTGTACTAATTAGCCCAGGCCTGAATAATTTCTTATCTCTAATTCTAACACTGTGACAAGGAGGATACATTTACCACTAGAGAAAGGGGTAGAGAACATATTCCTTGGAACATAGCTGCATTTCATTTGGAGAGCGATGGCTTTCCCAAGCAACAGTCTGATGTTTGCTGGGAAGAGAAGAGGAAGGAATAGACCTTGCTTGCATAATGAATACATGCTCACTATACCCATTGATGGTAGTTTTTAGGGTCAAGAAATTTTCTTTCCACTGAGATAAAATATTGTCATGAAACATTTCATGTGGCGGATTCATTTCCAGAATAAAAGGCAAATGCCTATACACTTTAAAAAATATTTATCTGAGCTAGGGATGGTCAGGGCCTCTTTACCCATGTTGCGTCAAGTGTATTTCAATTAAATAAATAAATAAAATCTTAAAAAAAAAGAAATGAAGAATGCATTTAATGAGCTTAGCAGAGTCAGACTATTTAGACTACATAGAAACTTTCAAATTTAAATGCAAAGAGAAAGAGGGGGAAAAAAAAAAACCCAGACAGAACATTTCAGAATAGTGGCACAATTTCAGTTATAAAATAAATTAGTCCCAGGAATGAAAACTACGCCATAGTGAATATAGTCAATAATATTGTAATAACTTTGTATGGTGACAGATGGTAACAACACTTACCATGGTGAGTATTTGTAATGTATATAATTGTCAAATCACTATGTTCTACACCTGAAACTAATATAATATTTCATGTCAACTATACTTCCATAATAATTAATAATAAATAAATTAATTCAATTAAAAAGAATAGTGGGACAATATCAAAAGGTATAACATATACATAATGCGAATACTAGGAGAAGAAGGAGAGAATGGGGCAGAATAAATATTTGAGGTAATAAAAACTGAGAACTGTACAAATCAATGACACACATAAAACCACAAATCCAGGAAGCTCAAAAAACAGTAAGCAAGATAAATACAAAAGAAAAGTCCACACTTTGGCTTATTATATTTAAACTGTAGAGAAACGAAGATAAAGTCTTGAAGGAAAATGAAGGGAAAAAAAACCTCTATAGAGAACAAGGATAAGAATTATGGCAGCCTTCTCATTGGAAAGCAAGAAAAGAGTGCAATGAAATCTTTAAAGTGTTGACAGAAAAAGGAAGGCTAAACTGCCAACCTAGAAATCTATGCTCAGTGATATTATCCTTCAAAAGTAAAGAATATATAAGGAGTTTCTCCAGCAGACAAATTTATTACTAGGAGACTTACCCTTCAAGGAATGTTAAAGGAAGTTCTTCAGGTAGAAGATAAATGATAGAACCTGGAAACTTGATTCTATAAAAAAGAAGAGAACCAAAGAAGGAATAAATGAAGGGAAAAAGATAACATTTTATTTTTATTATTCTTTATTGATCTGAAGGATAATAGTTTATTTGATGTGACGCTAGTAAACAATGCATTGGCTGATGATAGCATATGTATAAGTAAAGCAAACAGCACAAGAGCCTGGAGGGAAGAATTGGGAATACTGTTTTAAGGTAAGTGTACAGTACAAGAAGCTGTAGAGTGTTCTTTGAGGTGAACTTTGATTATTTAATAATATATATTATAAATCCTGAGACAACCACTAAAAGAACTAAAAAAATGAGCATAAATGATACACCTAGAGAGGAAATTAAATGGAATCACACAAAATATGAAACCAGACCCAACTCTTAAAAAAGAAGTGCATTAGGAAAATTTGGACTGACTCTCCAGCTTGTGTGTGTCTCTGTCTTCTGTTGTTGCTCTAGCCCACTACCACTGTTGGGCTGATTATTTTTGTCTTTTATTTCTTTTTCTTTTTAAGTGGGAGGACATAAAGCATAAGATGTGCTATTAATTTTGAGTTAATAAATGTCTGTGAGAATCTTTCCAGTCATATATGTTTTGTATCTAATAAGACACTTCAATAAAACTCAAAGAGACTAATCATACTCATAGATACTATTTAACATCTCCCACACTACTACCATCACCAAACAGAGAATGAAGGGGAAAGATGAAAAAAATAAGAGAAGATAATGAGTAAGGAGAACAAGAAGCAGAGAGCGGCTTGGGAATAAATAAGTGACATATTCCTATATTCCTGAGAGAATCTCACAATAATTGAAATAGAGGCAATGTTCAAAGATATACTGTAGTTCTTTGAATCTAAGATGTATAATAACATTTTAATGTTTCTGATATTTGTTTGCATCTTACAATCAATTTCCACAGAAATTTACTAGTTGTGAAAGGAATGTGTTCCAGCATGATTGTTATTGCATTCACAAATGCCACTTGAACCGTGCAAAGTCCTGATTGAATTCCAGTTGGATTATCTTCACCAATAGACAGCATGTGGTCGAATTTTTAATTAAATTTTGTCTTTAATTTTTAAAAGTCTTAAAAACTATATCAGTGATACTGTGTTAAAATCAAAATACAATATATTCCTGGAAAATTTTCTGTCATATGCCTAGGACATAAATTAAAAGTTATAGATAATGCAAACTCTCTCATAGTATCAGCTTCAAAGGTAGAAGAGATGACTTGTTTATGATGACTTACTCATACCACACAACAATTATTAGACAAGTTCATTACATTCATCTATAAAAATGTCCAAGTTCCTCTTAATAGGTGGTGTTTATTTCTAGAAATTAAGAAGTAAATAATAGCAGCAACAAGAAAACCAACTATGAGTTTTAGCAAATGGCAAATGCAAGCAAAACTCTAATAGGTTTGTAATACCCAAAAAGTTTTATGTCGGTTCTAAATATGATGAAGAGATAAAAGATACGCATGAGTTATATAATTTTTTTCTGTCTCCATGCTGTCTGTAATTGTGCACTATTAAAATACTTTAGTAGGTTGGTAGACTGCATGTCAAGAAGTCTTGGATTCAAAATCTGATTGAGTTACATCCAGCTGCTAAACATGGATAGGTCTCTGCTGCTCTTTTTAGCCATCCAGGGCAACATCCTGGATTCCACAGGCTGCAGAGTCCAGGAACTGGGTCCTTGAACTTCTCTAGGTTTTGACATCTTTCCTTTCATGAGCAACCAGTTCTTCTGTGTTGGGAGTATATCCCTTTGTACCATGGGCAAATCACACAGTTTGGTTTATTTCCTTGCTTTTGAATCAACTAAGGTTTTGGTGGAAAATCAAGAAAGAGAGAAAACTTTGGGTCCCATATATTGGTACTGCAAACTTGTTAGTTTTTTTTCTCTCCTAATAGAGTTGATTAGATAGACTGCTCATACTCAGTATAGCCAAAATTTAAGATAAAAACTCAGAACCATGTATGACCCCTCAAAAATCTTTCTCTAAAACCATTAAGCTGTGTACTTTTAACAGAGATAATATTGTCCTCAAAGTGGTAACAATTTGGCTTTGGGGAAAGGAAAAAAATCTTGCTTTTTTAATGTATAAATACAGATATACATACAGTACATAAATAGATATACAGTGTATCTATGGTATTAAAATTTAATTGAGGTGTTATGATTAAGGGAAAGATCTAAAAATGCTCCATAGAGGGTCAATAATGAAAGAAGACAAGAAGTGTCTTAAAGCAATGACATTTCTTCCTCCCCTACTCCCATATGCATTATTTTCTTTGATTTGGCAATGAGAAAAAAGGATGTAAAGTTTATTTAGTTTACCTATAATGCAGTCTGTGCCTACATGTGGACACACCCAGATATTTGAAAAAGTAAAAAATAAAAATTGACCAATCATCTTGGTATTTGACTTTGAAAGTTTCAAATGCTATCAGGATATTAAAATTCAGAGACAAGCCACAGACTGGGAGAAAACATTTGCAGAAAACATAGATGATAAAGGACTGTTCAAAATATACAAAGAACTCTTAAAATTCAAAATAAGAAATGAACAACTTAAGTTGTTCACCAAAGATATATGAATGAAAAGTCATATTCTTACTACACGATTCAGCATTTGTACTACTTGGTATTTACCCAAATGAATTGAAACTTATGTTCACAGAAAAACCCAACATGAATGTTTATAACTGCTTTAATTGTTTAATAATTGCTTTGTTCATAATTGGCAACACTTGAAAGCAACCAAGATGTCGTTCAGTAAGTGAAGAATAATCTGTGGTACATTCACACAATAGAACATAATTTCACACTAAAAAGAAATAATCAAGTTATGAAAAGATATGGAGCAACGAAGTGAATCTGTAATGGCAACATTCTATGTGATTCCAACTGTATGACTTTCTCAAAAAAGATAAACTATAGCGACAGCAAAAAGATGAGTGGTTGCCCAGGTTAGTGGAGAAGGAGGGATGAATAGGAAGAACACAAAAGATTTTTTATTCTGTATGATACTATAATGGTGGATACATGCCATTATGCATTTGTCAAAATCTATAGACAGTATATTACCAAAAGTGAAACTTAATGTAAACTATGGACTCTGAATGACAATAATGTATCAGTGTAGGCTTATAAATGTAACAAATGTACCACCCTGGTGTGGGATATTGATAGTGGGGGAGGATATGATGTGTGCAGAGCAGGGGTGTATGGAAAATCTGTACCTTCCTCTAATTTTTGCTCTAAACCTAAAACTTTAAGAAATAAAGTTTATTAAAACAAAACAAGACAAAACAAAACAGAACAATACTAAATATCCAGATATTTGACTACCTTGCCTAAAATAGTTGAATGTTGGCTGAAAATTTATTCTGAGCATTCTGGCATCGTGCGTCAGAATTCTGTTCCTATAACTTCATTGCTTGACTTGTATTTCAGGGTGTGAATATTTGAGCCCACTGACTGCTCTTGTGATACCTGCTGGGTATATTCAATACATCACTTTGTAGTTTGTAACTTTTATTCACACACCTGTTTTTTGAAGAAAAGAAGTTATGTTTAGGATTATACTCAGTTAGAATTGATATCTAACAGTATCTTGTTCACTTCCAGTTAAAGATTATTCCCAATAAAGCAATCTTGAGAAAGAACAAAGCTGGAGCCATCACACGCTCTGATTTCAAAGTAAATTACAAAGCTATAATAATTAAAACAGTGTGGTATTGACATAAAAACAGACACAGAACAATGGGACAAAATAGAGAGCCCAGAAATAAACTTGTGCATATGTGATGAATTAATTTACAACATAGGAGCCAACAATATACAGTGGGGAAAGGACAGTCTCTTCAATAACTGATTCTGGGAAAATTGGACAGCCAAATGCAAAATAATGAAACTGGACCACTATTTTATACCATACACAAAAATTAACTCAAAATAGATTAAAGGCTTAAGTGTAAGACCTGAAACTTTAACACTCCTAAAAGAAAACATAGGTGGTAAACTCCTTCATATAGTCTTGGTGATGATTTTTTTAATGTGACACGAAAAGGAAAAGAAACAAAAGCAAAAATAAACAAGTGGAACTACAGCAAACTGAAAAGGAAAGGAAACCATCACAGTAAAAAAAAGAAAAAAAGCAACCAAAGAAAAGGCAACCTACTGAATGGAGAAAATATTTACAAACCATATGTCTGATAAGGGCTAACATTCATATAAAGAATTTTGTAATTCAAGAGCAAAAAAAAAACTGATTAAAAATGGGTGGAAGATCTGAACAGAAATTTTTCCAAAGAAAGTCCACAGATGGCCAACAGGTACATGAAATGATATTCTTTATAATTAATCATCAGGGAAATGCAAATCAAAATCATAGTGAGATATAACCTCACACCTGTTAGAGTAGCTACCATCAAAAAGACTAGAAATAACAAGCGTTAGTGAGGATGTAGACAAAAGGGAACCCTTGAATGTAAATTGGTGGGGCCACTATGGAAAACATTATGGAGGTTCCTCAAAAAATTAAAAATAGAAATCCCATATTATCCAGCATTTTTACTTCTGGGTATTTATCAGAAGAAAACAAAAACAATACTACACTAGTTCAAAAAGATATATGCACCCCCATATTAATTGCAGCATTCTTCACAATAGCTAAGATATGGATACAACCTAAATGTCCATTGATAGATGAATGGATAAAGAAACTGTATGGAATATTATTCAGCTATAAAAAAGAATGAACTCTCGTCACTTGCAACAGCAAGGATGGACCCTGAAAGCATTATGCTAAGTGAAATAAGTGAGAGAAAGACAAATACCATATGATCTCTCTTATATGTGGAATCTAAAAATAAAAAAAATAAAAAATAAGAATTAACCAAATTTATAGATACAGAGAACAGATTGATGGTTGCCAGAGTTGGAGGAGTGATTTGGGAGAAATGGGTGGATTGTTTTTTTTTTTTGTTGTTGTTGTTTGTTTGCTTGTTTTAATTTAAATAAATGGATTTTTGTTTTAAAGGAGAGGAAGTGGGGAAAAAGAGTGAGCAAAAAAGAGAAGCTATCTGTATATTTTAACACTGATTTCAGTGAAGGACACACTATTTTTGGTAAAATCTAAGTTGTATATTTGATTTTAGAGTTTGAATAAATGTGAAGTTGAAAGTTAAGAGAATGAGAAGACTTCATCAGAATGAATCTGTTCTAAAAATTACTGAACAGAATGTACCCACATTCTTTATCCCTTGCTTTACTTGTATCATCATCCTGACAAGTATGTTTTAATTTTACTTTTAAGTGTTATGGTAAATGGGCAAATACACCAGGGTATATTGGGGAACATTAATCAGTTATTAGCCACTTGCAACCTTGATAAGGTATTTGGCTATTAAAGCTTTCCTGAGAAGAGAATGGAGACCACCAGGGGTTTCTCTCAAACAGGGTTTGCAGATTAATGAATAGATTAATTAATCATCTCTGTGGCTTCACTGCAGAGCTCTTAGGAAAATGGGGCTGGAGATCCTTAAGGAAGAAATGCTTCCTATTAACAAGAAGATCTATTTCACATAAATGACAGGCATTGATCATCTCAAGTTGTTTTTGAGAGGCAGAAATGGATGGATGTGCTTAATCAACAGGCCCTCAGGCATACATTATCTGCTGCTTTCCTGTCTCTTTTCTTCTTTTCTTTAGTGGAAGCAGGCAATATAGTAGTGCAATGTTTTAAGAAGATGATTTTTTTTTCCATGATTGCATTTTCTAGGCAGCTCTATATCTTGGGCTAATTCCATCTCAAAATACATATCTCAGAAGCAGCAGAACTGGTATATTGTATTAAAGGAGCTTTTGGAAAGGGCTTAAAATAGTTGGTGAGATTGTAGGAGGTTGTGTGGTACTTGATAGGCTCCTTCCTTAAACTTTTTCACAATGATGAGAGTGAGTGAAAGTTAAAATTACTAAAATTTAAAGTGTTTTATCTTTGTTTATTTTGTAGAGATCAGGGAGTATTTGGTTTGCTGTGCAAGTTGACATGGGCAAAATCAAGATAGTATATGTACATGGAATTCAGATGATGAAAAAGCAAGTTCTGGGGGAGTTTGCAGAAAGTGTATACAAATAGAGCATATCTGTGGTATTACAACTTCATGGGGATTATAATTAGGTGAGTTATAGTACCTTTTGTAAATGTGCATTTGTGCTTATGTGTATATGTGTATATTTTAATATAATTCCTCTATAATTCCTGGGAATCTTGAAAAACAAATATCACATGGACATAGCCTAAAATATCAGACTCTCTTTAAGAGAAATAATTGATACTTTTGGTTAACCTACTGACATGAAGGGTTTACATATCCTATAGTTCTTGGATTACTTAGTATTGAGTTGGGACATTTGGGACAATTATTTCAAATGAGAAAAAAATTCTACATCAGTCTAGGATGCCCAATAATTAATTATCTAAGAGTCTTTAGAAGTTCATATTAAAACTTTTAGAAGCTGATAATACCTTGACAGTTGGCCCTAGAATACTGCATGAATTTTGACTTTAGTGATGTGGAGAAAATTTACGTTTTCCAACATCCAAGAGAAGACAAAAGAAATCAACCAGATTGAATAGGAATTCATGGTTCTAGTTTGATCTAGTTATGTTAACAGATGAAGCCACAAAAAGAATATATTCTCAGAAACTAGGGATGTATACTCTGGTATAGTTTAGTACAATGTTCGTTGGCCTTGAGGAAAGGTAGAAAATGCTTAATACATGAGCAGTAGCTGACCATAATAATTTTTCCTTCTGGAAGCTATTTCATTAGATAACACAGAGACAATGTCAAAGTTGAGGTTGGTATATTACAGGTGTAAAGGAGACAAAGGAAATTACTTCTTTTAGGCAAATTACACAGGCCAGATGAAGATGGAATAACAGTTAAACCACCTTTGTTTTTTGAAACCATGCCCCTTTTTCTCCCACTGGGGAAAAATTTGACTGTAGAAATATTAATTATATAACATCTTTCTTCGGTGCACATAAAACTTCACACTCTCATTATTACTATCTGCTTTATTTTTTTATTTTTAATTTTTTTTAAGAGAGAAAGCACACAACTAGGGTGGGGCAGAGAGAGAAAGAGAATGCCCAGCATGGAGCCTGACAGGGGGCTTCATCTCAGGACCCTGAAGTCATGACCTGAGCTGAAATCAAGTGTTGGGCGCTTTACTGACTGAGCCACCCAGGCACTCCTTACTGTTTTATAACAAAAGTATTCTAAAACAAATAGAGCCATATCTTTAGATTGATCTTCACAATATCAAAGCAATCTGTTTCAAATTGTCTAATGATGTCAGCAGATAATAGGTTCTTCCTTAAAACTTCCCAATAGCTGCAGAAATAACAGAAACTAGGTTTGTGAGACTTCAGTAACTGCATAGATAAATTTAACTCAGGTGGAATTTTTCTGGGACTCTTCATCTGAAGAATGTACACACCCAGTTTTGGTTAACAAAAATTGTAACAGGTAATTATAACAGTGTAGGATAAAACTTTGTAGGTTTAGCAATCAAATGACAAGTATTGATAAAACTGAAGCTATGCAATCTTATATAGGGGCTATTAAGATTTGTAACTTTTTTTTCATGATTTTATTTAAATTCAAGTTAAATAACATGTAGTGTAGGATTATTTTCAGAAGTAGAACTCTATTCATCACTTACATATAACACCCAATGCTCATCACAAGTCCCCTTCTTAGTGCCCATCACCCATTTACCCCATTCCCCTGCCCTTCTCCCCTCCAGCAACCCTGTTTGTTCTCTATCATTAAGAGTCTTATGATTTGCCTTCCTCTCTGTTTTTATCTTATTTTATATTTTCTTTCCTTCCTTATGTTAATCTGTTTTGTTTCTCAAATTCCATATATGAGTGAAATCATATGGTATTTGTCTTTCTCTGACTGACTTATTTCACTTAGCA
>CM052889.1:45866950-45956743 GCA_028534135.1 Potos flavus | reverse complement strand
TATAGATTTAATATAAAATATAATATCTTAATACACATTCTATATTTTATTAATTATTAACAATCAATACTTATTTATAATAAATATATACATAGAAATAAATATATATTTATATATGGATAAATATCCATATATATCTCAATAATATATATTATATATAATATAATATTTATTAATAATATTATATATAGTAAATATATATATGTATATATAATCTCTTCTATATCCATTCATCAGTCCATGGACATTTGGCTCTTTCCATAATTTGACTATTCTTGATAGTGCTGCTATAAACATTGGGGTGCATGTGCCACATGAAATCATTTTTTTGGTATCCTTTGGATAAATACCTAGTAGTAGAATTGCCGTGTTATAGGGTAGTTCTATTATTAACTTTTTGAGGAACCTCTGTACTCTTTTCTAGCATGGTTGCACCAGTTTGCATTCCCACCAACAGTGTTAAGAGGGTTCCCGTTTTCCACATCCTTGACATCTGTTGTTTCCTGAGTTGTTAGTTTTAGGCATTCTGAGAGGTGTGAGGAGGTACCTCATTGGTTTTGATTTCTATTTCCCTGATGCCAGCTGATGTTGAGCATTTTTCCCTGTGTCTGTTGGCCATTTGTATGTCTTAGGAGAGATGTCTGTTCATGTCTTCTGCCCATTTCTTAACTGTATTATTATTTGAGGGCAGGGTTATTGAGTTTGATAGATTCTGGATACTAGCCTTTCATCTGATAAGACATTTGCAAATATCTTCTCGCATTCTGTTGGTTACCTTCTAGTTTTGTTGATTGTTTCCTTTTCTGTACAGAAGGTTTTTATCTTGATGAAGTCCCAATAGTTCATCTTTGCTTTATTTCTCCCTTGCCTGTGGAGACATGTCTAGTAAGTTGCTACAGCTGAGGTCAAAGAAGTTTCTGCCTGTGTTCTCTAGAATTTTGATGGTTTCCTGTCTTACATTTAGGTCTTTCATCCATTTTGAATTTATTTTTGTGTATGGTGTAAGAAAGTGGTCTAATTTCATTCTTCTGCTTGTTGTTGTAAAAATTTTTCCCAACACCATTCGTTGAAGAGATTGTCTTTTTCTTCCCCTGGATATTCTTTCCTGCTTTGTTGAAGAGGAGTTCACCATATAGTTGTGGTTCCATTTCTGGGTTCTCTATTCTGTTCCATTGATCTATGTGTCTGTTTTTGTGCCAGTACCATACTATTTTGAGGGTTACAGCTTTGTAATACAGCTTGAAGTCCAGGATTGTAATGCCTCGTGCTTTCCTTTTCTTTTACAACCTTACTTTGGCTATTTGCAGTCTTTTCTGGTTCCGTGCAAATTTTCAGATTGTTTGTTCTAGCTCTGTGAAAAATGCTGATGTAGTTTTGGTAGGGATTGCATTGAATGTGTAGATTGCTTTGAGTAGTATAGACATTTTAACAATATTTGT
Organism: Potos flavus; assembly: GCA_028534135.1. Lineage (NCBI taxonomy): Eukaryota > Metazoa > Chordata > Mammalia > Carnivora > Procyonidae > Potos > Potos flavus. The sequence continues at coordinate 45,955,304 of CM052889.1, read as the reverse complement.
TCTTCCAATCCATGAACATGGAATGTTTTTCCATTTCTTTGTGTCTTCTTCAATTTCTTTCATAAGTGTTCTATAGCTTTCAGCATACAGATATTTTACCTTTTTGGTTAGGTTTATTCCTATTTATCTTATGACTTTTGGTGCAATTGTAAATAGGATCAATTCCTTGATTTCTCTTTCTGCTACTTCATTATTGGTGTATAGGAATGCAACAGATTTTTGCATGTTGATTTTTATATCCTGTGCCTTTGCTGAAATCATGTATCAGTTCTAGCAATTTTTTGGTGGAGTCTTTTGGGTTTTCTAGATAATGTACCATATCATCTGTGAAGAGTGAATGTTTGACTTCTTCCTTGCCAATTTGGATGTCTTTTATTTCTTTTTGTTATTTGATTGCTGTGGCTAGGACTTCCAGTAGTATGTTGAACAGTATTGATGAGAGTGGACATCCCTGTTATGTTCCTGACCTTAGGGGAAAAGCTCTCAGTTTTTCCCCATTGAGGGTGATTTTAGCTGTGGGTCTTTCATAGATGGCCTTTATGATGTTGGGGTATATTCCCTCTATATACATTGTTGTGGGTTTTTATCAAGAATGGATGCTGTATTTTCTCAAATGCTTTTTTTGCATCTATTGAGAGGATCATATTGTTTTTATCCTTTCTTTTACTGATGTGGTATATCATGTTGATTGTTTTGTGGATGTTGAACCCCTCCTGTAGCCCAGGAATAAATCCCATTTGATCATGGAGAATAATCCTTTTAATGTACTATTGGATTTGATTTTCTAGTATTGTTTTGAGAGTTTTTGCATCCATGTTCATCAAGGATATTAGCCTGTAATTCTCCTTTTTAGTGGGGTGTTTGACTTTGGAATCAAGGTAATGCTGGCTTCATAGAATGAGTTTGGAAGTTTTTCCATTTCTATTTTTTGGAATAGTTTCAGAAGAATAGGTATTAATTCTTCTTTAAATGTGTGGTAGAATACCTCTGGGAAGCCATCTGGCCCCAGACTTTTGTTTGTTAGGAGATTTTTGATTCCTGATTCAATTTCTTTGCTGGTTATGGGTCTGTTCAATTTTTCTATTTCTTCCTGTTTCAGTTTTGGCAGTTTATAGGTTTCTCAAAATTTATCCATTTCTTCCAGATTGCCCAACTTGTTGGCATATAATTGCTTATAATATTCTCTTATAATTGTATTTCTGTAGTGTTGGTTGTGATCTCTCCTCTTTCATTTGTCATTTTATTTATTTGGGTCCTTTTGATAAGTCCGACTAGGGGGGGTTATCAGTTTTGCTAATTCTGTCAAAGAACCAGCTCCTAATTTCATTGATATTTTCTACTGCTTTTTTAAAAATTTCTATATCATTTATTTCTGTTCTAACCTTAATTATTTCCCTTCTTCTGCTGATTTTAGACTTTATTTGCTTTTCTTTTTCCAGCTCCTTTAGGTGTAAGGTTGGGTTGTGTATTTGAGTCTTTTCTTGCTTCTTGAGGAAGGCCTATATTGCTATATACTTCCCTTTTATGACAACCTTTGGTACATTCCAAAAGTTTTGGACTATCATGTTTTCATTTTCATTTGCTTCCCTGTATTTTTTTTTAATGTCTTCTTTAATTTCTGGGTTAACCTATTCATTCATTCTTTATTAGGATTTTCTTTAACCTCCATGTATTTGTGGTTTCCAAATTTTTTCCTGTGGTCGACTTCAAGTTTCATACCATTGTGATCTGAAAATATGCATGATATAACCTCAATTTTTTTGTACTGTTTGAGGCCTAATTTGTGACCCAGTATGTGATCTATTCTGGAGAATGTTCCATTTGAATTCAAAAGGAATGGCTATTCTGCTGCTTTAGGATGAAATGCTCTGAATATATTTGTGAAGCCCATCTGCTCCGGTGTATTATTTAGAGCCATTGTTTCCTTGTTGATTTTCTGCTTAGGTGATCTGTCCATTGCTGTGAATGGGGTGTTAAAGTCACCTACTACTATTGTATTATTATCAATAAGATCCTTTATGTTTGTTATTTATTGTTTTATATATTTGCATGCTCTCAAGTTCAGGGCATAAATATTTACAATTGTTAGATCTTCTTGTTGGTAGACCCCTTTATTATAATATAATGCCCTTCTTCATCTCTTGTTACAGTCTTTGGCTTAAAATGTAGTTTGTCTGATATTAAGTGTGGCTACTCCAGCTTTCTTTTGATGTGCATTAGCATGATAAATTGTTCTCCATTCCCTCACTTTCTGGAAGTGTCTTTGGGTCTAAATGAGTCACTTATAAGCAGTATATCAATGGGTGTTGTTTTTATCCATTCTAATACCGTATGTCTTTTGATTGGATGATTGAGTCCCTTTACATTCAGAGTAATTATTGATAAATGAATTTAGTGCCATTGTATTACCTGTAAAGTTGCTGTTCCTGTAGATTGTCTCTGTTCTTTTCTAGTCTTTGTTGCTTGTGGTCTCTCTTTTCCTCTTGAGGTGTCCTCTTTAAAGTTTCTTGCAGTGCTGGTTTAGTGTTCATGAACTCCTTTAGTTTTTACTTGTCTGGGAAACTATATCTCCTTCTATTCTGAGTAAAGTATTCTTGGTTGCATATTTTTCCCATTTAGCACATGAATATATCCTGCTATTCTCTTCTAGCCTTCAAAGTTTCTGTGGACAGGTCTGCTGTTAACCTTAGTGTCTACTCTTATAGGTTAAGGACCTTTTGTCCCTGGCTGCTTTCAGAATTCTCTTTATTTTTTATCTCTCTATTTTATCTCTATATTTATTTCATTTTACTTTATTTGTTTTTATTCTCTCTTTATTCTCTCTGTGTATTTTGAAAATTTCACAATGGTATGTCTTGTTGACCTGTTTTTATTGATTTTGAGGGGAGTTCTCTGTGACACTTGTTGAACTTGAATGCCTGTTTCTTTCCCCAGATTATGGAAATTCTCAGCTATAATTCATTCAAATAAACCTTCTGTCCCTTCTTCCTGCTCTTATTTTACTGGAACTCCTATGATTATTGCGCCTTATGGAATTGCTGAGTTCCCTAAGTCTACCTTCATTATCTAATAATTTTCTTTCCCTATTCTTTTAAGCTTCATTATTTTCCATAATTTTATCTTCTTTATCACCTAGTTATTCCTCTGCTTCTTCCATCCTCATTGTGATTATGTACAGTCAGTTTTGAATCTCAGTGATAGCATTTTTTATTTAGGCCTGACTAGTTTTTAGATCTTTTGTCTCTTCAGAAAGTTTCTCTGGTGTCTTCTATGCTTTTTTTAAGCCCAGATCATATTCTTTTGACTGTTGTTCTAAATTATATTCAGATATATTGTTTATATCTGTTTTGAGGATGTCCTTGGCTGTGATTTCTTCCTGATCTTTCTTTTGGGGAGAATTCCTCAGTCCTGTCATTTTGGGTAAGTTTCTGTATTTTGAGTGTGATGAAAGCTTGCTATATTTCCTGTTCCTGAGAGTAATGCTATATTAAAAAGGGGTCATACACTGTCCAGGGCCTGGCACTTCAAGACATGTTTCTGGTGTATACTGTGTGCATTCTACTGTTGTTTTTTGGCTATTCTTTCCCACAGGTGAGTCCTCTGCAGGGTTCTTTTTTGCTTGCAGTGAGGAGTATTTGGGCCTTTAACTAGGTGTGCTTTGATTTGTTTGTTAAAATGAGCCTGATTTAAAAAACAAAATAAAACAAAACACGTGGTCCAAAAAAAGAGAAAAGAAAAAGGAACAAAAAAGCAAAAGATAAATGAAAAACTATAACCCCAATTCCAAAGAAAAAGAAAGAGGGGGAAAAAAAGCCTGATTCAGAAAACAAGAAAAGGGAACAAAGAAACAAATGAACCGAAAATTGTAATCCTGATTCAAAGAAAAAAGATAAAGGGAAAGCCTGGTCCTATTTCCACCAGAACTGAAGCTGATACTTTGGAGCACTTTATGATTAGTAGACTTGGTACATGCAAGGGGCCTGCATTGGTCCTTTAGAGAGAGGTCCACTATGCAGGCTCACATTCAGACTTGCCCTAATAAAGATCCCTCCAGGGTTCAGAGGACTGGTGGTTGGTATAAGCAGCTCCAGCCTCCACTGGGGGCACTGTGTTGCTCACTGAAGTCCAACCGTGCTGGTGGAAGCTGATATCTTCCCATCCTCTTGCCCTGGGGAGATCTCGTGGTCTTCACTGCCCAAGACCTCACAGAAAAATGAACAATCTCCCCTCCTGTGGCCCAAACCTCTTCAGATCCTTGCCCTCAACCTGTCTGTGCCGGGCCCCATAACACCTGGTGCCATGTTCTGTGTTTCATCTGTGGTGTGGCTGGAATCCAAAACTCCAAATCTTAAAGGACTCAGCAAAGTATGGACCTGCTCCCCTCCCCCAGAGAAGAACCTCACAGTGCTGTGCCTGCTGCCACTCTGTTCCAGAAAAGCAGTCGCAAGACCATTCAGGTACCTGGGGTCTATGGTGAAGCACAGTGAAAGCTGCAGCCAGGTTATCTGCCCCTGAGCACCCCTCCCTCCCCTGCTGTTGAATGGCTGCTCAGTGGCATCTGTCGGATCCCTTGTCCTTAGAAAGGCAATATACCCTCTTCCAAACGTACTCCAGGAAGGGAAACATTCTCTCCCAGTGTGACCCAGAGGAATCCCCACACTGTCTGACCTCTGCTCCCGGCCTCTGTCCTCCCTCTTCCCAGGAGCACTGCTGCCCACCCAGTTTGACTCTGGTGAATGGCACAGACTTCTGAAACCTCAGATTGTGCTCCCCTGTGTGAAAAAATCTTGCCATACTCAATTCCTCTTAATTCTCCAGTCAACGATCCCAGTCACAGGGACCTAACATGCTGCTCTCTCTCCTCCTCTGTGCCTCTCTCCCTGTCCTCACCCTCTCTCCCTGTCCTCTCTCTGTGAAAAGGGCGATCACCTTCTCCGTGGCACCAAGGCTTTTCTCTCCCCCAGTTCACATCTCCAAACATCACAGCCACCACATTCTCTTCCTCTAATTGTGCAGATTGTTCTCTTAATCCCCAGATTGGTTTACTAGTTGTTCAAAATGTTTGGATGCCAATCTAGCTGTGTTCGAGGGACAAGGCAAGCCCAGAGCAACCTTACTTTGCCATCTTAACTCCTCTTCACAAGATTCATAACTTGTTTAAACTGAAGATGGTCATGTGCATCCCTATTTTACACATGAAGCAAGGAAATATTTATCATAGCATTGCTTGAAATAGCAAAAATTTGTGTAAATGTAATGTAAATTCTCAAAACGAGAATGGATACATTTTGATATATTCATGAAATAGATAGTCTTCTGAATTAAAGGAAATAAATGAATGCTATATATGTCAACATGACTACATTCTAAAATATAATGGCAGGCCACAAATATTTTTAAAAGAAATATAAATTATATATATATAAAATAAATGTATTTAGATTTTAGAACAAACGTTTATATAAATTTTAAAACTTCTAAAACAGTAGTGTATGTAGTTAAACAGATATGTGTGGTTTATTATTTTTATGTAGTACAATTGTTAAAGTATGCATTCAAATGATACTCACCATGGTCAGGATGGTGGTGGCCCTGGGATTGTGTACTGGTATTTAGGGGATTTTTCTTTTAAACGTGATATTTTGTTTCTATATTAAAAACAGAAATATGACAAAATATTAAAATTTGACACTCAATGGGTGAGTATACATGTGTTCATTATTTCCTAAACTTTACAGTAGCATAAAATATAATCTAATATTGAAGACATTTAAAATAAATTCTTGACTATATTTTTGTACTTTTTAATTTCTCAGAACATTTATTATCTCTATGAGTCTTTCCCCAAATTATCAACTTTTTGAGTCTTTCCCTGAATCATCTAACGTTGAAAGATTTTAGAGTGATATCTGCATTTATGATCTTATTTTTTATACTTTTATAGCTGTCATGGTAGCATATATATAATTATAATATACAATATGTTGTAATATATACTATAGAAATATAGTCCTTATATATGGCAATATACTGTATACATACAACAATATAAATCTGCTATAATAATATTGTAAACTTCTATGTTATGGAGGATAACAATTTCCTGTTCTTCCCAACAATTTAAAAAACTTTTTAGTTGTGGGGATAAAAACACATGCAGAAAATTTACTGATACTATGTAAAGAACAAGTATCTTCAACAGAGTTGAGTGTCTGTAATACCTTACAAGCTCCCTGCATGGATGGCCCTTTAAAATTAAAAACCCCTTTTTAGCTACAAGGATAACCGTTATCCTGACTTTTATATTAATAATCCCTTCACATTTATTTATCACTTACAGCATTTAATTATGCAACAGTAAAGAACAGAGTTTTACCTGCTTTTGAACTTTATATAAATAGAACCACACATTTTTTTGTCCTTCTGATCATGCCTATTTTTATTGTAAGATTCATTCATGTTGTTTTACATAGCTGTAGTTCATGCAGTTATGTTCAGGAATATAATCACATTGCTCGAATATATCAAAATTTATTTAAAGTCTCCTGTTGATAGTGTTTAGGTTTAATGTAGTCCAATATCCTTACAAATGTTTGGCATATCAGACTTTTACAATTAGTCATTTTTGTGACTGTGTTGAGGTACTTTACTATGTTATATATATGTATGTATTTATTTTTGAGGTTTGACTTACCTCGATGTGCCCTAATGAACTTTTACATGTGGACAAGCTTTTGTAAATACCACCCAGATGAACAAATAGATTATTTCCAGCATCCCTATAAGATTATTACAGTTCCCCCCAAAGGTAACCACTAATTATGATAGAGTGTTTTGCTGTGTTTGACCTTCGTATTCGGATAAATTACACTATACAGTTTGTATTTTTTGCAACTGCCTTTTCTTTGTTCAACATTTTGTCTGATATTTACATGTTTTTGCATGAAGCACTTGTTCATTCTCTTAATTTTTGAATCCACAACTTATCCACTTTACTATTGATTAACATCTGAGTTGACTCTAGTTTTTATCTCATATGAATAAAGCTCTCTACACATTTTAGTGCACATCTTTTGGTGAATACAACTAAATATTTATTTGCATATACACCTAGGAGTGGAAAGGTTAGGTCATAAGCTATACATTTGTTTAGCTTTAGCAAATAGTGACAATTTTCCAAAGAGGCTGTACCGATTGATAACCTCTACCAGCAATTTATGAGTTCCACCTGCTGCACGTGGTTAGACAGTCTTGGTATTGTAAGTCTTTATAACTTTAGTTACTCTCGTAGGAATATAGTGATATCTCATTATATTCTTAATTTGCATTTTACTCTTCATACGTTCATTGCCCATTCATATATCCTCCTTTTTGCTCTTCAAGTGTCTTTTCAAGTCTTTGTCCTCTTAAAAAAATATAGTTAACAGTCAATTTTTTATATCCTTATAGGAATATTTTGTATATTTGGGAATATGAATCCTTTGTTAAAGATGTATGATGCAAATACAGTCTGTGGCTTGTGATTTTACTTCCTTTTGATAAATTAATGTTCTTAATCCTAATAGAAGTCAATTTATTAAACTTTTCCTTTAGTGCTTTTTATTTCTTTACAAAAATACTTGTCTACTGCAAGATCATGAAAGTATTTTCCTATGTTTTTTACCTAAAAGTTTTATGGTTTTAGTATTCACATTTAGATCTAGAATTATTATTGTGCATGGTGTAAGGGTCAAGATTCATTTTATTTCCTTATATGGATATCCACTTGACCCTGCACCATTTATTAAAAATCTATCCGTTCTCCACTAAACTGAAGTGTCACATTTGTCATAAATCACTGTTACAAATTTAATTGCTATAACTTTTAATAAGTTTAGACTCCTGCTGTGTAAGTGTTGTAGCATTTTCTTCCTCTTCTTCAAGATTGCAAAACCTATTCCTGACCCTTTACATTTCCATATAACTTTGAATATCAGCTTGTCAATTTCCCCAAAAACTTTTTTGAGATTTAAATTGGAATTTCCTCAAACTAGGGATGAATTCAGAGACAACTGACATCTTTACAATATTGCATCTTTCAATGTGCAAAGATAACATTATTTGTCTAGATCTTACTAAATTCCTCAATAATATTTTATAGTTTTATAGATATATAAAATATAGATATATTTTTTATTAGATTTGTTCCTAACTATTTGATACTTTTAGTGCTAAATTATTTTATTTTCTAATTATTATTGCTGGTATAAACACATAAAATTAATAATTTTGCTAATGTATATCCAGAGAGCTTGCTAGATTATTTTATTCATTTTAATGATTTGACTTCAGATTTTTTGAGATACTCTATATATCCAATCATGACATTTGCAAATAATGATCATTTTATAACTTCCTTTTAAAACATTGTACATTTTTTTCTTTTGTTTTAATAGCTAGAACCTCCTGTCTCATATTCAATGAAATTGATACTGGTGGACAAATCTTTCTCACTCTAGATCTCAAGTTTAAACCTTTTAGTATTTTAACTTTAAGTATGATGTTTGCTACAAGCATTTAATAGATACTCTTCATCTATAGTATCTACAAATAAACCATTGCTTACTTAGCAATTTTTTATTATGCATACATATTGAAATTATTATATATAGGTTTTTCTTCCTCTATGGAGATATTCATTTTTCTCCTTTTTTTTCATTAGTGTGGAAATTTGCATTGATTGATTTTGAATGGTAAAGCTACTTTGCTTTCATGGAATAAACCCAATTTTATTATGATACACTTTCCTTTTTGTATATCATGGACTGGATTTAATTAAAAAAAATATGTTTAGAATTTTTGCATTTATGTTTATGAGAGAAATTAGTCTCTAATTTGCCTTTCTGATGATATGTTTGTCATATTTTGCTATTAAGGTTATAACTATTTCATAAAATAAGTATAGTTTCTTTTACCTAAGTTTATGAGAATTCACTAGTGAAGATATATGTGTCTAGAGATTCATTATGAGAAGATCTTTAAGTATAGCTTTATTTTCTTTAATAGATATTTCAGTGTCTTGGAACCTTAGATCATTGATATTAGCCTCTCTTTTTTTTCCTTTCTATATATATTCATAAATTATATATGATATTTATAAGTCTTTCAAGCACAGCTTTAGCTGCTTCCCACAAATTTTGGTATAGCTGTCCCATTATTATTTAGTTTAAAATATTTTCCAATTCTTAAATTTCTTTGACTCATGGGATATTTACAAGTACAATGCTTAATTTGTCAATATTTGGGCATTTCCACTTATATCATCAATTTTTAGCTTAACATTACTTATTTTTATGCTGTTAGAGACGTTACATGATTTTAAACTTTTGGGTATTTTGAGATTTATGATCCAGTAGATGGCCAAGTCCAGTTAAATAGTCCATGAGCAGTTGAAAAGACTTTAAGGTCAACTAAAAATCAGATTCACAAGACTCAAATAAGCCTCCATCTGCTTTCTAGGGGAATAGTACCAGAAAATTAATTAAGATGAAATGCTCATACAGGAAGGAAAAGAGATTTGTTAACTTATTTTTTAATAGAAGACCAATGTAAGTCCTTAGAACACTTTACCTCTACCATCCCACATTTTTGTGAATGTTTTCTTGCTTTTTAATTCTCCCCCCACCTCCTTTTACGTACCCACAAACATTTATAAAATATTTTTGCTATAATTTTAAATTTAGAGAGAAGTACAGTACTTCTCATATACACTCTTACACAAATTTACAAATTGGTCCCATTTTTGCCCCTTTCTCTTTAGCATTTTTTCTCTGTGTACATTGCAAGAATCTATGGTCCTATGTACCTATGGTCCTTCTATGGTGAAGTTCTCCAGTGTTCCTGAGACCTGCGGTATTCTCTAAACCATCTCTGTGGGGGTCCTTAGCCCACTCATCTCTCTTTTCAGAGCTGTGGGGTTGCTGAAAATTCTCCTTTCTGCCACTTGTTGCTTGGCTTCTTGGCTGCTTGCCCTGAGCAATTTAATTACATCATGCCTTTACTGGAAAATGAGTTCCAAGAGTAATTCTGACTTCACAGTGTCTCCCCCTTCTAAAGGATTTTAGCCCTTCATGTCTTATTTGATATGGGAGCCCCAACTCCATCTGAATATCTGCTGGTTTCTCTGGTCTTAGCAGCCACCCTCAGTCCAGTCTCTATCCTCTTGCTTCTCATTATGGATTGGCCGATGACCCAAGTAGAAAAGCTGATTTATGAAATAGAGCTCAGAAAATTTCTTTCTCTTCAGTCTGACTGCTCAAGTCTGGCTGCCTTGATATCTTCTGATGCCACCAAACACGTGCTTTTGTATTTTATATTGCTTTAATTTTTTTTTATTCAGTGGCAGCATTAGCCTGGTACATAGCTGAGATCAAATCCCTTACCTTCATATTTCTAACAAACATGCTTAAAGCTTTTTTTTTAAATCATATATGTAGTCTATTGTCTTTCTATTACACAAAGTAAAGATTTATTTTTTAGTTTCCCCTTACAAAAATGTATACACATCCCTATTCCCAATACTTTCCAAAAATGTATATATATTTAAAAAATATTTAATAAACATTTAGAGCTTATTATAAGTATGAAAATATTTTCTTTTGATCCATGCAATGTATAATGATTCCATTTCTTTTCATATACTACTGTATGTTTTTCCTGGACTTAGTAATTGCATCTACTTATTTTTATGTCTTTTGGTCACTAATTGTTTCATTTCCCTATGGTTGCTATAACAAATGACCACAAACTTGGTGGCTTAAAATAACACAAATTTATTCTCTTACAGTTTGTGAGGCCAGATGTATAAAATCAGTTTCACTGAGGTAAAGTCAAGATGTTAGTAGGGCTGATTCTTTCTGGAAGATCTAGGGGGCAATCATTTCTTTGCCTTTTCTAACTTGTGGATGATATCTGCATTTCTTGTCTCATGACTCCTTCCTTCTGTAATTCTAACTTCTTGCTTCTGTTGTCATATCTCTTACTTTCTACTTTGACCATCTCCATTTCCTCTTATAAGAACTTTTGTGGAACGCTTGGGTGGTTCATTCAGTTAAGCATCTGACTCTTGATTTCAGCTCGGGTCATGATCTCAGAGTTGTGAGATGGAGCCCCACGAAAGGCTCTGTACTGGACATGGAGCCCGCTTAAGATTCTCTCTCTCTACCTCTCCCTCTGCCCCTCCTCAACTCTCCTAAAAAAAACCAAACCAAACCAAAACAAAGCAAAAACATTTGTGATTATATTTAGGGCCCATCCTGACAACCCAGGATGATTTCTCCATCTCAAGGTCATTGGTTTATTCACATCTCTATGTCTCTTTGACTGTAAAAAGTAACAACATATTCACAAATCCCAGGAATTAGAAGTAGGTATCTTTTGAGGGTCCATTATTTAGCCTAGCACACTAATTTAACTTCAAACTGTCTCATAAAAATAAGCCTGTCCTTTCAATAATGTCAGTCATATCAGGAAGGTTTTCAATTTCATTTTATTCGTGCATACATACTCCTTGCAGTCCCCTGTTTACCCGCTTCATTCTCTATTCTGGGTATGCTATTGCTGGCCTAGTCTCTATCTTTTCCATCATTTTGGAAATACCATTTACTTTTCTCTCCTTTTTCCTGGACCCCATGCCTTCTCTTTTTTGATTGATTTCCTTATTTTGGTAAAACAAGTCTTTCAGAAACTTCCTGAAAAAGAATCCATAAAGGTAATTTTTTTGTGCCTGTACATATCTGAAAATGTCTTTATCCTTTCTTCACACTTGATTGACAATGTTGTGGAAACTTCTGGTCTCCATGTCTACTTCTCCCTCTGTTACCTAAGATGACAATAGGGTGACAAATCCCAGCCCCTTTGCAATTAGGTAGGGCCTTGCTATCGGTTTTCGAGGTGATATGTCATTTCTGACCCAAAGGATTTAAGAGCCAGTGCAATCTGTTGACTGTCTTTCATCTTTTGCCACAGCTACACTGGATGCCATAGATTGAGATGTTGGAGCCACAGATGAAACAGCTCATCCTTGTGTCATTGAGTCATTGCTTAGAAAGCTGCCTGGGACAGTTGCCCAACCTGAGGAGGTCTTTGTATGAGTAATAAATAAATTTAGGTATTTGACTTCTGAGATATGGGGATTATTTGTTACCATCAAATAATCTAGCCTATTCTCGTATGGGCGGGCATGAAATTTGAGATTTCAAGTAGATTTTCCCGGTCATTTTGAAAGTATTCCTCTGTTGTCTTTTAGCTTCCAATGTTTTGCTAAGGAGTTTAGGAGTATTAAGGTTTCTGATTCCTTTATAGAATTTGTTTTCTTCTCCTCAAAATAGTTTAGAATCTTCTTTTTATTCTCAGTTTTCAGAAATGCCATGAGAATATGCCTTTTTGTGAGTCTCTTCCTTCAGGCTGTGGGCACTCTATAGTCTTTGCAACCTAGAAAATAGTTTTTGTTCAGTTGTAGCAAATTTTGCTATGCTTGAAAAATATTTCCCTTTCATCTTCTTTGTTCTTTCTGGAACTTCATGTAGCTGGATATTATACCTCCTAGATTAATCCTTTAATATTCTTATCTGTGTTGTTCAATTTCCCATATCTTACTATTTTGCTCTGGAATATTTTTCAACCTGCTGTTCCAAATATTTCATTAATTTTCTTAAAATTATTTTTTATATTTTAATTTCCAAGAGAATTGTTCTTGCTTTATGAGTGTTTCTTTTTTGGATAACATTCTCTTTTTATTCTATGGGTGCAATATTTTATCTTCCTGAGGGTGTTATATAGTTTTATAATACTCTCATCTATTCTCCTTTATAATCTCAATATTCTAATTCATTTTTTGTTATTTGTTTATGTTTTGTTTTTGAGAAGTTATTCACCTTTACATTAAAGCCATTCAGCAAATATTAGCTGCACATTTATATTTGTGAGTAAGGTGCTGAAGCTGATCATTTGCTTGTGTTTAGGTAGGAATTAATGAGTGGCTAGCTTCAGTTATAAGTGGTGAAACAAGGCTGGACATCTGGTTTAACAAAAAATAAACTCTATAATTTCCTGCTTTAGTGCGATAAGCTGTCTATTGGCTTTTTGAGACTGAAGTGTGAGAATATTGTGAAGCTATCAGAATTACTTTATCTTTTTTTTTTAAGTAAGACATTTATTTTGTCAAGTGTTGCCAAATCTAGAGTCCCTCTGATTCAACTTCTCAGAGAGTAAACATCTAGGCTTTTTATGGGAATGAAGAAGGAGTAATTATCTGTTTTCCCAGGGTAGGAAAGATATCTGGGGTTCTGTCTATTTAAACTGTCTTTGAACAATTCTCTTATTTTAATCCTATTTCCACTCCTGAAAGATAGTTGATATCTCCAACTTCTGAGCATGTTTGGGGTTCTGTTGTGAGAATAAGTATGTTTCTTGGCCTCCTCACCTTCATATGTATTCATACCCTCCCCTCCCCAAATCTATACTCTTGGCTTCCAACTTTCCAACCTTAGCTAAGACAGCTACTACTACTTCCAGTTTATTTTCTAGCTTCCATAATTTTGTTGATACCACTCCTTGGCTGTAATGTCTTCTCCCATTAGCTTGTGGATGTTCAGATTGGTAAACTTCAACTGAAGTCACCTGACTCCAATTATTCACTGTACCTTTTGTGAATTTGACCATGGTATCCTCTATCTCTCATTATTTCCTATTTCTTATTCTAGGTGAAAACTTATTTTTAAGTGTTAGACAATAAAATCTTACCTTCTTTTTTCCATAAGATATATTTACCAAGGAAAAAGTTATAGATTTCTAGGACTCTGATCAGACCCTGTGATTTCGCAGAAGATGACCTTATAGTTAGCAAGTAGATTAATGTATGATGATTGGCAGGAGTCAGGAGTGTTCTCATATATTCACAGACATAGTGTGATGTCTGTCGTTTACCATATTGCTCTGAAAAATAGACATCTTCTATTTGTAGTGATTTTGCTGTTTTTGTTTTTGTTTTTTTAATCCTCCAACTCCCTACTCACTGCTCCCCCTATATACACGGACTACATCCATAAAGGCTAATGCATCTGTGTAACTGAGATTTGATTGCCCTGAGATAGATTAGAGGGCATCTAGGAATGAGGGCAAGAATGTGATGAAGGTTTATTTGTAATACTCTGGTCTAAATAGATGAGGTGGGAGCCTGCAGCATGGCTGAATGATTATTTCTAACCACCTTCATGCCTGCTATTCTGTTGGCAGTTCATTACTTTTTATTGTTTTGTGGACCTTTCTTTTGGGATCTGTTTTCTAGTATCTTTTCAACTTTGTTTTAAGAAATAATTCAAAAGGAAGAAAACTTTAATCTGCTAGGGAATCTCCATTATGTTTGTGTTAATAAAGAATAAACAACATTATTAACAGATACAGATTCTTTTTTTTAAAAAGATTTTATTTATTTATTTGACCTAGAGAGAGAGCACAAGCAGGCGGAGTAGCAGGCAGAGGGAGAGGGAGAAGCAGGCTCCCCACTGAGCAGGGAACCGGATATGGAACTTGATCCCAGGACCCTGGGACCATGACCTGAGCCGAAGGCAGTCACTTAACCAACTGAGCCACCCAGGAGCCCTAGATATAGATTCTTAAATAGTTTTCAAAATAAAATAAATTATTTAATTTAACTTAATTTAATTTAGTAATAAATTGTTAGAGCTAAGATTCTTTGTTTTTGTAAGTTTTATTTAATTCCACACAAGAATCATATTAATTGCTGATTAGGTGATTATTTTCTAATAATCTTCCCTTCAAACTCTCAAACATAAAGATCAATTTTTTAAAAAATACACTAATATCTATTTTTAGCATTATTTCTATATTCATGATTAAAAATGAGATACCAAATTACTTGTATTGTAAATTATGTTCTTTTGAATGGAATGGAAACATTTTTTGTCTAACTAATGCAGTTGATTAAAGATCTAAAAATGAATTGCAAATGTTTGTTTCCAAATCAAATTGAAGCATAGCAGATGATAGATTTAAAAGGCCTAAGTTGCCAGATTTGCCATTTTATAGGTCTGATTTTCTTAGCTTTGACTTAAAGTATTTGTAATGACACTTTGCTAGCTATGTGGCACCTAAAGTCAGTAATTTGCTCCATCTTTTGAAGCTTCAATAACATAACATGTGATGAAATGCATGAGAAAACTAGTGGAAGTTGTTACTAATTTTATTGAAAAGTAAACGTTTATCTCTTCTGTCATGCAATAATGGTCTCCATGTGTCTCCTTACGGTCATGGACAAATCACCCCAAAGTTATATATTTCATTTTAGGTGAGGGAGTAGCAAGCCAAATCAACAACTTTCTGTTGCTTTCAAGTCTTATATTCTTAAATAGAATTATTGTAGAAGTAGAGAACTTATGGATAATTTATAAAATTTCTGTTTGGCCTTTAATCAGAGCTCACATTGCTTTGTCAAGTAAGAAAGATTCCAGTATTAAGTTCACATTCATATAAATGTCAAGTAAATTTTTGTCATGTCTCATTGTTTTAAATTTCTCTCATATCTTAGAATCAACAGAGCATTTTGCATGGGACATTTCAAATGTATTGTTTATTAGATTACTTCTATTTTGAATAAAGCATTTAAGTACTTCAAATGAACTGCTTTTGAAGGAGTAACCATTCTATGTTTATTGAGTATGACCTCTACTTCCTGGCTAGATCAAGCTGTCAGGGATGAGGCAGGATAAAGAAGAAAGGGAAGGGAAAGTCTCCCAGATTCTTGTAGTTAGGGCCTGTGTCAGAGGGAATTTGCTCAGAGCTGCTTTCTGGTTTGAGCATGGACAAGTGAAGGGATGCATATTTCCAGAGTACAGGAAGTAACAAACACTGATCGTGTGAGAATGCTTTTGAGACAACTGAACTTAGAATCCTGAGATTAATGTTTTCAAGGAAATCATGATTTAAAGGGAAAAACAAAATGTTTCAGTTTTGTATTCATAAAACATACTTATTCATTAACTTGGCAGAGCTAGAATTTCTTCATTTGGAAAAGGGAAAAAAATCATGCCTAATTTATAGCGTAGTGTGGAGTTTAACTTAGCATGTGAAAACTATAGAACAGCATATGGCACTAAAAGGCTCTTCCCATCCACATATTTCCAACACTTGGGTGGCACTGTAAACAATCTGAGCTCAGACCATGGAGTTACTTGCTTTGTGGCTTTGGACAAGGCACTTAACCATACTGGACCCACAGTTTCCTGATGTATAAAAAGGCAATTACTAATCATATCCCTGTGACAGAGAATCAGAATGTTAAAAGAGAAAATGTGTATTAGAAGCTTAGCAAAGAGGTATTAGCACTTCCTAAATGTAAATGTTTAGTTAGTGTGATTTCAGAGTTGTTTTGCCATGTATAGTAAAAAAAACTTTTCAGATACTGCAATATTAAATGAACATGAGGAAGGGAAAGGATTATTGACTCAATGTATCAATCAATCTAAACAATAATACTGATGGTAGTTTATACATTTTTGCTCTTAGTATTTGCTACATCCTGTATTTATTTAATCTCCATTATTACTCTATCAGGTAGGTACTTTAATCCCCAATTTATAAATTATGAAACTAAGGCAAAGTGTTAATCTTTTTCGAGGTTAGACAAAAACAATTAGTAAGTAATGGAGCCAGGACTCAAACACAGTCTATATGCAGAGTCTACATGTTCAAACCCTATGCTCTAACCCTTCTCAAAAGTTGTTCTAATTCCATGCGTCTGGAACAGATTCTATATGTGTACTGAAAAGTTGGCGTGATGATTTTATGAAAGTGGAAAATCACCAAAATAGGGTGGGAAAGATGTCAAAGCAAACGAGTTCAAAATGTAATAATGAACAAACAAGAATATTAAACAAATTGAAATCACAACTGAATTAAAATTTAGTTGTTTTAGTTTTAGTTTTCACTAAAAAAAACTAAAACTAAAAAAACTAAAATGAAAATTTTAGTTTTCATTAATGACCTGAAGAACAATTACATTTCTTTTAAGTTAGGTTTATTGAGGTTTAATTTACATACAGTAAAATTGGATCTTTGTAGGTATATAGTCTGTGTGTTCTTTTTTTTTTTTTTAAAGATTTTATTTATTTATTAGAGAGAGAGAGAGGGAGAGTGAGAGACAGCATGAGAGGGGAGAAGTTCAGAGGGAGAAGCAGACTCCCCGCGTAGCTGGGAGCCCAATGTGGGACTCGATCCCGGGACTCCGGGATCATGACCTGAGCCGAAGGCAGTCGCTTAACCAACTGAGCCACCCAGGCGCCCTAGTCTGTGTGTTCTATCAAACCTGCATTGCAATCAAAATAAAAATAGTCTTTCATCACCCTGAAATATAACCTCACGCTCCTTAACAGTCAACACTTGACTCATCCTTGACCTTAGCCCCTTACAACCACTGGTCTGATTTCTCCATTTATAAGTTTAGCTTTTCTGGACTGTTGTTTAAGCTAAATCATACATTATGCATCCTTTGTGAGTAGATTTGTTTTCACTTAGTAAGGCATTTGAGATCCATCCATGTTGTTGCATATATAAGTAGTTCACTCCTTTTTTATTGATTAGTAGTATTTCATGCTAGGAATATACAGCAATTTGTTTATTATTCAAAACTTGGTGAACATTTTGTTTTTCTACTTGTCTGCTCTTATGAATAAAGCTGCTATAAGCATTTGAAGACAGTTTTTTGTGTGGGAATATGTTTTAATTTTTCCTAGGTAAATAGCCAGCGGTGAAATTCCTTCATGAGAAACTGCCACTTAGAAAATGTGGCTTAAGTGGCAGTAGCAGTCTGCATGCCCAGCAGCAAGGTATGAGAATTCCAGTTGCTCCATACCCTTACTGGCATGTTACATTCTCGGTTTTCTTAACTGAGCCAGGTGTGTGGTGGTAGATCATTGTGATTTTTATTTGTATTTTTCTAATAAATAATGAAGTTGAATAGCTTTTCAAGTACTTACCTGCCATATTTTCTTTAGTGACTTATCTCTTAAAATCTTTTACTCAGTTTTTTTTTTTTTTAATTGGATTATTTGTCTTCTTATTACTGAGTTTTGAGAGTTGTTTTTGTGTTCTGGATCAGATATCAGATAATCCTCTATCAGATATTTGTTTTTGTGATTATTTTTCCCAGTCTGTACATAGTCTTCTTGTTTTCCTAACTGTATATTTCAAAAGAATACTTTTTGTTTTAGTTTGTGCTTTGTATGTCCTAAGACATTTTTTTCTAAGACTTTTTTTTTAAACTTACCTCTATGTCATAAAGATTTTTCTCTCATATTGCCTCCTCCAACTTTTATAATTTTATCTCGCATATTTTTGTAAGAATTTTGGTAAGCAATTTTGAGTTGAATATGGTATAATGTAAGGATCACTTTTTCCCATATGGTATGGGGATGCAAAATGGTAGAGCAATGATGGAAGACTGTTTTGGCAATTTCTTGCAAAACTAAACATACTCTTCTCATATTATCTAACAGTTACACTCCTTGGAATTTACCTAAAGGAGTTGAAAACTTGTGTCCACACAAAAACCTGAAAATAGATACTTAGAGTAGCCTTATTCACAATTGCCAAAACTTAAAAGCAACTGAAATGTTTGCCAGTAAGTGAATGTACTCCAGACAGTGGAATATTATTCAGCACTAAAAGGAAAAGATCTACTGTGCTATGGAAAGAATGCAGTCAGTAACTTTAAGTGTATATTACCAAGTGAAAGAAGCCAGTCTTGAAAGACTACCTATTATATAACTTCAACTATGTGATATTCTGGAAAAAGCAAAATCATGACCTAATTAAAGGTCAGTGGTTGCCAGGGTAAGAGGGGAAGAAGTGATAAATAGGTAGCGTACATAAGATTTTTAGGGCAGTGAAAACCCACTGTACATAATATACTAATGGATTCATGTCATTATACATTTGTGTAACGCCATAGAATATACAATGCCAAGATTGAACCTTAATGTAAACTATGGGCTTTGGGTAATTATGACATGTAGGTCCATCACTTGTAACTAATATACCCCTCAGGTGAGTGATGTTGATAATGTGGAAAGCTTTGAATATGTGGGGTGGAGTATATGGGAAATCTCTGTTCTTTCCTCTCAATTTTGCTGTGAACTTGAAACTGCTCTAAAAAAATAGAGTCCTTTAAAAATAATAAAAAATAGCCTGCTGGGATTGTGATTACAATAGCTTATAATAAATATTAAAAAATTGATGCTTTAAAAATATTGAATCTTCCAATTCATGAAAATAATGTATTTCTACTTTTACTTGATTACTCATCATGTTTTGTATTTTTCAGTGTGTGATCGCACATATATTTTGTTAAATTTATCCCTAAGTATTTTACATTTTGTATTTCTATTGTAAATAACATTTAAAAGAATTTATTTCCAGTGGATCATTGCTAGTGTAAAAAAAAAGTAATTGATTTTTGCACATTGACTTTGTTTCCTATAATCATGCTTTAGTAGTTTATTAGTTTTGATTATTTGGGATTTCCTACATACACAATTATGTTATCTGTGGATTAAGGTGATTTTACTTCTTTCTTTCCATTCTAAATATTTGTTATTGTTATTGTTATTGTTTTTTAAATCTGATTTGCACTGATTAGGATCTCTAGGATGGTGTTAATAGGAGTCATGGAAGTGAACATTTTTAAGTTCATCTCAGTCTTAGGTGGAAAGTATTCATTTTTTTTTCACCATTATATAAGATGTTAGCTATAGGTTTTGCATTATCAGGTTGAGAAAATTCTCTTCTATACATATTTGTTGAGAGTTTTTATCATGACTATTTGCTGGATTGTGCCAAATGAATTTTCTGAATCTAGTTGATCATAGAGTTTGTCCTTTTTGGTTTATTGATATGATAAATCACATCGATTGACTTGATCTTGTATTCCTGAGACAAACTCCACTTGATCAGTATATATTTTTCTTGTCATACATTGCTAGATTTGATTTGATAATATTTTATTAAGAATTCTTTAGGTATGAGGAATGTTGATTTGTATTATTTTCTCTTGTATTTCTTTTCTGTTTTTCTTATTAGAATAATTCTGGCTTTGGGGCAACTGGGTGGTTCAGTTGGTTAAGTGGCCAACTTAATCTGTAGTGGTGTTACTCTTTCACTCTTGTTACTGATTATTTGTACTTCTCACTTTTTATTTTTTGACCAGTTTGGCTGAAATATTACTTTTATTGTTGTTCCCAAAGAATGAAAAGGAATGCAGTTCATGTATTTTAGCTGTTATTTTACACCATTCATATTGACATTTGAATGAATTTGATGCATTGACAATTTTGTGTTCTATCAAGGCGATTATAACAGTATAATAGAGCTTTTGATTTCATTGTTTTTGTTTGTTTTGTTTTCAATTGCATTGATTTCTGCTCTTGTTTTTATCATTTTCTTACTGTTTTGGCTTTAATTTGCTCTTTATCTAGTTTTTTAAGGTTGAATTTCGGATCACTGATTTGAGCTCTTTCTTTTCTAATATAAGCATTTAATGCTCTAAATTTCCTTCTAAGCCCCTCTTTAGCTGCATCTCAAAACTTTTTGAATTTTGTAGTTTTATCTCTCTTTTACTCAAAATATCTTCTGATTTACCATATAATGTCATCTTTGACCCATGAATCATTTAGAAATGTGTTTATAGTAGGCTGAATGATGGCAACCCAAAGATAAAAGGTCTTAATTTCTGTAATTTGTAAATGTTACTTAATAAAGAAAGCAGAGTTTTTCAGATGTGATTATATTAGGGATTTACATATAAGAAAATTATTTTGGATTTTTATTTTAAAATTTCTAAGTTTAATCCCAAGTATCCTTATGAGGGGCAGGGGAAGATTTGATACACACAGAAGAGGAGGAAGAATGTGATCATGGAGGTGGAGATTTTAGTGATGGGACCACATGTCAAGGTAGCTACCAAAAGCTGGAAGAAGTGAGGAACAGATTCTTTCCTAGAACCTCCAGAGGGAGGGTGGCTCTGCTGATACCTTGATTTTGGATCAGTGAAACTAATTTCAGACTCTGGCCTAAAACAAAACTGGGTATATCCAGCACTGAAAAAAATATATTCATTTGTGAAAATATATTTTACAGTTTAAATAGATTAATGTGAACAACAGAATAAGGAAGTAATTTTCAATTACAAAATATTTTAAATATTCAGATATGAATAGAGGACAATATAATAAATAGCCATATGCCCAAAATCCAGATTTAACATATGATATTTTTAAAAAGAACTTTACTGCAATATAGTGAATCAACAATTCTATACTTATGCAGTACTCACCAGGGTAGATGTAGTTACCATCTATCACCTACAACATCATTGTAGTATTATTGACTATATTTCCTATGCTGTATTTTTCATCCCTGTTACCTATTTATAACTAGAAACCGTACCTGTTAATACTCTTCATCTATTTTACCTATCCCCCACCTTTACCCTCTGCCAACCACCAGTTTGTTCTCTATATTTATGAGTCTTTTTCTGGTTTTTGTTTCTTTGTTTTGTTTTTAGATTCCACATATAAATGGAATCATATGGTATTTGTCTTTGTCTGACTTATTCCACTTAGCATGATACCCTGGAGGCCTATCCATGTTGTCATAAATAACAAGATTTCATTCATTTTTATGGATGAGTAATATTCCTGTAGAGATATATAAAATCCACATTTTGTTTATCCATTCATCTATCAGTGGGCACTTAGATTGCTTCCATATCTTGGTTACTGTAAATAATGCTGCAAGAAAAAGGAGTGCATATATCTTTTCAAATTAGTCTTCAAATTTTCTTTGGGTAAATACCCAGCAGTGAAATTATTGGATAGTATGGTATTTCTTTTCTTTCCTTTTTTTTTTTTTTTTTTTTTTTTTGAGGAACCTCCATGCTGTTTTCCGTAGTAATTGCACCAGTTTGCATTCCCACCAACAGTGCACAGGGGTTCCTTTATCTTCACATCCTCCCAACACTTGTTATTTCTTGTCTTTTTGGTA
The DNA here is from genome assembly GCA_028534135.1 of Potos flavus. Taxonomy (NCBI): domain Eukaryota; kingdom Metazoa; phylum Chordata; class Mammalia; order Carnivora; family Procyonidae; genus Potos; species Potos flavus. The sequence continues at coordinate 45,933,209 of CM052889.1, read as the reverse complement.
ATAACCATTCTGAGGGGTGTGAGGTGGTATCTCATTATGGTTTTGATTTGCATTTCCCCGATGATTAGTGATGTTGAACCTCTTTTCATGTGCTTATTGGCCATCTGTATGTCTTCTTTGGAAAAATGTCTGTTCAGGTCCTCTGTCCATTTTTTAATCAGATTATTTGGGGTATTGGTGTTGGGTTGTGAGTTCTTTATATATTTTGGATATCAGCCTTTTAATGGATATGTCATTTGCAAGTCTTTTCTCCCACTCAGTATGTTACCTTTCTGTTTTGTTGCTGGTTTCCTTTGCTATGCAAAAACTTTTTATTTGATGTAGTCACAATAGCTTACTTTTGCTTTTGTTTCTCTTGTCTGAGGATACATATCCAGAAAAATGTTGCCAAGGCCAGTGTCCAAGAGATTACTTCCTATGTTTTCTTTTAGAAGTTTTATGGTTTCAGGTCTTACATTTAGGTCTTTAATCTATTTTGAGTTTATTTTTGTGTATGGTTTAAGAAAGTGATTCGGTTTCATTCTTTTGCATGTAGCTGTCCATTTTTCCCAACACCATTTTCTGAAGAGACTGTCTTTTCCCCAGTGTATATTCTTGCCTTCTTTGTCCTATATTAATTGACCATATAACCTTGGATTTATTTCTGGGCTTTTTATCTTATTTCTTTGATCTACGTATCCTTTTTTGCATTGGTAGCATACTGTTTTGATTACTACAGTTACTATTACAATGTATGTCAACTATACTTAAATTAAAAAATAATTGGAGTGCCTGTGTGGCAAATCAGTTCAGCATCCAACTCTTGGTTTCAGCTCAAATTGTGATCTCACAGTTATGAGATCGAGCCCCATGTCAGGTTCTACACTTAGCATGAGTCTACTTAAGACTCTCTCTATCTCTGTCCTTCCCCATCACTCTCTGTCTCTCTAAAATAAATAAATAAATCTTTAAAATGATTACTTAAGTTGATTGATCAATTTAATTAATTAATTAAAAGTAAGAGAGATTTTCTTCAACCTGGGTGGGCCTGATACAATCAATTGAAAGGATCTAAGAACAGAATTGACGCTTCTTTGAGGAAGAAATTCTGTTTTTGGACTACAACTTCGGCATATGCCTAAGAGTTTCGGCCTCCCTTTCTCACCTGCTCTAGGGATTTCAGACTTGCCTAATTACCCCAACAGCTGTGTAAGCCAAGTCCTTGCAATAAACCTTTTAAAATATAAAAGCAATAAATTTTACTGCAGATTTTTTAAAATATTAAATATCGTTGATAGAGGGACTCCTGGTAACTCAGATGGTTAAGCGTCTGTCTTCAGCTCCATCATGATCCCAGGGTTCTAGGATCGAGCCCCATGTCAGGCTCTCTGCTCAGTGGGGAGCCTGCTTTTCCGTCTTCCTCTGACTCTCTCTCTCTGTCAAATAAATACATAAAAAACCTATCATTGATAGAATTGGAGCTTATACTATAACACTTTGTATCTTATTTACATTTCTCCTTTTCTGGAATTAGCCATTATCCTGAAGTTGGTGATATACTTTTGTTATTTTCAATATACATATTACCCTTAAATAATATGCAAAATTACTTTTAATTTTTTTTTTGAAATATGCATAAATGGTATTTAGGTACTTGGTTTATTTTCTTGACATTATATTTTTTGAGATTTACTCCTGCTGATATATGTGGCTCTGGCACATTCATATTAATTGCTATAAAGAAATTTGTTACATATTTCTATCACAATATGTTTATTCATTTTTCATTTGAGAATATATTTAATATTTTCTAACATGATAGATATAAAATAATATTTGTCTATTATTTTAATTTTTCTTTCTTTGATTACCAGTGAGGTAAGCCATGTTCTATGAAAATTGCTTGTTATCATATTTGCAATTTTTAAATTTATTTATAAGATATTATATCCTTATTGTGGATAACAACCTTTTAATGGTTCCAAAGTTTAAAAATCTCTCTTCTCATTCAGTATCTTATAATTGAATTTTGTCCATGAATCTTTTTTTTTAAGATTTTATTTATTTGTCAGAGAGAGAGAGCACAAGCAGGGAGAGCTGCAGGCGGAAGGAGAAGCAGGTTGCCGCTGAGCAAGGAGCCCGATGTAAGACTTGATCCCAGGACTCTGGGATCATGACCTGAGCTGACCAAACAAGACTTGATCCCAGGACTCTGGGATCATACAGGCAGATGCTTAACTGACTGAGCCACCCAAGTGTCCCATCTATGAATCTTTTTTTTTTTTTTTTAAAGATTTTACTTATTTATTTGACAGAGAGAGAGAGAGATCACAAGTAGGCAGAGAGGCAGGCAGAGGGAGAGGAGGAAGCAGGCTCCCCACCAAGCAGAGAGCCCAATGCAGGGCTAGATCCCAGGACCCTGGATCATGACCTGAGCCGAAGGCAGAGGCCTTAACCCACTGAGCCACCCAGGCACCCCCCCATCCATGAATCTTTTGTCATTTAATTACAATGTAGTGAAACTCATTCCTCTTGTGCTTTTTATGTTTTAAGTTTATTACCCTCAGATTCCAAGTTTTAAAGTTTTGCCTTTCCTTTTTAAATTATTAATCTATCAAAAAAATAAATTGTTAATCTATCTGGAATTTATACTTCCTTATACTAGGTTATGAGTCTTATTTTTTCCCCATATGTGCATCCAAATGTTCCAGGGCCATATTTGAATAGCTTATACTTTCTCCTGCTGCTTTATAGTGGCAGTTACAAAATTCTTTTCACTGTGTGAATCTGCATCTAATCTCCTTTTTCTGTTCTGTTTTCTATGCATCGATGCCACATTGTTTTATTCAGAAAGTTCTATAACTTAATAGTGACTTGATATTTATGCTCTTTATTTTTCTTATTCAGAATATTTATGACTATTCTTGGACCCCAGTCTTCTATATGAATTTTGGGATCAGTTTCAAGTTCCATGAAAAATCTTTCTGGCATATTGATTAGGATTACACTAATATGGGTGTTGATAAATGACTTCTGTAATTTCAAAGTAGTGAACATGTAAATGATTTTTCATAACATATGTGACTACTGTTACTTGACATGGAAATAGCTATACTTTCTATTCTTTCTGTTGCTGACAAAAATTACAAACACTGCTAATGCTATCCTCATTTGTAAACTATGGGAAGATTGTTAACTTTTATTAGAGGTAAATTGTTTCTCCTAGCCAACTTTATGGACATCCCTAAATTCTACCCATGGACAACCCTAGGATGATAGAACCCCTGTTTGAATTGTCTCCCCACAATTGATTCTCTTCTTTTCCCCTATATTTCCTCTCTGGGGTTTGGAAAGAGACAGCACAGAACTAAATCAGAGGTCTTCAAGTGTTCAGAAGTCACAGAAGTTGCTGGGCAAATTAGTGATTTTCAAAATGGAATTGGTAACTTCTCCAAAAATTCACAAGAAAATGGTAAAGACATGAAATCATGAATGAAAGGATGAAAGACTTAAAGAACAGAGAACTAAACCACATTTACAAATACAATTTTTACATACTTACATTAAATCTTTATCATATAAAAAGAACAAGAGATCTAAAGTACATACACTTGATATAAATAGAAGGTGATAAAGAGATATATGATGTGGTGCAAAGAAGCAATGCTCAAGTAAGTTACAAGAAAATTCTAAACAACTTAAGTTTTCACATTGAAGGGACTCTCCAAATATAAAGCTGAAATAATTATATTCACAGATTGACATTTTTACCATTTATCCCAGGATTAAAAAATAACCCACAAGAATAAAAGAAATAAATAGGCTATTTGCCATAGAAATATAAAAATCGGGGCATCTTATTCCTGTTAATATATATATATATATATATATATATATATATCCATATAGATATATGGAGATATGTTTCCAGATGAAAATGATGCAATGTCTATAAAATTTTTAGGGAAAAAAGCTATGAGAAAAATTTCTGCATACAGTAAAGCTATAAAGTTAATGTGTAAGGAAGTTTAAGGACACTGCGTCCTTTGGAACTTCTAGCAGATAAAGGCTTCAGATTTAATCAGTAGATCTAGATCTTCAAATTCAGACCCCTTACTATATACCGAACTTCTACATTTTATTCTTTTAGTGTGTCTTCTTGGGTCTCATGTACATCGTTTTGCCTGAACTTATCAACAATTCAAGTGACTGATTTTCTCACTACACTAAACTAATACAAACTCTAGACATTGTGGATTTAGCATAAATTCTCTGTGGAAAATTTGTGGTAGTTCGAATTGACACTGCAAATAGAATCTCTGGAAATTATCTTTTTAATGAAAGATTTATGGCAATACATATCCCTTCATCTTTCCCACAAGTGTTAATGACAATTGGCATGTGTATAGACTCTAAACCATTTGTTTGAGTTTGGGTTCCTCAGAATCAATCCTTTCGACAAGAATTGAAATTAAAGCACTTATTAGGGAAATAATCTGAAGCTGATATCGGGGACTGGGGAAATAAGCCAAAAAAGCCAAGGCAGTCAGTAGGGGTACATTATCAGCTAGTACTGCTGTTGGTAATTAGAGCTTAAGACTTTGGGAGAACTCTGGGATTCCTTGTATGACATGTGCCTCCATCCGTGAGTAGGGACTTGGGATTTTTATATACCTACCCCCATCAAGTATCGTTGAGGGTCGTTCCTGGGTGTTGAGGGAAGCTTAATTTTTCTGACACTTCTGACCTACTCTGAAAGGTAGAAGAGAGCTCTTTTCTCTGAGGGAAGATACTTAGATGTTGAAAGGCCTCTGTGTAAGGCTGAAGGGGACATAGTATGTCAATGGCATTTACTAAAACATACTTTGGGCAATTGGTGAGTGGGTATATTAATTAGGTATTTTAGGTACTTCTAGCAAAATGTGAATGTCAGTATAAATTTAATGTTTCTATTAGCAAGGTAGAAGATTTAGGATACTGAAGATGGTGAGAGGAATAAAAAATATGATATACCTGTAGCCATGGCTTATAATGCCAAAGCCAGAGAACATTTTTGTTACAGTGGTGAGGAAGGCTAGTCAAAAAGATCATATGAATTAATAATCAAATAATAATAATAAGTAGTAGTAGTAGTAGTAGTCAAAACACTACCTCAGATGAAACTATATATTATGATACATGGTGATAAAAATAATAAAACTATTTTAGAAGTTTAGAAAAGGGGAATGCAAGGTTTTATAATGAATCATTTTAATTAATTTTCAGATATACAGAGGAAGACAGATTTATGATCGCAAGATAGCAAAGATAAAGTGTGAATGAAATTCTGCCTATAGAAGATAATAGGATTTGCAGAGGTATAGTTGTACAAAGGTGGTGAAACTGCTGGGAAAGTTACAATGTCAAGGTAGGACTGACAGAAATGTCAGGCAATTTTTTTAACCTTTCTAACTTATAACTTAAATGTATAGTCATGCATTGCAGACTGTAAAAATGCCAGATTTTTCGTGGATCATGGACAATAGACCAAAAAGACTGGACAGTTCTAAGAAGGAATCAAAAATTGTGTATGGCAGTTGAATTAAACCAATTGATGTTACTGTCCGTGCCTTTTTGTGGGCCACATCTGTTAAGATATAGGGGTTCTGATTAATGGTATTTCACTTTGTTGTTGACTGAAGAAAGAAGTACACTCTAATATAACTCCTTAGTGTTTGGGTCACTGATGATTAGTACCACAAACATCATTCTTGGACCCAAGGAGTGGAGAAGAATTTGGATTCATTTCAGTTTTTTATATTTTTATTCTGAATAAAGCTAAAATTAACATTGTCTTCTGGCAAAAAGTAAAAAGCTAATTAAAACTGGAGAGGCTTAGAGTTGGAAATTGAATTCAACCCCAAGCCAAAAATATTATGTAAATTAGTAACCTTTTGAAATACAACTTGTAAATGATATTCTATGAGCTGTTGGGGTGAATGTACCCATGCCTGGAAACTGGGACCTTTGTCATTTTTACTGAATACCATTATTTTACTGGGACTATGATCTTGTCAAATCAGATGAACATTCTTCTTGGTCAAATGAAGGAATTTAATATGACCTCAAGGACTCCTGCAGCCATCAGTAGGAAGGACTGAGGTGGGGATGTGCCAGGAGGTCTTTGGCTTTAGTTAAACTAATTTAACTAAAGCAAAGAATTGAAAGAATGAAGTAAGTTGTGTTCATTCCATAGAGTTCCTACTATATTGTGAGAATTTTTGAATACTCACTACTTCATAGTATTTTTAAATTAGAGTACTGATATAGATAGTCTTCCAGGATCCCAAATATAGGGGAAGATTTGTGATTGGATGGCATTACTCCAAATTATCGAGGATGTAAAAGATAGAAAGGTTATTTGGTAAGGAGGAAGCACGGTCCTGATATGAACATGGGGTTTGGTGTGTGGTGAGGGTCTCCAGTTCTGCTCAGATTACAATCAGAGAATGAAATCACATGAGTAGAAGACCGGGAAAACTGTGTGATTACTATATAATTATTAGTTAATATTGTCTTAAGTTAAAAATAAATCTTGGCCAAAAGATTCATGTTTGTCTTTTGGAGTTTTAAGACTTTAGAATTCTCTGCTTTTTAAAATTAACCAATTTATCAATTTAAGGCAGGGAAGAAGAATAAACCCCTTTTCTGGTTTTTGGCCAAGAATTTCTCCTAAATGATGTGCAATGATAAAATTGTAGTCATTTCTGTAATGTATGCTCATACTTTCATTTTCCCTATTCTCCAATTTGCTGAGAACCAACTTAGAAAAAATTTCGCATGAATTATTTTATGCATGTTGAAAAAGTCATTTGAAATAATTTACATGAAATATGGGTGATGTAGGAAAAAAATTGAATGATAAGATTTCTAAAAATCCCACATTGTTTTTGGGGAAGCAATCAACTCCACAGATATTTTGAAAATAAAGGAAAAATATGAGACAAAGAAGAGTGTGTTTTAAAATAACATATGCAAATGATGTGACATACTTGCTTGAACCTAGCTAAAGACATAGCAAAACGGGGCGCCTGGGTGGCTCAGTGGGTTAAAGCCTCTGCCTTCGGCTCAGGTCATGATCTAGGGTCCTGGGATCGAGCCCCCATCAGGCTCTCTGTTCAGCAGGGAGCCTGCTTCCCCCTCTCTCTCTGCCTGCCTCTCTGCCTACTTGTGTTCTCTCTCTCTGTCAAATAAATAAATAAAATCTTTAAAAAAAAAAAAAGACATAGCAAAACAATGAGACAAAATTGATTACAAATAAAGAAACCAAGAAAAAATAAAAAACTGGATTATAAAATAGTACTTTCTTTTTAAAAATAAAGGTTGTCTGATATATTAGGGTTGTCTAGAGAAACAAAACCAATAGAACACATATACATGCATGTATATGTGAGAGGAGATTATTACAGGACTTGGCTCATGTGGTTATGGAGGCTAAGAAGTCCCATGATCTGCTATCTGCAAGCTGGAGAACCAGGAAAATAGGTGGTGTAAATTCAGTCTGAGTCTGAAGGTCTGAGAATAACAGATTGAGAAAGGAGGTGATGGCATAAGTATTGGTCTGAGGCCAAAAGCCTGTGAACCAGGAGCAATCATGTTGAGGTCAGGAGAAGGTGAATGTTCAGCTCAACCAAAAAAGCAAATTCCTCTTCCTCTAACTCTTTGTTCTATTCAGACCCTCAGTAGATTGGATGATGCCCGCTCACGTTTTCTTTACTCGGTTTACTCTTTCAACTGCCAACTCTTTCTAGATACAGTCACTGAGACACACCCAGAAATCGTGTTTTACCAGCTACCCTGGCATCTGTTGGCCCAGTCAAAGTGACACATAAAATTAACCATCATGTCTGAGATCATTCTGAGATCCAAGTCATAAAATACTAGATATTTCTTAGAAGATAATAAAAGTTACTCTGGGAATCTTATATTTATATCCTACACTGAGAACAGCAATATCCGATTCAAAGACATACACTAAAACATTTCTTTTGTTAGGATGTCATTGGATGGAAGCATAAGGAAGCAGGGTTACAATATAATGGCTTTCATGAGGTGGCAGTGGAGGTTGTAGGAGGACAAGACCAAAATCTCACTAGGGAATGAAGGGCAAAGATGCCTTGGTTCGGACAGGTTTGTTTCAAGTGGGGTGATTTCTTGAATAAAGGCCCAATTGATGTTAATAATTTAGAGGCTGCTCTGTGTCCTGGAGCAGAAGCCCAAATAGAACTCCAGACATTCTTCTTGTCTATTTCATAGGAAATTGCTGGGAACTTATCTTTCACGTGGTCGTGGGAACACACCAAAGCTGTGACTGGAGAAGGGCTTAGCCAGGCAAGCATTTGATTCTCTCCGCTGTTCATAGAAACCACAAGCTAATATTTCTTACTTTTGCTTTTGATCTAGCTGGATCTTGTCTTCTTGGAACTACTATTGGTTTCTAAATTCAATTTGGATTTCCAGCTCTCTGACATCCTTTATCCTCCTTGGAAACCTGCACATGAATCTTGACCTGATATGGACAACTGTATGCCCATAGAGGTTAGAAAAATATTCCACCCCTAAATATGCTCCTTTTACACCTGCAGTGGGCATGCTGGCATGGCCAGGATGCTTGGAGATCGCAGGGAAGCAAGAATTCTCTAAAACCTCCAATCATTTCAAGATTATTTAGGGGTATTTTTTGGTTACCAGTAACAGAAATTCAACTCAACCTAGCTAATAAATGACAGACAGATAGACAGTTTTTTACAGTGATAACTAGAGTATATTCTGTAATCTAGGATCCAGGATGAGACCAAAAAAGGAACTGGAGCAATGTGTGGGCACCAAAATAGTTACTGCTTTCTATATCTTTTTTTTTAAATGTTTCCTTACATATCAGTATATCAGATTTATTACATATATACACTTAATAAAAATGTGAAACATGAAAAAGTTACAGGAAATATTTTCTCAGACTATGTACCCATCACTGTGAATTAACTTACAGTATCATTTTGTGGTATTTGTCTAAAGCCCTTCTGTACCTCTATTTTGAATAATCACTATTTTGACTTTTTTTTTTTTTTTTTTTTGAGAACTGGCAGCAACTGTTTATTCAGAACTTGCTAGAGAGTCAGCCTCCATCACCTGTGTTTTGTCAGACTCAAAGTCACGTAGGGGAGTAGGAAAGCCGTATAGTAGAAAAAAGGGCAAACTTTAGTTATGCCCTGATTAGAGGCTGTTGGCATGGGGAAGCTACATGTAGACAAGCTACCTAGAAGGGAGGTGCTCTATATGTTTTGTAGGGTATATAGTTGGCTTGCTCTGAAGAAGTGAAGACTGTGTATTTTTATATCATTCTAACATACATACCTGTACTTTTCTATGTACAATGTTATAGATACTAAACAACATTTAGGGAACTTAAATATTGCATAAATTGTATCATTCAGATGCACATCCTTTTCATTTTCTTTTTTCTTCTGACTTATTGCTGCTTTAGAGTTCTGCTTATGAGTTCTGCATATCTATAGTTTATATATTTTAAATAATACTATCTTTTGCAAGAATAAACTTTAGTGCATGTTCAGTTGTGTGCTCTTGCTATTTTTTGTGTTTGCAAAGAGTGCTATAGTAAACATCTTTGTTCATCTGTGTGAGTGTGTTCTCTAGGGAACATTTTAGAGTTTTAGAATTGAAACTGCAGACTCATAGATTTTGTGCCTCTCACCTTTGGGTTTACTGGGTGTTTCTAAATTGTTCTCTGAAATAACTCATTGGTTTACCTTTCTACTAGCAATGTACAAATTTCTCCATCTCCACATCCCCATCCAAATTAATTTTTTTTTGCACATTAGAAGGAAATTAGGTGATATCTTGTTTCTATTTTCTCCTCCCTGATTTTGAATGAAGTTGAGTATTTTCATATATTTATGAAATAATTCATTGGTCAAAGAATACGCCATATTGGAAACTGGAAAATGTTAGAGCCAATCAACAATGGAAGCATTACATATTAAAATAGGTAAGGTTCAAAGTATCAGGGAAGGTTAACTTTTTTGCTTTTGTTCTGGGTAGAACAAAGAAATTCTCCCCTGTGAATTCTATCTGCAAGTCTGTACTTCACATGGATTCAAGTTTACAGTGTGTATTAACCACATGGTCCAGGAAGTCTGAAGTCCTGAATGTTGGGGTAGGGATAGGTCAGTCTCCAGGATAGTTTGGGATCTTTATTTCCCTCTCCTTCTTGTTTTTGTTGTTTTCCAACTTTATTGAAATAAGCATATAACATTTGTGTAGGTGTACAATGTGTTGATTTAACACACTTGAGTATCACAAAATGATTGTTATCACCTTCATCATGTCATATAATTACCATTTCTTTTTTGTGGTGAGAAGTCTTAAATGCGCAATATAAATCTCATTGCCCTTACCTTGGCCAAGAGTCATACCAGATGTCCAGATGTCCAGGTGTGCCCAGAGATAAAGCTTGAGCTCTCCTGTCTAACTGTCAGTTTTTCTAACTCCACTCCTGGTATGTCCGATAATGGGGGAGTGGGAGGTAAGTATGGCGGAAACAGGCACTTCCCTGAAGAGGAGGGGCTTCTGAACACAGGTAATATGCGACCACTGACTTTCCAAACTTAGGGTTATTCTTTAGGCACCTACATCCAATCTTGGCTCTTAAAAAGAATGGAATGCAAGGGCCAGAAAAGAATTCCATATATGTAATCAGAAGAAATTCCTATCATTCTCTTTTTCTGGGCCAGAAAGACTAATAACTTCAAAAGTCAGTATCAGCCTCTTCCTCTATGCATATGTCCTATCTATAGTGGTTGATGGTATCTGAGTCTATACAGAGGAACCCTAAGGCTTACAGAAAACATAAAAGGAAGACTATATTCCTTTGATGCCATGTTCCCTACCAGAACTCCCATAGGCGCTGAGTCCCCGGGCCTGTTTCCATAGCTCTCGGTTTGCTCTCTAGCTCCTGGAAATAGCTTGTTTACCTTCTCCCTGACCTCACAGACTGTTTCTGCTGAGGCCTTTTTTTTCCCCCCACCTCAGGCTCATTTTTAAATCAAAACAAAACCCTTGGAACACTGGTTATAGCCTGCTGTGTCCTTCCAGCTATTATATAACTACTTTGGCTTTTCAAAGCTTTTGAAGTTAGCTAAAAAGGAAGAAAACAAACAGTGTGAAACAAGAAGGAGGAGGTGTAAAATTTTGAATAGTTCTCGAAAAGACAAATAACAGGATTGATGCATGGATTTAAACTTTAGTGCCAGAGTAGACCAACTGATAATGTCACATGCAGCAGTGGAAAGAACACAATTATTGATTAGCCGTGTGCAATAACTGATTATTTAAGATGACAAAGGCAAAGAACAATAGCTGCATCTCTTATTTGTTTAGTATGGGTCAGTCATGGTACTTACTATTCTAATATATCATTTCATCAACTCTTCGTAACAGCCTTGTGATGGAGATACTATATAAGATGAGAAAACAGGCTTACTTACTAAAATTAAATAATTTGCTCGGCATCATAAAGAAGTTTTGTTATGTGGTAGGGAGGGATAGTAGCACAAATGTCATGCTTTTGAGTTGATCTTTGGGTTTTAAATTAACTACAACATGAGCTATACTTATTATAGGGGTTGGGAAATTATAGCCAGTAGGCGAGAGATGGCCTCTGCTTGTTTTTATAAATAAAATTTTATTGGTACATAGCTGTACCCATTGATGTACATATTATCTGAAGTTGCCTTTCTCACTACAGTTGTGGTGATGAGTACTTGGGACAGAGACCATATGGCCTCCAAAGTCTAACATTTACTGTCTAACCCTTACAAAAAAAGTTTGCCTGGCCCTGCTCTACTGTTCAACTTCCTTTAGAGCCTTTTGGAGACACCTTGCTTTTATGTCTTTTCACTCCTTCATGTTGGATTCTAACAGCCAGCCTATATTAGAGGTTAAGTATTCTTTCTAGATGATTCTCCAGCCATTTTTAGATTCTCCATATTACTCAAGAAAGTTCACATTTTGCAGTTGCCCTTTTTCCATCTGCTTGGTAAAGTCCCCAATATAGCCCTATACTTTTCCCCTAAGTCTTCAAGCAGAAGTTTATTTTTCTCTGCAGCCTTCCAATCACATCCTTGCGTGATTCCAGGGTTTCTGAAGGACAAAGATTTTGAAAAATCTGAATGTCTGTGTTATTTACTTTTAACTCATGTAATTTTATATTTCTTCCTCATTGGAGGAAATCACTATTGAGGTCATAAAATTCTGCTTTTACCTCTCTATTTAATCTGCCTTGCTTGAGTGTATATTTGGTATCTATGGACCGTTTCTGCTTTGCTGTGTTAGCATGTATAGATAGTTCCCAACAAGAAAAATGTGAGTAGAATGTTCCTTCCAGAGAAGGATGTCATGCTAGCTCAAAAGGAACTTGACTCACACAGCTATATTGAAGTCATGACCCTTAGCCATCTTATTCTTAACTCTGGCTCCAGCATTTAGCAGCCTGGCCCACTAAGTGTTAGCTGAATGAATGAACAAGTGACTGTAAAGTTACACCTTGATTAAGGAGATGACTGAGTTTATTTTTTGTCTATGGTTCCACTATTTCCCAACTTTCTTGTTAAGCATCTCTCTAAGTTCTAGAACCAATCAAACCTCTAAGCAGAAGAAAGATATGGATCTCTGGTTCTGGAGTTCTATACCTTGGCATCATCTCAGCTTTTCTTCTGGTCCCACTTTAAAATTTCTAGACCTTTTATCTTGTAACCAACTGCCATCTTGAACCTTATCATACCATATTTGTAATTCCAGGTATATAGTCATTCATATTAGTTTGCCATTGCTGCTGTAGCAAATGACCACAAGTTTGGTAAGTTAGAACAGTAAAATTTATTCTCTTCCAGTTCTAGAGGTCAGAAGTCCAAAATAGGTCTCACTGGGTTAAAACCAAGATGTCAGTAGAACTGTGTTTCTTCTGGAGGGCCTAAGGAAAAATCTGCTTCTTTGTCTTTTCTAGGTTCTAGAAGCCTGTATTCCATGGCTTGTGGCCTCCTTCCTCCATCTTCAAAGCTAGAAGCCTAACATGTTCAAATCAATTTCTCTCTCCCTCTGACTTCTGCTTTCTTCATCATATATCCTCTGACTCAAAATCTGCTTCCTCTTACAAAGATCCTTGTGATTACATTGGGCCCACCAGGATAATCCAGGACAACCTCCCCATCTCAAGATCCGTAATCACACGTGCAAAGTCCCTTTTACCATGGACAGTAACATATTCACAGGTTTTGGAGATTTGGAGGTGGACATCTTTGGGGGAAGCATTATTCAGCATACCACACTCTTCCTCCTTATCCGAAGTGGCCCTTGGTTCTCTAACTAGTAAACTGAAGCTCCCCAAAGATAGGAAAGTCACAAAAGGAGAAATGGCTGAACATCTACCTACAGCTTGCTGCGACCCTCCCTGAGATCTTCAAGCATGTTCTGGACCCTGCCTTCTATCTATTTCTAAATCTCCCTGATGTCCACTTGTCTCTCTGTTAGGTATTTTCCATGCTGCTACTGCTAAGATCTACATCAAGTCCATGTTTAAGGTATACTCCTAGCTCTCCCCACTCCTGACCCTGACAGGAGGCTTGACAGCAGAGACTGTCAAGAACAATGATCCCAGACAGAGTTCTGCAAAAGTGCTTGGGTCAATCCAATTAGTTGGATGTCTATTTGGAGACAATAGAAAACTAGAAATTCCAACTGATGCAGTCTGTGCGTCAACCTCCTTCCCAGTTTTCTCTTTGGTGATATGTGGATAGCCTCATTGTTTTCAGCTTGGCTTTACTTCTGGACATTGGACTTCTGCCTTTTTCTCTACCCACAAGGTAGTTTCTAGGATTCCAGATAAAGCATGGTTCCTGAATGTACACAATCATTACCAGTCTACCTTGTTCGTGACTCTACTTAATCTACTCATCCCGCTGCCTCACTCCAATTAAACATGGGTCTGGAGAGGAGTTGGGGAAATTAATACAAGTATTCTTGGGATCTCAAGTGATTGTATTAGTTACAGTTCTCTTGTTTACAAGTGTTAAAGATAGACAGCAAAAGTAATCAAAACAAAACTGAAACCGAACTATAATTTTTGCCATGTTTCTTTTAAAAAAATTTATCAGAGAAATTTTTGACTGGAAGAGTCACAAGTAAGATTGCTCATTTTAATCACTAGGAGATAAACAGAGTTTTTATAGTTGGAAAACAAAGGCTTGAAGATGGAAACTTATCATGTGTTCTGCTAATTTCTTCACCAACTGATTCAAAGTTTGACCCATCATTAATTATTTCCTTGCTATTCACTTTTTTTTAACTTTATGTCACTATTTTAAAATATTTCGAGATCCTCAGAACTAATTAAAATGTAGAGGGTTTTGTTGTGGAAACTAAAGCTAATGGCCTGAAGGCACACACCACGCTTTCTGGAAGAATGTTTATTAGGAGAAACTCATGGGAAAGAAGTGAATGCTCCACCACTGCTGATTACATTTTAGGCAGAGCACCAGAATCTAGCCAAGCCAGATGTCAAACTCTGGGAGAAGGACCCAATTGGGTGGCTGACTGGAGAAGCACCAGCTCCTCCATGGTATGGCCAGGGGCTGGGTCCAGGTCTTGTGGTCATAACCTCAGCAATCTGCCTAGACCGCTTGCCTTTAGCACTTGGCTATACCAGATTTCTCTGGATCTCTTCAGGAGGCCAACTCCGTCTCTGGGATGTCTATGTTTAGGAAATCAGAGAATTAATTGGAATGAAGTGACCTTTACCTTTTAGTCCACTGCCCTGATTTCAAGGAGCATGTGATATAGGCTGGAAAATGTCTGACTTGGCTGTAGGGTTGGCCAGGCAATGGTTAGCAAGAGTGGTATGGACAAGGCTAGCATCTATAGCTACAGCATGAGGTCAGGAAAATGCAAAAAACAGGGCAGAATTATGTGGAACAGCGTTACGGTAATATTTTCACTCTGGTCTTTTGGGCTACCAAGTGCCAGTCAAAAAGAAGTGCCTACAAGTTGGAATCTACCTACAGTTTGGTGGAGGATGTGTTAAAATTCCCCAACTGCTGAGAGCATCATAGTAGAAGAAATAAAAGAAAGTATGGGAGGATATATAGGATGAAGGACATTTCATTGGTTGACTGGCTAATATTTGGATATGCCAATACTATATTTCATCATTCCTGTAGCACTTGAATTGGGCAGGAGACAGGTGGAGTATTGGGTGAAGAGGGAAGTTGCCATTTTTTAGTCAAAATGTCTTCTTTAACTACCACTCTTCTGGTAAGTAATCCTATACTGACTGACCACTTTGCTACCTAGATATCATAAGACAGATATACAGTTTTGTAATTTGGCTCCTGGTCATCCTCATCTTCTGGATATTCTCTATCTTATACACTACAAGGTTAGTCTGATGTTTCTGTCCCTTCACTGGTCATGAAGTGCACTCCCCAATATCCTGCCATTATTTAGTAAAACTAGGCTTAAGATATCATCATTTGCATTACATCTGACTTTTCTTTTTGAAACCTGTGACCACATAGCCTACAAGAGTTCATTGAATAGGCTCACAGGATAGTTCTATCAGTTTTTGGGTTCTCCTTTGCTGTTATTGCTTTCCCAGGAAAGGCAGATTGTCATATTGGACCCATGGCTTAGCCTTCCCACACCTTACTCTATATAACTGGGCATGTAGTAGTTCTGTGCTATCATGAGTTCACCATTGTCTCGGGAAGAGAGTCAGAGAGGCCTTACTGGGATAAAATCATCTAATATTTCTCCTGTAAGGAGTTTATTGCTATAAGTTACTTTCTACTCTCCTGTGTGACAGCTTTTCTTCCCCCTTAGTGAAATCTGCCCCCTCCTGAGCAAATTCCTCCAAGCTTGTTAATAACCAGAGGTATTTTCCGGGTGACAATATCATGCTTCACCTCTTCCCTCCAAGTCTCGTGTTCATGGTGGATCCCTGAATAGGAGACCTTCAAGAATTTCAAGAGTTCTCATTTTTTTCTTGCTGTCAAAGGAGTCCTTCCTATACAGAGATATTCTCCCTAAAGCCACTGATAACTGCCAAAAGTATAAGCGATCATCAGGAGCAAGTGTTAAGTGATAGATGCATGGGTCAACTCAACCATGAATGTGATGTTCCATTTGGAACATTTCCATTTGAAAATCTTGGAAGTAAGTGGTAAGGCTCTTTGAAGCATTTACTTTTCACCACTCTTTCATTTCAAATCCATTTGCAGTGAAGCAGACATAAGAAGTGACTCTGGTCCATTGGAGGAAGATTCTAAACAACTGAAATGAAATAGTTTTTTTTGGTCTTAAATGAAATAGTTTTCCTTCCTTCCTTCCTTCCTTCCTTCCTTCCTTCCTTCCTTCCTTCTTCCTTCCATCCATCCATCCATCTTTTCTTCTTCCCTCCTTCCCTCCCTCCCTCTTTCTCTCTCACTTTCTTTCTTTTTCAAATGAAACTGATCTAATATCTAGGAAGATAAAATGACTTTCTCAAGATTACATACCTCATCAGGAACATAATTGAAACTAGAATCCAACTTTAAGTGTTGTCATTTATCTCATATGACATATTCAGCATATAATCTGAATAGTACATATCCATTTCTTATACCTCATTCCACTATCCATTCTTGCTAACCAGTTCTAGTTCAGATTTTCCTTTACTTCTCTTTGCAGAGTTGCAATAGCTTCCTATGGGGTCACATTACTTCTAATTGCTCTCCCCTTCAATTCATCATGACCCTGCTGCCAGATTAACTTCCCTAGGGCATCATTTTGATTCCAGACTCTTTTGCTTAAAAACCAAAATGATTCAATGTTTTATAGCACACTCCTTAAATTTCTGTTCAAAACTTTTCACACTCTATATATATAGAGTATGTCTTTGTATACAATAGAAATTGACTCATAGCATGTTGTTAGAAAGTTACTGCATGCCCATGACAGCAAGTAGGTATTTGGGAGACAATGCATTTGGATGTGAGCAGTGATATCTTATTGTCTTTATCAGCTGCTTGTTGTTGTTGTTGTTGTTGTTGTTCTTCTTCTTCTTCTTCTTCATCTAAAATAAAATAGTTTACTTCCAACTTTGTCTTAAAAAGTCGTGTTTTTTGCACTGAGGGGAATTTCAAGACTAACCAATTCTGTCTATCCGATAGGCATGAAACATATGAAATAATAAAGGTTATGGGAATTCCACCATGTTTTGTAAGTCACATATTTACTTTTATGAGTATTTTCTATGATTTCAAAGTTCTTTTTCTTTTTTAATTTAATTTTATTTTTTCAGTGTTCCAAGATTCATTGTTTATGTACCTCTCATTATAGGAAATTTAAAAATAATACAGATAATAGGTACATGAAATTAAAAAATGACTCATTATTCATAATCTCAATATCCTTAGCCATTGTTAGTGTTTTGGTGATATTACATGTAGATATATTTCCAAACTTCAAGTATTCCAAGAGGTAGAAAATCAAGAGATAGAAATAAAGCCATAGTAATAGTTATGCTCAGTTTTTGTCTCATCTCTCTAACCTATACAGCTGTAGGGACTAAACTCTCTACCCAGCAGGACTTCTGTTTCTAGTATTCTGGGGAGTTTGTAGAGCAGATTCATGTGTTCTGAGGGTGAGCATTGGGGAACACAGGTCAAATTTGTATATGCTGTGAAAATTTGATGAGTGATTGATCCATATCCAAAAGGATGCTGTCAATAATCAAATAAATAAGATAATTGTGAAACTCTAATAGGATAACACTGAATAGGAATAGAGTTCTTAGCATATGCTCCAAAGGGCTATTTCATGGGCATGGGTCAGAATAGGCATAGCTTACCAGAAGAGCTTGTAGAGAAAGCCTGGGATTTTGGTTGGCTCAATTATCTGTGGGGAGTAAAATGCCTAACCACCTGTCATGAAAATCTCAGGTGTCACTAACGAAAAGTGTTTTCAGATCTAAGAAGATTATAGCCAACTTAGTGCCAGACAGATCATACCTAGAATATTATGTTCTGATCTGGACACTGCACTTGATGTGCCATGATGAAAGGCTACAGACAATGATCATGAACTAGCTCAAGACCAAGAAATATTAGAAAAACAATAAATGGATGGATCTGAGCTTGCAATAGAAAAAAAATTAGTGAAGACAATTATAGCCATCTTCAAGTATTCATACATGCTATGTTTATTCTGTATCACTCCTGAGAGAACAGGGAAACAAAATAATAAACATGTCTTTAGTACCTATCATGTGCCCAGCTTGAGGTAGCTTATTACATGTGTATGTGTATAATTCCATTAAAATTTCACAGCAACTTGGGATGCCTGGCTGGCTCAGTTGGAGGAGTGTATGACTCTTGATCTTGGGGTTGTGAGTTTGAGCTCCACGTGGGGTTGGGTGGAGATTACTTAAAAATAAAATCTTAAAAAAATTTTTTTTTCCTAACAACTTCGCAGGGTAAGATATCTTATAATTTGGAATCCTGAGACTCAGAGAACTTTAGAAATTTCGTCAAGGTAACATGCATAGTTGTGGGATATAAAGTTAGAATAGTAGAGTGGATTCCATGGTACACATCTGATTCTCTGGGAAAACATAATCATTACATTTACATTTGCTTCCCTCCTGTGCCTGCCAAATCCAACGCAAAGGAGAGTGTTGTCAGTTGTCCAATTATATTTGAAGTGCAACTACTCTTTCTAAATCCCTTTAGCCCTATTTCCAACACTCAGCAGCTCTTGGCTACGCTACTATCATAGTCTTCAAACTAGTCTCCTGCCTTCTTCAATGGACCTCCCATATTTCATTCTTCTCACAATAGCCAGAGTAATGTTTTTAAAAAATAAATCAGGTTGTATCAAATCCTTGTTTAAAATTATTTGAGGTTCCCTACGACACTTGTGATAAAATCCCATCCATGTCTCTTTACCATGTTTCCAAGGTCCTGTGTGGTCTTGGTTCTTCCTGACTTTCCAATCACGCAGCATGCTTCTCTTCTCCTTACTCAGCATGTTCCGGCTATAATGACCTTCTTCCTACTCCTCCAACAGACCAAGTTTATTGATGCCTTGGGAGCATTTCCATCTGCTGCCTTCTCTTCCTGAGATGCCCTTGTCTTAGATCTTTTCATGTCTGGCTCCTTGTCATTCAGCTTATGCATTCTTTAGCATCTCATGAGCAATAGCTTTCCTGACTACCCAGCCAACGCAGCCAATTCCAGTCCCAGCACCCTGTTTAGTTTTATAGGAATCATCACTTCTGTATTTTCTTATTTACTTGGTTGGTGCTAATGTAAGTTCTGGCATCACTAGAATGTAAGTTCACTAGAGTGTAAGTTCCTCAACAACTTAGGAGAGTGTCTGTTATGAGACTCCCAACACATATTTGATAAGAGAAAGAGTTTAATTATATTTTAGTCAGGAGAAAAATACTTGGAAATAATACAAATAGGAGCACAATATAAACATCGTGTATTATTTCAATGATGTATAATAGTATAAGAGTTGTAAAAAAGATTAGGGGGGATTGTAATAAAATGTTATCCTTGGTTGGTTCTAAGGTAGGATTTTTTTTCTTGGTAATTTTTTAGCTTCAAAATGTCAACATTTGTCATAAATGTTATTAGAAAATATTTAAAACTGGAAAAATGGATTTAAGTCATTTCTGGCTTGAGTAGGAAGGTTGCATTCTTCTTTAAGGTCAGTTTTGATGTTCAAAATATTTAATAAAGTATATGTATGCAGGTGAAACAAGGAGAAATTAGTACATCAAACCCATAGAATTTCAGGTAAAATAAGAAAAAATATATCAAGGACCTCAGCTTCTATCTGAAAAAGTGAGGAAGATAAGAGTCAATTAAAATCAAAGCAAGTAAAAAGAAATAACAAAGATCAAAGAAGAAATCAATGAAATATAAAGTAGGTGGAAAATTAAAAAAAAAGAGGTACTATCAATGAAGCCAAAAGCTGGTTCTTTGAGAAGTTCAATCAAATTGATGAACCTCTACAAAGACCTATCAGGAAAAAAAGATAAAGATGAAGATATGGTAAAGATAGAGATAGAGATAGGGATAGAGGTGAGAGAATGGAGGGGAAAAGAGAGAAAAGTGGAGGAGATGTGGGGAGGAAAGGAGGGGTAGAGGTAAAGAATGAGAAGGGAGGGAAAGAAGGTCAGAAACAAAATTGCCAAAATCAGAAAGGAGAGAAGTGACATCAGTACAGATTCTACAAATATTAAAAGGATAATAAAAGAATATTATGAACAACTGTTTGTCAATAAATTGAATTAGATGAAAAATGCAAACTACCAGAATTAATACAAGAAAAAAAGAGTAATCTTAACTGTCCTATATAAATTAATAAAATTAAGTTTGTAGTTAAAATCCTTCCCACGAAAGAAAAAAAAAACAAATTAAAAAAGCCTCAAAGCTCAGAGGATTTCACTAGTAAACCAAATATTTAAATGGAAATAATATATTTTTTAAAGATTTTATTTATTTATTTGACAGAGAGAAAGAGAACAAGTAGGCGGAGAGGCAAGCAGAGAGAGAGGGGAAACAGGCTCGCCGCTGAGCAGAGAGCCCAATGTGGGGCTCGATCCCAGGACACTGGGATCATGACCCGAGCCAAAGGCAGAGGCTTTAACCCACTGAGCCACCCAGGCACCCCTAAATGGAAATAATATTAATTCTAGGAAAATCCTCCGGAAAATTAAAGAAGATGGAATGCTTTCCAATTCATTCCATGAGGTCAGAATTACTCTGATATCCAAACCAGAATGAGAGATATAGGAAAAATGCAGAACAGTTTTCCCCATGAACATAGTTGCAAAATTTCCTAACAAAAATTTGGCAAATCAAATTCAACATTATATAAATAACATGTCATGACCAAATAGGTTTTACCCAGGATTATAAGGTTAGTTTAACATTTAGAAATAAATCATTGTAACTCAGCATACTGAGAAACTACAAAAGAAAAATCAATATGATTATTTCACATTGTTTAATAAAATAATTTATCAAAATCCAACATCTACTATGATTAAAACCCCTACAGGAAACTAGGAATAGAAAGGAACTCTTTCAACTTGATGAAAAACATCTATGAAACCCACAGCTAACACCATACTTAATGGTGAAAAGCTGTATACTTTCTCCCTAAAATTAGAAAGAAGGTAAAGACATTTTACTGTAGGTTCTAGTTAATGCAAAAAAAAAAAAAAAAAAATCAGAGAAATGAAATAAAAGGAATTCAGATTGGAAAGCCAGAGATAAAACTCTATTTCCAGATGCAATGATCAACTATGTAGAAAAACCAGGGGAATCTAAAAACAAAACAAAACAAAAAAGACCCACAACTGCTTTGACTAAAAATAAGTGAGTTTAGCAATGTTTTAGGATAAAGGATCACTATACAAAAATTTTATTGTATTTTTAATATATAAACGACAAACAATCAAAACTTAAAAAATATAATTTTACCATTAAATGATGTATAATGCCTATACACTGAAAACTGCAAAGCATTGCCAAAAGAATTCAAAGACCTAGATAAAAGGAAAGATGTAACATTACCAGAGGGTTGGAAGACTCAATATTTTTAAAATGTCAGGTATTCCCTAGCTGATCTAAAGAATCAATGCAATCTGATTCAAAATCTTGGAAGCTTTTTCTTTCTTTCTTTTTTTTTTTTTTAGTAGAAATTATTCTAAAATTCATATAAAAATGGAAAGGACTAAGAGTAACCCAAATAATTTTTAAAAAGAACAAAGTTGGAAGACTAAAAATACCTGATTTCAAGACCTATTTTTTTATTTTTTATTTTTAGAGAGAGAGAATCTTAAGCAGTTTCCAGGTTCAGCGTGGAGCCCAATGTAGGGTTCGATCTCACAACCCTGAGATCATGACCTGAGCTGAAATCAAGAGTCAGACGCTTAACTGACCTGAGCAACCTGGGCGCCCCTCAAGACTTATTTAAAAGCTGCAGTAATCAAGACAGTGTAGTAGTGGCATAAAAATAGATAAATAAATAAATAAAACAAAATAGAAAATCTAGTAATAGATTCACACACGTGGACAGATAAGTTTTGAAATAGTTTACAAGGTCAGTTGTAGAGAAACATAATTTTTTCACCATATGGTACTGGAACAATTGTATATTTATATGCAAATAGATGAACTTTGACCAATGCCTTACATCACATTACATATATGAATTAAAAATATATCATAAAGAAAGAAAACACATGAACTTTGCAATTGATGCAAAAAAGCATTTGAGAAAATTTAAATGATAAAAACACTCAAGTGGGTAGGGAAACTTTCTCAGCATAATAAAGACCATCAGAGTGATATCATCATCTTGGCAGCATAAGGCAGCTTTCCTTTAATAATAAAAATCATAAATAAAATCTCACAGCTAACATCATACTTAATGGTGAAATGCTGAAACGTTTTCCCTAAGATAGGGAACAAGACAAGCATGCCCACTTCTGCTACTTCCTTTCAACATACAATTGAAAATTCTAGTCAGAGCAATTAGGCAAGACAAAGAAACAAAAGACACCCAGATTGGAAAGGAGTAAAATTTTATCTGTTCACAGATGACATAATCGTATATGTAGAAAATTCCACCAAAAAAACCCTTGTAAAATTAATAAATAAATTAAGCAACTTTGTAGGATACAAAATCTACACTCAAAAATCAGCTGTGTTTCTATGTAATAACAATGAGTGATTTCAAAAAAATGTTTTTAAACCTGTATATGAATGTTCACAGCAGCTTTATTTTTAATAACCAAAGACTAGAAATAATTCAGATATTCACTCCTGCATAAAAAAATAATCTTTCTAAAATAGAAACTTAATCTAATGTTGAGGAATCTTGTTCACGATTTTGTATTTGTTTTGTAGCTCGTCTTATTAGTACATTTTTGAGTACATGGGAAGAAAATTTACTCAAGAGCCAGTTTGGTTGCCTTGGATAGAATTTGGGAAATAAATTTACTTAAGAGCCAATTTCTTACTTTGTTTTTGATCCCAAGACAAATATCATAGCCTCCAGGTTTTCCTTTCTAATTGCATTGCTAGATGCATGGTTTTTGTCTTTCCTCCCTATAACATTATATAATACATTTATTCACCTTGATAACATAATAATCAACTATAAATCAATTGTCCTATATCATTTAATTTTAAAGTAATCACAACTACTTATTTAATTTAGTATTAAATCCTTGTCTTAAATATAATTTTATAGTTTTCTATTCTACAACTTAATATATTTTTATAGAAACAGCCATATATTTCAGAATACTAATACATCATAAGTAGCATATATGGAATGGGGGGGTCTCTTTTGCTCACTGTGTTCTCACAACTGGGCCATGATTAGTTTTTTTTCTTTTTTTTGGATACACTATATATTACACTGTATATTAGATATACTATAAACAATGATATTTAGGTTAAATCATTCACTTTAAATCAGTTTCATCTGCTCTTTGTTGAGTACAGAATGTCCGTAGGAAAACATACCATCTTCTGTCTCTTTTTTCTCTGCTTTGTTCCCTTTCTTTTCTAGATAGAGTAAATTATGTAGAAACCTGTACAATTTTATTCCATATTTTATATTTTAAAAATGACTTTTATTTGACAAAAAGGTGGGTGGCTAAACCTTACTACCCAGTATGTACGGTTTGAAGTTCATTAAAGTCTGGTGGCTTCTGAATTAACCTGTGGGTCCCTACAGTGATGGAAATTGCTTCTTTCCAGTATTATTGACTGACTGAGCAGGTGATAACTTGTTTGCATCTTTTGAACAAGTTCATTAGTTTCCCATAAAGGCTATTGCAGGTAAATATGCCAATATTTAATTAGCAGATTTTCTTTGGTGAGCTCATAAACAATTATAGGACTTCCCATTCGTGTTTAGGACTCAAATATTTCTTATGGCTAGTCTGACTCATCTTCAGTCAAAGGTGTATGCCTGACAGCTGCTATTAATAACTATTAAGGCAACTGCCTATTTTTTAAATCTAAAAATAAGATTCCATCAATCTTCAAGATTAACTACCAGGCCGGCAAATGTTTTAAGTCTCTGTAATCCAAGTCTTCAAGTTGCCACCACTAACCCCAAATCTTCTGTGTCATTGCCCAATAAAGTGAAGCAACATGTAAGTGTTAAAAATTTCTAT
The DNA here is from genome assembly GCA_028534135.1 of Potos flavus. NCBI lineage: Eukaryota > Metazoa > Chordata > Mammalia > Carnivora > Procyonidae > Potos > Potos flavus. The sequence goes on along the minus strand of CM052889.1, from coordinate 45,908,929 downwards.
ACTAAGCACATACATATGTTCCATTAACAATAACCTTGTGCAAGTGGACATTCAGTTTCAATATATATTGAGTATCTGCCATCAACTCGTCCCTAGGGATACCAGGGGTACTAAAAACATAGTCTTTGCCTTAAAATAATTCCCAGTGTAATGGAGGAAATAGATAAGCATTTAACCATTGTACATTTTTAAAAGTTTCTTAATTTTGTCATAAGACTCAGAGGAGTGAGACTAAGAGGGATGGTATATATTGAATAGTGGGACTTTGAACTAATTTCTGTCTACTACTTGTAAAAGGAAAGCTGTAAACAAGAAAGCCACATAACATTGAAAAGAGAGCTTGAAGAAAGAAGATAACAGTATTTAAAAGTGGTGCTTTGTATGAGCCTCTCCTAAAATGGAGAGATATTTAAAGAGGATTTTAAGAAAGTTTTCTTCATGAGGCTTCCTCTCAAAACAATAAACCCTACATTAAGTATTTAAACTATTTTTTAAGGATTCTTGCATTGGGCTTGTATTCTTTGAATGTTTACTCAGATTGCCCACTTTAGACTAAGCTTTAATTGATACGTATTTTAGAGAACACCGTATTGGATTTTAGACAAGGCAAAAATTTAGTGGCACTTGGAATAAAACCCTTATTCTAGAAACTGAGCTAGAAGCATGCCTTCGCAATGACCAAATACTGGAATTACAGTGCCAGAGATTAGGTTTTAAAAGGTTAAGAGGTATAGTTAGTTTTTGAAATAACCCAAATCAATGGAAATGGCATAGAACTCTCTGGGATTAGAATTATAATACTGGAGGAATTTTTTTTTTTTCAAAATTTGGTTGTACTAGATGCAGAACTAAATTTATCCAGAGTTATTATATCAGCTCACTAAATGAAGGGATTCTATGAAACTTCTTTATGAAGTTATACATTGAAAAGTGTTTTTTGTTTTTTACCCAGTAATCTTGGCACAGAATTTCTTAGGAAATTAAGTCTTCCTTGGACAGAGTGTAAAGGACAGTGTTTCAGTTAAAGAGTTTTACTTGCTCAACCATCAGCTGATGAATTTTTAGGAACTGCCAAATCTTGAGAGCTTTTAAGCCAAGCAGGATTTGGAGTTATTGGTATGAATTGTTTCCTACTGGAGGAAAATAAGACTGTTCTAAAGACCTTTAAAACAGGAATCTCAAACTCAGTGCCAACATTGCTCAATATAAATTAGTGCAGCAGGTGGGTATTTCAAGAGATAGAACTGGAGAACACCCACCCTGCCCCACCAAAATATTCAGTTCCTCTTCAGGTTGAGTAGATAATTGCAGTCATAGTGGAGTTAGGGCCTAATTGTTGCCACTTCTTCCAAATCTTAAAGAGTAGCTAAAATCCAGCATTTAAAAAATATTAAATCTTCCAATTTTTAAATATTATATTCGAAGAATGCCATTTATTTTTAGCATGGTGTGGATAAACATTATTAGGTCTAATAAAGGACATAGGCAGACCAAATCTTGAAGATAATTAGTATATACAGTCAATAGTTATTATTTGTGGAAATATTCCATGAATTCCATATTTGGGAATTCGCCTACTTGCTAAAATTTATTTGTACTTAAAATAAATAGTGGCACTTTCATGGTCATTTGTGGGTATGAAAGTATATTGAAAATTTGAGTTGCCACATGGAACAAGGCAGTGCTCTGCCTTCTTTTTACAGTTCTTATAATTCAAATGTGTCCTTTTTTTGTGGTCTATTTAAATAGAGCCACAGTTTTCATATTTTGGAGCTTTTGTTGGTGATGTTGCTGTTAAACTGGCTCCCAAATATAGTGCTAAAGTGCTATCCAGTATTCCTAAGTACAAAAAGACTGTACTGTGCCTTATGTAAAAAATACTTGTGTTTGATAAGCTTTTTTCAGGCATGAATTATTGTGCTGTTATCTATGAGTTCAATGTTAATGAATCAACAATACATGTTACATAAGGTGTCTCTAAGTAGAAACATGTAAAGCCAGGTTATGTATTGATTTATTTATGAAATATTGTGATCAGAAGCTTCCAGGAACTTAGCTCTGTATTTTCTCTGGGAGCACTGGTTCAGTGTTTGCTAATTGAGTATTTGTGGTGACTTTATAGGAAATAACTACAGTGAAAAACAGGAATTCACTATAATTTTTTCTTATAGCCATGAGTTACTAAACAAAACTAAGCTTCATGAGAATCTCAAAGAGTCACAATTGGTGAAGCCAGTTAGCACTGAGAAGAAATAATGATCAATAAGTGGAACTCTGACTCAAGGTACTTGGGCAGAAGTGGAGCTCTGGGTGATACAAGTGTCCCTGGTACTCCTGCAGTTAACTCTCTGTATACACCTGATCCTGCTGAGAATAGGAGAGAAAGGTTGGGGCATATTTTTCACCAATCTGGTAATCCTCAGAGCTAGCCAGGGCTCAAGTCAACTTCTTGTAATTTGTTTCTAGAGTGACTGGGTTGATAAGAGGAGCAATCACTACATCCTTCTGAGTGTCGTCCTTAGTCCCAGTTCTTATCAGTACATTGAGAGGTAAGGGAATCCCCCATAACTACATCTGTGAGGCAATGACAGAAAGTATTTGTGGGCCAGCCACACTGATAAGGCCAAGGACCAGGTGAATGCTTCACTTTTTTTCCAGAGTGGTGACATAGACAGTAAGGAGCTGGACTGAAATTGATTCTAATAGTAATGAGTTTGCTCTCATGGCAAATGCAAACACTTCAATTGCAAGGTTTATTAGAAGAAAGTTTATGATTGAAGCAAGGGCAAGATAAGTGTCACTATCCACAGAGGTAAGAGAGAGGATTGGACTTAGTACATGGAGAAATAAAAAGGGGAGTTTGGTGCCCTGTCAGACAAAGCTCAGACATGTCAAATCAATACGGAGTTTCCTCTTCTCTTTATTCATCTGAGAGTTGTATGATAGCTTTGTCAGGGATCAGCAAATTTTTCAGGGCAAGAGATAATGAAATGATTTTATTCCCCCAAATTCCAAACTCTTCCTCTTGAGAAGCAGGTAGGTCAGGAGATAAATCATATTTTTAGGGAGATTGAGTATAAATTCATAAGGACAAGAATCACGCTTTTTTGTTCACTGTTGCATCACTGGTACAATGCCCAGGAAATAGGAAATTTTTAACAAATGCCAATTAAATAAATAAATACAAATAATGATAATCTTGATAATACTAAGAGTTTCTGTTAATTGAGTATATGGTGTGTGTCAAGAATGGTACTAATCAATAACTTATATACATTATTCCATTTCATCTATAAATGTATGAGGTATAATCCTAGAATTCCAGATAAAGAAACAACGGTTAAATTAGACAGATGGTAAGAAGTAGGACTAGAATTTAAAGTAAGATATGACTTTATGCTTTAAACTGCCACTCTATAATATATCTCTGAGTGTGAATTATCACCTGTGCATGGTATATGGCAGAAGGGGAGAAAACGCATCTTTGATGGTAGCTGTAAATGATGGGATGAGGCTCAGAAAGTTGATAGAGACAAAGGTGGGATAGTAATGGCAAAACCAAACTCAGAGATCCAACTAGAGCTTTGGTATGACACTACAGTGATACACCTAGCACTTCCCAGATATAGCAAAAGGCAAGGATCATTCTGAATCAGATGTCACTGTCCAGCTACCTGCAAAGAATGGTTATTCTTCCTGTTTAAAAATGAAAAGGACTATCAAGTGAAAAATCCAAACAACAGTTTTTAAGGCCTCATACAACTGAGGTTTGATGTTAAAAAAATAATTTACTCTTGATTCATCAATTCAGTCTCACTTAGATCAATAGTTAATCAATATCACTCAGCTGTACTTGAATGACTGTGAAAAATACCTGCTTAGTTTAAGTCCCATTATACACATCTCTATCACTGTTACATTTATTTAAACTTCTCTTCAGGAGCACCTAGGTGGCTCAGTTGGTTAAGCGTCTCTGGTCATGATCCTGGGGTCCTGGGATCGAGCCCCATATCAGGGTTTCTGCTCAGCAGGGAGCCCTTTTCTCCCTCTGCCTTTGCCTGCTGCTCCCCCTACCTGTGTGCTCTCTCTCTTTCTCTCTCTGTCAAATAAATAAAATCTTTAAAAAACAATAACATAAACTTCTCTTCAAATCTCATAACACAGTATTTGTTCTAGGCCCAGTTATGCCTTGATATAGCCTTTGGTTTATCAAAGATTTGCCTAGTTCTATCAAATCAAGGCATGCATCATGAGGCGAGCTTCCTTGGATGGCACATCCCTTCCCTTATTTGAACTGAGTTGTTTTCAGAGCCCCATTTTCCTTGTCATTTTAGAGTCCCTGGTGGCTACCTGCATAGGAACATCTGAACAACTCCCACCAACATTCTGTTTGGATTTCTGAAACAGAAATGGAGACTTCTGGACAAGGGCTCACACTGCTGACCTTGTTATGCTTTACACCTGGGATTTGCCTCTCTCTGGCTGCAAACTAGGTCAGTTAACTCTGCCATACTTCTCATCCTGTCATGTTATGCTAGCAAAAATAATAATTTAAGGTCTTCAATGAATTCAGTTATAGTTTTCTTTATATCATGTGCCTTCTCTACTCCTTTCTTCTTTCCAGTTTTGTTTTCCCTCCAAACCTATTTTACTATGGTCACTATGATCAATAGCTTGTTATAAATAAACCCAGGTGTTTTCTTAATTCTTCTCTGTTCCCATTAATCCTTTGGCAGAAATGATATCCAATGCTCTTCTCAGGCACAGCCTCCCAGGCAACCAGCACTCCTGAATTTTGACTTATTACTTCTCCCATACTTGGTCCCATAGGAACAAGAGTTAACTATTCTTCTTGCATAATGTCATTATTTTAGATTGCCATTCCTTCTGTGTGCAAAATCTTATCCTTTTATGAGGCACATGCCATGCAGCCAAACTTCCATCTTCTACTCCCTTTGTTGTCTACTGATTTAATGGCTCTTTTCATAAATCATTGAGACTCTTGGCCTTTGCTTCCTTGTTTTCCTCCTTATTCCAAGCACTGCTGTTTTCCTGTCTTCTTCATGTCTTCTGTATATACATGTGGAAGATCCATCTAATTCTAGTTTCAAAGTTTTGTGATATCCTCAGTGTATGCTATTGTATCTTGTTTAACAAATCCTTCTTTCTCCCAAGGTCATAGAAGTTTTTCTTCTATTGTTTTAAAATATTTTATAATTTTGCCTTTCACATTTAGTCATTACAATGGAACTGAAGTTTGTGTAATGTGAGAGGTCGGAGTCTAATTTCACAATTTTTCTGTAGGTAGATTCCTAAATGTTTCTCCATTTATTGAAAAGTCTTTCCCCAAGGATCTGAAATTCTAGCTCTACGATAAAGCAAGTTCCGTCATTTGTGGGTAAATCTGTTTCTAGGATCTTTGTTTTATTCTGTTGTCCAATATATCTATGCTTGTCTTACCAACACCCTGGTTTAATTATCATAATTGTTTATAGCAATTGTTGATATCTGGTAAGGCAATCCTCACTCCTTGTTATTTACAAACATTTGGTAGGGAACTGTAGGCCTTTTTCTGTACCACGTCAATTTTAAAATCAGCTTTTCAGGCTCCATAAACAGCCTGTTGAGGGCTGTTGGGATTTTACTGGAATGGCATTGAAACTACAGATTAATTTTGGGGAGAACTGACCAATGTACTGAGACCATCAATCCATAAACATGGTATAGCTCTCCATCAATTCAGTTCTCTCAAATGCCTACCAATAAAGTTTTATAGCTTTCTCTGTATAATCTAGCTTGTCTCTAGAAATCTGTTTGATTAATTTCTGTGTTGCTTATAGTCTTTGACGCTATAGTAAATAGTATTTTTTAAATTTTATTTTTGAGTTCTTTGTTCTTGGCAAATAAATGCGTAATTGATTTTTGTATATTGAGTATAATCCAGAAAATTTGGTAAACTGAAATAATTCTAATAACTCATGTAGATTCTTTTGCAGACAATGACAATATTGTTTCTTTTCTTCCTAACCTTACCACTTTCATTTGTTTTCTGGCCTTAGTGTGCTGACTGGGAGAACTGGTGATAGTTAATACCCTTGTTTTGTTTCCTGTATTTAAGAAACTATTTTGAACTCTGTACCTTTAAGTGAAATGTATGTTGTAGGTTTTGTATAGGTATTCTTTATCAGCTTAAGGTTGTTAACTTCCTTTGATGCTTTGTTAACAATTTTTACTATAAAAGAATGTCACATTAGGGTACCTGGGTGGCTCAGTTGGTTAGGCCTCTGCCTTTGGTTCAGGTCATGATCCCAAGGTTCTGGGATCCAGTCCCTGCATCAGGCTCCATGCTCAGTGAGGAGTCTTTTTCTACTCTGCCCCTCCCCCCACTCATGCTCTTTTTCTTTCTCAAATAAGTAAATAAATAAAATCTTTAAAAAAAGGAATATCATATCATGTTCTTTTTGAAATATACTGATGAATTATATTAATAGAGTTTCTGATGTTGACCTGTCTGTATATTCTTTGGCTAAGAGGTTTTATCTGTTTTACATTGTTGGATTCGATTGGTGATTTACACAGTCATTTAGGATTTTTCATCTATTTTTACGAGTGAGATTGGCAAGCAACATTTTTTTCTTTCTTTTAACGTGTTTACCTGATTTTGATATTGAAGATTTTCTAGAGTCAAAGATGATATTGAGAGTGTTTCCTTTTTTTCTGTACACTGGGGTAATTTATATAAGATTGGAATTATTTAGGTTTTCTTTTTCATAATGTCAGTGATTTTGAAGTTATACATTTTTGAAAATGTGTCCCTTTTGTCTAAGTTTTCAATTTTATTGTAAAAATGTTCACAAAATTCTACTCTAATATTACTGATTTATTTATATCTGAGTTTTATTCCTTTTATTTCTAAATATTTGTTTGTTTTCTCTGTTTCTACAATTCCTCTTGCTCTTTCTCTTTCTTTCTCTGTTTCTCTTTCTCTTTTTTTCTCTTCTTCCTCAAGACTTGCTAAAGATCTATCAATTTTATTAGTGATTTATAGAGTCAACTTCAGCTTTGGTCGTTTTATTTATTACATGTTTATTTTCTGTTAATCCAATGACTCTAGTATACACAGGACATTTACATCTTTGCTTGCATTTTCATTTCCCTATTGATGTACTTTTTAAGAGCAGATTTTTAAGAATTTAGATTCAGATCACGTTATCAGTTATTTTGAAGGTTTTTGTTTCTTTTTACTCAGCTAAGAAATCTTTTTTACTCCAAAATTGAAAGATTTTTTTCTTAGTTATTCTTCTAAGTTTTAGAGTTGTAGCTTTTGTGTTTGGTCTGTGATACATTGTGATTCATGTTTTTTGTGTATGGTGCAAGATAAAGGTCAAGGTTAATTATTATTTTTTTATATGGATAGTCAGTTATTCTGAGACTATGTGTTACAAAGACTATCATTTCCCATTGTTGAGTAGTGTTGACAACTGTTGAAAACGAATCGACCATATATGTCTGGGTATATTCTAGTCTCATTATAATCTTCCATTGATTTATATATTTATCCTTATAGCAATAACAGTATTGATTAATATAGTTTTAAATTAAATCTTGATATCAGGGTCAAACTTTGTTCTTTCTCAAAATTCCAATTTTTCAAAGTTCCAATTTTTCAAAATTGATTCAGCTATTTATGTCCTTTGCATTTCAACTTAAATTTTAGAATTAGTTTGTGAATCTCTATAAAAACTTCTTGGGGTGCCTAGGTGGCACAGTTGGTTGAGTGTCCAACTCTTAGTTTCGGTTCCAGTCTCGACCTCAGGATGGTGAGATCGAGCCCTGCGTTAGGCTCTGTGCTCAGCACGGAATCTGCTTGGAACTATCTCTCCTTTCCCTCTGCCTCTATCTTCCCACCTCTCAAATAAATAAATAAATCTTAAAAAAAAAAAAAAAAACTTCTTGAGATTTTGATTGGAATTATATTAAATCTATAGATTTATAAAATAGGGAAAATTTATATTTATATTTATTTATACTCTAAGTAAAATAGTACAAGAGTGGAACTTATTTATTATGCTTTTATTTTCATGTCTATTCCTTTAAATTGTTAAACATATTTAATATTACTCTTTTAAATTCTTTGTATTTGCTACTGGGCTTGGTATAAGCAACTGTGCTTGCTGTTGGACATTGCTAGAGTGTCAGTATTTAATTGTGGAGCAGCAGTTGACTATACAGCCTATTTCCTATCATGACCTGATGTCATCTTACTCAGTAAGCCATATATGTGGGTATAAGTAGCAGCAATTTATCACCAATTGGGAAGGCTATGAAAGACAATGGGCATAGGCAGGTATAAAAGCTACAACTAAGTTGTATGAGTGGGCATTTCAAACACTTTTAGAACCAGCTCCTGTTACGTTGCCTCCTCTCTCTGAATTCATCATAGGGAGTATCTTATGACCAAGTGACAGAAGAAAAAAACTCAAAGGGTGTGTGGGTGGTGTAGTTGGTTAAGCATCTGACTCTTGGTTTTGGCTCAGGTCATGACCTCAGGGTCTTGAGATCAAGCCCCATGTGGGGCTCTGTGCTCAGCACAGAGTGTGCTTGGAGTTTCTCTCTCCCCCGTCCCTCCCTGCCCCCATGCGTGTGCTTGCTCTCTCTCTCAAATAAATAAATAAATCTTTTAAAAAAGAAAAACTACAGATAAGTAGCTCTGCAAGAAATGCTGGTACCAACTGAGAACGGATGAGTGTAGCATTATAGTTCAACTCAGATGTGACCCTGAAGGAGAGGAGTGAAGGAAAATTTTCCCAATGGGCAAAATTTGTTTAGTTTGTTTGGAGTAAGTTGACAGAAGTATATATCTACAACATTTTGAGGGCAGTTGCTAACAGTTTGATTGGATCATTGGGGATTTGGTGGAAACAGGATTGTAAGATGGGTGACAAAGAAGTCTGCTTGAGGAGAGCACTTGGAGTTGGCACACTGAGAAGGTATTTGTGTGTTTTGTGAATACCAAAAAAGGTCATCTTATTAAGGAGGCTGTTAATAATTAGAATGACAAAACGAAGCACTCTGAGGATGTCAGTCTTTCATCAACCACCCCAGTGTTGGCACAATAGGCCCAGGAATGAAGTGTCATGGTGGCAGTGATGAAGGCTGTGCATGAGATCTACAACATGGACTTCCCTTTACCTGATCTGGGTTCTGCTACTGATGAGTGTCTAATCTGCCAGTAGTAAATACCACTGAGCCCCTAATATGGCAACATTCTTTGGGGAGACCAGCCAGTCACCTGGCAGGTTATTGATTGCATTGACTTCTTCCACCGTGGAGAAGGCAAAATTTCATCCTCACTGGGATAGACAATATTCTGCAAATGCATTTGCCTTCTCTGCCATATGCTTCTGCCAGCATCTCTATCCCTGTACTCACAGACTACCCTAGGCACTATTGTGGTATTCCATGTAGCATTGCTGCTAGTCAAGGGATTTATATCACAGCAAAGAAAGTGCCTTGGTCATAGCTTAGTTAAATGGCAATATTTTTTTTTCTCTCTCAAAGGTTCATAAAATATAGTCTGATATCATGGCCTGTTTTATGGTTATGATGGGACTCATATGACAAGGGAACATGTTACTACCTCAAATTGCCTAGGGAGACATAGGGAAAGACATCAGATTTTACAATTAGAAAGAATTTATTTTTGTCACTTGTTCTTTTTCCTTAAGCAATTTACTTAACCACTTTGGGGTTAATATCAATTTCCTCATAGTCAGAATTAGGTGAATAATGTCTACATTCATAATAAATGAAATGTTCCTGGCATTTAGATAGGTACACAGTAGTTACTGGCTGAGTAGAGAACGTAAGCCTTTTAAACCTTCAGTCTATGATAATACTGTTGCCTATAACAGAGGGTATTTCCTATGGAATCAATATGTTACTGGCATCAGATAACATCAGCTTGCTGTCCAACACGAGGAAATGCCCTCATCTGAATCATCACTGCTTTGTGTTGTTTTAAGTATATTATTCAGTTCAGGAGATAGGAAAAACAGCAGTAGTTCAAAATTCTTAACCCTCCGATGGATTTTATTTATTTATTCGTTCATTCATTCTAGAAAGAATTTTTCCTATAATTGGTACTGGACTGTACTTTGAAACAGAAAAATGATTTAAACACTCCTTGGGAAGCTAAATTCAAGTATTCTCTGTTAGAGTTCTCTTTGGGCCTAAATGTAAATATTTCCTTATTGCTATTTTATAGCCATTTTATACTGATCAAGTATATTTTGGATCCTGACATTTTTCTTGGTACTGTGGAGATCTATTTTGTGCCTCTTAAGAACTATAGGTGAAACAAAAATACAAAAACCCTCACTACACAAGTTTTATTCATAAGGAGCATAGAAATAAAAGGGCTATTATGTAATATCGGTATTTAATATATAGAGCAAACAAAATGTATATAAAACATGATTTGACCCTTTTTTAAAGCTCTGATGTCTTTCAGACAGGTAACACACCCTTCACATGTGTGCATTAGGTTAAATATTTTTATGATTATTGATACAAATTAAGCATATTTGAGTTTCACTTCTTTTTTACCCCTAACCTAAATATCTGAAGTAATTTTTGAGTATGCATCCTTTTACAGAATTTTTGGGGGGTACAAAACAGAGAACAAGTAAAAATATGTCTACTAATGTATAAGTATAAATAAGTATAATTATACTATGTAAGTATAAATATGTATAAATTTAGTATAAATATGTGTAAGTTGAAATCTAGAAAACATAAATTAAAATTATTTTAAGATAATTTAGCAAATTTAATTTAAAAATAAGTTTCTATGAACACATCAAATTCTTTAATAGCAATTTTGTTCATGTTTGCTTATAATCGTATTTTATATAAGTGACAAAATCATTCTAATGAGGTGTCTTTGCTAGTTAACAAAGATATTTCAGTGTTCGGTGAACTACCATAAAGAGTGTATGCCTGATTTTTACCAATAGAAAAAGCTTTAGACTTGAATTTAGAGATTTATTTCTAGTTTCGGGGTTATCAGAACATTTGGATAAATAATAATCTCCTTGGACCTCATTATCCTTATTTAAAAGCTGAAGAAGTTGTAGTAAATGAGTTTCAAAGGCCCATTTATCTTAAAAACTAAAATCATCTGATAAAAAAATGAATTTCACAGCTATTTAGGTCAATCTAGGAAAAATTATTCTTAGGAAAATATTATTTGTTTGCCTATCTGTATGCCTCACTAGCTGTAAATTTCACCAGTGCAAGATTGTGACATATTTATTTTCATATGCCAGTGACAAGCATGTCTCCTATATATCCAGTGCTCAGTCAATATGGAATAAATAATTAGTGTCATTGCAGAAAAATTAAAACCAGAAAATAATGATCTGTTGTGCTTGTGCCTTTCTAAAAGCCTAATCTTTCTACTTAAAAAGGAAACCTAGTGGAAACACACACACACACACACACTTGAATCTTAAGACTTACAGGATAATGTGAGAAGTTTCAGTTGGCAATTGTTAAGTTAAATCTTAAAGACCATGACATTATAAGTGGTGCAAACATTCAATTAAAACTATAAAGCCCCGAATTATAAGATCATGTGTAATTTATTTAAAGTACCAGTGTCTTCTAGCTTAATGCAGATTCTTCATCTATTATTAATGAACTAGACCTTTAAAACCACTTGGCAAGACAGTTTTATTGCTGGCTAATTAGGATCCACATTTTAAAGGCATACTTTTATATAAAATAGAAAAACTGAACAACTTTTCTGGTACTTGAAAAACAAAGTTTGGTGTTTGTCCGTTTAATTATCGTCTTATTCTTCCTATTTCAGGTTAGTTTTCTTCCATTTAAGGTATGTAGGTAACACTAAAAATAAACTCTAAATGAATTATTTCTTATAGTAAGGATCTCCAATTTGAGCCTTTCATCATGAATTTGTGTAGTTATTTTTCTTAATATTTCAATGCTACTGAAAATATACAGTATACTTCCTGTTCTGTCGGAAAAGTTGAAACACCAATGATTAATTATTTTTATAGGAAAATATGTTCCATGATTTTAGGATCAATTAGGGATTTGATATTACTGTCTTTTCAGACCCCTAACTGCTATTATCATGATTTGAATGTTTTTTTCTTTCAGAGAACATGTCATCTATTGTGTATGAGACCTCCCCTATTAACTTCAACTGAGTTGACTCATGAGTGAATATTTCTATATTGTTCTATTTTGTTGAAGTCACTGACTTCATGATAGACTTAAGAGAACTAGCATTATTTGGAAACAATAGTATCATATATACCAAGCAAGCTACTCTTTTCTCGAACCTTATAAATTTTGATGACTTAAAAAATTTGCCTGAAAATTCAATTTGTTCAAAAAGTTTTGTAGCTTTATTTTGCTAGTATTTTGCCACAAGGTAAAAAGGATTGTATAAATTAAAAGCTGCTAAGTGTTTGTGGAAGATAATTCTCCATGAGTCTCTCATCTTTCTAATCATTTTGTAAGCAAGGCACTAGCTGTCCTTTATTCTGGATTATTTTTTCAACAATATTTGGTTATAGCAAAAAGCCTTAGAAAATAGAGATGGTATCTCCCTTGGGAGCAAAGAGCAAGCACGCTTACTGTATACTGTAATAAATGTAATGATTATGTTTTCCTCTTACTGACTAATATAAAAATGTGGTTTTCCTTTCTTATAGTGACACTCACTCTGTGTTCAGATGCCATCTAGTCTTCCCCAGGATCTTCACCTTTTTCTCCACTTGGAAACCACTCCAAAACAATGAGAATGAGAAAGAAAAAACTTACATTCTAAAAACAAAACAAAACAAAAAATAGCTCATATCCTATTTCTCACAAATCTAAGAATCATTCATAATTATGAAATATTTTATATGAAAAAAATTGCCAAATATAGATCAGTAAACATACATGGGCTTAACTCACCTATTATTTTTTCAGTTTTATTTAGATATAAGTGACATAGAACATTGTATAAGTTTAGGTGTAGAGCATAATGATTTGGTATAAGTATAAATTGTAAAATAATTTGTACAAGTTTAGTTAACATCTATCACCTTGCATAGTTACAAGTGTGTGTGTGTGTGTGTGTGTGTGTGTGTGATGAGAACTTTTAAGATTTACTTTCTTAGTAACTTTCAAATATATAATACAGTATTGTTAACTATAGTCAAGTTGTACATTACATCATCAGGACTTGTTTATCTTATAATTAGTTGAACTTGATTATTAAAGAAAATGATTTTAAAATCAGTAAAGACAAACCCAATTCTATGTTCTATACAAGAGTCAAACTTAAAACACAAAGATTCAAAAAGGCCAAAAATAAAGGGATGGGCAAAGGATGTCTGCTATACATGGAAACAGTAAGAGAGCAGGGGTTGTAATCACAGCAAGAACAAGATCGAGGCAAGGTAGCCCATTATAGACAAAACAAATAATTAAAGGCGTATTAAGAATTGGAAAAAAAAAGAAATAAAACCATATTTGCTAATGGCATGCCAATATACTTTTATAATCCAAAAAAATCAATAATAGAACAAAGTTGAACAATAAGAGAATTCAGCAAGAATACAAAATTAACATACCAAAATTAATAGCATTAGCATACACAAGTAATAGCCAGTTAGAAAATATAATAAATGAGAAAATTCTATTTATGATGGCAAAAATTTAAGATATTAGGGATAAACTTGGTGAGAAATCTTTGAAAAAACATATAAACAAAACTATAAAACACTACTGAAAGACACAAAGATGGGCTTGAATAAAGGAAAGGACATCCTTATTCTTTGTTTGGATGGTTCAACATCATCAGGATGTCAATTCATTCTGGTTTAGTTAAAATTGAATATAGTTCCAGTGAACTATTTTATGAAGCTAGAAAAGTTGAACCTTAAATTCAAATGGAAAAATAGACAAAAATTATCTAGGAAAATGCTGAAGAGGAAGTGCTCCAAGGAGAGACTAGTTCTGCTAGATATTAAAGCAACACTACAAATTAGTATAATTAAAACAGTGTAGTACTGACACCAAATAGACAAATCAATGAAACAGAGTACAAGATGCAGAAATAGACCTAACTACATATAAAAACATAGTATATTTTACAGGTATTTTCTTCCATGTATGCTTATAAAAAATGCATATTTTATAGTTGTTGGAAGCCATGTCTTATAATATCATTAATATCTTTTTTTCCCAGTTATGTTGTCGGATTCCTCTATATCTTCGTTGATTTTTTTTGTCTCCTTAATGTATTAATTACAGGTATAAGCATCTTGAAATTTATCCTCTGGCAGAACATTTGTTAATTTTCTTGTATTTCTCAGAGTTTTTGATGTAGTCGAGAGCTTTGACATTGGCACACAAATTTAGAATTGTTATATAGTCCAGATAAGTTGAGCATATTTAACAACCTTCCTTAATTCTAGTGATTTTTTTTTTTGCCTTAGACTTCATTTTTTTTTGTATTTATATAAACTACATGATTTTGGTTTTGTTTTGTTTTGTTTCTTGTGAATAACATAAAACTGTATATATTACCTGCTGTGCCTTATAACAGGAGAGCTTGATCTATTTACACATTTATGATTGATTACAAATAAACAATAGGCTATGATCTATTTGGTTTCATTTCTGCCACATACTTTTTAAAGAAGTTTTTATTTAAATTCCAGTTAGTTAACATATAGTGTACTATTAGTTTCAGGTGTAGAATTAAGGGATTCAGCCCTTCTATATAACACCCAGTACTCATCACAAGTGCACTCATTAATCCCCATCACCTATTTAACCCATCCCTCCACTCACTTCCCCTTTGGTCTTGCCATATACTTTTAACTTCTTTTGTCTACATTTTTTAGTTTTCTGCTTCTCTTCTTTTTGTTTCCCTTCCTTTGAACTGAGACACATTACTTACATTCCATTCTGTTTTATTAAGCTGTTACACTAAAATTTTAATATGCATATTTAACTTAGATTCTAGCCTTAGTAACTATCTTTGCTCTCCTCTTCTCAAATAGTACAAAGATGTGCTTTGCTAGTTAGTGCCCATGAACATGTGTGGTTTGTTTATTGAGAAAATCAGAATTGCTAAACTGATTTGAAGAATCCCCAGTTGAGCGTCACTACCAGATTGTGATATCAGGTGCATCAGAAAAGGTCAAACTGATGCCTTAAATATCCATCTGCCGTTGGATCTGTGGTTGAAGGTTTTACTCTCTATTAGGTTGTGAACATTTAAAGAGTTTCTTCATTATTCCGACTACATATGAAAGAGATTTACAATCAAAGATTCTGAAAACATTCTAATTCTAATTAATTAAAGTAACATCTGTTAAATATGAAAAATAAATTGAACAGTGTACTGCTATGATTGACAGAGCCTATAAAAGTAAACTACTTTAACTTTCCTTGGTCTCCAAGGTGGAAACTACCTAAGGATCACCTTTTATTAGGAATGAGCAGGAGATATTTTTTGTGGATGTCATTGTGACTTATACTTGCATTCATTTTTGCCTAAGCATAATACTGAGAGAAAGAAATTGTGTATGATGAGAAACATTTAAACTTCTGGTAGAATTTCTATAAAGCAGATACGGTAAAGTACAAAGGAACAGGTTTTGTTATAATATACTATAGTAAAGATAAATTTTTTCTGCTTTTATCTTCACTAAATAAAGATAGTTGGATTTTCTACTGCAAAGAGACATTTTAAAGTCTAACATACAAGAAGCTTGTGATAATGACCTGGAAAATGGAATGAAAACTATGGGCTACTGACACTTTTCTTATATCTATTGCTTCATCTCTGATATTGCTCTTTAATAAGAGATTTTTTTAAATGTCTATACAAAGACTTAGCTATTTCATTTAACTCTTGATAATGACTACTTTTTTCTTCGTTTTTTTCTTTTTTTGTCAAGTGTAATTTCTTTGTTGTGCTCTTACCTCAGAATGCTAAATATCTAGTTTAGTAAGTCACATATATTCTCATTCACAATTTCTTTTTTTTTTTTAAGATTTTATTTATTTATTTGACAGAGAGAGAGATCACAAGCAGGCAGAGAGGCAGGCAGAGGGAGAGGCAGAAGCAGGCTCCCTGCTGAGCAGAGAGCCCAATGCGGGGCTCGATCCCAGGACCCTGAGATCATGACCTGAGCCGAAGGCAGAGGCTTTAACCCACTGAGCCACCCAGGCGCCCCCTCATTCACAATTTCTCGATCACAACTCTGTACCAAAAAAAAAAAAAGGAAAAGAGAAAAAAGAAAAAAAATTCTACCAAGACAGAAAGATGTTGGTTGGATTGTGGATCCTGACCACTCCCTCTGGAAGGGAACTCAAAATGATCTGACCTAGTTCCTCATTTTTAACTTCCTGTTTAATTTGAGCTTTTATTAGCTTGAATATAAAGTATCTTAGTGTGGTCCTCTACATGGTTATCCTGCTCAGTGTTCATTGGGTATCTTAAGTTTGTAAATATAGGTATCAAAATTGGGAAATTTTGGCTATTATTTTGTCAAATATATATATATATATATTTCTCCCCCTCCCCATTCTATCTTTTCTCTTGTTCTGGGACTCTAGTTACTTACATGTTAGATGCTTTGATGTTATCGATAATGGGTCCCTCAGGCTCATTCTTCTCATTAGGTATTTCTGTTAATCTGTCTTCAGATTCACTTACTCTTATCTCTGTTATCTCTAATCTACTACATGTCTCCAGTAAATATTTTATTTTTATTTTATTTTTAAAAGATTTTATTTATTTGTCAGAAAGAGAGAGAAAGAGAGCACAAGCAGGGGGGGTGGCAGGCAGAGGGAGAAGCAGTCTCCTCGCTGAGGAAGGAGCCCAATGTTGGACTCAGTCAGGACCCGGGGATCATGACCTGAGCAGAAAGCAGACGCTTAACCAACTGAACCACCCAGGTGTCCATCTAGTGAATATTTTATCTCAAATATTGTACTTATATTTTCTATGGTTTCCATTTAGTCTTTTAAAAATCATTTCTGCTTAACTGAAAATACCTATCTTCTGATTCATTGCAAGCCTTTTTTTTTTTTTTTTTTACAATTTTGAGAATGGTTATAATAACTGCTTTATAATTCCGAACCATTAATTCCAACATATGGTTCACCTCAGAGATGTTTCCATTGATTTTTATTTTTTCTTGATACTGTATATCATTTTACTGATTTAGCAGCTGTCACACAGTTTTGAGTTGCATAGTAGACCTATGACACTTAAGTTTATGGAGCATTGGATTCTCTTATTTTTCCATGATTAATGTCATTTTGCTTGTTTTCTCAGGCAATTATATTGACCTGACTTGAACTACAAACTTTGCTTCTTAGCAGTTCTGTTCTGAATTCAGATCTGTCATTAGCGGGGCAGTTTTGAGTTCATGCTGGATATTTTTCATTCTGAGATCAGCCATAGATGTAGGTAGATCATATTTGGTTATCTTCTAGTCCTTTCTCTCTAGAGATTACTCTCTCCCCAGTGCCCATGTTTTCCTGGAACCCCAGACAAGAATAACTATTTTTCCACCAGGGTCCTTACTAGTTTACATGCCAGGCTGACTATATCTAGGCTATGCTAAAAACAAAAATAAAACAAAAACAAAAAAAAGCAACAACACAAAGTTGTGAATGCACATGCAACTCCTCTCCTGTATTTATATGTGACTTACCAGAATCATCCATACTTTATTTAACTGTGCTGTGTCACCAGCTAGCTATCTTTTTATAATATCCAGTATTTATAGCTGTTATTTGAAGGAGTTTTTCCAGTAGGATATTATCTATAACCAGAAATGGAACTTGTAGAAATTTCAGTATGACCTGTTTTCAATACCAGTATTTTAAAATTTTTCTTTGGTTTCTATTTTACCCAAGATTTTCTTAAATAATAAAGTTTACCTCATTTACCCCTTTTTAAGTAATAAAATTAGTCCTTCTTCTTTTTTCCTCACACTCTTTTCTGATAGTTTCTAGTTTATTATTCTGTTGTCAGTAAATATATTATGTTCTATTCTACTTTTTGGAGCTTGTCCATGTGTTCTTTGTGATATCAAGTCAATTAATTTTTCATAGTACTTTGATAAGAAGTTAATTTTTCTTATCAGGATATATATGTTGATATATATCATTATATATTTTATTTGTCTCTCAAAGTCCTTATATTTTGTTTACTCAATCTCTTTTTTTTGACAGATATATTGACAAGAATATTTCTGTGAATTTCTCTTGTACTTCCTTACAGTTTTTATTGAAATATTCTCATTGATAATCATGTGTTACATATATTTATGACAGATATCAAATATATTCTCATTTTTAATATAACATTTGTTGTTATAAAATGCCCATTATTCTCATTTATGCACCTTTAATTTAACAATTTCATGTATCAAAATTATTATTTCAGCTCTCTTTTTGCTGCATTTTCTTAGTAGAGCTTTTCCATTTTTTGTGGTTAGTTTTGTGTATTCTTGATTTTTTTTCTTTACCCAATCTCAGAATTATATTTTTTAAGTAGTTGGATTTTTTCCATTCATGTTTATTTTTTCAAAATATTTTTATGTTGTATTGCTTTTTAGTTATTTTTATTCTTTTTCTCTGTATTGACATTGTGGTCGTATTTCTTCTTCTAGTGATTTGAAGCACTTATAGTCCCTTTTAAATTGTGATAGAGACTACTAGTTGTCAATTGCATATCTGAACTTAGGGGGACAATGCTCACAGTTAAGAGACTGTCTTACCAGCTTACTTTGCAAACAAATATGATTGTATAACTTAAGTTCTGGCTGAGGAATTTGTAAACAGAAGTGTAGTGTAGGATGTCTGGAAAACTTCTAAAATGGAAGAGGGCCTCTACTTCTATCGTTTCTTCTTTCTGTCACTGGAATGTGAATAAAATGGCTGGATCTTGAGAAGCCTTTCTGGACCGGAAGGTATTGTACTGAAGACAGCATGGAAAACGTGGGCACTTGGAAAAAAGAGTAATCTCCAAAACAGTGAAAATCTTTTCCATGTCATTAAGCAACTCCAGTTCAACCCTTGGACTGTCAAATCTGGATTTTATTTACATTAAAGAAAAATAAAATATTTTCTTTAAGCCTTTTTTTTTTATGTTTAGCTACTTTGTACAGTAGAACAAAATTATAACCAGTGCATAGTTATTTTAATCTTTTAAAAATTTATACTTAACTATCTGTTCTCTCCTTTTATATTATTAACAGAACTCCTCTATTTTTTTAAGAGATAGAAGTTGTATTAATGTACCCAACTAAATATAACATTTGCCTACTTCCTCTGTAGTTAGGGATAGTTATGTGGTTCAGTTATAGCCAATGAAATATAATTGGAACTCTCCTGGGGATGTCTAGGAAGGTTTTGTTTATGTTATACACAAGCTCTGCTCTTCTCTCCTGGAATGGGCACATGATGCCTGAAGGTACAGCACAGTGGCTCCCAGAAATATGAGAGAAAGGCCAAAGGAATCAGAATAGTCTTGGGATTTCCGTCTTTGTGCAGCTAAACAAAAGCCAGCAACCACTAACTCTGGACTTCTTGTGTCATAAGAAAAAATAAACCTTTATATTACCTTCCACTGAATGCAATCATATACGGATATATCTTCACAATTATATATATAATATTTTATATATTTATATATTATATATTTATATTAAATATTAATTATATATGCTATATAATATTTATATAATTGGCTATACAGATTCTTTCAGCTTTAATGGAACAAATAATATCTATGCTATTTAAACTTGTCTAGAGCACAGATTTAAAAAACCACTCTTGATTAGAAAACATAGCACTACAAATAAGCAATAGAAGCAAAATATTTTATAAAAGTGGCTTATGTGGGGTTTTCACACTAAAGAGTTTAGGGTTTGGTGCAGAAGGCAGAAATTGGCAAGTAGACAAATGAATACATAGTTAAAAATTATGATGAGTGCTGTGAAGAAAAAGAAAAATCTATCCCACCATTACCCTTGTGCTAGGCACTGTAATACACTCCAGACAGATACCTTCTCGGGACCCTGGAATCATCTTTCACTTTCAACAAGTGAAAATCTAATCTTGCCACATTTTTGCTTAAGTGTCCTCATTGATTCTCCACTATTGTTAGGAGAAAAGCCTGTATTACTAAAATGTCTTTTTTTTTTTTTTTTGAAAGATTTTATTCATTTATTTGACAGAGAGAGACACAGCGAAAAAAGGAACACAAGCAGGGGGAGTGGAAGAGGGAGAAGCAGGCTTCCCGCCAAGCGGGGAGCCCGATATAAGGCTCGATCCCAGGGCCTGGGGTTATGACCTGAGATGAAGGCAGACACTTAACTGACTGAGCCACCCAGGGGCCCCTAAAATGTCTTTAAATGGCCTTTAAATCCCCATACAATTGGGGCCCCTTCCTTTTCTCCCCAGCACTCTTTGACAATAAAACCTGCAATAGAAAGCTACTTTTCTTTTTAAGAATTTAGCAATAAGTTAAGTTCTTGTTCTAAGGCAGAATAAGAAAAATTTGGCATTTTTTTCTCCAGGTAGTGGAATGATGAGTCACTTGTAACATGTCATCAGGCAAAAGCATGTGTCCTCCTAAACGGAAATAAATTCTGTTAACAATGTCAGCTTATCCAGAAAGATCCTCTTAGAGGGTATCAGTTGCAACATCCCACCTTTATGAAAAAATTTAATATTCCTTTGAGTTTGTATTCTTTCTATATAACATTGTTTATATAGTTTTCCCAACAGAGATTTCCAAATTGATAAATTGTGAAGGATGAAGCACATCCTTAGATGCACTGTAATTATTTTCTGCACTAAATAAATATATGTGTTTGCTTTATATCCCTTAAGAAATTATATCCTCAAATCTCGGGGAAATCAAATGGAATTTCTGGGTAGATTTGTCATAAATATTTGAGACTTCAAAAATTATCACAAATATTCACAAAAAGGGGAAACCTAAGGTATCTAAAGCAGCTCTGTAAAATGGGTCAGAAAAGTCGCTGCTTAGGAGATGCAGGACTGTTTCCTGGTAGAAAGTGTTTCCTGATGGTTTTGTCAAAAATTGAAGCTCCTTTTACCCTTCAGGACCTTGGATCGTGCCCCTCGCACTCTCTCAAACAAATCAAAACAAAACACAAAACTCTTCTAGTCTTCTTGTTTGGTGGGATATTCTTAAATTCATCTTAACCAAGTTGGAGTTTGAGAGAGAGAGAATTACCAGAAAAACATTGTTGAAAGCATACTTTCATTTTAGTGTGGAAACTACAGAAATCTGCAGCATGCATTTGCCAGCAGTATCTGTATTATAATCTTTCCATTCCTGCTGTCTGACTCATAAACAGCTAATCCTCTGTACATATAAAACCAAGGTTCTATGGCCCATACTCCTCTCTCCGTGTACCCTCAGCTGCTGACCTTGTCTGATAACCACTTTTACAGTAGGGATTAACCACGTGGCTCTGGCCCAGTGGGGCTCCAGTAATGTACATAAAGAATATTCTTTTTCTTATTAACTCCTTTGTTTTCTCTAGGGAGTCAATCTGATGTCAAGGTCTCTACTTTTCCTTTGTTTTCATCCCTCATAATTTTGCTAGTTTTCCCTCAGGCAATTATCTTCCCACACAAAAACATCCTCTTTGACTCCCTTCCTCACCTCCGTTGCCCCCAAATTTCGTTCAGGAGAATAATCACAGAATTTCTGATTCCACTCTGTCTATCCTGAATCTGTGGAGTTTGCTCTGGAGACAAAGAGAGCCCCAATGGAGATGATCTATGTCCTCTAGGCAAGTACTGTTGGGTAGAACATTCTTTGATGATGGAAGTGTTCTTCAATGTGCAACTATTGAGCACTGCAGATAGGTTCATGTGACTGAGGAAATGAATTTTTAATTATATTAAATTTAAATTTAATAGATAACTAAATGAAAATTTAATTGAAATGTAATTTTGATTGGATTTTAATTTTAATTAATTTAAAGTTAAAATTAAATTAAATTAAATGGACACATGTGGCCTAATTGCTACGATATTGGACAGTGTAGTTTAGGCCCTGGTCTAAGGTCCAGGGGTAAAAGGAGCTTGTGGTCAAGGCTCTGTCCTGTCATCTTCTCAGTCTTATCAATCTCCCTTAAAATTTACTGCAGCCCAGTCGGGCTTTGGTCTTCATATTGGTGATTCTAGGATTACCGTGAAATTAGGGCATCTTCCAGGTCAATTCTTTTCCTTTTCTTCTCTGAATCTCATCCATCAAACATTATTAGCATGACATCCACTCAGTTGCAAAACTGAGTCAATTCTCTTTGGAGATTTATATTTCTTTATGTACATCTTTATCTTTTTAAAACTACTATAGATCATTTTAGCCTTAAGGAAAACTTTCAGACATTCCAATCTTAAGTTTATTTGAATTGTTTATTTTTTCTTTTGTAGTGAAATCCCTACTTGTCACTCTTACCTCCTCCTCTGTTGGAGGGCCTTCTAATTCTCTTCACTTTCTTTTGTGTTTTCTCAGGTCATGGTCTACACATAACTGGAAATGGTACCAGCAGCATACTGTGACCAGGCACCCACAGATATGGATATGTGTGTGGTCTTGTCACCTGGTGTATGACTCCTCTCTCCTGTTTGTAATTTACAACCTATCCACAACTAGAAGTGAGACCTTTCCTAGAAGGTGAGATTACTGGTTTTTATTAACAGTAATAAGTCCAAATATGCATATTTTAATCCCATAGGTAACCAATAAAAGTATGGTAAAAGAATGTATAAGCACATTCAAATAGAGGGGGAAAGTGAAATAATTCAAAATACATGATTAATATAACAGCTGGTAAGAAAATAAAGTAGGTGACACAAAAAGAAAACAAATAGTAAGATGGTAAATTCTAATCCAAACATATCAGTAATTATACTAAATATAAAGGAAGCTAATCTCTCATTTTTTTTACAAATGCTATACTTGTTTTCATTAAAAAAAAAAAGAGGAATATCATAAACTATTTAAATAAGTGAATTTAGGGATGCCTGGGTGGCTCAGTCAGTTTAGCGTCAGATTCTTGATTTCAGCTCAGATCATGATCTCAGGGTTGTGAGATGGACCCCTGAGTCTGGCTCCCTGCTGAGGGTGGAGCCTGCTTAAGGTTCTTTCTCTCCTCTCCCTCAGCCCTTTCCCCTCCCCAACACGTGTGCTCTCTCTAAAAAAAATGTTAAAAAATTTTTTTAAGTGGATTTAGTAGGATTACTAGATATAGGGTCTACATAAAAAGTCAATTGTGTCTTCATATGCTAGCCATAAATAATATCTGAATTAAAAATAAATATCATTTACCATAATCTCAAAGAACATCAAATACCTAAGAATAATAAAATATGTAGGATTTTGTGGTAGTTTAAAAATGTGTCTGAAATCCTTTGACACTTCTGCTACTAAAAAATAAAGTTCGTGTCTCCTTCCCTTGTATTTGGGCTAGCTTTCATTACTTGCTTGTTACCAAACAGAAGGCAGTGGAAGTAGCACTCACTGTGAGACTTTGAAGCTGGGTCACAAAGGCCCTGATTCCACCTGGCTCATTTGAAACCCCTTCTTTCTGGGTGCTCTGTGATAGGATGCTTGTGCTCAGAAACCACATCCCAAACTGTGAGAAGCCTGAGCCTTGAGAAGTTGCACATAGAGGCTCACACCAACAGCTCCAGCTGAGCCCTGATTTTCATTCTTATCAGGTCGGGTGCTAGATATGCAAGTAAAGATGATTCCAGAGTCTTCCATCTGAGGCCTTAGATGGTCAGGCGGTGCCAAATCATCCCTAGTTTGCCCTTTCTGAAATTCCTGAGTTACAGGATCCATAAATATAAAAACATGATTGTTTTATGCCACTAAATTTTGAAGCGCTTTGTTTTAGCAGGAGTAGATAACCAGAATTGGCTCCTGAATTAGAATTTATGAAATTGTGAGAAATTTTAAAAGTCCTTGTTGATGGATTAGAAGACTCAAATTGTAAACATGTTATTTCTTTCAATGTAGATTGATAGTATGAACACAATTCTCATAAAAATTCCAGAAAGATATTTGTGGAAATTGAAAAGTTGATTTTAACATTTATATGAAATGCAAGTCCTAAGAATAACCAAAATAATCCTGAGAAGAAAAAATATGGAGATTCTACTAAATCTAAACCTATTATCAGATTAGCAGATTATCAGATATCTAATATCTAAATCTTAATATCTAAGTCAGATATTAAGACCCACTATAAAGCTACTGTAATTAAACTGTGGTTTTCGCTACTTGTATAGACAGAACAATCAAACGGATTTAAAGGGTTGAGAAAAAGATCATACCTACAGGATTCTCTCTCTCGTATAATAAAGGTGACCCTGCACAGCTGTAGTGAAAGCTTTGTCTTTCAATAAATGATGCTATGTTAATTGGATATCCAGATGTGTGTGTGTGGGGGAACTTAACTTTTACCAAGCACAACAATTAATTCCAGGTAAATTGCAGAGCTAAATATGTGAGGGTTCTAGACAGGATGGGGCTTACCAAAGGGATAACTCAATGGTTTTTTTTTTTTTTTAAGATAGTTTTGTTGAAGTGTAATTACTGTATTAAAAACTTGTACCTATTTACATTCTATTTGGATAGATAGATATATGGATACATCTGTGAAACCATCACCACAGTCTAGATAAACTCTCAATATTAAAAAAGAAGAGAGGAAAGAAAAGTAGGGAAAAAGCAGTATAAATGGAAAAATCAAAATGATAGAAATAAATTCAAATATATTGGACATTAAAATCACAAAAATGAATTTAGCAATTACAGGACTAAATGAGACAAAGCCATGATATCAGCTATATGCGAGGTTCAAGGGTCATGTGTAAAACAAGAAAACAGAAAGATTGAAAGTAGGCAGATGAAAAGAGATTATACCAAACAACTATTAATTAAAAGAAAATGATTCAAAATATAGACTTTAAGGCAAAAAAATTATATAAGGAACATATCAATATTACAAATGATAAGTAGGAAGATTCAGGAGGAATTTATTCAAAATCAACACTTGCCCATAGCAATAAAATAGATTCAAGTATGCAAAACTTAAATTGACAAACTCTGAGAACAAATATATGCCTCCAAAATCATAATGGAAGAATCCAGGATATCTTCTTCTGTAATTGGTAATGAATCAGACAAAAAATTAGTAAGGGTTTCTATGACATAATTAAGTTTGATAATACTGGCAAAATGTAGAGTTTAACAGACTCTAATTAGAGAATCTACATTCCTCTCAAACACACATTAATCAGTCGCCAAAATCTGTACCATATTAAGTCACAGGACAAGTTTCAACATACTGCAATAAATCGAATATCACACAGACCATATTTATCTCAACACAATGTAATTAAGTTAGAGATCAACAATGTAGAGATAACAAAAGAGTCTATATGTTGGGAATCTATAAACAGGTATCTAAATAATTGATCAAAGAAGTCATGCTGGAAATTAGTATTTTATTTTTTATTGCTAGCCCCAAATCGATTTTGATTTCCATCACATTTCTTCAAGTCTTAGGGCTTGCTTTTTATCTTTGTGAAAGCATCTGTGCAGGGGCCTAGTTGATGTAAGCACAGCATACATTAAGTCTCCCTGTCAAGACTTCTAGAGCTTTCTTCTGGCACAGCTGCCTCCTCTTTGGGGTGTGTGTGTGTGTGTGTGTGTTTTAGACTTCACCTATTACTTTTATTTATTTTTCTTTTTAAATTTTTTAGTTACATTCAGTTAGCCAACACATACCACATCATTAGTTTTTGATGTAGGGTTCAATGATTCATTAGTTGTGCGTAACACCCAGTGCTCATCACATCACGTGCCCTCCTTTAATACCCATCGCCCAGTTACCCCATCCCACCCACCTCCCTTCTGTAACCCTCAGTTTGTGTCTGGTGTGTTTTCATGCAAACTCAGCTGCTTCAGCCACTGCTAACCATCACTGACCTCTGTTTCCGCGGCTCCTGGCAACAGCTTCCTTTGCTTGGGCTGGCTGTCCTATGCTCCTTGCTAGAAAATGCCTCAAGGCTGAAAACTATTGTTGGCTCAGCTAGTTTTTTTCCCTTCTCTTAGGGAATACAATCCTGTGTTACCTGTGGTGAAGCATCTAAAAGCAATTGGATTTTATATTTTTATGTACTCTATTACATATTCATTTTTATATAAAAAGATAAATTTTATCCTGTTTTCTAGGCAGTTTGTAGTGAGAGGGCTCGTCTCTATGCCACTATATTCCTGCTTAGGATCTTTCAGGTTTTCTTGGTGCTGCTTCTGGTTTAGGGCAATCTTTCCTCCTGCTCCGTTTTTGTGCTCACATGCCTCGTCCCTCTCTCCCTAGAGCATGGGCAAGCTAACACAGTCTCTTCAATGTGCTTAGTCTTTTACAGAGGAGAGAAGGCCAAAAATTATTTCAGTGTCTTTGCTATCTGTTCCCAAAATTGCTGAGTGAAGATCTTTCAAAATGTGTGTGTGTGTGTTGGCTGAGGGCCATATGAAGACAGAAAAACATAAATTGAGATTTTAATAAAATATTTGAGTTAAAAACTCTTTGTAATTGCAACATTAGTAATTTTTTAAAGATTTTTATTTATTTGAGATAGAGCGAGAGTAAGAGAGAGCACAAGCAGGTAATGCGGCAGGCAGAGGGAGACGCAGGCTCTGCACTGAGCAGAGAGCCTGATGCGGGGCTCCATTCCAGTGATCCTGACCTGAGCTGCAAGCTGACGCTTAACCGCCTGAGCCACTCAGGTGCCCCACAGCATTAGTAATTTAATATATCTTTTTTCTTTTTTTCCTTTTCTTTTTTTTTGTTTGGGCACAGAAGATTCTTGAATATGATGTGCCTGTGATTATTAATTTTATGTGTCAAAATGGGCCAGAGGGTGCTCAGATATTTGATTAAACATTATTCGGGTGTGTCTGTGAATGTGTTTCTGGATGAGATTAACATTTGATTCAGTAGACTGAATAAAGTAAATTGCCCTCCTCGCTACAGTGAACCTCATACAATTAATTGAAGGACTGATTAGAACAAAAAAACTGAGTAAGAGAGAATTTATTCTCTCTCTGGCTTGACTGTCTTAGAGTTGGAACATCGGTCATCTCCTGACTTTGTACTCAGATCGGATCTATACTATTGGTTCTCCTGGATCTCCAGCTTGCTGACTACAGATCTTTGGACTCTCAACATCCATAATCATGTGAGTCAATTCCTTATAAGAAATCTCAGGTGTAAGTATAAATATGTAAAATCTCCTATTCCTATTGATTCTGTTTCACTGAAGAACCCAGACTCATACTGCTTCTTATTGAGTGATACCAATTCCGTAAAGGTTTTTTTGACCAACTTACTTTGGTGTATTCTTAGTAATTTCCACAATCTTTTAGAAACTGCTCTGATTCCTTCATTTCACAATGGAACTACTTTGGGGAATCTGGGGGAGAAGAGAAGAAGGCAGTTATAAAAGGAGGAGAGCCAGGCTTACAGACTATCATATAGATGAGGACCAAGTGCTATCAAAATTGGGAATAGAACATTTCATATTTTCCACCAGTATATCCAACACTTTGCAAGAAAAATGCTATTCAACAGTATTCAAAGTCATAGTTAATGGAGAAAAGGGGCACATGGTTAGAAATCAAACTTCATTCTGGCTACTTAATGAAGAAAATAATTTTCCAAACTAAGGTTTTAAGAATTTTTGATAGACCACATTTTCCTTGCATGTACAAAATATCTTTTATAAATGCATGAGATAACATTTTGTGATCTTCATTTGTAAATGTGTTCATTTTCTGAGACATCACTTTAATTTCCTGAAATGTTACCTGTCTTCCCTTGTGTTTATTAAACTCATCTGAGGCAAATCTTAAATTGCACTCCCTCTTTGTAGCCTAACTTGATTTCGAACTTCTGTTTCCATTATAATGACTGCTTTCCTGAGGAATCAGTTTTCTCTATATGATTTTCATGTAAGTACTTCTGTCCTATGTAGAGAAAATACGAGACTGCAACACAGCCGTGAGGAAAGAAAGGAAATTAGAAAAGAGAATACTTCTTGATACATAGGAGGATGGGGGAAGAACACACTGGACTGGCTTTTGAATTGTGTGCCCCAAAAGTCATATCCTAAAGTCCTAACCCCAGCACCCTCAAATGTAACCTTATTTGAACATAGGGTCATTGTAGATATAATTAGTTAAGAGGAGATCAGACCAGATGAAGGTAGACCCTCAATCCAATATGACTAGTGTTCTTATAAAGGGGAAAATTTGGACACAGATATGCTCACAGGGATGAACACGAAGGCAGGGATGAGGGTGACGTATGTAAAAGCCAAGGAATGCCCAAGATTCCTGGCAAACCCCAGAAACTAGAGGTATAACAGATTCTCCCTACAGCCCTCAGAAGGAACTAACCCTGCTGATACCTTGATCACTGACTTCTAGCCTCCAGAACTGTGAGATGAAAAATTTCTATTGTTTAAGCCAGTTTGCAGTTCTTTGTTGAGACAGCCTTAGGGAACCTAATATAACCAGAATTCTGATACCTTGATCACTGACTTCTAGCCTCCAGAACTGTGAGATGAAAAATTTCTATTGTTTAAGCCACAGTTTGCAGTTCTTTGTTGGGACAGCCTTAGGGAACCTAATATAACCAGAATTCAGAAAACCTTGATTTTTGAACTAACATTTCTGTTAACTCTGTGACTTGGACAGTGTTGATCAACATCTTTGTGTTTTGATTTCCTTAGCTAAAAAATGAAGGAAGGTACCAAATGAACATTTCTGTTCTTACTTTTTAATATAAGTACTCCTTTATATGTAGCTCCCATTTCATCACACAGAAGATTAAAAATACATGGATTCTGGTGTAGACATTTAGCAAAATTAATAGTTTTCACTGTTTCATCAAGGACATTCTTTTTTTTTATTTAAATTCAGTTAGCCAACATATAGAACATCATTCAGATATAGAGTATAGTAATTCATCAGTTGCATATAACACCCAATACTCATCACATCACGTGCCCTCCTTAATGCCCGTCATCCAGGTACCCATCCACCCACCTACCTCCCCTCCGGCAACCATGTCTCTTTCCCATAGTTAAGCCTCTCTCATGGTTTGTCTCCCTCTCTGATTTCTTCCCATTCCATTTTTCGGTACCTTCCTCTATGATCCCCTGCACTGTTTCTTATATTCCTCTTATGAGTGAAACCATATGATAATTGTCTTTCTCTGATTGACTTATTTCACTTAGCATAATACCCTCCAGTTCCATCCACATCAAAGTAAATGGTAAGATTGCATCCCTTCTGATGGCTGAGTAATATTCCCTTGTATGTATATACCACATCTTCTTTATCCATTCATCCATCAGTGGGCATTTCAGCTCTTTCCATAGTTTGGCTATTGTGGACATTGCTGTTATAAAATTGGGGTGCGGGTGCCCCTTCAGATCATTACATTCGTATCTTTGGGGTAAATCCCTGCTAGTGCAATTGCTGGGTCGTAAGGTACCTCTATTTTCAACTTGTTGAGGAACCTCCATAGTGTTTTCCAGAGTGGCTGCACCAGCTTGCATTCCCACCAACAGTGGAAAGGGTTTCCCTTTCTCTGCATCCTGACTTGTTAATTTTAGCCATTCTGATTGGTGTGAGGTGGTATCTCATTGTGGTTTTGATTTGTATTTCCCTGATGCCAAGTGATGTTAAATATTTTCTTGTGTGTCTGTTGGCCATTTGTATGTTTTCTTTGGAGAAATGTCTGTTCATTTCTTCTGCCCATTTCTTGACTAGATTATTTGTTTTTTTGGGGTGCCAAGTCTGATAAGTTCTTTATAGATTTTGGATACTAGCTAGCCCTTTAGCCCAGATAAAGCCCTTATCTTTATCTGATAAGACATTTGCAAATATCTTCTTCCATTCTGTCAGTTGTCTTTTAGTTTTGTTGACTGTTTCCTTTGCTCTGCAAAAGCTTTTTAACTCATCAAGGACATTCTTAAGTGAAGCTGACTTCTTTGTCTGTGAGTGGCAATGGCAAAAAAAAAAAAAAATGTCCATTAGTATAGTTTGGAACCTTGATATGTACTAGCCAATAGTTTTACCCAACATTGTTTTTGGATCACTACTGTTTCTGGGAGTAAGAATTCCTATCCCTTTGAAGGTCCTTCTAGCCAGCTTGAGAATCAAATTGACATGAGACAGATTAACAGGAGAAAATCAAATTTAATAGCGTACATATGGGAAACCCACAACAGGCATAGAAATTCCAAAGACAGTCAGGCAAAATGCAGTATATATATCATCCTGAACTAAGGAAAAAGAGGGTAGGGCTGGGGCTTCAGAGGAGAGGAATGCAATTTACAGTAAAATGAAAGAGATTAAGTGTTTGATAAACAAATGTTTTCTGGGCCACTCAGAAACAATAAGACAAAGAGAGGACTTTTGACCAAAGCAGCCTTTCTTGTTACCTTGATCCTGAAACCAGACAAAGACCCCACCAAAAAGGAGAATTACAGACCAATATCCCTGATGAACATGGATGCAAAAATTCTCACCAAGACACTAGCCAATAGGATCTAACAGTACATTAAAAAGATTATTCACCATGACCAACTGGAATTTATTCCTAGGATGCAAGGGTGGTTCAACATCCGCAGATCAATCAATGTGATACACTACATTAAAAAAAGAGGGAAAGGATCTGTACTCAGAAAACTGTAGAACACTCATGAAAGAAATTGGGGAAGACACAAAGAAATGGAAAAACCTTCCATGCTCATGGATTGGAAGAACAAATATTGTTAAAATGTCTATGCTACCTGGAGCAATCTATACATTCAATGCAATCCCTATCAAGGTACCATCAACTTTTTTCACAGAACTGGAACAAATAATCCTAAAATTTGTATGGAACCAGAAAAGACTTCGAATAGCCAAAGGAATGTTGAAAAAGAAAACCAAAGCTGGTGGCATATCAATGCAGACTTCAAGCTCTATTACAAAGCTGTAATCATCAAGACAATCTGGTACTGGCACAAAAACAGACACATAGATCAATGGAATAGAATAGAGGACCCAGAAATGGACCCTCCACTCTATAGTCAACTAATCTTTGACAAGGCAGGAAAGAATGTCCATGGAAAGAAGACAGTCTCTTTAACAAATGATGTTCTGAAAATTGGACAGCTGTGTGCAGAAGAATGAAACTAGACCATTTTCTTACACCATACACAAAAATAGACTCAAAATGAGTGAAAGACCTAAATGTGAGACAGGAATCCATCAAAATCGTAGAGGAGAAGACAGGCAGCAAACCTCTGTGACTTTGGCCATAGAGACTCTTAATCATAGGAAACAAACTGAGGGTTGCTGGAGGGGAGGTGGGTGGGGGATGGGGTAACTGAGTGATGGACATTAAGGAGGGCACGTGATGTAATGAGCCCTGGGTATTATATAAGACTGATGAATCACTGAACTCTACCTCTGAAACTGATAGTACACCATAGGTTAATTAATTGAATTGAAATTTAAAAAATTTTTAAATACCAAAAAACTCCAAACCCCACCTCCCCCACAAAAACCTAAGTGGCCTTGCTTGGTTCCTCCCTGTCTACCATACCTAGTTCATATAATAATATAGTGATCTATGGTAATAGCTGTCTTCCTGGAGCAGGTCTTCTAAATTATTTTTTGTAGTTGTAGGGGAGGTAAAGAGCTTTTCCTGAATCTGCTGGATTTTGATCACTTTTTAACTCAAATTAATCCTGATGCCAACGTGGCCCATCTTGGGGCAGCTTGCCGGTAGCCCCCACAGGTGCAAATGTTGACCCAGGGGAAAAGCAAACAAAGTCTTATTATTATTTTAAAAATAGTTTCTATCTCATGAGCCACTAGGCTACATGATTGGAGGGTCCTTAGCATGCATTTCTTTGATGTAATCTATGAAATTATTCTATGAGTCATTTTGTAATATGTAAAACACATTGATCGAGTTTCTAATGTATTTCCTCAATATCCAAGAATGGAGATACTTTGTGAACAGGAAGAAAAGTCACCATCTGACTCCATGGGGCACCACAGTCCTGGAAGACTTGGGGAGATGCCCCTCAAAAGTCAATGTTGGCTGCATAGGAGAGTTGTAGAACTGAACTGGCTATCATTCGGATGGTCAGATGAAGCATTTACCTTTCTCCTGGCAGGAGGACACCCCAAATTATCCCAGCTAGACAAGATCACAAAAAAGATAGGACCAACTTAGTGAAAATTTTCTTAGCATAGCAGTTTTCTGTTATGGATGAACATGAGCCAATGTATATTTTGAAGTATATTCTCAACAAAAACAGAAAAAAAATGTTTTGAGAAACCCAATTCCTGAGTTTGAATATAAAAAAAATTTAAAATTTTGTCGCTTATTACTTTTCATATCTGAATAATTAGCAGTATTCATAATTTTTCAGCATTAACATTTAACTCAAAGAAGCAAGGTACAATTACTGTGAAAACACTTAATGAATATTTCAGTAAAAACATTTACATTCCAAAGTGGATGAAAATGGTTTTCAGACTGATTCACACATTGAGATTTACTAGGCTCGTGCCTTAAAGGGTATAATTATAAAATTCAATTACCTTATCTATCTATATCCATATATGTCAGAAGACATTTACTTTTGGTAATAAAATAATTTAATGATGCATATAGAAATTTTTAATGGTGTTTTCTTGGAAAAATAAATTACTATCAAATACAATAAAATCCCATTTGGTTTTTGTAGGTAGTATGAATGCTGAGTAGCTTTTGTTGTAAGGTCACAACTGAAGATAATTAAGGAGAAAACAAAATTGATCCTAAAGAAAACTTGTTTCCTAATACTATTTCAATTTTGTTGGTCATTCACTTATATTTACATGCATTTGACAGAGCATTGTTGATGGAATCATTTTTCCAGATTAATGTGTTATAGGATTGTTAAATAAATGCAATGTAGAGAAGAATCCACTGCAGAAGGCACTGCTTAGGATGAAGATGTCTATCTCCCTTACTCAGTCATCTTAAAAGTGAAGTAATTTATTTACATGAGCAGAGGCCTGAATTATTAAGAGTATACTATCTTAGGAAGCAAGGAAGAAAAAGGAAAGGAAAGGAGGCAAGAAAAGAGGAAGGATTTTAAGAGTAATTATTTTCATACTTCACATCTTTCACTATGTTTACTATAGTACATTGCACGTAATAGGTGTTAAAATGTTTCTCCATCTCTCAGTGGTTCAAAGAAAATATCAAGCCCATTGGCTGTATCTGTAGTTTATTTAAAAACGTAATTATTATTTATGATTGTAATACAACTCTACCACCAACTTAGAACTTAGAATCAGAGGACTGGTTTGGAATACAGTTAGTGATGGTTTGGGGGATTAAAAAACAACTGTCAAAAATAAAAAGGATCAACAGAGCAAAGATGGTGAGAGCCAAGAAAACATTAATTAATGACTTCTTATGCTTTGAGAAAATACAAGTTCTGCAGGGATCCTGGCATTTAAACAAAAAACTTAAAGCAACTTTGATGCTTACAGATTGTGGGAGGGCAGAAAGTAAGGTAAAGGGTAGCTCACATGCCCAGCTTAGAGAAGCAGTGGCAAGAGACTTCCAGCACAATCCTCCACTTGCCGGGTGAGGAAGTGATATTGACAGCTGGAAATGTGCCAAAGGAACGAAGAAAAGGACAATTTTCTTTTTCTTATGAAAAGTATCTTAAATATTTAATCTTTTGATAATTTCATATTGTTTTGTAATGACAGTTTTAACCACTCATTCGAATGTATTGAGCACCTACCATGAAGGAAACACTCATTACAGCTTATCCTCCCCATTCTCTCCAAGTATAAACAGTCTTATTGACTTTATGTTTAAGTCACAGAAAGATTGCAGGCTGAATTTTACAGCCATAAAAGATGAAAAGAAAACACTCAGATGTTATAAAAATTGACTTGGCAAAAATTTCCTCCCTTTGGAGACAAAAATAGTCAATTTCTCATCCCTGGGGGAAAAGAAGAGTAAGATATCCAGAATGTGAAAAATAGGTGGCTCTCAATTACATTCAGACTCTTAACTACATGTATAAACAGAGCGAAGAACAGACCCAGCAAAGCTAGTTATAATAAGTACACTATTAGAAGTAGAATATTTGTTTTTTTAGGCGGTAGCAAAAACATTAACAACTATACAAAAAATGAATATGAAAAGTCTCTATTAAAAAATAGGATCTCTACATGCTAATGACATGACAGCAAATACTGAGCAGAAGTAACACACACAAAAAAGGGCAACTATTAATTTATGGATGGCCTTATCTCTAGTTGGCTGAAACTTCTGTAACCTAGGAATAAGAGTTTAACTTCAAGTGCTAGAAGCCATTCCCAGATGGCACAGGAAATCTATGAGAGAATACATTTCAATAATCACTTATACTGTAAGAGTAACATTTAAGGAATTTGAGATTTCACTTTCATTTTCATGTGCTATTATTATTCTCTCATGGGGCGTTTAAGGCATATCTAAAAGACAGGATTTAGAGAAACAAATCCCACTAGTTTCTCTTTTTGAAACTAGGTATCCAACCATGAAGGCTATAGAGTCATCTATTTAAGACCACAACTTAAATAAAATGAACAAATACGTGCTGAACACATTTCCAGGCATCTCAGGAGAAAAATCAAATGCATAGCACATGTTGCTCTACTCTGGTAATGAACTATTACCAGAGAAAATCATACCATAGTATAGATAATGTGTACAGATTTATGGTTTTTAAACTCACTCTGGTCCTGAGTGCCACATGACAATCATTTGTAGATTTCTATTTCTCTTGTTCTGTTTCTCCCACATAGGCAAGCCCTGATGTATAACAATCCTTTGTATGGTCCCCAAACTATCCCTACTGTTCTTTCCCTCAGGAGGTGATTAAGCTTTCTACTTCATGGAGAAAGTAGAGGGTCCATCCACATTACCAAATTGCAGTATTATTTGTCTTTATGTCATTTCCTTCCTTTTCAGTGGAAACATTTGCCTTTCTTCTTCTTGTGTCTTATATCATCAGTCCTTTAAGCTCCTACACAACTTAAAATGATCTTCTCTTTCCTAAGGCATTAACTTCTTCTACACTGTTTTCTTCCCATTTTTCAATTTTAGGAGTATTCTCCTGGGATGTCTGGGTGGCTCGGTGTCCAACTTTTGATCTCCGCTTGGGTCTTGATTTTAGGGTCATGAGTTCAGGCCCTGAGTTGGGCTCCATTCTGGGCGTGGAGCCTCCTAAAAAAACTATCTCTAGCCACCAGTTTTCATAGCCGTGCTTCCTAAAAGCATCATCCATGTCTACTTTCTTCAGTTCCTTCAGCCCATTGATTCCTTAGCCCAATATATTTTGCATTCTGCCAACACTATTCTACCCCCCACCATCCATGTCAGTGTTCATTTCATCTATCCCCTTTCTCACCTTTGGTCCCATTGAGCCATTCTTTATGCTTCAACCTTTCTACTCCCTTGGATCTACAGTGTGCTTGTCCAAATTTCTTCTCCCGCTTCTCTGTGTAAGTCTCCTCTGCAGGTTCTTCTTCTTGCATCTGCAAGTGTTCCTCCAACGGCCCATCTTAACTTCATTCTCCTCTTAATCTTTACTGGATTTTCTCCTCTACCTTGATGGCATTGAGAGTCACAGATAGAGAACTCTGCACCTTTTTGAGACTTAAGTGTATCCAGCCTTCTAGAGCACTCCAGTGAGTATTCTGTAAACTTTTCAAATCCACTTTGTGAACTTATTATCTTGCATCTGAGACTTAAAACTGATTCTTCTCCTTTTTTTTTTTTAAGATTTTATTTATTTATTTGACGGAGAGAGAGAGAGATCACAAGTAGGCAGAGAGACAAGCAGAGAGAGAGGGGAAAGCAGGCTTCCCGCTGAGCAGAGAGCCTGATGCGGGGCTTGATCCCAGGACCCTGAGATCATGACCTGAGCCGAAGGCAGAGGCCTTAACCGACTGAGCCACCCAGGCACCCCTTGATTCTTCTTAATGATAGTGTTAATATATTTATGACTAAAATCTCTTGAAGACTATCCTAAATTATTAATATACATTATCACTTTTAGCTTCATTTTCAGAGGAGCATATGAGACAGAAAAACATTAGTTTATCCAAAATTATGTGGCTAGTAAGGGGATGTACAACTCCTGGGCCCACGCTGTTAAGCATGACACCCATGGCACACTATGGTTCACAAGTCTTTCTCTGCCAATTTCATAGATTAGATTTTCATTATTTCTTATCTGATCTAGTCCAATAACCTTCTAATTGGTTGTCTCAATTCTAGTTTCATCTCCTTCAAATCTATTTTCCACATGGCTGACAGAGTTATCTTTCAAGAAGATGAATATGATCTCATTAAAATCTTTTGATAGCTTCCTGTGACCCATGACAAATACCAGATACACACACTCATGTATGTATATTAAAGATTTATTTATTTAATTCAGAGAAAGAGAGTGCACATAAGTGGGGGAAGAGCAGAGGGTGAAGAAGGGAATCTCAAGCAGACTCCCAGCTGAGCACAG
Source organism: Potos flavus (assembly GCA_028534135.1). Classification (NCBI taxonomy): domain Eukaryota; kingdom Metazoa; phylum Chordata; class Mammalia; order Carnivora; family Procyonidae; genus Potos; species Potos flavus. Next base: position 45,872,167 of record CM052889.1, on the reverse strand, counting down.
AGCCCTACTCGGCCCTATCCCAAGACCCTGGGATCATGATCTGAGCTGAAACCAAGAATCAGATGCTTAACTGACTGAGCCACCCAGGCAGCCCCCAAATACTAGATATTTAATATGGATTACAAGATGCTTCAAAATATACCACTGGCTATCATGTCTTATCTTTAGCTGATGGTTCACAGATCTCCACTTCTGTAATTTTACTTCTCTTGTTCCCTCTATCTGAGTTGTCCTTCCCCTGTGTCTACCCAGAAAGTATCTCCTAATTTTCAAAGTCGTTGCTCAAATATAAACTTCATGACCCCCATTATGCATTTGGGGTCATGCATTTCTAGCATGCATACTAGATTATGCATTTCTTTTTTAAAGTCTCATAACACTTTGTACATATTTGTTTACAATGTATGCTAAATTGCTATACTTACTTGTTAACATGTCTCTCTTATACTAATCTGTTAATCCCTAATTTGTTTGTGTATGCGTTTTTTAGCACCAAACATATTGCCCAGAATACAGTAAGTGTTTAATGTGCTTTTTATGTGTGAAGGGAAGGAAGGAACAAAGAAACAAATGAATGAACTGAATGTCTTTAATATTGAATATAGCAAAGTTTTAGAGCAGGTTATTAAATACATGTTTCTAAATATTTAAAAATGAGAATAATAATAAGTAAAATACAACATGAGTGGGGCGCCTGGGTGGCTCAGTCGGGTAAGCATCTGCCTTCAGCTCAGGTCATGATCCCGGGATTCTGGGATGGAACTTGTCAGGCTCCCTGTTCAGTGAGGAGTCTGCTTCTTTCTCTCCCTCTGTCCCCCTCTCCTGCTCGTGCTCTTGTTCTCTCTCTCACTCAATTGCTCTCTCTCTCTCAAATAAATAAATAAAAACTTAAAAAAAATAAAAAAATAAAATAAAATACAACCTGACCATTAAAATAAATCAGAATATCATATGGTCACTTTTACTTTTTAAATAAGATTAATAGTTTTATAGAGCTACAAAATAAGTAAAGTGAGTTGAGATTCTGTAAGGCATTTGGCCAAGACTACTATTATATCCTTGAAAGTAAGATAGATAAAATTGAACAAAATTATAATGCTAAGTGGATTCATAGCTGATTCAATTGTCCATCCTGTGAAGATTTTGGTTTCTACATTTTTTCAGCATTATAGGGAGCCTTTACTTGCATTTTATTCTGATTTTTTTGTTTCAAATTTTATTGTTAATGAATAAAGTTATAGAAGACAAATGAGTCAAATTGTGGAGTGACATAAAGCTGTAAAAGACTACAATACTGAAAAGAACTAAGATTTTAGAATCAGACACATTGGATTTAAATCTCGCTGCAACATGTACTTGCTTTGTGGGACCTTAATCTAACTGACTCTAGCTTTCCTTATATGTAAAAAGGGAATAATACCTAATTTGTAGGGGTTTTGTGAGCATTTATTAGATAAGACTTATAATGCCTGAGAAATTGTAGACTCATTACAGTGTATCTCTTAGTTATTATTAAGGATTATGATTTTAACGAATCATAATCTTAGGAAAATACTCAGCTGGTACTAAAACTAACAGTATATAATCTAAACAGGATAATTATTAACTCCCAAGTCTTAATTTAAATATTAACTGTCACACACTGCTCTGACTTATTAGCTCTTTATATGAGATCAGGGGTTTTAATTGAGTCCAAACTTATTATAAACGAGTCAACAATGTGGCATGATTGACATATAGAAAAACAGAGAACTTAATTTTAGCCTGTGTAAACAGAAATACAGCATTTAGAACAATTCGTGAGAAATTACCCCCCCCCACCGTTATATTAGTCAGTCTACAACTGGTATATTATGTTCCTTTATGAGTGCCAGAGAAGTGTGATTGGAAGCGTGTCATGGAGAGCCATTTAGAGATGTAGTGTTAATCCCACTTGAAGGCACACTTTGGGAAACATTATCGCTGTCTTTCCACATTGCAGGGATCATTATGTGAGCTAAGTACTATATTAATACAGTGTGACTCGAGACTAGAAAAGATAGACATTTAACAGAGGACATTTTTGTTCAATGCGAATAAAAAACTTTCTTATGTTTGGGAATTTCCAAACATTGAATGAGCTATTTTATAACACAGTGTGTTCTTTGTCACTGCACCCCCAGGAGTGTTTCAGAGATTGAGCAATGACCTGCCAGGTCATCACAGAAGAGTTTATTCCACTGAGATGCAGGGGAAAAGGATGAACTCTAAGGTCTAATATGTTTTGAGAGCCTGTAAATTTTCATTGCCTTACAGAGGTTGCATATTTTTTAACTTCTTTTGTACATTAACAACAAAAAAAGGTGCATTAGGAAATATGTCGCATATTTCTAAGAAGTAGTTGGGAGTACAGAGAAAGTTTTTCACTGGGTTTATCAGGCTTGGGTTTGATTCCCAGTTCTGTCCCTTGCTATTTTGTGACCTGGGGTCAACTTACTGCCTCTGAATAGTTTCTTATTTGAAAAGAAGAAAATTGATAGGAGTCATTTTAATGAATATTTCTGGAATTTATCAGTTCTTAATACAGATCTTTGTTTTGCTTTTAGGCTAGGTGTTGTGGGCGTATGTGAAAATTAAATTATAACATTGGAGAAAATTCCCTGCCAAATGATTCATTGACAGGTGGCAAATCAGTAAGAGTCTGTCACATACATTTTAATACCAGGTGGGCTGCTGAAGACAGCTTTGTTTTCATGGCCAATAATGTCGGCCTGGGCACAGAATGTGAATTCTCTGAATTCAGATCTGAATTCAGCTTATTGAGGGGGGGGTGGCGTACCATGGACATGGATTGCTTAAGGTATGATCAGAGGCTATATCTTCATATATCATCCCAGACTGGAGAGTGAACGCAGAATAAATTGGCAGAGTAAATCAAGGCAAAAGCAGTCAAGAGATTTTCCAATATTGTTGCTCATATCCAAGGGCAGGTATTACTTAGATAACCACTCAGTGGCTGACATCTCTGATGGCCTGGAAATGAGCTTATATAAGCTCAAGAATGTGTATGCCTTAGATTTAAATAGTGCTTCTCTATCAACCACATTGTCTCACATTTTCCAAAAGAAAACAGATGTCTTCGTTTCCAGGCCATCAGAGATCTTGCTTGCACAGTGTTGTTACTATTGCCATGCACTCTGTCACAGCGTATGTCAGCCACTGAGTGGTTATCTAAGTAATACCTGCCCTTGGATATGAAGGTATTATTTCATGCTTTTCTCACTAGTTTTTTTCTAGGTGTAGAAGTGAGTCTGAGAAAGATTAAATGACTTTTGGAGGAATAGTTAACTCTTGATCTTTTCTATGATAATTTATTGTATAGTGTAAGTTTTTCAAAAGTTGAGCAGTAGGTCAAACAAATGAAAATAAAGAATTTTGTGTCATTTTCTTAATAATGAAAGATAATGATACCTTTGGAGAGCACCCAAAGTTATGCTTAATTTCTGAGTGAACTTGAAGATAGGTTAATCTCTTTGAGTCTGAGTCTTCATATCTGTGACCTGGAGCTCACTTGTCATTGTGACTGAGATAAATTATGAGCATATAATCACTGCCTGACTGGCTCATGTGATTCCCTGCAATGCATGATCTCAGAAAGAAAGATTCCGTCTCTCCAAGATTCTTTATTTTTTTATTAACACATAATGTATTATTTGCCCCAGGGTACATGTCTGTGAATCATCAGGCTTTCACATTTCATAGCGCTTACCATAGCACATACCCTCCCCAATGTCCATAACCCAGACACCCTACACCTACCCACCCCTATCCCCCAGCCACCCTCAGTTTGTTTCATAAGTTGAGGAGTCTCTTATGGTTTGTCTCCTTCCTGATCCCATCTTGTTTCATTTCCCTCCCCCACATGCCATGACCCCCCACCCTGCCTCTCAAATTCGTCATATCAGAGATCATATGATAATTGTCTTTCTCTGATTAACTTATTTCACTTAGCATAATACCCTCTAGTTCCATCCACGTCGTTGCAAATGGCAAGATTTAATTTCTCTTGATGGATGCATAGTATTCCATTGTATATGTATACCACTTCTTCTTTATCCATTCATCTGGTGATAGACATCTAGGTTCTTTCCATAGTTTGGTTATTGTGGACATTGCTGCTATAAACATTCGGGTACACATGCCCCTTTGGATCACTACATTTGAATCTTTAGGGTAAATACCCAGTAGTGCGATTGCTGGGTCATAGGGTAGCTCTATTTTCAACTTTTGAGGAACCTCCATATTGTTTTGCAGAGTGGCTGTACCAGCTTGCATTCCCACCAACATTGTAGGAGGGTTCCTCTATCTCTGCATTTTTGCCAACATCTGTCATTTCCCGACTTGCTAATTTTAGCAATTCTGACTGGTGTGAGGTGGTATCTCGCTGTGGTTTTGATTTGTATTTCTCTGATGCCGAGTGATGTTGAGCACTTTTTCATGTGTCTGTTGGCCTTCTGAATGTCCTCTTTGCAGAAATGCCTGTTCAAATCTTCTGCCCATTTCTTGGTCGGATTATTTGTTCTTTGGGTATTGAGTTTGAGAAGTTCTTTATAGATTTTGGATACTAGCCCTTTATCGGCTATGTCCTTTGCGAATATCTTCTCCCATTCTTTCAGTTGTCTTTTGGTTTTGTTGACTGTTTCCTTTGTTGTGCAAAAGCTTTTGATCTTGAGGAAGTCCCAATAGTTCATTTTTGCCATTGCTTCCCTTGCTTTTGGTGATGTTTCTAGGAAGAAGTTGCTGCGGCTGAGGTCGAAGAGGTTGCTGCCTGTGTTTTCCTCAAGGATTTTGATGGATTGCTGTCTCACATTGAGGTCTTTCATCCATTTTGAGTCTATTTTTGTGTGTGGTGTAAGGAAATGATCCAGTTTCATTCTTCTGCATGTGGCTGTCCAATTTTCCCAACACCGTTTGTTGAAGAAACTGTGTTTTTTCCATTGGATATTCTTTCCTGCCTTGTCAAAGATTAGTTAACCATAGAGTTGGGGGTCTATTTCTGGGCTCTCTATTCTGTTCCATTGATCTATGTATCTGTTTTTGTGCCAGTACCACACTGTCTTGATGATTACAGCTTTGAACTGGAGCTTGAAGTCTGGAATTCTGATGCTGCCAACTTTGGTTTTCTTTTTCAACATTCCTCTGGCTATTCATGGTCTTTTCTGGTTCCATATAAATTTT
>CM052889.1:45839461-45866450 GCA_028534135.1 Potos flavus | reverse complement strand
AAGCATTTTTATCAAGTAGGGTACAATTTCTTTTTGACTTTATACTTACAGCCCCAGCTCAGTTCCAAAGTTATATAGGTCAGCACCTTTTCCCTCAAACCCATCAGTTAGGTTGTTTCATACATTTTAAAATAGTTAAATTCTTTCCTCACATTCTATCTTCTATCACAAGATTCCCAAACTCCTAAATTATTTTTAAAATTTGCATTCATTAAGGTTCATTATATGTAATGTAGAGTTCTGTGGATTTTGACAAATGCACTGTCATATATCCACCATTATCTTATTCTGCAGAGTAGTTTCATTGTTTTTTAAAAATTGACTGAACTTCATCCAAATAACCCTCTCACCCTATCCCTGAGCCCCTGGAAACTTGTTTCTCTAAATGTTTTATTATTTTTGCATTTTACATTAAATTCTATGATTTATCCTGACTTAGTTTTTATAAAGCTGTAAAGTCTCAGTCTAGATTCAGTTTTTGCATATGGAAGTCCAATTGTTCCAGCATCATTTGCTGGTAAGATAATACTTTGTCCATTGAATCGCCTTTCCTCCTTTTTCCTCCTTTTTCAAAGGTCGTGTGAGTCTATTTCTGGCCTCAATTTTGTTCCATTGATTTATATATCTATTCCTTAGCCAGTACCATACTGACTTGATTACTGTAGGGTTATAGTAAAATCTGAAATAAGATAATGTGAGTCCTACAACTTTGCTCTTCTTTTTCAGTGTTTTGATAGCTAGTTTGGGTATTTTGCTTTTCCATATAAACTCTAGAGCCAGTTGTCAATATCTACAAAATTGGCTGCTAGGATTTTGATTGGGATTGTGTTGAATCTATAGATCAACTTAAGAATTGGCATCTTAATATTGAGATTCCTAATTCAAGACACAATTCTTGGTGCCTTTTTCTCTTCTTTTTTTTTTTTCTTTTCTTTCTTTTCTTCTCTTCTTTTTTTGCTTTCTCTTATAAAATATTGTATACAATTCCTTTTAATCTCATTTCTTAGTATAGAATTAATACTTACTTCAAAACATTTGTTCTAGTAGTTGCAGTTGTCACTTATGAAAATCCCAAACTTGTTGGGATGAAGAGGAAGTGTATTTTTCCTCTCCAAATTTTTTCTCAGGTAACAATTGAGTTATTAACTTAAACCAATCACATGCACCTACCAAGAATCCTGCTGTCCAGAGGAAGTAATAAAAAAAAGAAAAAACAGTTCAGAATTCTGTCTGAGGTGGTGGCAGTAGCATCTTGTGTTTAGATGATGTATAATAACATCAGTGTTTCACTGATGGTAGCTAGGAAGTACAATGGAAGTGTTGGCAGTGGTGAGCTCCATGTCTTCCACACACACTGGTGGTCACCCTGGTAGCAGTAGTGGTATCCGTGTCATTAGTGGCAGCTGTGCCAGTTGTAATGGCAGAGGCGTTTTCACCAGATTCATCTGATGATGTGATTTCAACTGAAGTTTCAGTTACTTGACTTCCATTGCTTTTGGTCCATTTTCAGAATTGCTTCTTCAGCCTTTGTATAGAGTCTGAGAGATTTCTGGTATTCAAAATAACTTATGCAGAACTCTGACTAGAACATGGGAGCAGAATTTAAAAATAAAATCTCACTCAATTAAATTTCTAAAGCAAATGGAGAAAACCAGTTTCAGATGTGCCTGGTCATGCTTCTAATTGAGTTATCCCATTTGATTTTTAAAAGGACTCCTTCAGTTAATTGCCTCCATACTCATTATGAAGCTTGAACAGATCAATATTAAATCTTTCCAGTAATATTGCCTGCCCAGACTAGAAGCTATGGTCTGCCTTCAGTATCCATAAATCTGGGTTTGCTTGGAATGGACAGAATTTGGTAGAATATATCTATGAGGTAAAATAAAATACAAGATGCCCAGTAAAGTGCCAGGTACAAGAGGAACTTAATAAATGTTTTATTGACTGTCAAGATCTGTGGGTTGAGGGGAAAAAAAAATCAAAACTTTAGAATACTTAAGGCACTTAATACTGAGAAATTATCTTAATGTATTTTAAATATCCAAAAGTCACTGTTTTATTGTTTTCTAGAAATATATCTTCCACTCTAAAGATTCATCTCAAACTTCCCTTCAACTTTCTCCAGTGAATACTAATTCTGTTCTTGTTGTCAACCAGTTCCTAGTCCTTGTTATTATAGGTTCAGCAGCTGCAAAGGTGAAATATTTGACAAATATTGAACGTCATACATTTTATACTGTGGATCAGCATGGATGTTTTTTAGCTTCTTCAGATGGTTCTGTAATGGAGTTATATTTAGAAGTTTCCCAGTATGGTGCAAAAGCCTCAGAGAGAGAGGAAGTTTATAAACTGCAATTCTACAAGAAGAAGAAAGGCCAGCTGCCCATCCTGCATGATTCCTCCTTGAGCTTTTGTATTTTCCCAGCTAGCCCTTTCAAACTTTCTATTTATAAATTTATTTTCAGTATACTGACTGATGACAAAGACTCCAATTGGCCAGCATATTTTCACTCAGTGTGGGGAGAGAAGCCATTTAAAGACTGAAGTAATGTATCAATGAAAAAAAATAAAACCTGACAATAAGGGAACATGAAGGGAAAGGAGTATCCTTGACTGTGGTACTACCAGTCACAAAGTTATAGCCTATTCACTTTACTGAAAAGATGTTCTCATATCCCTGTTTGGTTTACACAAAAGTCGATAGGTTAAAAAAACTGCTAAAATGTTTCATATCTGTAACATTATCTGGAAAGTTCTTCAGAAAATTATAATTTTTCCTCTTGCAGGAAATTTAAAAATAGTGTGAAGACCTTTTTAAAAAAATATTTAGTCATTTACTTCCAGGCTTATTTTATGACCTAATTGTATATCAAGAAAATAATAGGAAAATTATATCAGATAATTACTAAAAGTTATTTATTATTAACTAGAACAGTCAGCATTGAGAGGCAAACAATTTAATGGAAAAAGATACTTCACGTTTATTTCCTTAAATATATTTTTTAGAGTTTTCCATTTCATTGACAGTTATAGTGACATTTGCAAACCCTAAAACTGAATTATGCCAGTTCTGCCTACACGTTTGAGATGATCCATGGGAAAGATAACTCGTGGGTGATAAATTCTCTTTTCCAGTACTATATGGAGTAACATCAAAAGCCATCCCCTATTAACTTTGTTCTCTCAGTCTAAGAGTTCATTCTGTTGTCAAACTTTAAATTTAGCTATTTATGGAAATTAAATATTTATTAGATACGTTGGTTAACAGTGCTTGCTGTTCACCAGGGATTGTGCTAAGCTTTCACATGTATTAATTCATTTGTTCCTCCCACAACCATCCTAGAGAATAGGTTCTGTGATTATTTTCCTTTTATAGATGTGGAGATTGAAGCAAAGAGAAACAAAATAATTTGGCCAAATTTACACAGTAGGTGGCAGAGAAGGATTTGATTTCAAGAATATGTACTTTTTTTTCAAGGATCTATTTATTTTAGGGGAAGAGGGGCAGAAGGAGAAGGAGAGAGAAACTCAAGCAGACTCCAGGCTGAGCTGACCACAGAGCCCAGGTGGGACTTGATCTCACCACCCTGAGATCATGACCTGAGCTGAAACCAAGAGTCAGACGCTTACCAACTGTACCACTGAGGGACCCCTCCAGAATACATACTCTTGACCACTATTACTTTATTGCCTCCTATTTGTAAAATTAGCCTCATGAGTTATATTCAGTCTTCATGTAGTTCAAATATGATGCCGTGTTTTTTCTAAGAATATTACTTACTACGTTTTATTCCTAATTTGTTTCTGTAACCAATTCACTGTTTCATACCACCCTACTTTGCATTAGTGGGAGGCACAATGTAGTAAAGTCAATATCCAGTACTAGGACTTTGCTATTAAAGTGTCACCTATGATTGTGTGTGACTGTGAGTGACAAAGTCATAAATGACAGTGGATTAAACAAATTGCGTACTCTTGCTCATGAAGAAGATGACTGGAGGTTGGCAGGTCAGCTTTGGTATGATGGCTTCACAAAATCATCAGGAGCCTTGTAGGTTGTTGGTCAGCCTTCCTCAGCATGTGACTTCAATGTCATGATCCAGGATGTTGCTCAGGTTCCAGCCATCACAAGCAAAAGAACTGAAAAATAAGAGCAATAAAAAGCGTTTCCTGGAAGTTTACACTTCACTTCTGCTTATATACTTTTGGTCATAAATGAGTCACAGAGACACATCCAGCAGCAAGGGAGGCTGGGGAATGTGGTACTTGTTTACACAGTCATGTGCCCAGCTGGAAATGGTGCTTCTATTAGAGGAGAGAAGGGATGAGTGGAGAGCAAGTGTTAAGAACTGTCCAGTAGTTTCTGCCACATCCAGGGTGTTTGTAACTTGGGAATGGTAAATTCTATAGACTTTTCCAATAACTACATTTTACTGTAGTTTTTTTTAAAATTTGTATTTATATACAACATTTACTTACCTTAGAGTTCTCTTCTCTTACACTTAATCAGTTCCTTGGGTCATATCTCCAACATCTTACCTCTTAAACTCTTGTGCAGCCGAAAGATCATGGTTACTACCATTCTCCTCTCCGAAGACCACTAGTCTCCTGTCATTTTCCCTGCCAGTCTTTTCCACTGTGCTTTCGAGTGAGGGAAACGTTTACATTCCTTTTCAGTGCTTTTTGCCTTCTCCTCTTCTGAAGCTAACAATGCCTTGACAACAAAACATCCCTTAGAGAACTTTCCAGTGAAGGACCACTCCTTCTCTTCCCACTGACTAATAGAAGAGGCGAGATGGTCATAGTCTTTTTTTGCATTTCTTTCTTTTGTACTGCTAGATGACTGTATCTCCCAGTGCACACAAGCCCATTGCTGTGCCCCACTCACCTTCCAGGGAGCCTCCGCCTTCCTCAGTGACATCATCCTGCAGTGACTCACTCTCCTGCCCCCTCCTCCTTTCCCGATGATCTGCAGAGTGCCTCCTTGCTTGTCATGGCACTTCAGACACTGGGGTTGTGGGAATAGTGTTAAACTAGGTAGGTGCTGGGAACTGATGCAGTTTGGAGAAGAGAGAAGACTTTTGTAAGTCTTGATAACTGCATTTTTTGAAGTAGGCTTGAAAAGTTGCATTCTACACCCTGTAAACCTGTAAAAACCTCATTTGTCCATTAACAAAAGGACAGAACTTATTTCTGCAAACCATATAACTATAGACTTTTGGAAACATTGCTGTTTGATACCATTTCACTAAGAACATGACAGCCTACTCATGTTTGAGTGATCTGATCTCTGATGCGTAGTTGCAGTCTTGTTGAGTTCTACATAAGGGATTTCCAGACACAACATTCCATATTTATCTTCACATTGTATTTTCCAAGGAAATATCACTCTTGATCTACTTTGCAGCCCAAGACTGATATTAACCTTCTTATACACAGACCAGCTTTTCTCTGAGCCAAGCACCGCTTAATAAAATTATTAGAACTCCTCACTTCTCTACCCTATCCCCAATTTCTATAATAACCTTATCTATTTGTTTCGGGAGAGACCTTTCAAGTTTTTTATAGAGTGTCTTCCCTTATTGCAACAAGACAATAAACCCTAAAGTTTTGAACTATAGGTTCCAGGAATCATTTTCAGGCAGATTATTATAAACTCCATCAAGGTATTGAAATCCTGAGGTCAAAAGATGTCATTGAGTTTGTAAACTAATTCTGTTTAGTTAGCCTAAGACACAAAGGGTCAAAGCTAATAATCTGGCAAGTCCCGGTATGAGTGAAAGTTTCCAGGTGAGAATTGTAAATACAGAGGAAGGAAAGAGCAGTGGTAAGTAGAGTTTGGAGTCACACAGATAAGGATTTCTATCTTGACTCCAGTCACCAAAACTATGTGGCCTTGGTTGTTAATCTCCTAAACTTTGTTTTTCTTCTCTGTAAAATGGGAAATAATAACACTTGCAGCATTGTTGTAAGGATATAATGTAATTTATTTACCATAGGCTTGAAACATGATATGCTCTCAGTGAGTGATTGGTATAGTGTATTTCATTTATAGTCAAATAGAAATGAATTCAAATCTCTATGTTTCTGTTTATAGCTTAAAAAAGTCTATCTCACTCTATCTCACTTTGCCTTGTATGCAAAATGGGAATGAGTACAAATCTGACACAGTTGCGTTATTGAGTGTGATAATGTAGTAGACATGTCTAGTATAGTATCTAGTAAACAGTAGGCATCCCATTAATGTTAGTTTTCTTTTTCTCCCTACCCTTGCTTTCTAGTTATGTTTTGAGAAGTATAATTGAGCAGAGTACAACTGGAAGAAGATAATATTCAGTTACAATGTATGTGTTATGTGAGTAGGTCTGTTTACCCTGCTCCTCTTCACACAGTATGCCTCTAACCATCATCTGGGGAAGGGGCTATTCTGTAGCTGAGCAGTCATATGTGGTCACAACCCTTCCCGACATAGCGTCTGCCAGAAAACTGTTTCTGAGTCTTCTGATAACCTCACATACATGTGTGTTAGGGGTAGGGTTGGTGATATTTTCCTAGAAATTCCAGATATCAGCTTGATCTCTATTACCCAAAGCAAGGACAGATAAAATAGCCATTGGAAATGTTTAAGCAGCTTTTTATTCAGGGATTCCGGTAATAACTATAATTTACAGAGTGACAGAAGACTGGACACAGGGCCCCAGTCTGTTATTGCTCTTTACATCAGCTAGGATTTTAGGCTTCTACCTAGTACATCCAATATGAATGTTCTCTTTTTCTTTTTAGATACTTTGCTTCAATATCCTGATTTTTCCTGTGTCCAAGTAACCCAAGAACCCTCACTCAGAATTTATAAAGTCTCAAATGCTGTCTCCTGTCTTATACATATTCTGGCACTCTCCATGAATCAGTTATTAGTGTGTGTGTGTGTGTGTGTGTGTGTGTGTGTGTGTGCGCGCGCGCGCGCGCATGCGCGCGCATGTAAAGCCATCAAAAATAGCTTGAAATTAAATTTCATTAGTATAAGGCATCTTTATGTGATCTTATTTTAAAGTTGGAGTAAAGGTATCACTTTCTTTCAAAAATATTATTGATTTTTGTGCCTCAAAGTTTTCTTTCCATCCTTAGTTTTTGTAGTTGTTGTTGGCTTTGTTTTTGCAACTATGAAGTTATTTATGTATGTATGTATGTATGTATTTATTTATTTATTTAAAGATTTTATTTCTTTATTTGAGAGAGAGAGAGAGACAGCAAGAGAAGGAACACAAGCAGGGGAAGCAGGAGAGGGACAAGCAGGCTTCCCGCTGTGCAGGGAGCCCAATGCAGGAGATCCCAGGATCCTGGGATCATGACCTGAGCCAAAGGCAGCCACTTAAAGGACTGAACCACCCAGGCGCAACTAATAAGTTTTTAAACAAGGAAACAAAGACATAGGCCACTGAATCACTTAAGTCATTTATTTCTATTTTGAGAGACAGGTTTTTTTTTTTTTTAAGATTTATTAATTTATTTATTTAGAGATTGCGTGTGAGCAGGGGGAGGGACAGAGGGAGTGTGGAGAGAGAATCCTCAAGCAGACTCCCCATTGAGCACAGAGCAGGCCCCTTGTTCTCAGGACCCTGAGATCATAACCTGAGCCAAAACCAAGAGCTGGCCACTCAGCTGAGTCACCCAGATGCTCATAGACAGTTCTGATTCCTAAGTATCTTTCAGAAACCGAAGAAATTAAGAATAACTTCAGAAAAAATAGTCATATCATTATATATTATAAAACAGCCACTCTGATTCAGAATAATAGGTGAGGTCTTCAAGTGAGGTTTTCTGTGATTATTTTAGGAAGTAGGAAGCATTTAGTTTATGGAACATCTCCATTTTATACTCTAGCTTGTGTGATATTTTCCAAAGAGCTATTCTTTATAAATCCATAGATTTGGGGAATATTTCCATAAGCAGTCCCTAACAAGAAACATACGAGGCACATGCCCAGTCTAGGATCACTTTATTTTTTTGAATTTAAAAAATTATAGGGGTGCCTGGGTGGCTCCGTTGGTTAAGTGTCTGACTGGCTCAAGTCATGATCTTGGGGTCCTGGGATTGAGCCCCACATTGGGCTCCCTACTCAGCAGGGAGTCTGCTTGTCACTCTCTCTCTCCCTTTGCCCCTCCTCCCACTTCTGCTCTCTCTCTCTCTCTCTCTCAAATAAATAAATTAAAAATCTTTAAAAAAATTATAATGCAGATATTTCAAAATTCAAATGGTACCAAGAGATCTTGGAAATTCTCCAATCCTTGTGAGCAATGTCACTAGATCAGAATCTTGTATATCCTTTGGGTCCACTTTAAACTTAATTCCTGATCTGAGATTCTTCAGAAAATCCAAATTTAAAGTGTGGCAGCAAACCCATGTGAGACCTAATGAAGATTTCAATTATTGGGGACTTTTTTTTCACCCTGTAATCAACACCAAGACTTGAGTTCCTCTAGAGGGTGGGAGTTCCCCTCCCTTACAAACATACACATAGCCCTTTGAGGAAGGGGGCAAGGGGCCAGGAGGAATGAATTGTTTCTATTAATTTCCTAAATGTAGTGTATCTGTTTAGTCTTCTATATTTTCAGGACGCTCAAGATGAGGAAAAACTAAACTTGACTTTATTTGGTCCAACAAATGGCTTCAAGCACACATTGACTCTATTACAACCCTTAATTCTGTGTTCCCACCATCATTATATAATTGTTCTTAGTTTAATTTCCTTTATTTTTTATTCAGCTCACAAATGCATGCAAGAATTTTTTTTAACAAATATTTCTCTAGTATTGCACACATTTTTTTTTTCTTTTTCTTCTTTTTTGTTTTTGGTTGCAAAAAGGGATGTGTGGATTTGTGCTTTCCAAGTTGGAAATAGAAATTTTGCTTCTTAATTCTTGATGACCCTTGCATTTATTCATAGACAAGATTTTACAGATGCAAGTTTTGGGAAAAAAGCGACTAATTCAATGAGTAGAATTCTTTACCCTCTCTGTATCACTATATCGTTTCTTTTTTTCCTCTCTCTGGTTCTTGTCTTCCCCTAAAGATTAAGTTTTAATCCATATTATATTCTTCTACTTTTGACGAATGTTATTTAGTGCCTTCTGTTTTAGAATATTTAAGGATTATTAATGGTTCAAAGTCTTTCTGCTTTAGCTATTATTATTGCCTTACTTTTTAGCATTATATCCATAATTACACACAATTTTAATTCATATTACTAATGGCTTAAGTCAGAGTTTATAAATAGCTGTAGTAGCAAATAGGATATAACAAATATTATAGCCACATTTTTTGCTTTGAAATATATTCTAGGGGCGCCTGGGTGGCTCAGTGGGTTAAAGCCTCTGCCTTCAGCTCAGGTCATGATCTCAGGGTCCTAGGATCGAGCCCCGCATCAGGCTCTCTGCTCAGCAGCCTGATGAAGCCTGCTTTCCCCTCTCTCTCTGCCTGCCTCTCTGCCTACTTGTGATCTCTCTCCTCTCTGTCAAATAAATAAATAAAATCTTTAAAAATATATATATATTCTAATGAATATGTCAGATTCTGACATATTCTAAAACTAAGTTATATACGTTTTTATTTATTCTGAGGAAAACAGATGTATATTGATGCAAATTTACAGAATTGGGGTAAACATTAAGAAGGAATAAAAATATCCCATATGAAGAAGAGCCTAGAGTATTACTGATATTTTGTTTCATGTGTTTCTTATTTTTAAGCAAATTTTCATTCTAAGAGTTGAGATTATTTTGTATGTACTGTCTCTTGCTTGCTTTTTTACAGAGCTATTGAATATTCTTTATATTTCTGGTTTAATGGTTGCACAGTCTTCTGTTAAAGTATGTAATACGTAGATACTTTAAGCAAATTCCTCTTGTTGGAGATTTATATGGTTTCTAATTATTTAGTATTTAAACATTACTGATGCAATAATTACTTTTGTACTTCAATAATTTATATATCTCTATTTCCTTAGAGTAAATATTTAGAAGTGGTATTCCTGGGTCAAAGGGAATTTTAAGGTTTTTGAAATGTCATTTTATCTCTTAAATTTCCTAGAAGTGTACAAGAATTCACATTTCCTCAAATACTAATAACAGTGGGTATTAAGGTTAAAAATTTCTTAGTAAGCCAACCATGGGTATTATTACTGAAGTACATTATTTTAGTAATTTGCCAAAACAAGAAGCTATCAGAAGTTTCAAACTTACTTGATATCACCTTCAAAGGTTCAGAGAACTCTTTCTGAAACACACCCCTTTTTAAAGGTAAATAGCATTTGAAAGTATAGTGCTTATCTTTTTAATTCCCTCTAAACCCCTTTATGTTTCTCGTGTGTATTTTTCAAATGTATTCAATCATGAATGTAGAGCCCTTATTTATTCTTTCCATTTCTCTGGGCTTCAGCAGTTTGAAAAGCTTCAAATGTTTGGTAGATGCTCTGATTTTTTTTTTATAAGTTTCACCATCTTAGTACACTTTAGTTTACTCATGTGGTGGCATTCAACGAGATCACAGTAGACACAAAGAACACACAATAGACACACAAAAAACTTAAGTTCTTGAGTTTTACCTGAGTTTATACTTCTGTCACACTTATGACTGTAAACCTTGGGCAAATTATTAGACTTTTCTGTGCCTCAATGTCTGTGTATTTAGAATGGCTACAATAATAGTAATTTACCACATACAATTGTTTGAATAAGTAAATTAGCTGGTAAGTGTAAATAAAATACTGAAAGGAATACCTGGCATCTTAGTTATTATTGCTACTGTTGTATATTGGATCAAGAATTTTAATTTTAAATGGAGAGTCCATATACTCCATTGGTGCCTCCCACTCTAGAATTCTGTAATGAACATGTACAAGAATCACAAACTGCTCATTTTACTGGTTTAAATATCATACACAATAATGGAAAGTACTAGCAAAAGCTGGCTAAAAATATCTTGGCTCAGGTTTAAAGATGAAGTAAAACTTGGAATAGATTTGTCTTTGTCATTACAGTCCCAGGAGTGTATAAAGAGATGAGAAAGAGAAAAGATGAGAACTGGTCCTTTGCAGAGCAGATTCAGGACCATCAATAACAGTAGCAAGGGTGGCACTCATGCAGTCACGAATGGAAAACATCCAGGATGATAGATACAAAAAGTTCTGGAAGAAACCGAACATGAGAGATGCCTTTTAGAGAATGATACCTCAACTAGTGATGTAGCCTAATGAATACGTCAGATTCTGACCAATAAGATTGGCCACCATAGCCCTGGGAAGGTGCAGATAATGTGCCGAGGGAGGCTGGATATACTCTCTCCAGTGTAACCTTGAGAAGTCCAGAAAATTTCTCCCTCTGGCTTGGGGCTAAAACGTGACAAAGGACTATATGCCTCCACTTTCTGCACTCCAAGAATTTGTAATTTGGCTTTGACATATTATAATCCCATGAAAGCTATGGCATAGCCATCACAGAGTTTTACTGTTCAGAGTGTAAATATATTGAAAATTCTTAGTCTGTTCTTTGTGCTGAAACAATACAAAAAGTCATGAATGATGCAAGGTTTGGAGTGATGCTCTCCCATGACTTTTGTGTAGCTTTAAGTTTGCTAGCATTTAATTTCTGCTGCCATGGAAACTGTCAGCACAGTCTCTCAGTGATTTCCTGCAGGCAGAGTGACAACATATCTAAGAAGAGTGATACCGTCTCTATTACCATCAATCAATATTTATTGAACTCCAGCAGCCTGTCTTGAACCACGTTATGAGCTTGCACTGAGATTTGCCTCCAGCTAGCACATGGTTGAACTAAGACACAGGAGGTCAGACAGGTGAAGCAAAGCAGTTCCAGAATATAGCCAAGAATTAAGGCCATAAATTCTGCAGAATTAGAGCTTTAGTGACTGAATCACTTGGGTCCCGGTGAAAATTTAAGAACACTCTAAATGTCAAGGTATGAACCAAAGGAATTTAGGTGTCATCAGAAATAGTAACATTGGAATTATGTACTTTTAGAATACACATGTTTGACGGATTCATTTTTCTTAATATTCCTTATAGTCTTTTCTGTTGTTTGATATTTGAGATTCTTATTCTGTGAATATCCTTTTGTATTTCTGGAGTCTTTGTTATCTACCAAGTATTCCATAAAACCACTCAGAAGCATCTACAAGTCAGGGTGAAGTGTCTCGAATAAATCATTCTGTTCAGATTCAATTCTTAATTCTTTTGCCTCTATCATAAACTGTTTTCTTACCTCTTCGTCCACTATTTTGGGACATGCAGCTTGTTTGAAGAAAGCATCTCTAGGCAGCCCCAGATATTTCCTTAAGTTTGTTCCTCCCCAAATTTAGATTTTTATTCTTGTAGTTCACATCTCTTGGCTCTATTGCTTTTTCTGTTTCTTCTCCTATCACAAAACAAAAATTAAAGTAAAACAGCATCGAAGCCCAATATCATACCGTTCCCAAATATTGCTCCTCTAGTCTAGAATTTTCTCACCTCGACTAACATTATCATCTTGGTGCTGCCTAAGGACCAACTCTTCTGTAAGAGTTAAAATGTTTCCTCCTCGGTGAAGCTTTATTCCATTTCCTATGTCTAGTTATGTCCTTCCTCCCTCTTTCAACTACACTTAAAAAAACAATTCAATTACAGTGTTTAATTTATTATATTGTACTCACTTATTTAAATGTCTGTCTCTGCATTTCCCTGAGAGCTCCTAATGGAAGTAGCTACCTCTCATTTATCCTGGCATCTTCTGTTTATGCTCAGTGATTGGTATCAATATAGATTTGTTTATTGAAATGAATGAAGAATAAAATATAAGGTTTAATAAGGAAAACAAAACCACTCTTTGTGTCCTTCCTGTTTTGTTCTGTCAGAGTAGTGTACTACTTTACATCTATAACATACTGGAGGAGTCATTCTTGCTTACTGTATATGTCAGCATATGATACATACTGAACTAATTTATATTAGTTAATATTAAGTCCGTTCATAATGTTGAGTTAAAATTGTTAAACACTCACTAAATAATGCCTGGATCAACCAAATGTTTCAGTGACTCCTATTCTCAGCAGCCAATAGTGATATTTGCAGAAGCTGCGAAATACCACTGTTGCATCCAGAAAGCTTGACAAATACACTGTTGCATTTCAGTTTTTGGGGAGAAATGAAGGTTTGGCAGTGGAGTAGAATAGTTAATGTTTTGAGACTTTCTGTTAGCATCTGAATGACTACACCTTTAGTTACTCATCACAATAAGCTTATAGGTAGGTTTAAAAAAAACCAAACTAGTTATCTTCTTCATTTTTCAAATGGGGAAGTTGAAGAAATAGGAATGTACATCTGTTCATCTGTGGAAACTTATTAACATTTTAATGGCATTATCATATTCTCTGCTATAAATATTTTGTTGGTATCTTTACCATTTCATTAAAAATACCTAACTTTATTGAGATAAGATTGTCATGTAAAGAGCTGTTCATATTTAATGTATACAACTTGATGAGTTTGGGGTAAGTATATACCTGTGAAACTGTCACCACCCTCAAGGTCATAAACATATCCATCACCTCCTGAGGTTTCTTCTCAACCCTTATTATTCTTATTCTTTTTTTTGTATTCTTATTCTAATTATTTGTGTGGTAAGAGCACAACATGAGATCTACCCTTTTAGAAATTTTTAAGTATACAACACAGTATTGTTAGCTATAGGCACTATGTTTGTGTAATACATCTCCACAACTTACTTATTTCGTGTAACTGAAACTTTGTACCATAACTTTGTACCATAACCCCTCCATTACCCACTTCCCCAGTCCCTGGCAATCCCATTCTTCTCTCTGCTTCTATGAGTTTAATGATTTCATATTCCAATACAAGTGAGATCATGCAGTATTTCTTTTTCTGTGTTTTGGCAAGGATGGGTTAAACAGGGTAGTAGAAAGAAAAAACACAGCATTTCGGAATGTATATGTATATGTAATTTCATCATGTATCTGTGAGGCGTTGGGATATTTTAACATAGCAACTGTATTCAAACATACTCTAATGCAAGATTTAAGCAATTTCAAAATTAAATATGACAGGAACTTACTTGCTATTTTGGCTTATTTGCACCATTTTTGCCCTTTACCTGGACAAGTTAACATGATATTATATAGCTTGCTGATGAGAAACAAAGCTAGCACCCAGAAAAAAAAAAATGAGAATTAGATGCTAAACCTCAGTTGCTAATCCGTTGCTTAGTTACTACACCATGAGGTTTCCATAGTATATTGTATCAAATCATTAGCTCTGGCACTTAAATTTGTAAACCTACCTTTGTTTTGGTCATTTTCCATAGTAGTGTTAAAATATTCAGACCATTGCCTTAAGTAAAATGGTATCAAGCTCCTAAATTTTTACCCTTCACTTAAAAAAATCCTGAAGTCATTCCAAAAAAACCCCTCACATTTCAGCAAGATTTACAAGAAATGATGTTCCTCATGTTGCATTTCTTAAATTCTAAATCAAAAATAGCAATTAAAATATAGCTATTATTATGACTCATAATTGTAGTCTTTCAGATCATGTTAAATCATCCTGTTAAATATCTTCAAGCATTTTGAAACATATGTTTGCTGAATGACCATATTTTTGAACATATTGAAAACACTTCATCACCATATTTTGCCAGTAGGTTCCACTATGTTTTATTGCCATGAGTATCCAGCTGCTGCTTTCTCTGAAACCTGTCAGAAGATTCATTATGGAACCCTTTCGCTTAATGCCTTTGTTTCACTTCTTTCAATTATATAATTCTTTAGTATATGCCATCCTCCTGTTGACCCAAGGTGGTATTATGAATTTAATGACTTGAACAAAAGACTTCTTTTCTTTTTTCACCCATTTTCTTAAATGATTGCTAAGCAAGAATAGCTATATTTTAGGAAAAAGGGAGAATTTGTGAAAAAATTATTAATCATGTAAGCCAAATGAGGGAAAACATATGACAGTTACGTACAGATGATACTCAAGGTCCAGCATCATCTAGCTGAGACTGGTAAACAATCGGTATGATTGACAGAGGGGAAAAGAAAAAAATGGAAGTGTTCCCATGGTCAGTTTTCAACTATAAACATTTTTTAAAATTTAAGAGAATACTATATGTTTCACCAAAATCACACATAAGAAGTTTTGATAATTTTTTTTTAAAGATTTATTTATTTATTTGAAAGAGAGAGCAGGCAGCAGGGAGGGGAGAAAGGGAGAGAGAGAATCCTCAGGCAAACTCCCTGCTGAGCGTGGAGCCCAATGCAGGGCTCAGTCCCAGGACCCTGAGATCATGACCTGAGCCAAAGCCAAAAGTCAGATGCTTAACTGACTGAGCCACCCAGATGCCCCTTAATAAATTTTAATAAAATATAATATAAAAATAATTGCAGTCGGGGCACCTGGGTGGCTCAGTGGGTTAAAGCCTCTGCCTTCGGCTCAGTTTATGATCTCAGGGCCCTGGGATGGAGCCCCACATCGGGCTCAGCGGGGAGCCTGCTTCCCCCTCTCTCTCTGACTGCCTCTCTGCCTGCTTGTGATCTCTCTTTCTCTGTCAAATAAATAAATAAAATCTTTAAAAATAATAATAATAATAATTGCAGTCAAAGAAAGTAAAATGTATTCATTCAGTTAACAAATGCCCAAGAATGTCTACTATGTGTCAGAAATGGTCTTAGATAATTGAGTATAAAGTGCTGAGCAAGATGGACAAAGTCCCTGCAGTATAGAGCTTAGAGTATAGCTCTTTTGACATTATATGTTGATTTCCATGCCTTTGTCAGCTTTTAGGTTTTCATAGTTGTTGACATGTCCAAAGATGCCTGGAGTCTAAGATTTAAAGGGAATGTTGGCCTACTTCCACTTTACTTATCTATGAATTTTTCGGTGATCTCTTTTAGTCCCTCTTCCACGACAAGAGGGGTTTACCATTGTATTGTTCTGCAGAGTATTTCTTTTGGATCTAAGATATGAGAAAAAAATCTGCAAAAATGAAGGAATAAGAAAAGCCTAGTCATATTTGCATTGAACTTAACATTAAGATATGCTAAGTGTGTTTTCTTTGGCCTCTGCTTTAAATTTCTGATAATCAAGGCTACTGTTAAGACCTTTTTGAGAAAAAAAGACCCTCCCTTTTTCTAATTCTACAGGATAAGATTCTTTATTTAAAGGAAACTTTGAGATCTAGTCTAAACACCAGTGCAGGATTTCAAACAAATGTGCATTTAGGTTCAGTTTTGAAGTACCTCCTATGATGAAAGACTCATTACTTTTCCTTTTTTTGAACATTTTTTGGTCTATTTTTTTAAACAATACTGCTGTGGGAATTATTAAGGGATTTACAGAAAAATAAGCTAATAAATAAAGAAAAATGATAATAGCACCACATAGTTATCCACTAGTCCCATGATGTTTGCTTTGTTATTCAATAGAATGTCAAAAGAAATACCCATCCTCAAGAAATTCTTGATCTACTTAGAGAACTGAGATATGTAAGCTATAAAAGTATAAAATCCCAGATGTTCTGTGACAGTAGTGCCAATTACATTGGGTTGCTGTGGTCAGGTAGTAACCTCACTGAAGACCTGAAATGTAACCTGACCCTTAAGAGCTAGATAAGAATTAAACTGCTGGATCTTTATGAGTGACGTCATATGGTATTGGTTTTGACAGATGTCGTATGATGTCAGTCATAAGTGGAATCTAAAACAAAAAACCAAGGAACAAAAAACCTACAAATGAATAAACAAGCAAAAAGCAGAATCAGGCCTATAACTACAGAGAACAAACCCATGGTTGCCAGAGGAGAGAGGGTGAGAGGTTGAGCAAAATTGATAAAGGAGAGTGGACGGTACAGGCTTCTGGTTATGGACTGAATAAGTCATGGGAATAAAAGGTACAGCATAAGGAATATAGTCAATGATATTGTAATAGTGATGTATAGAAACAGATGGCAGCTACACTTGTGATGAACATAGCATAAGGTATAAACTTGTTGAATCACTATGTTGTACGCTTGAAACTTACGTAACATTGTGTGTTGACTGTATCCAAATAATAAACAAACAAACTGGCAGATCTTTGAGGACAATCAAATTAGTAAAAGCAGGAGAGTGAGACTACATAATATTTATTTAAGAGCAACTAGAAGAATGGTCTGGCATGTGATAGGGTGCCAGGGATTGGAGTATAAATTGTAGACATCAGTTTATAGGGGCTATTGAACTTATACCCATAGATTCTAGAGCATGGGTGAAAGTTGTTGAAAAAAAAATGATGAATGATGAATGAAAGTGATGTCAAGTCTATAAGATAAATTAGTGTAGAGCTACACAAAAGGGTGGGTTGGCGGTAATAAATCTAGGGAAATGGTAGTGCTAGTAGACATAACATATGGGTTTGAGAGACATTAGGAAGGAAAGAAACTGGATGTGATAACTAATTTGGTAAAGGATGAGGTTTGAGACTAATCACCTGAACACATTCTGTAAGTTTACTCTGTCAACAGAAATAGGAAAACTTCAGTGAACCATTACTTCTTTTTAACAGGATTTTTAAAATGTAATGATAGGAAGAACATCATGGGACAGAAAGGATGTCCACTGACATCTCTTTAACCCTCTTCTATTTTCTTTGTATATTAGCTTTCATTACCACTTGCTTCTCAATTCAGTGAATAGAGATTGGTAAACTCTACTAAAATTAACATCATTCTTCTCACCTTAAACTGAACATATTATTGGAAGTGTCTCTTCCAACCAGTACAATGAGGCAGCAAGACACACAAATGATTCTTAACATTATTGTTCCAGTGACATACACTCTGGTCTTAAAGAATCATTAGTTATCCATTCTGGAGACGGTCCTGACATCGTCTTCAAATAAGCCACTCGTATTTTAATTAATATGTAAAATGGTTTCTGATCTTTGGTAAAAGCTCTGTTTAAGTGGATTATACTCTGCTGCAACTGAGCCAGGTTGGGAACGATGGGGTCTCACTTAATCACACATAAATAAGTGATGAAGCCTCAAAGAGGCTTTAAATGGCTGTCATCTTATTTCAATCCCAAAATTCATTTTAAAACATTATGTATTATATATGATCTTTCCAGGACTATGAGTGGAGGATAAATTTTCTAAAGGACGTAACTAAGTCATATGGATAGTTTACGCTAGTTCACTAGAAAACAATGTCTTTCTTAGAGAATTGGGAAATGAGCGGTGTTCAGTTTTTAAAAGTTGAGCAACATTTTGGTGTCAATTGAGTTGCCTCTTTTGAGAAACAGTTTTGACATATCACATATGGTGTAACTGATACTATTTGAAATGAAAGGGGAGGAATCATGTATAAATCTCTTGGAAAGTGAGTCCACAATAAATTATAGATTAAACTGTGCTTGCTGATAGCATGTATGACAGGCTTTTGTACATCGTGAATGTTTCATTTGTTCAAGGAAAAAAATCACTGTTTTGCTGATAATTTAAACAAGGAAACACCTCAGTTGCAAAAATGCTAGAAGATAATTTGCAATGATTGTTAATAAAATTTTCTTCATCATTCCACCTTATTAAGCTTAGATATAGTAAAAATACCTATATATTAGGTATTTATATATTTATATACCTACTTAGCAAATAAATGTTTACCTTTTATAAATATAAAAGCCACATAGAGCATTTATAATCTAAATATTAAGTATTAAATATAATGTACTTCGTATGATAATAGTAAGCATTTCTAGTATATTTGCTGTTAGATACTTTACATATGTTATTTTGTTTAATCTTTTTTTATTTTATTTTATTTATTTATTTGACAGAGAGAGAGATCACAAGTAGGCAGAGAGGCAGGCAGAGAGAGAGGGGGAAGCAGGCTCCCTGCTGAGCAGAGAGCCCGATGCGGGGCTCAATCCCAGGACCCTAAGATCATGACCTGAGCCAAAGGCAGAGGCTTAACCCACAGAGCCACCCAGGCGCCCCTATTTTGTTTAATCTTTACTGTATACCTGTGAAGTAGGTACCATTATTATCTCTATTTTGTAGATGAGGGAATTAATGTTGACAGACACTAAGAAAACTACAAAAGGACACACACAAAATGGGAGAAGTAGAAGTAGAACCAAACCTCACTAGTCTGATTCCGGAGTTAACGCACTTAATATACTGAATTGTCTTCATTATTCTAGTGATACTTTTTTCAAATTCGTGTTCCACACTAATACAGGAGTTGGGTTTAATATTCCCTTTCAAATGAATAGTTAAGACATTTTGTTCTTGTCCACAATGATAGTACCATTAAGTCTTTAAAACTTATTTTTTTTAATTTGAAAAACATAGTTGACAAAATCTAAAACACTAATATCTAAAATCCACTATTATGGCCACTGAGACAGGTGAACAGGTGGGAATAGAGGTATGTTTCTGGATAACAAAGTTATTGGCTTATATAAACACAAAAAGTATCTTGGGCTATAATACATTCTTGTCCTTTGCCTTTTTTGTGACATTCTCCAATACATATTTAAGCAAGGATCAGGGCCATTGCATAATCTAAAATTATAGCAAAGAGTGGAGGTTTTTCAGGGCAAATGAAAAGCTTGTGTGTGTGTGTGTGTGTGTGTGTGTGTGTGTTCAGTAGATATCTACTAAGTGTTAGAAAGAGGTTGTGTAGATTTCTGCAAACCATATCCAGTAACTCTATCACCCAATATTCAAATATTCTCATTCCTTTTCATTCTGTCTTTAAAACTTCTTCCTTTATATGAGCCAGCACATTATGGATTCTAATTTACGAAGTTTTCAAAACCTACCATTTACTAGAATGTAGTCACAAAAGAAAATATGCTTTTCAAAGAGTCAATTGCAACATTTAACATAGCAATAGGAAATGTATAATTAATTAATTTATTTATTTATTAGTGACTTTTGAAATGAAACAACCTTTAGAGCAAATTGAATTCAAAACCCCATCTCTCAACTAGAATGAAGAATAATTTTGTTTGTTCATGTTCTCATGGAATTGGAATTTTCTCAGTGGAATCATTTTAGAGAGATTATAAAACAAACAAATAAATACATGAGGAATGAGGAATTGCCCTGTCTTATAGTATTTAAAAAAACCATAGCTGTCCCAGAGGTATAAACAGGTATAGATATGCATCTTCATTTGTATTTAGGTTCCATGGTCAAATTTTAGGGCTTGAAATATCCTTGGTTTTTGGTTTGTGTGTGTGTGTTTTTTAACCAAACATATTGGTTGTGCATATAGATTTCTGACAATAAACAGAAAACTAAGTAGTAAAAAATTAAATAGACTTGGATTTTCTCCTCACTTTTCTCTGAGTTCAGTATCCCTTTCTCTTGGAATGCTGTCATAGAATTAAATTTAAATATTCCTTCAGAATGTTCCTTGTCAGAAAATAAGAACATGACAAAGAAGATCTCACAACCCAGGACTAGTAGTAACAGTTAAAAGTACATTCCAGGAGAAATGGAATCCATCTGGAAGGATTAAGGGGTAGTGGAAAGCATTTATTATCTCCTGTCCTCCTTGCTTCTCTGTCCCTTTTCCTTCACAAATTTTGTGAGCCCTATTGATGGCCCCTGTCTTCAGATTGGAGAGGCAGTTCTAATTAGCAAAAAGTGAATCAGGAGATTCAGTGACACCTTTTGATCAGTAGCAGAAGTAGGAGTTGATGTGAATAGGTCAGGTATGACAACAAGATGTGCTATTTGAGGTGTTTGAATAGACTCTGAGTTTCAAGATTCTCAGATTCAAAATCATCTCAAGCCCAAGTCTTCAAATCAACAGGTTTGCAATAAAGCTGAATTTCTTCTAACTAGCATCCTAATTCCCTGCTTAGTAATAGAACTTTAACTTGAAGTCCAGCCTTCATGAGAACCCCCATCCTTCTGCCAAGAGCTTGACCACCTACTGAGAGAATAGGGCTGAATCATGCCCTTCCTAGCCTCCCCTTTCCAATCAACCCCACTCCAACTCTGACCCCACCAGTCCTCAGGCTGTGGGCTTCCTACTGTTACCAGGCAATGTGGCTATGGAATCAAATGGCCATCTCAGTGCCCTTTATGCCTCTTCCCTTGCTGCATTTTGCCTCCTAGATCTCATGTTTCTACAAGGTAAACCCCTTAAGCCATGCCTGAGCTTGCCCCGTCCTTCGAATACCATGAGTTAGTGCATCTCGTACTATAGTATGCATACAAGTCACATGGGAGGGTATTATGTGTGTTAAAATGCAAATTATGTTTCTAAAAGGCCTGTGCAGGGCGGGGGGCCACCATTCTGCATGTCTAACATGCACTCGGTTAGGAACTGTGCCGCTTGTGTGTGGACCAGACTAGTAAGAGTAACGTATGAGATTGCCTGATTGCCTCCTCCAGCTTAGTATCTAATGCCTCTCTCTCAGGTGCCTCCACCCTCCCGACTCTTGGAAATGTGTAGCTGAGGAGCTGGCCTTGGGACAGTGACAGAGCTAGGTATTAAGGAGTGCACTGCTTTATCTCATTGTTCCAAGATGCCTGCTACATCTGGCAGGAGTCGGCATTACTCTTATTGTTTTCATTAGGCTGAGAAAAACTTTCTGCATGATGGGGATGAAAGTAACTTTATTCATTACTTTCTTCCTGCCAACAGCCACCTCCAAACTGCCACACTCTCAAGAAAGCCGCTGCCACCTGTGATGGGATTAGTGACTAGAACCAGGAGTTCTCTCTTCACTTTCTACTGTTCCTTCATTTGTGAAAACTAGAGTGAGACTTTAAGCGCAGCACTCCACCCGCACTCAGTGAAAGAAATTGTTACTTTCACTAGAAAAGCCCAATACTCTCCCTAGGGTTGCAAAGAAGTGTTACATTGGAGAGATTGACTGCTCTGTGGGGCCACAGGTCAAGGAATGCTTGAGCCCTTTAGACCATCAGGGTCCAGCAAATCTACAGATAAGGAACACAATGTTGCTTGCTTCCCAGAACACTGTTTACTAAAAAGAAAGCTAGACAATTTGTGGGTTTTCTTTCTCACTGACATTCTTTTTCCATGAAAAGGAAAGCATCAGGGGCACCTGGGTAGTTCAGTTGGTTAAGCAACTGCCTTTGGCTCAGGTTATGATCTCAGGGTCCTGGGATCCAGCCCTGCATTGGGCTCCCTGCTCAGCCAGGAGCTTCCTTCTCCCTCTGCCTCTGCCCTTCCCCCCATTTATACTCTATCTCTCAAATAAATAAATAAATTCTTTAAAAAAAAAAAAAAAAAAAGGAAAGGAAAGCATCAGACATTAGTGGATTAAGAAAGCACCAGAGAGCAGCAAGCCATGCAATGCCCTCAGCAGCTTTTCTTGGTAGGTACACGTTTCTCTTTCCACAACAGTGAGAGAACCATTCCATCAGAAATAAAGAAATAAAGACTTGGCTGAAAGCTAATGCCATCTGAAGATGGAGGATTAGCATATATGTTTGAGATAGGCCCCTGAGGCCAATAAGAATTTGCCCAGGCAACAGCTCTGAGTTCGGCAAGGGAACGAGATGACAATGCTGATAGAATCTGAAACTACTTTTTAGCTTTAAAATAATTACTCTGTGGAAAAAATGATAATTCTGCTTTTTTTTCATGTTTGGTTCAAAAAAGTTAAAAATGCTATTAACCATTTTTCTCCACACTAACCTTGACTGAAGTCTTCCCCCTAGTTAATCATTAATCTTAATCACAATTTCCTCATTAATCTTACAGTTTCAACTAGTTTAAATACTTAATGGTATGAAAACTTCCTTGCCTTCTTTGCCTTCTGCAAACATATGTATTTACATATAAGTATTCTCCTCCATTCTCTGATATTTCAGATGTTCTGAAACTTCAAATATGTCCTGGGCATCATTGAATATATTGATAAAGCACTGACTAATGATATTTCTCTTCTATCTGACAGCCATCTTTTGTCTCAGGGCATGTATTTGGAGTTAGTAGAAGTCTGACAGAACCTACCTTCAACTTTAGGTTGATAAATCTAAATCATTTAGTTCACAGCAATCAGTTACTTACTCATTAAGCACGTATTGTGTGTCTTTTATGTCAGTCACTGTGCTAGGGGTAAAGGTGGGGGAACACAGGCACAAAATACAAAATAAACTATTTCATTCTTAACTCTCAGGAGCTCTCTACTGCTAAAACAGGCAAATAGCAGCCTAGTACAAAGTTTGAGTCTTTGGCATTTCTTGACTATTTTTTACTTTGCTAACATCCATTTTCTTCAAGTTTATATCACTGTTCAATTTTATTATAGTTTGCAGCTTTATTGAAGTATAACTGACAACATTACAAGGTGTTTGAAGTACAAAATGTGATGATCATTTTTTCATATTTTGAACACTACAGATAGTTACCTAGTTTTAAGTTTTTTTTCAATTATCAATGAGATCTTCTCATGCCGCATTATCTGCTGCAATTTTACTTATGCACGCACACACATACACACACAATCCTCTTTCAATGTAAAAAAAGTATTATCTCAAGATAGCATATATGATTATATTTATGCCAATATGTATCTTCTACTATTAACTTGTACCGGGCATGAATTTTCAACTTTTAATTTAATTATGTATGTTTATGTATTGTTACATCAACAGATGTAATGAAGAAAGTAACGTGTGTGGGGATGAATAGCTTGTATTTTTTTTAAAAGATTTTATTTACTTATTTGACAGAGAGAGAGAGATTACAAGTAGACAGAGAGGCAGGAAGAGAGAGAGAGGGGAAGCAGGCTCCCTGCTGAGCAGAGAGCCCGACGCGGGGCTCAATCCCAGGACCCTGAGACCATGACCTGAGCCGAAGGCAGAGGCCTAACCCACTGAGCCACCCAGGTGCCCCTAACTTGTCTTTTTTTTAAATCAGTAGTATATATGTGTTTTATAGAATTGACATAAGGTGAATAAATATGTTCATAGAATGTCTTTTTCATTGAAAACGAATTCCTTTTTAAGATAAGAATGCATCAGTGAGTCCTTGCCTCCAACTTTAGATGCATCAGCAACATTGTTCAGAGGCTATACAGGATGGGTGAAGTGTCTGCCTTGGACTTGTATCAGTCATGGCTCATACTGGACTCCCGTGGGGCCCCAGTTTCTTCTCTCATTAAATGTGCTCAGTAGTGTGTAACTTGCAAGGTTGTTGTATAGATTAAGATGTTGAAGAGTCTGGTAAGGCCTCCTTAGAACATTGAAAGCACTTAGTAGTCAGGATCTCATAAAATTCGTGGAATGGGCTGTTTGGGGGCTGCACCGCTCTCGTTCTAGGGTGCTTGGGAAGTGGGTAGAATTTGACATACAAACTGTGAACTGGAACCTGGCCCCTCAGTCTCACCTGTCAAACCCTCACCCAGGGTGGAGCTTCAGGTGAAGATCCATCTCCCTGAGGGTGTCTCCACCCATCCCTTCTGCACCCTACACCTTCATGTTTTGATCATTTCCCCCCTGAGCTTTATTTCAATTCCCAGTTTTGCTCAAGATCTTCAGTTAACCTGCAGTTTGTTAACTAATACAGCTATTCTCTAATTCATCATTTCCAACCCATCAATCCATACTTAAAACCAGGATAACCATGACCCTTGCCAAATGGAAAGGAATTATTGCCAAATGATAGAAAAAATGCAAATTACTAGCGAAGGAAGTCTTTGGCAGGTTGAGAATTTTCTCTTCAGTGCCGGCCTCCTTGAATCACTGCTGAAACCATTTACTGTCACCCAGATTCCCATACTCTCTGATGGCCTTAGGTCTATGACGGCCACAAGATAACCAGGGAAACTGGCCTATGACTACTGTCTTTACAAGGCCTCCCTGCCTCTGCTAATTTGTGGAACTTTCCTGCTTTCCCTAGTTTGGGAGGCTTGAACATGGGATGTGTGCCTTAAAGTTTTGTTATCGCTCCAGACTTTCCATTCTCCTTCTCTCCCTGCCTCTCTCTCTCATTTCTGCATTCCTTCCTCTGAAATTCTCATCTGAAAAAGTCATAGTCAAAGTGATTTTAACTAATTTCCTATCATAGTAAATGAAAATATACATAAAATGAGAAAGATAATAGTAAAAACCTGTACATCCTGTGGCTTTACAGGTAAAAATTTTAAATGCTGTTTGCCCTTGCATAGAAATATTAATTACATAAATGTAAAGACATGTTTTCCCCTTTCTGTCTTCAGTCTTCCCCCATCCCCTTCCCTATCCAGAACGTTAGAAAGAAAAATAATGGCTAGAGAGAGATAAGACAGGCAGTTAGCATAGTACAAGAATTCTTGGAGGTGTTGCAAGGTGATTTCTGACATCATAGAATTCTCAAGTATATGGCTGATAAGCTGGTAAGTTTTTCTCCCACAAGGTGTAGGGGAGGAACCCAGCATATTCAAGGGTCCCAAGTCCTTATGTATCCCTATTTATCTGCTCATAAGTGGATGGCATCCAAAAAGTAGAAAGGAGAAACCAACATGTATTACTGGCATCGTAATGTATAATTTTTCAATAACTAAATTATCATTTGAGAAATGTGATTTTCAAAACAAGACTATTAAAATTGAAAAAAGTATTCTAATTTGGGTTTATAACTGAGTACAAAGGCTAATTGGCAGTAGCACTTAAATTACATTTTTGCAGTGTACTTCTAATCTACACAAGAAACCAGTGAAAATAGTTGATGTCAGGAATTGAATCCATTTTATTATTTCAAAAGTCAAACACAATCATGCATATCTGAAATTAACCAAACTAAATTTGAGGTAAAATGAGGTGAATTTGAGTATAAAGGAAAAACACTTTTACTCAAAAATTCTAAAAATATTTTATATATTTTTTTACATATAAAACAAGAAAACAAAAAACAAACTTTAAGATACTGAACCGCTCTTCATATTAATATAAAGGCTTATGCTTATTTATTTGTTTAAATGTGAGGAAGTCTGTTTTTGTTAACCTGGATGAATGAAAACTTTAAACCTGAAGAGTTCATAACAATGCCTCACATTTGTAGTACCCGTTGCCATGGATACAGCCCCTGTCCCTGCCAGGAACTGTAAAATTGGTCCAGTCACACTGAGACTGATCAGTTGTGTAACTGATCAGTGCATATACAATGTTTTGTAAATTATACTATTTGCATATATATGATTTGGTTTAACGTAAAGATGCCTCTACTTAACTAACTAGAGGTTTCTACTAGTTTTAGCTTTCTTAATGGTATAAAAAAATTCCACCAAAAGTAACCTTCTAAGCTTATAATTTCTGCTGAACTATTCTCTATTATGTTCTAATTTTGCTCATAGGATTGTGGTTTCAATGCATTTGCTTTATAAATGACATTTCTTTTCAAATGAGATGACATTATCCTGATCTTTGAAATGTGTATGGTTTAACCCAATGGTGCTGGCAATCGATAGCGTGTCCTCAATATAGTTTTGTCTGTAAAGTCTTAGACAAGTCACTGCCTCTGATCCTCCTTCCTAGAATAAACAAGGTAGGGATAATAATATTATCCAACTTATAAGTCTTTTATGAGCCTTAAATGAGATAATCCATATAAGCACAGGCCCAGTCCCTGACCTAAGGCAAAATTCAGTAAGTGTTAGCTATTCATGTATGGGAAGAATCATTGGCAATAATCTTTGAAACACTCTGAAGTAAGACAAGTAACAAGCCTAGGAAATTCATCAGTGGCTATGCATATGAAATATTGTCAGCCTTGAAAATAGTCAGAGATGCCTTAATTTAGTCATCTGACTTCAGTATTTCTCCTATCACTCATCAGTTAATTTTGGCTAATTAACCACTCATTCTCACCAAAATGTTTGAGGCAACTTTATTAGTAGCACAGTCTAAATACACAGACTCCACTTCCTTTTCTTGTTATGTCTATGACCCAGACTAAACTCATCATACCTAGAG
>CM052889.1:45822837-45838961 GCA_028534135.1 Potos flavus | reverse complement strand
TCTTTGGCTTAAAATCTAATTTATCTGCTATAAGGATTGCCACCCCAGCTTTCTTTTGATGTCCATTAGCATGATACATTGTTTTCCACCTCTCACTTTAAATCTGGAGGTGTCTTTGGGTCTAAAATGGGTTTCTTGTAGACAGCATATCGATGGGTCTTGTTTTTTTATCCATTCTGATACCCTGTGTCTTTTGATAGGGCATTTAGCCCATTTACATTCAGGGTAACTATTGACAGATATGAATTTAGTGCCATTTTATTGCCTATAAGGTGACTGTTACTGTATATTGTCTCTGTTCCTTTCCAATCTATGTTCCTTTTAGGCTCTGTCTTTGCTTAGAAGATCTCTTTCAATATTTCCTGTAGAGCTGGTTTGGTGTTTGCAAATTCTTTTAGTTTTTATTTGTCCTGGAAGCTTTTTATCTCTCCATCTATTTTCAATGACAGCCTAGCTGGATGTAGTATTATTGGCTGCATATTTTTCTCGTTTAGTGCTCTGAATATGTCATGCCAGTCTTTTCTGGCCTGCTAGGTCTCTGTGATTAGGTCTGCTATCAATCTAATATTTCTGCCTTTGTATGTTACAGATTTCTTTCCCGAGCTGCTTTCAGGATTTTCTCTTTGTCACTAAGACTTGTAAGTTTTACTATTAGATGATGGGGTGTAGACCTATTTTTATTGATTTTGAGGGGGGTTCTCTGTGCCTCCTGGACCTTGATGCTTGTTCCCTTCGCCAAATTAGGGAAATTCTCTACAATAATTTGCTTGAATATACCTTATGCCCCCCTCTCTCTTTTTTCTTCTTCTGGGATCCCAATTATTCTAATATTGTTGTATCTTATGGTATCACTTATCTCTCGAATTCTCCCCTCGTGGTCCAGTAGTTGTTTGTCTCTCTTTTTCTCAACTTCTTTATTCTCTGTCATTTGGTCTTCCATATCACTAATTCTCTCTTCTGCCTCATTTATCCTAGCAGTAAGAGCCTCCATTTTTTATTGCACCTCATTAATAGCTTTTCTGTTTTCAACTTGGTTAGATTTTAGTTCTTTTATTTCTCCAGAAAGGGGTTTTATTCCTCCAGAAAGGGATTCTCTAATATCTTCCATGCTTTTGAGCCCAGTTAGCACCTTGATAATTGTCATTTTGAACTCTATTTCTGACATATTATTAATGTCCATATTGATTAGTTTTCTAGCCATTGGTACTGCCTCTTGTTCTTTTTTTGTGGTGAGTTTTTCTGCCTTGTCATTTTGTCGAGATAAGAATAGTTGAATGAGAGAACAAAATACTTAAAGGGTAGCAACGATCCCAGAAAAATCAGAAGAGAATTGAAACCAGGGGTTGAAAAAAAAGGGGGGTAGAAAAGAAAAAAAGAAGAAAATAAATAAAAAAGAGAACGGGAAAATTTATATACACACACACACACACACACACACACACACACACATATGACTTGTAATTAGAAGAGAGCCCCACACCTGATTTTGGGTGTTTCTTGGTCTGTTAGAAGAAACTACCTCCCAAAATTTTAAAGAGAGAAAAACTTATAAATATATAAAAATAAGGAACACTAATAAAACACTATGAAGGGATGGAATATGAGTGTAAAGATGAATATTAAAAAAGATTCTAAAACAAGGGATTGATAAGAGTTTGGTTGAAAAAAGAGAAAAAAAAGAATAAAAGAGGAAAGAATGTGATCAGGCTGGAGACTAGAACCAAGCCGTGTGCTAGATTTAGGGTATATTTTGATCTATTAGAAGAAATTGTATCTCAAAACTTTAAGGAAAAAAAAACCCTATATGTATACAAAAAATAAGGTTAAATACAAAGAGGGGATAAAATATGAATGTAACAGTGAAAATTAGAAATGATTTTTAAAAAGGTATTGAGAAGATACTAGTTTAAAACGTTAAAATAGGAAAGAGGAAAAATAAAATAAAAAATAAGAAAAAATAAAATTTAAAAAATTTAACTCGGAAAGACTAAGGATCATGGGGAAAAAAGCCATGAATTCTATGTGTTGCTTTTTCCTAACTCTGGAGTTCCGCAGTTTTCATTGATTGCTGAACTTGGCCTTGACAGGATATTCTTGCTGATCTTCTGGGGGAGGAGCCTATTGCAGTGATTTTCAAATGTCTTTACCGGAGGCAGAATTGCACCGCCCTTGCCAGGGGCGGGGCCAAGCAATCTGCTCGGGTTCGTCTCAGGAGCTTTTGTTCCGTGAACACTTTCCATACAGCTTTGGAGGAGGGGAATGAAAATGGCGGCCTCCCAATCTCCAGCCCGTAGGAGCCGAGAGCTTGGGGCCCCACTCCTCATTGCACCCTCAGAGAAAAGCAGTCAGTCATTCCGGTCTCCCTGGTCTCCGGCCGCACTCCGAGCTCAGCCGGTCTGTGATAGAACGTTTCTATCTCTGGTGCACGACCCCTTTTGGAATCTCCAAACCCAGCAGATTCCTGCTGTGCGCTGCCGCGCCGCTCCTCCCGAAAGAGGAAGGAAGGGGTCTCTCCGGATCTGCCCCTCATGGGGTCCCTGCTCGAAGAGCAGTGGCCCGACTGTGCCTTGGATCACAGTTTAAGGTAATCCTGAGCTGGTAGCTCTCTACTTGGCTCCCGCTCTGATACCTGGGAGCTCTGTACCCTCAGACACCCCCAGTCTCTCTGTGGCCCCACAGGTCCTGAAACCACACTGTCCCCGTGAGGGCTAAACCCCCCCGCTTAGCCTCTGGAGCAATGTCCTTCAGTGGAGCAGACTTCTAAAAGTTCTGATTTTGTGCTCTGCTGCTCTGTGGCTGGCCGGGAGCCGGCCCCTCCCCCCGCGGTCTATTTTCCCATCGCTTTGGATTCACTTTTCCACATGTCCTACCTTCGGGAAAGTGGTCGATTTTCTGTTCCTAGAATTGCTGTTCTTCTTTTCTTCTATCTCCTTATAGAAGGTGTGAAAGAGTTTTCCAAAGTGAGGTACCGATTGCCCCGAGCCATCCAGGATAGGGTGTGGAGACACTGAGGAAGGAGGCTGTTGTTTCAATTCTCCCAACTCCATGGACTTTTCAGATGCTATACTTTTTATGTATTAGATTCACCTGTGTTTTTTGTGGAATCTATTATGTTGCACTGGAAAATTTGTGTAGTTTTTCCTAAATATTGTAAAGTTTTATGTTACTTTGACTTTGTAATATGAAATGATATCTGCCAGGTTCAGTGCTGTTCTCTGCTCTTCTTTTTCAGAGTTTAGGTTCCCAGGAATTTCTCTTCTTCTGTATAAATGTTAGCATGAGTTTGACAAACTGTTGAAAAACATCCAGACATACTTCTGTTTGGGATTACACTTAATTTTAGATTAATTTGGGGAGGTCCAACATTTTATTTATTCAATTGTTCCTATTCCAATATGTAATTTCTCTCAGTGTATTCAGACATTCTTTTTCCATTAATAGAATTTTAAAATTTTTGTCATAGAAGGCTGAAGTTATTTTTGCTAAATACATTCTTAGATATGTTATAGTTTCATTGCTATTATAAATGGTGTATGTTTATTATCTAGATGATTGTGACAATAGAGAAATAATATTGATTTTTATAAATTGATTTTGTACCCTGTAAACTTACCTCTTTTGTGAGTTCTAAGAATGTTTATTATTTTTGTAGCTTTTGGAGGAAGTAATTATAGTAATTATAAATAATAAGTTTCTTCTCCTTTGTTCTTATCCTTATATTTCTTTGTTTTTCTTACAACATTGGACAGAAGCTCTATTATTAATGATAGGGTAGATTTTCATCTGATTCCAAAAATTAAAGTGAATGTTTCTAAAATTTCCTCATTGAAGATATTTGCTACAGATTTTTGTTGCACAAGTGAACTTGTAAGGAAGTTAAGTCTAATTGTAGTTTGATAATAGACATGTTAATCATATATACATTAAGTGTTATTAAGTATTTTCTCTAGTATTGTGAAAATTATGTGGGAATAGTATCATTTTATATATTTAGTAAATGTATATAGTTTCACTAGGCTTTCAAATATAGTATATGGTTATTTATAATACTTCCTTATTATTTTTCAAATTACTGCTGTGTCTGAAGTAATTTTTCTGTTTTCATTTTGTATTTTGTTTATTTGGAAACTTTCATTTAGTTTGTGCTTACCCTTCATTCAATAGAAAGTTTCAAAATTTTCAGATGAAAATGTGTTTTTTGTTGCTATTTTAAAGTAATTTATAGCTTTGTTGAATAGTGATCTGAGGGGTCACAATATTTGCAGTATTGCTATCTTATAGAAGTTACTGATGCTTTCTTTGGAATCATACATAAAATTAAATTTTTTTTTTTAAGAAAGACAATTTTTTTTTTAAAGATTTTATTTATTTATTTGACAGAGAGAGAGAGAGATCACAAGCAGGCAGAGAGGCAGGCAGAGAGAGAGGGAGAAACAGCCTCCCTGCTGAGCAGAGAGCCCGATGTGGGGCTCGATCCCAGGACCCTGAGATCATGAGCTGCGCCGAAGGCAGAGGCCTTAACCGACTGAGCCACCCAGGTGCCCCCATAAAATTAATTTTTGAACATATTCCCCGAGCACTTGAGAAGATGTTAAATTCTCCGATTGGAGTATACAATTTGATATATGTCTGTCTTTGTGATTACTGATTATATTTTCTCTTTATTTGGCTACCTGTTTTATCTTGAAAATTAGTGCTCTTCTATCTATTATCTCTTTACTTTTTATGTACTTTTTCTTTGACGGAGGTGTTTGGTGTGTTTTTATAAGTAGATATTTATATTGTTATAATTAATTTGAATTATGGCTTTAAGCTTAAGAATGTATTTATTTGTACTATTTAACACATTTTATACTAAATTATAATTTACCCGATATCAGGATCACGACCCTGGATTTCTTCTTGTTTTTATTTGACTGTCATGACTTTCATCATCTCTTTATGGTAGTCTTCAGGACTCATTTGTTTTAGGGTATCTCTTTGTCAGAGCAAAGATTTGGGTTCTGCTTTGTAAGCTAAATTAAAAATTTTCTTTAATTTTCTTCTTTAAGCTCATTTATATGTTAATATGACTGATATGTTTGGTCTCAAGTATCATGTTATTTTCCAAATACATACATTATGCTATATTTGTCATAGTTTTTTTCAGCACGATGCATATTCCTTGTGCTTTATTCAATTACTTACATATTTTGGTATTTGAGCAGATTAGTAATATTGTTCCAGCGAATGGCTTTGAACTTACACTTTAAAAAATCCTTTTACTCCCCTGATTTCTTATTTAATATTTAGTTACCTTATTTGTCAGCATTTAACAGTGTCCTTTAACCTCTGCCTCTTGGCTCTATGGCAATAAGGTCTAGATCCCTTCATCCCCCCGGCCTCTCTTTTCATTTCACTTGTGTTATTCCTACCGTCACAGCAGACACATTTACACATCAGTCTTCCACATTTGTTCCTATGCTGCTTAATTCTTCGTTTTCCATTTATACATATTAAATTTTCATCATTAGTTCATTTATTGAAGTTCTTTGAGTCAACTATTAAGCTCATCCTCTAATAGATTCTTGAAGAAAGGCAATTAGATACAGAATTTCTCAAGTCTTTGTATGTTTAATAATGTTTTCTGCAGTCTTGGTACTTAAGGGATAGCTTGCCCAGATGTAATATCCTTGCCTTGATTCACATTTTCTTCCATTGAGTAGTTTTTTGAAAGCTGTTCTATTGTTGCCTTTAGCTTTTGTAAGTTATTTGATTTTTTTTTTTTTTTTTTTTGGCTTAGAAGACTCGGCATATTTTTTCTTTATCTTTGAAGCCTAACAATCTCACTAGTGTTTGACCTGGTGTTGATCTTTCTCAGTTCATTTTTCCAAATATCAGGCATACTCTTTCAACATGTAGATACAGGTCTTCTTTTATATTTGTAAATGTGTCTTCACTTATAATTTTGCATATTAGTTCTTTTCCTTTGTTTTGTTTTTCTTTTTCTGGGACAGCCATTATAAATATTACTCCTTTTTTTTTTTTTTTTTTTGGCCTATCTTCAGTTTCACCCCATTTTCCCTGACTGTTTTGACTTCTATTTTTATTTCATTTTACTTCTCTTGGTTATTTCCCTACCTTTTTATTTATTTATTTATTTATTTATTTATTTATTTATTAATATTTTATTTATTTGGCAGAGAGAGACACAGCGAGTGAGGCAACACAAGTAGAGGCAGTAGGAGAGGGAGAAGCAGGCTTCCCACTGAGCAGGGAGCCTAGGATCACGACCTGAGCCGAAGGCAGACACTTAATGACTGAGCCACCCATGCACTCGTTTCCTTACCTTTTTAAATGTCTCATATTAATTCATATTTGAGTATATTCTTTCTAGGGCCACTCACAATTTAGTCTTCATTATTGACATAATTTTGTTTTTTTCCTACCATTTCTGCCTGTGTTCAGTCTTATTCTCCTTATATTTCTTCCCATTTTTAGTTTTTGAATTTCTGATTCGAAGTTATATTTTAAAACCCTTAGTGTTTGAGTATATTTAATTCAATCTATAGTATTGTTTTCCATTTTTCTTCAGTTTTCATTGTGTGTGAGTCATTGGGGTGGGTTCTCATTAGTTGAAATGTGTTGGATCTTTTAATGCTTTATAAATCAGAGATGCAAATTTTGCACTGGTACATAAAAAATTGTACACAAAATGTGTAATGTTTTCATATACAAGTTCTTTTTAAGGAAAGGAAGCTATCTTTTTAATCATGGGGAAATGAACATGTGGAGTTTACTGCTCTCCATTTCCAATATAAACCCTTTATGTTGATATATAAAATCAATCTTTTTTTTTTTTTTAAACAGGCTCTCCAGTGAGCAAGGAGCCTGACGCAGGGCTTGATCTCAGGACCCCGGGATCATGACCTGAGCCGAAGGCAGACACCTAACCAACTGAGCCACCCGGGTGCCCCTATATAAAATTAATCTTAAGGTAAATTTTCATAGTTGCTTTATATTCTAATTTCTTTAGGCTTTTAAAATATCATTTACTTATGAATTTTAATCACAATGTGCTTTAATTATAAAAATGTCCTCATTCTAACCTAAAAATATATATAGTGAGTGACCAGCAAGTGACAAGTATTGGATTTCATTAATGGGATGGGTATCTTAAAGAACCTTCAAGCTGCATGAAAATAACAAGTGATATAAGAGCACAGATTATAAACCAAAAAAAATTTATTTTTATGAATTCAGATATATTTGTTCTAGTATACTAAGTTTGCTGAACAAGTAGTCTCTCCAAATATGTAATAAAATTCACACAATGAAATTTCTATCTCATTCCAAAGTGGTTATCCTTGGTTAGTGGACATCTCTCCCATCTAGGGTAATTCATAGGAGTGGCAGTGATCACAATAAGCCATCAAAGTGCGAAGGGGTTTTTTTTAGATACGTGGCATCTGAATTCAAAGCCTCTACCAAACTGAAATCATGTTCTATGAAAGAGGAAAACAGATTTTGGTGGATAGGTCATCTTTTCTGCTTCACCAAAAATGCTCTAATCTCTCATAGGTTTTGTTTTGTTTTGTTTTAATTACTTTTGAGAAGACAGACACCTTAGATTCTTCACAACACTTTTTATAAACAGTGTGTGTGTGTTCTATTTCTCAAACACATACACATGAACATACACATACACACACAAAATAGTTAACCTCTCAAGTTAAGCAATACAGTGATGGAACATTTTCCTTTGGAATTGAAAAAGGTATGGTCTGGTCTCCCAGGTATTTAGTGCTGTACAAGAAAATACCCTCCCTCAGATAAGTGATATTATACCACTTATATGATTGTAGGTTTGGTGGCTCAGAATGCAGAAAAGGCACAGTGAAAATTTTCATGGTGAAAAAAGGCTATATTATTTGAAGGCTTGAATAAGTCTAAAGGATCCACTTTTGAGATACCCCACCCAGATGGCTGGCAAGTTGGTAGTACTTATTGGCCAGGGATATTGGCTCTTCTCCAGCTGGGTCCCTCCATGGGACTCCTTCCATTCCTCATGGAAGCAGCAGGCTTCCCCTAGCATGGGAGCCCCAAGAAACCAGTTCATTTTATAGCTTACCTTCAGAAATCATACATCTTCACTTATGCCACATTTGTTGATTACACAGAGACAACACTGATTTAATATGGCATTTGCAAAGGGCATGAATCAATGGGGGCCATCTTAGGGATTAGCAACTAGATTCAGGCAAGGGGAATTAATCATCTTTTGGGCATTGCAATTCTCAGAAATACTGGGGCCAATATGTTTGTGACTTTCATTGAGATGAGGTCTCCAGATGTTAGTAAAAAGCCTGTTTGTAAAAAGTTGCTTGACATATCAAATGTTGAGAAACATTTCTGAGAATCCTGAAAAATCTTATCAAGATATCTTTAAGATAAAAGTATTCTCTTTTATAGATAACAAAACTAGATGTTTCTCTTGGATGGCTTAGTGGTTACAAATAGTTCTACTGATTTATCATCTTAATAGTAAGATTTAACCTGACAAATATTAATTTAGCAAGATTTGTGTTCTTGTCCTGAAATTTTTAATTACTCTAAATACGATATTAGTAATTATCTTAAAATCAGAATATAATTACTATTTATCAAATTTTTTCCTACATTTTAAAAATTCACGGGTGCCTGTGTGGCTTAGCCAGTCGAGTGTCTGCCTTTGGCTCGGGTCATGATCCCAGGGTCTTGGGATGGAGCCCCGCATCAGGCTCCTTGCTCAGTGGGGAGCTTACTTCTCCCTTGCCCTCTGCCCACCACTCCTCCTGTTTGTGCTCTCTCACTTTCTGTCTCTGTCAAGTAAATAAAAAAAATATTTTTAAAAATAAAAAAATTAAAAATTCAGGTCAGGCTCATCTTGCCTTGTTTACAAAACTTTTGCTCTATGCCTAATTTCTGGTCACTCAAAAACATTTATTTGATGGTTATTTATTAACTTATAGCCATCTGCCATGACATCCTTGCCTCTAATTAGACAAAGGAAGATTTATAATTTGGTTGCATAAAGTAAAATTTGGCACTTTCTCTGTTCCTTACACATTTAATGGCGCACAGTGATGATGATATGACATCATGTCAGACATTGGTATTACCATCTCAGTAGTATAAATGAAAAAATGGAAGTGAAGAGGAGAGAATGAAATCACTTGCCTAATGTCACTAAATCAAATAGCTTCCAAGCATAATCTGGTGTTCCATGAATTAGTAGCATGATAGTAGTAATAAACCAACTTCACATGCTTTTTTACTGTAACAATTCAGTCATTTTGATATATAACTCAATGGTTCAATTCCCACAGAGTTCTGCTTAAAATTCTTGCCTGCACAAATTTGTCACCCCACAATAATTTAGTTTGTGTAACTGAAGAGATTGTTTAATAGCAATTTCCTTACTAATTTCTTTCTAATGACAAATCACTTTAATACAATAGATTATAACAATTCACCCTCTACCTTAAGCAATGAATAAATTGCTATTTGCATATTGCTTTTCAGTTTTCGGTATTGCTTTTTGGTTCTAAATATTTATAATTCTCACTAAATTTTGTGTGTTTTGACTCACTGGGAGCATTGTATTATAAAAATGTTCCCAAATGACTTTATTGTTTATTATTCAACAAAGACCTTTTACAGTGTTGATTTCTTTTTCTGTGTAATTGCCTTTCTAGTTGCTCAGTATTTTAAATACTCATTGCACCAAGGGATTAGAGAATCAGCCATGAGTTGTTAGGATCATAAATCCTAGTGACACATTTTGATTAAGAAGAACAACAGAGACTATCGTGTATACTGTAGTACATTGGCCAAATCCGCCGACTTTGTCATTGAGATATTTATTTCTCCAGCTGCAAATTAGGCTGTTGACAAATCTCAAACCAGCTCCTCTTGGAGAATTGCTTTCTACCAAGAGAGCTTCCTTATCCAAGTCTATGCCTATTCTTGAGGTAAGGTGCATCCAGTGAATGGCCACTTTGAGAGTACAAAAGCTCACATCCAGTCTCAATTTGAGACATCTCTGAAGGGATGTCCCAGCTTCAGAGCTTGCCATGGATGTTCTGAGGGCCCAATTGCAACTGTGTCACAATTTGATTTCTCCCTCTGTTCCTGAGATGGCTTCTCAATAAATCTGCACAGAGGAGTGAGTCATGGATATTCCTTCCCAGGCTGAAGAATGGCACTGGAATTCAGCTTCTCCAGGCTTTCTCCCATGCCAGGGAGATCCGAGACTGTTTATAACCAACAAAGTCTCTAGTGATCTTAAAGTCCCCAGCAGGAGGGTAGCCGTCTTTCCCAGAAAACTCCTTAGAGAATTGACATCCCAAATCCAGACTTTCAAATACTGAATACTCTGTGTTTCCCCACTGATGAGGCCACTTCCTCATATTTTTGGGAGGAGGACATTCAATGCGGGAGGAAGGGATTCTCCAAATCAACCTACGACAAACCTCTTGGTTGTGGCATGAGATAATGGGAAGATTGGGGAACCATATGATCTCTGTCTGCTGACCCTTGATTATTTGAACTAACCTTCCTCTCATAACAGCTATTCCCCAACCCTGTCATGTGGCATGAAATTTATCTGACCTATGGCACTAATAAGACCCACCCTCACTGTATTATGGGTCATTGCATGATCCATACCTCACTGTGTTATTTTCAAAATTAAATGATAAAATATGTGAAAAAGTTCTTAGTCCATGGACCTGGCAGTAAGTAAGTGTTAAATAACTTCTATTATAGTTATCATTATCGGTGTTGCTACTCTTTTATTTCTGATTGTTCCAAGTAATTAAATGAATGATTTAATAAATTATTTAAGTACCTACTATAGGTCAGGCAGCATTGTAGGATATAGCAGTGAACAAAACACAAAAATCCATGTCCTTATAGAGTTTCTATTCCATGGGAAGACAATAAACAACATATTATATAAATATATATAACACAATAAATGAAGACAAATTCAAATGAAAAAATAAAGGTTGGAATGGGACATGGAGTGCTTGGACTTGGGACCATGAGGGATAAAGTGTTGTGCTTTTAAGTGGAGTTGTCATTGGAAAGATTACTAATGCTATGGTATTAGAGCAAAACCCCACAGAATAGAGAGAGAGTAAGCATAGGGGATGTGGATAAGGGGTAGGTGTTCCAGTTAGAAGGAACAGGATCTTCCTTGCATGGCTCCTGGTGAGAAGTCTGCTGTGTTTTTATCTTTGCTTCTCTAAATTAAGGGTTTTGTTTGTTTGTTTTGCTTCTTTTGCCTTTGATTTTCTGCAGTTTGAATATGATATGCCTAGATATATTTCCCCTTCCTTCTTTCCTTCCTTCCTTCCTCCCTTCCTTCCTTCCTTCCTTCCTTCCTTCCTTCCTTCATTTATCCTGCTTGGTGTTCTTTGACTTCCCTAGGTCTGTGATTTGGTGTCTGCATAAATTTTGGAAAGTTCTCAGCCACTATAATTCAAAAATGTCCTCTGTTCTATACTTTCTTTGCTCTCCTTCTGGTACTCTGATTCTGTATATGTTAAACCTTTTGAAGTTGCCTTGTATATCTTCAACAGTCTTTTCTGTTTTTTGTTTTCTTTTTTTTTTCTTGCTGCATTTTAGTTTGGGTAGTTTCTACTGATCTCCCTTAAAGCTCGTAGATTCTTTCCTTAGCCATGTTCAGTGTACTTATGAGCTCTTTTAAGGCATTATTTATTTCTATTGCTATGTTTTTTATTTGACTCATTTTCTTTTGGTTCTTTCATAGTTTCTATATCTCTGCTTACATTAACCATCTGTTATTGCATGATAAACTACTTTTCCACTAGAGCCCTTAACATATTAATCA
Source organism: Potos flavus (assembly GCA_028534135.1). Classification (NCBI taxonomy): domain Eukaryota; kingdom Metazoa; phylum Chordata; class Mammalia; order Carnivora; family Procyonidae; genus Potos; species Potos flavus. The sequence goes on along the minus strand of CM052889.1, from coordinate 45,827,083 downwards.
TAGTTATTTTAAGTTCCCTGTCCAAAATCTGTGTCATATCTGAGTCTGTTTCTGATGCTTGATTTGTCTCTTCAATCTGTTTTTTTCTTCTCACCTTTTGGCATGTCTTGAAATTTTTGTTGAAAGCTAGATATGATGTATTAGGTAATAAAGGTTAAGGTAAATAGGCCTTTATTGCAAATTCCTGACTAGGAACTGGGTTGTGTTTAATGTCTGTTCTAATTGTAGGTGCCAGAGGTTTCAAATTCCTCTAGTATCATTGTTTTTTTCCTCCTGTCTTGACTTTGATTATCATCTAAGTATGCTCCTCAGAGACACTCTGTGTCTCATGGCTCTTTCTGTTCTAGCTCTCTATTGTTAGATCAGATCCTTGCTGGTGTAATGAAAAAGTATGGGCCAGAGGAAACTTTCTATTATCTTATGATTAAATCTCGGCTTCTTTAGTGAGTCTCAATCTCTAGGCTGGGAACTCACGAAGTGTTTCTCCAGAAATATAGCTTCCCTATTCATTATAAATACAGGAAGGCTTCAGGGCACTGAAAGCAGGAGAAAATCCTTTCCCCCAGGTGGCATATAGGTCTGGTAAGGACTTCAATCCCAAATAGTAGGACTCTGTCATGCATAACACTTTGGGTCTGTTTTACAGTGATCTCTATTCTTTTCCTCTTCCTGCCAGAACCAAAGGGGAATTTTTCTCAGATCTTCACTGTGAGAACCTGGTGGGGCTGCTGGAGGTAAAACCAACAAAAGTGTGTCTCCTCTGTGTCCTTTCCTCTCATACTCACCAACACTCGGGCTTCAGCAGTTCATCAAATTATTTTTTGTTACCAGTGTACAGCTCAAGTGGCTTCTGTTCCAGGTAAGCAGATATCAGCTAGGACTCTGCATTCACCTGTCTGTCTAGATTTCAGGGTAGCACTTTGCCCTGTGACTTCTGTTCTCTAATGGAAAAACCATTGTTTTTCAGCTTTTTCTTACTGGAATGGCGACTTTGATGTCGAGTTAAAAGTAAAATCCCTCCAGGACTTTTTATTATTATTCATCTTCACCTTAGTTCCATTGTGTTCCATTTATATTCTTTGGAATTTATTGAGGCTTGCTTTGTGACCAAGCATTTGATTAATTTTGGTAATTGTATTATTCTCTACTTGTTGGGGGCAATATTCTACAAAGATCAAATAGGCCAAGTACTAAAATTATGCTTTCTAGATTTTATATGCTTATTCATTTCTTATCCTCTTTTTTATTTTGTTTTCTTTTCTTTTCTTAGAGAGGGAGAGAGAGGTGGAGGGCAGAGGAAGAGGCTGAGAGAGAATATTAAGCAGGCCCCACACCCAGCATGGAGCCCAACACAGGAGTCGATCTCACAACACTGAGATCATGACCTGAGCCAAAATCAAGAGTCAGATGCTTAACCGACTAAGCCACCCAGGCATACCTCTGAACCTCTTTTTAACCAGCTAATTTGAACAAGGTATGTTATCATATGCCACTCTCGTGGGTTTATTTCTCTTTGGTTCAGTCATGTTTTACTGTATTATTTTGAAGTTGCACTATTGAGTACATATCCATTTTTAGAAACAGTATATTTTCCATGTGCTTCCCTAGTTTCTACAGTAACTGCACCAGTTTGCATTCTCACCAACAGGGCACAAGTGTTCCTCTTTCTCCACATCCTCATTTTCTTGTGTTTTTAATAATAGCCATTCTGAAGATGTAAAGTGATATACTCATTGTGATTTTGATTTGCCTTTCCCTGACGATGAGTGATGCTGGGCGTCTTTTCATGTGTGTGTTGGCCATTTGTATGTCTTATTTTGAAAAATGTTCATTCAGGTCCTCTGCCCATGTTTTAATCGGATTATATAGGGGGGTTTTTGGTGTTGAGTTTTATCAGTTCTTTATATATTTGAGATTACAACCCCTGATTGCATATGTCATTTGCAAAAATCTTCTCCCATTCAGTAGGTTGCCTTTTTATTTTGTTGATGGTTTCCTTCATGTGCAGAAGCTTTTTGTTTTGATGTAGTCCCAGTAGCTTAATTTTACTTTTGTGTCCCTTGCCAGAGGAGACATATCTTAAAAAATTTTTTTACAGCTGATATCAAAGAATTGCTGCATGTGTTTTCTTCTAGGAATTTTATGGTTTCAGTTCTTACATTTAGGTCTTTAATTTTGAGTTTATTTTTATGCATGGTATAAGAAACTGGTCCAGTTTCATTCTTTTGCATGTAGCTGTCCAGTTTTCCCAATACCATTTATTGAAAAGACTTCCATTGTATATTCTTAATTTTTATTAATGTTTCTTGCCTCAAAGTCTGATTGGACTGATTAATACAACTATACCAACTTTCTTTTGGTTTGAATTCATACGATGTACCCTTTCCCATCTATTACTTTTCACTGTTCTTATTTTTAAGATGTCTCTTGTAAGAGTTATATGGTTGCAGTTTTATTTTTATCCAGGTTGGTACTCTTTTATTTTAATTTGAGAATCTAATCTTTTACATTTACTGATATATTTAGAATTAATTCTGCCATCTTACTATTTGCCTGTTGAGTTACCTATTTTATGTTCTTTATTCTGGGCTTTCTTTCTTTAATTTAGGTGAATCAATTATTTTATTATTATTCTGTATCCCCTCTCTATTAGCATACTACTTACAACTTTTTTTACTATTTTGTTAATGGTTACTTTAGATTATAAGAATTTAAGAATCCCTGACTCATTCCATTCTAAATGTTGATTTTGCTTTACCACTATCCAAATAAACATTAGGATGTTTGAATACTTTAGCTCCATTTGCCACTCTTTCATCTTTTCTGTAATATTGTCAAGCATTTTACTTTTTGTGATGATTAGTTTTATGTGTCATCTAGCCTAGGCTCTATTATCCACCAGTGTAATCAAATACTAAGTATTGCTGTGAAGGTGTTTTGTAGAGTAATTAACGTCTTGAATTAGTTACCTTAAGTTAAGGGGGTTATCCTCCATAATCTGGGTGAGATTTAACTAATCAATTAAAAGACCAAGGACCAAAACGGGTTTCCCTGAGGAAGAAGAAATTCTACCTGTGGACTACAGCTTTTGCTGCTTTGCAGGAGTTTCCAGACTGGTGACCTGCCCTACAAATGTCAAACTTGCCAGGCCCACTTTTAAGTCCCTTCTTTGCAATAAATTTCCCTCTATATCTTGCTCTCTCTCAGGGTGTGTGTGTGTGTGTGTGTGTGTGTGTGTGTGTGTGTGTGTGTGTGTGTGTATTCTCTATCATCTATCTATATCTACCTGGGAATTGTCTGAATTGGTTGTGCATTTTCTGGAATTGCTTCTCCGATCTGATTATATTTAAAGACACTAATAATTCCATTTCCAGTGGTAAAGAAGGTACTGGTAGTCCATGGTGTGACAATAGATATGCACAGAATATTGCCATTGAATACTCATAATCAAATATTTATAAAAGGTGAGGTTTTTGTTGGCCATGTGTTTGCTACCTTAGAACAATTTTTTCCAACTAACCAGTATAATGAGATTGACTGGTTGCTCTTCACTGCATTGGAGAAAGTGACGAAAGGAAAGGATGATTTTGGAGGCAACTTATTCCTCACCGAGTGTCCTACTCTGGCCCATTACGAAGTGACCCAAAAAGCTGCTAGCTCTGAGTGGGGCCCAAGGCAAGGAGAGGCTCTACCACTTCACTAGGTGAACCAGCAGATTCGACGGTGCTTGAAATGTCAGTGGCACAGAGAGATGGTGTTTAGAGACTTTGGTGGGCCCTATAAGTGGGTCATAGGGAGGACTCAGCCTTTGGAGCCAATCCCTGCCACTCCCTATGGCTAAGTACACTCCTTTTGAAAAGAAGTTTTGACTTCTTATGGGACTTAGTGGAAGCTGGATACTTTAAAATGAGCCATGAAGTTATCATGCAACCTGATCTGAGGTAACCTCACTCCTAAGTTCCCTGGTTCACAATCCAGCCTTTCATACCAGGAGTCCACTGAACCTCATTTTCCAGTATCAAGAGACATATTGTTTCAATTTCTATAAAGAATTTAATTTTATTCTGTTCTAAGGATAGGATGGTCGTAATCGCCTGGCTCCTAAGAATGCAGGTGGGGATCAGAATGTCTCACATTTTTGTATATGAATTTTCAACCATTTCCACTTATTCCAGCATTTTTATTCACCTCTTTTCTCAGGGATTCTGATAACTTGATTTCAACTAGAAATTCTTTTTTTTTTTTT
>CM052889.1:45775956-45822337 GCA_028534135.1 Potos flavus | reverse complement strand
TTGGATTCACTTTTCTGCATGTCCTACCTTCCGGAAAGTGGTCGATTTTCTGTTCCTAGAGTTGCTGTTCTTCTTTTCTTCTATCTCCTGTTGAGTTTGTAGTTGTTTAGAGTGGTTTGATAACTATCTAGCTGACCTTCTGGGATCAGACACTATCTCTGCCCCTTACTCCTCCGCCATATTGGTCCTCTCCTCTCCACTAGAAATTCTTGACAAATTCTTAGCCTTTAACTTTTTCTGCTCTCTGACTTCTTACAACTATTCCACCTATTATTTGTCTTCTGAAAATTATTTAAAGTCTTCCAATGCACCTGTCTCATCTCCCATTGCTTTTATCCTGTGTAATTTCCTTCATTCTTTGCCATTTTAGTAAGGTTGAGAAAATAAATTCATGGAGCCAGTCTATCTTATTTAACATTGTTTCTGTATTGGTTTTTTAAAATGATATTCTAATGCCATTTCTAAAGTTTTGAACAATTTTTATAATGGGATATAGAAAAGTAAAATAAAAGACTTCGATTTTGTGACTAGCACAGGCATCACTAATACCAATTAAAAAGGAAAAGAAAAAAGAATTTTTAATTTTATCAGTTATTTGGAATGAGTAACATAGTAAGAAAACAATCTGAGTCTTTTTCTTTGTGTTTTATAACATTTGGACAAAATTTTCTCTTGGAGTTAGGGCAGTTTGGCTTTTCTTTTAGAATGAAAGCCTGACGTTTGCCTTCACAATCAATTCTTATTTCTTTCAATTTGGAGCTGATAAATCTTTACTGAAAATGGCAAATGAGGTCAAGAGACACCTCAGGAGACACATCTTCAGTCTTCTACCAGCTGCTCTTTGACACTCAGGGGCCTGTTGAGAATGGTCAGGAGGGAGACAGTGAGGAAAGGGTAATTACTTTCTAAAAGTTGTCTGGCTTTATGGTTTAAAATATTGGTGATTTATCAGGTCCTTGTCAGTTATAAATCTCCAGGAGTCTAAAAGAATAAACAGCCATCAAGATAGAAGCGTATATTCAGAGTCTACTTCTAGCCTGGAGGAGAGTTTCTATCTATTACAAATTTCTATAATTTCCAGAATTACAGAAATTTATAAGACCTGTCTGGTTAAGAGGCATGTTCAGGTAACACAGAAATAGAAGCAATGATAAATCTGTTGCAGGGAAGAATAAAAAATCACAATATCTCAATAAGCTGAATTACAGGAATGATCTAAAAATTACATGTGTTGTCTTTTACATTTTCAAAGTTCAAGTTAATAGTATCTACCATTTATTGAGAGTGAAAGGTATTGTGCTAACCCAAGGTATTATGCTAAGGATGCACACATCTTTTTTAATTATAGCAATCCACTCAACAATTATTTATTGAGCATTTGCTATGGACCAATCTCTATCCTTTGTGCTTAAGATACATCAGTAAACAAAACAGGTATTTACCTTGGCCTTGCACAGGCATAGGGATGAGTATTGACTCTATTATTCCCAGTTTTTAGATGAAGAAACAAGGTAAGCCATATTCTGTAAATCAAATTATCCAAGCAAGTGAAGTGGCAGTAAATGGGTTCAATCCATTTTCTCAGTATCATGCCAGTTAAATTTTAACAAAATAAAATAATTACATAAAGAAAAGAGGCAGTGTACAACACTTGTGAAATGGACAAATATAATTGACAGCAAACTCAACATGTGCCAGTATTCTAATGAGGTTGTCAAAGATCTACAGGGATAACATAATGGTCAAAAGCATGAGCTTTGAGATTAAACAAACTCAGTTTCAAATCTTGGTGCCCTCATTAGCTGTGTGACCTTAAGTACATGTATTGCTTTTGTGGCTTCAGTTTCTTCAACTGTTAAATAAATATATACCTTCCAAATCAGGGTGAAGATGAAATGAGGTAATATGTAGTGTAATTAGCATGGTTAAGCACATTATAAGTGTGCAATAAATGGTAGCTATTAATCTTTTGTGACACCAATATATGCATATTATTGAGAAAAGAGAGGTCTTAAAACTCCTTTTCTACACACAGCTTAGATGTATCAAGGTTTTTCATTTAGTTCCAAAATTCAGTTGAAAAAGTCTTAAGATAAATTTAAGATACCTAAGGGAGAGACTATGATATTGAAGGAATTCAATTCCAATTATCAATTTATTAATTATGCAATAATAATATTCAGGCACTGTGCTCAAGACATGAGAAATACTGTTGAAAAAGCAAAGAGCCTGGAAGCTCCCCATGAGTGGACATAATAAATGCCTTCCAACAACTGTGGGAGAAGTCATGTAAAATATTTACTCCTTTCCATCCTAGGAGCAGTAATTAGGCATAAGGCATTAAAACCACAAGCAAGCAAACAATAGAAGGTTGAATTTATAGTAGTTAAATTATCTCAGGGTGAAAGGAACACATCCCAGGAACACATCCTGTATGACTTCTTAGAAGGGCAAGGGAATTAAAGCATCAGTTATATGATAGGCACAATCATAGGACCTTTCCTAGGTCTGAGATGCTATGATTCTAATGAAACAATTGAAATTTATACATGTGATCAAGTCTGGCATTTCAAGTATATGAGATTCTTGTGACTATTGCTTCATATTCTCATAACATACTATACTGACTCAACTGTAGTGATCAATTCTTCTCAAAAGCAGATACTGAAATGGAGTTAGGAATGCAAGAGGTTTATCAGGGAATAAAGTAAAGATCAAGGAGAAGGAAGCAGAATTTAACAGATCAAACTGTTAGCCAGCGATGAAAATCTATAAAGTGTGGAAATAAAAAAGGAGAGAAAAGAAAAACGGGCAGGGAGAGTCTCAGACAGTGAAGATCTGATCAAATCCTCACCAACACCAGGGAGAGGCCTCAAGCAAACATTAGAAGAGTTTCATGTTGAAAAGAAATGTCCCCATCCCCACCGCCCACCACATTCATGCTCAGTATTTGGGTGGTGGTAGCCTCGAAAGAGTGTAGTGGCTTCAGATAGAGAGCAGACTGAGGCTGATTCCAAGAGCAGTGTAGCTGGAGGCTTACAGTGAGCTTATTGCGTTCCTCACTCGGTGAGAAATAACTTCCTACTTATTGGAACCTTGTGACTTAGCTCCATGTTATCCACATCCCTGTTACACCAAACTGAACATTTTTACTTTCCTGTTTTCATGGATAAGCTACAGGATATTTGAACATGATAACTGTGTTTTAATCTCCGTTGTGTCTCTCACACATATAATAATATCCGTAGATACTCTACAGTCATTGTATCAATTCATAAATATATGATGAGCTATTTTGACAGCTGTGGAAGGACCTAAAAAGGCAGCCTACCATGAAAATAGCAACCAATAAACCCATTAACCTTTAGAACATTCTGGTAATATACATTTTTAACCAAATTAGGTAACACTTTAATAGTCAGATTTACTTACATGTTTGGCTAAGGAGTACTTTTTTTACAATTATCATCTCCTAGTATAAAGCAGAGTTTAAAGTAAAAAGAAAAATGGAGATAAGGACAGTAGGGAAAGGAATTGAGAAAAGTTTGAGAATGTTCTGCCAGAGGTGATGGGAGGGCTCCTTGAGAGCCTTGATGAAGGGTGTAGGATGATAGAATGCCAGGTAGCATTTATGTCAGAGAGATATTTTAATCCCTTTAGATCACTCCTCCACTCTGTTTTTTCCCACAAGAAGATGAGTCCTGTGAATGATGGCAATAATGTCCTGTGTCTTCTCACTCCTAGTTGAGGAGCCTGGCAGAAAAGTGGAGGGAGGGAAGAGAGTTAGTTCAGGGAATTTGGCTGTTGGTTCTATCCTTGTGGAACTGCCTTTCTCTCAGGGTGGCCAACTCTATCACCTCTCCTTCTTGGTTTTGATGATTATTCCCTTTTCTTGTCCATTTAAGCTTACAACTGTAACAGCTCTGTTGCTGCTGGCCCTGGGTTCCTATGCTTTCCGGTTTGCCTATACATGTGCAACCCATACCTTTGTACTTAATATGTGACTATGACCCTTACTGATACACAAGTTATATATATCAACCCTTTTCCCCACAGATCTGACCTTCATGCATTGCAAGGGACTAAAACAAGTTTGTGACCTATTTCATCTCCTTTGTTGTTGATCCAAGAGGTCAGACAGTTCCATCACTGGCTCACATTGATTCGTCCCAAATGAGTGGGCTTAGAGGTCTGTAAGTCAAGAGCAGATTGGTTTTAGGGTATAATTATGGTCTCTGTAAAAGGTTAGATAGATTGAAAGGCTAGGCCCAAGGCTAAAGCTCTCCTGAATGCTAAAGGAGTTCCCATGGCTCACAGTACAACTACCTTCTCATGACCAAACTTTTAGAGTTCAGTCCTCACTTTTTACAACAAAGCCTCTGATGGAATTGAGTGACATCTTCTTCTCACAATATACTTACACGTCCTGTCTACTCACATGTATAGAAAGAGAGCTCTAGCTTTAAGTGTTAAGTATGGAGTTCCATATTCTTTGATGTGTGGACTCTAAACCCAGTATAAAATTCCCTTTTATTACACTGAAAAAAACCCACTATACTCCCAGAAGTCATTAAATCGTTAAAAATCAACAGAGTTTCAGTATGGCTCAAGCTCTTTAAAATCATCTGTTCCTTGTTAATTCAGATGACAGTTCAGTCTAAATTGTTAGATAAACAGACAGCAAACAAACAAAAAAATACCCACAGACTGTAGCTAAATGTGCATTTGTTTGCCCTATTCTAGCTTTCTTTTCTGTTATTTCAGACCATATTCATGGCTGTGGAGGTCAACACCACCTGCTTTTATCTTCATGCTTAAGTTGTGTGTGTGTGTTACATCCCTAGACTAATTTATAGAAGCCATCTGTTAAGTTCTGACTGATACTAAAACGTTAATGATTTAAAAATAAAACAACTAATTAAAAGTATCAATGTGAAATTCCTAGTGCTCCTCTTAGACCGAATATCAACAGAAATGAGTGACAGGAATTACATTAATGACCACTCGGTGTATTCCCACCCTGCCGGACACTTGGGGCATGTATTATCAAAAGAGCAATGGAATTTAGTAGATAAGTCATCTCACAGTTCATGCTTATTTGGTCAGCCAGACTGTTATTTATCTATTATGTTAGAAAAAAAATCTTAAAAACTCTTTTTCAATTGACCAAATGTCATTGAGATGGTTTTTATAAATTATTGATCAGAGAAGAAAGAACACCTTATTTCTTTTTCTAAAGTGTATTTAAAAAGAAATTCTGTGACAAATTTCAGGGAAAGTAAAGAAAATAAGGAAGGAAATGTTCTTCCTACACAGATGCAATTTAAGCTAAGTTATTTCTGAACTAAAGGCAGTTTAATAGGAAATAGTGAAATATATCCTTTTTATCTGCTAATTTAGGTATATTTCCCCCCCAAAAAAGCATCCAGCCCATAATGTTTCCAAAGCCAGTATTAGTCTCCATCAACTATCTTAAAGTTTAAGTATCTTAAAGAAAATTGGATATTAGCCTGCAAGAATGCTGTTAAGTAGCATCAGATAATTGGAACAGAAATTGATACTTAGAAGTGGGTGTCAGTCATAACACATACCTAAAACATGTCTTTGTCTTGGGACCTAGCAATGAGCAGAATCTGAAGATGTTAGTGTAAGATTGAAGAAAGGGAGACTAATTTTGGGGATGCTGGTGGAAGAGCTATACTTGCTATGTTATGACAGAAAACTTAGCAGATTGTTACCTGTACTAATACGGAAAATTGGAAGAGGTCATGGATCTGGCTAAAGAGATTTCCAGGCAGATGTTTAATGCCCCAAATCCTTCCTCTCGCTATCTAGGATTAAACATGTGGAGAGAAAGATATCCCAGAGAAGGGACTGTTCATATTTTTTTTTTTTAATTAACACATAATGTATTATTTGTCCCAGGGTATGTCTGTGAATCATCGGGACTGTTCATATTTTAAGCACGATTTACAGGATACACAAATGAACTCAGCTCAAAATAATTTTTTCTTTTCCCTAGTCCCTTCTAGGAATCCCCCTGGGTCTTACAGGAGATAGCAGTCTGAGAATTTCACTCAGGTGCAAATTCAACTGTGGTTTCTATGAGAAAGGAAGCATGAATCAGAGGGCAGGCAAAGCCTAGAGAGTAGAGCTAAAAGCAGTGGCAAAGAAGGACCTCCAGGGAGCAAGACCAGATCCTAGTCAAGGAACTTGGAAAATGCGCTCAGCTGGGTTTCAAAACTGCAAGGACTGGTAACTGCTATGCATTTTTCATCCAGTCCTTTTTGAATTGAAGTACTTGTTTTTGTTACGCTACCCAGGTGTCACCTTTGTACGTTGGTGTTGGTTGTATGCATATTTGAAGGGGGTGTGTTATCCATCTCTTTAGTTCACAGATTCTTCCTAGTAAGGAGACCAGTACTTGCGTCTCACCTGAGGAGCTTCACCTTTGCCTAGATGTTACTTCATTAACACAATCTTGGGTTTGGGGCTTATGCCAAATTGGATGAAATATGTAGGGACAGGGTGAGTGCATTATTTATGTGGGAAAAATATAAATTATTTTTAACTACAGAATGAAGTGGCAGATTAAAGATGACTACAAATTCCTTGCTACCTGTCCCACTGAATGGTGGACTCTCATTCCTTTTCCCATGAATCTATGATGGCTGCAATGACTTTTTTGAATAATAGATTATAGAAGAAATGACATTCTGGAAGCTTTGAAACTAGATCATAAAATGTCTCACAGCTTCCATCTTGGTCTGTTGGAATGCTTGCTGTTAGGATTCTTCCTCTCAGACCCAACCATGATGAGAGAAGTCCAAGCCACATGGAAAAAGGCTGGTCAACAGGCCTAGTTGAGCTACCAGTAGACAATGTCTCTCACATGACAGCCATGTGAGAGAACCTTCTTGGATGTCCAGCCTTGTGGGTCCTTCAGATGATGCAAGCCATGACTTCCATTTGATAGCAACCACATAAAAAATTCCAAATGAAAATCTCCCAGTTGATCCCAGTCAACCCAGAGGGCTATGATAGATAATTGTTTTAGGTCACTAAATTTGGGAGTTGCTTGTTATATAGCAGTAGACAGAATATAGAAACATGAAGGGAATTATAACACATTGAATGTTTTTTAAGGAAAATCTTTGAAAACATGGGGCAGTGGGAAAACTGATAAGAAAAGATTGGAAACCTGTATAACTGTAGCCTTCTGTATATAAATAAAACATACAATGAAGTTCATAGACTCTGAGACACCATTGACTACAAAATTCTCCTTTCTTTTATATATCACAAAGAAATCATGCTTTTAATCTGTGACATAATGCTTCCTTTTGAATTAGAATTTCATGTTCTGCTTATAAAAGGGTTTTATACTGATTTGAGTATAAAATGTTTAACCATGTATCCCTTTTATAATATAGAAAAATGAAAATCCAGGTAAAATAAATTAACTCTTTTCTAAAACTTACGTACATTGAGTCTTACATTTCAGAATCGCTTTCCAACTCAAAGTCACTGATGTTTGGTGATTTTCCATATATTTTTGTGTTTCATCAGGAGCACCTGTGAAGCATCATTTCTAAAACATATTTTCCATTAGTGTTTCCAGTAATTTCTTGTCACTTATCCTCATTAGATAGATTTTGATATAGAACCTCTCTTGACTTTTACCAGAAGTTATCAATAGAAGGCTTTCCACATAATAACCAGAACCCACATTCCTTCTTCAGATGAATCTAAAATGGTTTTATAAGGGCTCCTGGGTTGCTCAGTTGGTTAAGCGTTTGACTTTTGGTTTTGGCTAGGTCATAATCTCAGGGTCATGGGATCGGCCCTGAGTCATGCTCCGTGCTCAGCAGGGAGTCTGCTTGAGATTTCTCTCTCCCTCTGTCCTTCCCCTTGCTCACTCTCTCTCTAAATAAATGAATCTTTTTTAAAAATGGTTTTATTGATTAGAATATTAAGGGATTACAGTTACCCATCAGACTTAACAACCACATCATGATACTTTTCAGTAGGTTTATTCTTCAGTGATTCAAATAGATATTCACTAAGTACAGCATGAACAACATCCTTAGAATTCTATCAGGTTCCTGGCTGGCTATCTAAGATAGCTTAGGCAGGCTCTTCTTTCTAGTCCCCTGAGCACTAGTGGAATCTCTGTCTTGTTTGAGGGGAATCATTTTCCCTTCATGTTTATTTGAGAGGGTCTTCCATGCTATGGATTCCCTTCTCAGGACTGAGGCTTTTCTTGGAAACAGTGTCTATAATTCAGTCCAATTGCTGTCTTTATGAACAGCTGTGATCAAGTTTACAAATGTACAAGCAATGAGATCTATGGTATGACCACCGCCTTACTAACAGTGAATGTGAGTTGCTATTGTTGTATATGTAAGTTTCAGAGATGTTAAAATACAGAAAAATTGTGTTTCTTAAAATTGATGAAATACAGCAAATTAATATTTTGTGTATTTGTAATATATTTATAAATGTATGAATATATCTTTATATACATGTAATATACACATATATACATACATATATATTATATAAATAACATATAAATATGTATACTATTATACATGTATATTACACATATACATTGTATTATATGTATTGTTGCTGATATTGCTCTCAGAAGATACATTAAATGTTAAGAAAAATTTTCATAACAATTCAGAAAGCATATTAATCACAGATTTCTAGAATCTTTGATTTGGAAAGAATTTTAGGGAACCATCAATCTGGGTGCTTTGAGTTACAGATAAAGAGGCAGTTCTAGTGAGGGAAGTGGTTGATTATCACACAATTTATGGATCTCAAAGCTGAAATAATTTATTCTGATATTGGACTCAGTTTTCTTTTCACATCGGTGATCCTTTGATGATATATAGAAAAAGTCCAAATAGATTTTTTATAGCAATTACTTGGTTTTATCTAAGCGCTCCCTTGTTCCTTTAAGTAAAAGAAGGCTTTTACCAAGTAGAGATCCTTTAATAAAGTTTTTGAAGGGAACTGAGATAGATATATAGTTGGCAATATGCTGCACTAAACCTTCTTGAATTCATTGATTTTTATTGCCTTTCTTCAGCCTTTTTCCTTTTCCCTAAATTGGTCCCAAATTATAAATTGAGCCAGGGCACCATGTATTTAGAAAAAAGAAGACATCTTTACTAAATTATTGCAGATATAAATCAAGACTCTACTGTAACTGCAATTTTTACACAACTGTTTCCACAGCTATGTATTCAAATTTGTGGTGACCCCTTCCAAGCAATCCTTCCGAGAGACTGTGCCTTTTCTCTATTTATGTCAAAGTCAGGTTTTGACTTCCTTCCTGACGTTTTGTAACCCGTGACATATTTTTCTGAATATTCCTGGTGGTGACAAACTTCCATCTTCTGAGGGTGGATGTATCATTTTGCTTTTCTTCCATAACAGGTCATCCCAAAGGTTAATGGTTTAAAATCATAGCCATTGATTTAAATTATGATTCTGTGAGTCAGCAATTTCGTCTAGGCTCAGTTGGCCAGTTATTCTAGTCTTGGTTTGGTCTTGTCGTAGTCAGGGTCTGGATTGGCCGGAGCTGTAATACAGGTTTGTCTTTTGTTTTTTTAATACAATGCTGTCTCGTTCCAGTTTTGAGGCCCTGGCTAGAGACCTGTCAGTCCCCTTTTTGATCAGATAATTAAGTCCACATCTCACCACTTCCCTTATGAAGGTGATCACACTCCAGGCGACTGGAGCCCAGGAAATAATTCAAATTAGCCAATCCACAGGGAGCCTGTGACACCTAGCTAACCCCACCCCACTTGCCTTACATAAACTATTTCCCATGGCTTCCTACTGTTTCTTACCCTATCCCAAGGTACAATCCTTTGGCGCTGCCTGACTGCCTTCCCTTGTTTGGAGCTATAAGTAACAATTCTGCCTTCTAGTTACCTGAGTGTCACTGTGTTGTGTCCTACTCTCAAAAGAATTTTTTTTTAAAGATTTTATTTATTTGAGAGAGAGAGAGAGAGATGGAGAGAGCATGAGTGGGGGGAAGGGGGGCCCTCAGAGGGAGAGGGAGCCAGATGTGGGGCTCAATCCCAGGACCCTGGCATCATGACTTGGTCCCAACTCAGCCGCTTAACCGACTGAGCCACCCAGGTGTTCCACCATCAAAAGAATCTTTAAATCTTAGGAAAATGGGGGTTTGACTGGCTTAGCATGACTTCAACTGGGATGGCTTGTTTGTTGACATGTAGCCCTAGATTTTTCAGCAAGCTAGCCTGAGCTTGTTCAGGTTACAGTGGCAGGATGACAAGAGAGAAAGCAATGCCTCTTAAAATCTAGGTGTGAAACTGGCCTATTGCCACTTCCAGTGCTTTCCATTGGTTTATTAAAGATATCATAACGTCACCCCTTCTCAATAGTTAGAAAAATGACTGCACCTCTGCAAGAGAGAAACTGCAAAATGATATTTCAAAGGCCATGGATACAGAGAGGGTGGGAGAATCGGGGCATTTTTACGATCAGTCGACAATAGAGGTTTTGATTTTGGTGATCATCAAAACGTCATTTAGAGGCATGGGTGATGAATAAGGGAGCTTACCAATTTAGATGTACCTTTTCAAATTAACAAACAAATTGCCTATAATTATGGCTTATGTATTCACTTACGTATTCACTCTATTACCCATAATTGTGACGATTTCAAAACCTGTTTTACATATGTTTTGAGACCTTGCTATCGTGGCTTAATGAATACTTTTTACAAATATCTATTCTGCTTGTTACTCAATGTTTCATCAAATGTTTGCAGAAATGAACTGTAATGGGAATTTATCTCACTGAAAACTAAAAATTACAACAGAAAATCAAATAACTATTAATATACTGATCTATATTCTGGAATGCATTAACAAGGGTGCTTTAGGTATGTCAGCAATAAGTCGACAAATTTTACTAAAAGCTATTCTTTTATCAGAATTAATGTCTCAAATATCATTTAACAAACACTTTGTACAAAACTAATATTCGTGTGTGTGTGCATAGACTCAGGGGAGTCATTGTTCACGTCACACTAATGTCAGACTCTTTTGGAGATTATTTCATTATTTTTCATCTATTGTCCCCATCCCTTCCTATAATATAACATTGTGTGTGTGTGCGCATGTGTAAATAGATAGATGGAAAAATAGATAATTACGTTCCTAGTGACTTTCTGGCCATATGATTTTAGTTTATAAAAATGATATCATTATTTTTTTGCTCATGTTGTTTTGCAGATCTATTCATGTTTCTATAAGTAAATTTAACTCAGAATTTCTGGTAGCTTACCCCAAACAATGCTGCAAAGAATAATCAATCACATGTCTCCTAATGGACTAGAGCAAAAATTTGCTAGAAATATATATCAGGGTCATGGTTATATGTATATGTGGGTATGGGTGTGGCAGTTATATTCACTCCTATTTTTCCACTCTTGACTTAGTCTGCTCAGGCTGCCATAAACAAAATAGCATAGATTGGGTGGCTTGAACAGAAGAAATTTATTTTTCCATAATTCTGGAGACTGGAAATCCAAGATCAAGGTGCTGGGAGGATTAGTGTCTGGTGAATGTTCCTGCCTTGGGTACAATATCTGTCTTCCGTGTTCCCATGACCTCTGGGAGGTGGGGGGGGGGGCTCTCTGTTTCTCTTCTCATAAGGACACTAATCCTATCAGATCAGGACCCTATCCTTATGATCTCATTTAACTTTAGTTATTTTCTTAGAGGCCCCATCTCCAAATACAACCCCACTGTAGATTAAGGCTTTATTTAGTAGAGACACAAACATTCCATTCATAACAACTATTATTTTGTGTTATATTTACTTTTCCCTCTGAAAGTATTTCAGTTTTAGCAGTAAGTTATATGGTTACTTTAGGTATATGAATACTTAAATTCTCTAAATCTTATTAAGTTACTCTCCAAAGAGACTATTGGATCTTATGCTCCTACAAAAAAATACATGAGCTTTCTTATTCTTCCACATTTTATAAGGAATTTTTATTATCTGATTTTTTGTGTGTATTGTCACTGTTAGAGATAGTGGGCATAGTTGGAACTGAATATTATGAATATTATGTCCTTTAAATCTATAGTATAGTCCCTGTGACAGTTTTCTTTTGGAGCTGAGGAGTAAGGGTACAGTAGTATTGATAGTATTGATATTGATAATATCAATATTGATAATGATTGATATCATCTCAGATACTGAGTCCTACATGCGTTAAATGGCTAACACCAAGTTAACATTTGATAAATGAGATGGATTATTATTGTGTAACATAGAAGAAAGATGTGTTTTAGTGGAACTAATGTACTGTAGTTGCATGATTTTGTGCAGGCCTGCTATTTTGTATTCATAGGAGGGATATTAATCAGTAGCTTGTAGAGAACATTAAATGAAGTCAGAGAGAGTGCCAGTGGGCTCCATAGCAGGTCTCCCATACGTGTGGAGTCTCTTCTCTCTGTCTGGAGTCTTACTGACAATAGGTCAATGAATTACTTGGCCTTTTACATTTTGCTTCTGGTTCTTATTTCTCTGACTTTCCTTTCCAGATTGTTTTTTCTTCCTTAAAATTTCATTTTAATTTTCTGACTTCTCTTTGAAAGATATGGCATTGGTTCATGTTTGTTTTCTTCAATCTCATAGTAACTTGAGAGGCTTAAATATCTTACAGTTGGGAACTGAGGAAATGGTAAGAAAATAGCCTCACTAAACTGCTCTGGAGGAGAGCTTCTCCTGAGGCTAAAACCTCTCTCAGACTCAGTTTAATGTCCCCATTGCTATTTGAAAAAGAAGCTGGATCAAGCTTTCATTTAGCCACAATCAAAAAGACATGCTTTCTGGGGAACCAAACAGACTCTCAGTAGAGAAATGGCCCATGTCCCAGGAGGAATGGGCAGTGGGAAAGGACAAGTGGGAGTTAGACAGGAGCTAGGATGTGGAGAGGGTGGTGGACTGGGACAGTTTCCTAGGGTCACATCTGCCACATGCAGGTTAGGCTGTGGATGGCTTTTCGTAAAATTCCTTCCACCTATCTGATGTCTTGGGTTGGGCCAGGCTCTCAGTGAAGTCTTAATCATCTCTGTCATATGCCTTCCAAGGATCGCAGGCATGGGATCTCTTTTGTTCAGTAAAGGGCCTTGAGAATGACAAGGCAGAGTTGAAAGTTGACAAATGTCAGTTTAGGTAAAAGATCAGTTTTAGAAAAGAAAATTATTGCTTACCTATAGA
This sequence comes from Potos flavus, assembly GCA_028534135.1. Classification (NCBI taxonomy): domain Eukaryota; kingdom Metazoa; phylum Chordata; class Mammalia; order Carnivora; family Procyonidae; genus Potos; species Potos flavus. Next base: position 45,809,053 of record CM052889.1, on the reverse strand, counting down.
TTTAGGCAGGTAGTCAAATCTAGTAAGATGGGCTGTAGTGGATATTGGTTTCAACATTAGTAACAGCCTCGCTTGCCTCAGTCTACTTGCTTCATCTCATGGACCTGCCGCAGTGACCTCACCCACTTTTAAACCTTCTGACGTAAAGGTCAGCTTCTGAAAACTCCACAGTATAGAAGAATGAGTTATTTCCAACAACATGTACATTTGAAGGCTTTTTGTTATTACTCTGCCAGAAATATATGTAACTTGTGGAGCTTAGATAATGGTTTAATGTATACACCCAAAATGTCTCTGTCCATGTTAGATTTTTTTTAATGATAAATTAATAAAGGGCCATTTAGATGGTCAAGCTGGTGTAAAAAGAGGGGTTGATGTAACTCTGAGGACCGATTATGAGATTCGGTTAAAAAAAATGTCCTGTAAAGTTATAATTTTGGATTTCTCTATTTAATTTAGTCCCTGCACACAGTTGTCATAGCTGCTAGTGAAAGACAGTAACTTTCTTTTAACAGTTATAGAAACAGCTAGACAACATTACTATGAAAGAACTACTCAAACTGTCTTGTGTTTTCTCCATAGAAAACGAAGCGTTTTCTCCTTATGGATTTTGAGACTTTGAATCAGCAGAGGAGAGGTTAAAAATGTGCTATGATTTTAATTGCGTTCACATTTTTTCCCTTAACCAGATTCAGTCTGTTTATTAGAACTGATGGATTTGAATGGATGAGTTTTATTGATTTTTGTCATGCACAATTTAATTCAATCAAATTGCCTTGTTCCATCCAGGTTGTGAAAATAAGCTTTGTTTTCTAATCCAGTTAGGAACAGCCTATGGAATGTGGTTCACGTAAGAACTAGCGAATAGCTAATTTATTTGCTAGTAGCTGAAGCCAGAAATAAACAAAACACTCATGGTGCAATCCTAAATGGTACAGATACCTGTGGCTAAGAGTCTCGGAAATAATGCTATCTTTAGGGGATGGTGAATCTCAGAAAACAATCAGCCAAAGTTATGTACATGAAGGGATTTATTCTACTGTAGGGCCCAGGAATCAGGCTAGTGACTCAAGATATTCAGAATCTGCCAGGCAGAGCCTCAAAGTCATAAAATCAGCCCTCACACTCTCAATGCTTCCAAAGGCACTATGTGGAGGGAATGTCCTTCCCCGTTCTCCCACTCTATGCCTCTTTCTGAAGCCGACCACAATGTCTATTTTAACCTGATTTAGCCCATAGAAAAATGTTAGGTATGGGGCGCCTGAGTGGCTCAGTTGGTTAAGTGTCTGCCTTTGGCTCAGGTCATGATCCCGGAGTCCTGGGATCAAGCCCCACATCCGGCTCCCTGCTCTGCAGGGAGTCTGCTTCTCCCTCTGCCTGCTATTCCCAGAGCTTGTACGCTCTCTCACTCTTGTTCTATATCAAATTATTAAATAAAAAATTTTTTTTTTAAAAAAACGTTAGGTATTACAGCACTTGTTGGAAACCCCGTTATGATAAAATCTATTATCAGCATCCCGTATATGTGGTTTTTTTTATCTGGAGATTACAAGAGGGCTTTTTGCTGACTGGTATTGAATATTTCTGAAAATATCCTTTCAGATTTTGGCTCAACTTGTTGTTGGGTAAGATAGTGGGTTCACTATCAAACTTGCTCCCATTCATATGCTATTTTGTTTCAAACCCAGACATAGCTGTTTTCAGTAAAAACAGTTCTTCTAGGTTTTGTGTAAAGGCACTCACATGAGTCAGTGAATCACACCCTGAGTGTAAATATTTTTTTCTCTTTCATTGAATTCTCAAAATGAAGGTATTCAGAGACAATATTATCTACTTAATATTGCTATTATAGATGCAAATCACTTTGTTTAAGCATCCCTTAAAAACTTTTAAACACCTTTGATCCACTGGAAAATGCCTGATGGTTACATTGTATTTTTTTATTAGTAACTACTAATAATTAGGTAATTCCTCATTAAGTCTTAAAATCCTCGGAATTACAGTCAATATAAACTTAAATATAAAAAAGGTAAAATGACACAAGAATAATTCATTTCCTAATGGTTTTATATGAGTCATTTGAAGTAAAGTGTGAGACTGTTTTATGCTCTGACTTAACTGCCTTACATTGCATTAAACTACAAAGTATAAACTATGTTACAATTAAGAGCTCCAAATTAGAATTAAAGAATGCCCCACAGATCTACACTACTAAATAAAAAAAAAAATATGTAGCAACATGTCTTCCTTTATCTAAATATTAATTATCAATGAATTTCTTTGAAATTTTCTTAATTGGCTTAAGGTTTATTGACTAAATCAAAAGCATTATTTATATATTTCAGTGTATAGAAATGATATCAAACAGCTCTGCTCATGTTCTTGCTTTTTGATTGGCACTATTAAGTTTTCCTTTCAGTATATTTTTCTCTTGAGCAACTTTTAACTTTTTGCTTATTTCTGAGATAAATTTATTTTCTTCTATTTTCATAGGTTTTATCACACTTTTCTTTTTTGTCTCGGTGCTTTAAAATCCATTTCCCAAGGTGCCTGGGTGGATAAGTCAGTTAAGTGACTGACTCTTGATTTCGGCTCAGGTCCTGATCTCAGGGTTCTGGGATCGAATTCTATGTGAGGCTCCCCACTCAGCGGGGAATCTGCTTGAGGATTCTCTCCTTCTCCATCTGCCCCTCTCTCTGCTCTCTAAAATAAATAAGTAAATAAATATTTTTAAAAATTAAAAAATAAACTCCATTTCCCTTCTTAGTTTTGGAATTTCTGATTCAAAGTGGCTTTAGTATACTCAAATTCATGTTTAGACCCATTTAAAATCCAATGTGAAGTATTGTCTTACTTTTCCCTCTCCCTCTCCCTCCCGATTCATGCTTACTTTTCAGGGAGAGTTTTCCTCATTTGATATGAATTTCCCTTTTCTGTTTTTTTCTAATAGCTCCTTATGGATCTACTAGTTTGTTTTCGTATTCATTATTGTAGGATTGGGACATATTACGTGATTTCTAGTTTAATGGTATCTTCTGTCAGTACAGGAAAGACTTGATACACTAGAAAATTTATTTTTTGGCTTTTGTTGATGAAGAAGTTACATGTCCTTCAAATTATTTGGTATTCTTTGGTTTCAGGACCCTAAATCTCCCTTTTGTCTACTTTTACCTTTCACTACTCTCTTTCTTTTGACTTTTTGTTCTCCCAGAAGCTTTGTGGTTTAAAGATCACCACTTAAAATCACATGTATGGTATATCTCCTTCGTGTAATCTTTGCTCTGGTTCACCAGGATATCTTTTTAATGTTTTCAGACTTAGGATGGATTTAGTGTTGTTAATAGTAATTTGAAATCACTCTTGGGCCCTATTCCTAGCTCCCTTCTTCTCTTTCACCTTCAGTTTTTCTTGGTCTGATTTTTCTCCCTGCAAAGTGATGCCATGGGTTGAGGGTGGGGCAGGACCATGAGCGATTATGTGTCAGAAGTGTTTTCATTTTCCTCCTTTTACTTACATTCTCCTTAGAGCTATTTGGAATTCGTACCTTCTCTATCATCAAGTTATGCTGAGGACATAAGTTGTGCATAGTTTAATTTTTTTTTCTTGCCATTTTGTGTTGGCTTAGCAGGAAATGCCTGGTTATGAAGACCTAGGCAGGAGCCGCCATTGTCTACTAAAATTCACTTAACCAGGTTGATTTATGGATATGATGAGCAACCACAGATATATTTCATTTGGCAGGCATGTTTATACCTATGGAATTAGTTCCCAAAAATAAAAATGCTGTTTCAAAGAACCTAAATTCCTAATTTTTATAGGATATTGCCAAATTGTTCTTAATTACCAGTGGAACAATACTTACTCTCACCGGAGTGGGAAAATATGAGAATGCTTGTTTTTCACATGTTGCCAATGTACTATGTCACTGAAATTTTTCTCAGTCTGATATTTCACAATTGTTTTTTACATTTTTATTTATGAGCAAAATTGAACATCTTTTTATCTGAAGAGCCATTTTTCCTTCTGTAGAGATGTCTATTAAATGATATTCCTTAACCAGATTCATTTACTTTAAATATTTGTCATTCTATAGAAATACAATTATTTTAGTACACTGATTTTTTTTAGCCATCAACCTTGATAAATGCTATATTATTTCTCATAAGTGTATATTCTTTAGAACTCTTCTATTGTCATCGGCAAACAATTACATTATGATTGTTTTGTTTTGCCTCTATTCTTTGCAGTTTTGATATATTCTTTTTGTCTTATTATAACATAAGGAATTCCAGCAATATGGTTAATGGAAGTGATAATATACTGCATCTGTCCTTATCTGGTTCCCAATCTCGAAGAAAAGATTTTCAGCGCTGCATTATTAAGTATAAAATTTATTCTATTTTTTAAAGAGAAGTTTTATCAGTTTAAGGATTCTTTTTCTATCCATAGTTTGCTAAGGGGTTTTACCATAATTGGATACAGAACTTTATTCTCTTTTCTGCATCTATTATGAAGATCATATATTTCTCCTTTCAGTTTCTAATGTGATAAGTTGCATTATTTTGTTTTTCTATTATTAAGACCACCTAGCCTTCCAGGACATGCCCAGCTCGGTCACAGTGTATTATTTTGTATCCTTTAGGCCTGGATTTGGTTTGAAAATATTTTGTTTGAGGTTTTTGCAACTATTTTCATGGAGAGAGCCAGTGGTTTTCCTTTTTTGTTGGATTTGAGTTTATGTTAATGCTAATCTCATAAAACTGCTTTAGGGTGTATTCCTTTTTTTATTCTCTGGAAGAGTTTGCATAAACTTGGAACCATTTCTTGCTTGAATTGGTTTAACTACCCCATAAAACCACCGGGATTGAGTTTTCTTTTGTGGGAAGATTTGGGTCACTGGGTCACCTTATATAATGGCTAGTGGAGATTTCTAGCATTCTTGTTTCTTGGATTTTATGTTATCTGAAATTTCAAACTTATTATAAAGTTTTTCATGAAATTTTCTTACATGCTTTTTACTGTGTGCATTATCTGTAATTATGTCTAATTTTCATTCCTAATACTGGTTGTTACTGCTTTATAGTTTCATTGATCAAACTTGCCAGAAGATATCCAACACATACAACTTTTAAAATAGTCTTCCTGATATTATACTGTTTATTGTTTACCATTTCAAAACTTTTTGTCCTTTCTTACTGTTTCCTATTACCTTTTTTTGGCTCATTTTGCTGTTCAAATATCATTTTGAAATGGATGTTTAGTTAATAAATTTTTAAGGCTTTAAGTTTTCTCATATATGTGTTTCAGGCTACTGCATTTTTTTCTCTCAGAACTGTTTTTCTTTCATCCTTCATATTTTAATATGAAGGATTTTGTTAATATTCATACAAATAGTTTCTAATTTTCATTACTATTTCTCAGACACCTGGGTGGCTTAGTTGGTTAAGTGCCTGCCTTCGGCTCAGGTCATGATCCCAGGGTCCTGGGACTGAGTCCCACATTGGGCTCCCTCTGCTCCCTCTGCTCCCCGCCCTCCTGCCCCTGCTCTTGCACAAGCATGCTCTCTCTCTCTCTCTCCCATTACTATTTCTCCTTTGACCCATGTGTTACTTAGAAATAAGTTTCACAATTTATGAACATATGTAGATTTTCTAGTTATACAATTTTACTTTTATATTGATATCTAGCTTAATTTAATTTTTAAAAAAATAATATGCATGTTTGAATTAATTTTTTAAATGGATTTAGGGTCACCTGAATGGCTCAGTCGGTTAAGCATCTGACTGTTGGTTTTGGCTCAGGTCATGATCTCAAAATTGTGAGATCAAGCCCTGCATTGGATTGTACACTGGGCACGGAGCCTGCTTAAGATTCTTTTTCTCTCCTTCTTCCCCAACCTCACTCCATTCACGTGGGTGTGCTCTCTCTCTCTCTCTGGAAAAAAAAAAAAAAAAAAAAAGTTAAAAAAATGGATTGAGACCTTCTTAAAGCACTGTATGCGTATTTACAAATATTGTCTATGCTTTAATGAAATTTGTTCTCTGAAATTGTAGCAGACAGTGCTCTACATATATCTTTTTAGTTGTAGCAATTAAAAATTTCTCTATTTTTCATCATATGTTATCTGCTAACTTTATCAGTTACCAATGGGGGACATTAAAATATCATGTTATGATGGTAGGTTTGTCTGTTTATGTCTAATGGTCAGTTGATTTCTACCTTATCCATATTAAGGTTACCTATTAGGTACATAAATATTTAGAATTAATATTGCTAGATAAATTTATTATATTGATGTATTTACCCCTGTATCATACTGACCATTTTTACCATTAGTAATGCTTGTTGACTGTTATTAATGTTAGTAAGTTTTTTAATTAGTATTTTCAATATTAATTTTTTTAATTAATATTTTCAAAGAATATATCTTTGTGTTATTTTCATTCAAATTTTCTGTTTTCTTAAGTTTCAAATTTTCCTCTTTTAAAAGTCATTTACCTGTATTTAATATTTTAATCCTGTCTAAAAATCATCTTTCATTTTGAATTCACTAGACGCAAGGAAAATAATAACCACCATTTGTTTACCCAACTTGTGACAAATGCACTACTGCAATGCATTAGGGAAAAAATAGTCTTTAATAAATGATGGTGAATCGATTCAGTAAATGTATGGAAAAAGTAAAATTCACCCCGTCTCAAAACATATAGGAAAATAGTAATTAAAAATGTATCATGTCAGATGTTGGAGCAAACATAGGTCTTTATGACCTTTAAGTTGGCAAATATTTTGAAGAGAATTAAAAAGCTGTCTGTACATGTAAAAGAAAAATTTGATAGTTTGAACTAATTTAAAATGGAGAAATTATCTTCATTAAAAGCTGTCACTAAAATATCTGCCATGAAGGGAGTAAAAACCAAGTCATCAGTTGGGATGTTATATTTGAATACACATATTTGACAAAGTGCTCATATCCAGATTAAACAAGAAGTAACTTCAAGTCGGGAAGAAAAAAGAAAATGAATTAAGATAGATAGGCAAATTTAAATATACACTTCATAAAATGATTATGCCTCAGATTATATGAAAAGTTGCTCAACAGCACTGGTAGTAATTAAGGAAATGCAAATTAATACCATAATAAGTTACCACACTTATCAATATATCCTAGAATAGAAGGGCCAGGTATGAGAGTATATATTGGTGCATCCCTCTGCAAATGTTTTTGGTCACATCTATGAAAGCTATGTATATGCACCCTTTACCAGCAATTTTAATTTTGGATAGAATGGGGTGGAATGAGTGACATCAAGGGCATATTTATAGCAGTTTATTCATAGTAGTCAAAAAATATGTCAATTCAAATGTGCATCAAGTATACAAAAAATGAATGTGGTAAAATCATATAATAGAATTCTACAAAACAATAAGAATAAAAGAATAAATTCCTACTATAGCAACTATCAGTCCATTTGGGCTGCTATAACCAAAATACCATAGACTGGATGGCTTAAACAACAAACATTTATTTCTTACAGTTCTGAAGGCTGGCAAGTCAAAGATCCAGGTGCCAGCACATTTGGTATCCTGGTTCATAGATGGCTGTCTGCTCCCTGTGTCCTCAAATGGTAGAAAAAGCAAGAGAGGTCTCTGGAGTTTTGTAGAGACACCTATCCCATTCATGACAATTCCACTCTTATAACTTAATCATATCTCAAAGGCTGCACCTCCTAATAGCATCACATTGGAGGTTAGGATTTCAACACATGAATTTTAGGAGGCCAACACATTCAGTCTATAACAGCATCAGAAGAATGATTCTCACAGTCATAATGATAAGCAAAAGAAGCTGGAAATAAATGAATAGCTTTATCTATGGTACGATTCCATTGACATGAGGTTCAAGAGCAGCCAAACTTATTCTCTGATAATTAAAGCTGGAATAGTGGTTACCTCTGGATAGAATTATTACTAGATGTGCAAGGGAGCCTTTTGAAATATTGAAACTATTCCATAACTTCATCTGAGTTGTGGTTACGTGAATGTGTGCAAACATGTAAATTCTTCACATTGTACACTTAACCTGTATGTATATGTCAATAAAGCATTTACAACCTAATAATGTAATTTTTATTAACGAAGGCAAAAATATATAATCATATTAGTAGATGCAAAAACAGTTTTGATAACATATAGTTCCCTTTTATGATTTTTCTAAACAAATTTTTTAAATTCCTCTTAATAAATTATAATAGGGGCAAATTCTTGAATCTGGTAACAGGTAGTTACTAAAAACCTGTAAGATGCCTCATATTTAAGAGTGAAACATTATACTGTGATTTATCTGGTAGTGTTAATATAAAGGCTGCTTTTGGGCAACCACCTTGAACAAAGGAAACCTGAGTAGAAGGGCTCACAGTGACCTCCAATCCCCGTCTAAATACAAACAGGCCCATTAGGTGACCCACCTCAAAAGAGCCATAAGCCCTAGCTGACCCAGGGAGGTTTACACCCAGACACAGTTACCAAAAAAGGAACATTCCATATATCCCCATACCTCCTCACCTTCCCCCTTTAACTACAGCCACTCATCATTGCCTCTTGGCAGACAGTCTCTGCTTTACTGTCCTGCCTGCAGCTCCCTTGTGGTATAGTCAATAAACTTCTATTTCCTTTGTTCTGTCTTGGGTGAATTCCTCTGCTGGCTTCCACCCAGTCAGGTCACCCCACATTTGGTGGCCCCCATTTGATAGGGCGAGACAACACCTTAACTACCTACTAAATTCAGAAAACAGATAAGGATGAACTTTTTTTTTTTTTTAAAGATTTTATTTATTTCACAGAGATCACAAGTAGGCAGAGAGGCAGGCAGAGAGAGAGGGGGAAGCAGGCTCCCCACTGAGCAGAGAGCCTGACGCGGGGCTCGATCCCAGGACCCTGAGATCATGACCAGAGCCGAAGGCAGAGGCTTTAACCCACTGAGCTACCCAGGCGCCCCGATAAGGATGAACTTTAACATTAGTATTTTACTGAAATTTCTATCTAACCCAGTAAAACTAGAAAAATAAGTAAAGATAAAGTTTAGGAATAAGAATTATCATTATCATTATTTACGGATTATATTATTTTTTAAAAAGTTAGAAAAAATTGCTCTGATTTCAATAAAACATATCAATTGAATTATCATATATTATTAACAAATTATTAGAAAATGTAATTTCACAAAAACATGTCATTATAATAGCAACTGAAGTGTAAGATTTCTAGGAATTATTTTAACAAGAGTTAGAGTCTTAATGGAGAAAATTATAAAAAATTTAGTGAATTTAAAGCAGGTCCATGTAAATAGATACATACAGTTCAGAAATAATAGAGCGCAGGGCTAAAATTAAAGTTCTTATTCTGAAAGACTTAATGGGGCTTTCAAACTTATTCTAAAATTTTTGTGGAAGGACAAAGGAACATGAATATTTAGGAAAAATTTCAAGAGCGCTTAGGAAAAATTTCAAGAGCAATGTGTGTGTTGGAAGACAGCGGGGCTTGTTCTTTCAGATAAACATCTAGTCTCACTTAAAGTAATAAAGATTGTGTGGTACAAGTATAATTATGGAAAAATAGACTAGCAAAATCAAATTTTTAAGTGTATAAAGAGATGCATGCATTTATGGAAACTGGATAAATTATAGATGGAAAATTTGTTAAGTGATTGAGTGGAAAAGAATGAGCTATTCAGAACATGGTACTGGGCAAATGGTTATCATACGGAGAATATTAATTGGAAACATGGATGTGCCATAATTAATTAAATTCCAGAATGATAAAAGATCTAGTTGTGAAAAAGAATAGCTTCACGAACTTGGTCTAAGAAAGGTGTTGTGGTTTTTTTTTTTTAAGATACTGGATATTTAAACCATATGGAAAAGAAAGTTAACTTTTTACATTAAAATGTAAAATTTCTGTGTATCCATGCATAAGAAGCACCATGAGTGAAACAATAACTTGCACATTGACACTAGCAGATTCCACACACAGATTTAACTATTTATTGAGTGGATATTATGTGTCAGGCATGTTCAGCATTCTAGGGATAGAACAGTTAACAAAAGAGACAAAAATTCATGTCCTCATGGAGGGAGCTTTCATCCTAGCCCTATAACTGGTGTGTAGTAAAATCAGGGTTTGAACCTATTTCTGCTAACTCCAAAGCTCTGTCTTATGAAGTAATGAATACATTGACATTCTGTGTTGATGCATCACTTTATGCATATGAGCTTGGCAAATATGGGTTCATCCCTGACAACTGGATCCACACTCAGTTAAGACAGAATCTGAACCTGCAAAGATCAAGCTTTTACTTATAATGAATTCTCTAAAGAAATGCAAGTAATCTTGAAACAATTCAGCCCTCAGAAGACAATCAATCTTGTACTATATTAAGATACAAATGCACTAGGAACTCATACAAATAAATAAGAAAAACAATGAGAAAATGTGCAAACAAAAGTGAATAGGCAATTGATTAATAAAAGAGGATCATTAGTAATATAAAACATACTTCATCTCACTAGTAGTCAGGTAACTTGACATTCAAAGCAAAAGGAGATACTATTTCCTACTCATCCAACTGGTAAAACTTAAAGTCAGTCAATTCAAGTGTTGCAGATGTGAAGCAATATGAACTATGCACTACTGGTGAGAGTAAATTATACATCATTCTTGGGGGAAAGCAGAGCGCTAATGTTTAATAAAGTTGAACCCATCCTTACCTTATTACCCACTGCATCCAATTCTACATGTATAGCTTAAAGACATGTACAAGAATGTTTACTGTAATCTTGTTTACTGTAAACTGAAAAAAAGGCCAACTATCCATTAACAGAAAGGTAGATATATACATTATAACCTATCTATAGAATAAAAAATAGATAACCATGATAATGAATGACCTAGAACTCTATCAACAAAAATAAATCTCATGAACATAATTTGGAACAATATCCATAATTTGGAACAATATCAATTTGGAACAATATCAAGAAAAAATGCTTTAAATGTCTTATTACATGAATTTGAGAACATGCAAAACTACTATATATTGACTGTAGATTCATCATATGTAGTAAATGTATTTTTTAAAAGAATGAGAAACTCCTAATTATGACAGTGTTTTTCTTTCTGAAGAAGGAAGGTAAATCCAATTGAGGAAGTGAATTATACAGGTTTCATGTGATTTTAAAATTTTTGTTTCTTAATCTGGGTAATATGAATATATATATTTATATACATGTATAATTTATTATCTATATATCCTGAATGTCAGAAATGTTATATTTTTAATGTATAAAACCATAGATATTTCCAAAAGTTTGTTTTTCTTTTTCTTTTCTCTTCCTAAATGCACCATTTCTTAGAGCACTATGATAATCATATACTCTAGTATTATAGACACAAAGTCCAGTCAGCCAATTAAGCAAAAATAGTTACTTGCTGATCTTTCTATTTTACGATATGAAGCTAATATTGTATTTTGCAATGTGCTAGGATTTTAAACTGTAGCCACAGGAGACATTTCAAGGAATGATACCACTGACTTATTAAGCCATAAGTGTAGAAACATCTCACAAGTTACCTATTTTGATGGTGAAACTAATACAGAGGGATATTACTGTTACCCTCGAAGAACAACACAACATACCCAAAGTTATCCAAATCCAACAGTCACTGCTCTTTGAAAACAAACCATGTTATCCAAAAAGAAAGAGTTGTGATATGTTTTCTGAATGAATAATGTCATATCCGCGTTTTAAAACTTTGGTATAAAATTGAACATATGGGAAGCTTTTACAAAATGCACCTGCCCCATGGGAGGCCCATTAAGTAAAATACCCAGGTATGGATTCTCATTATATATTGAAATATATAATTCCCCAGGTGTTTCCAATGTGAAATCCCAGTTATGAGTCACTGATTAATGCTATCAACGTCCAATAAAGCGAAATTACATTACCTGTGCTTACACTGATCTTTGCATGTTCTTCGGAAGGATTTTTGCTGGACTTAACATCATGATATGTAAAGGGCCATGCTTAGAAAGAAGAGCCTGAAGAAATTCAGCATACCCTATGTATACTTTTGTTCTTTTTCCTGTATTCTAGCTCCCTTTTTACATAGCAAATAATTCATAGAACATTTTTCGGAGACTATTTCACCCTAAGAACTAGTAGAGTTTAGAATTAATTAAGAAGTACTTTGGAAATTAATATCTCATTCTGATAATACAAATATTGATTTATTCACCTCCTATTTGTCATTTTTAGTAGTGATTGATGACCTTGTTTTTTTTTAATTTTGTAGATTATAATTTTAGAGCTGGTAATAAAGCACTGATACATAATTTATAGGGAAAAAAAGAAAAGTCAGTAACCTCTCCACAAGGTGAATACATTTAAGCCTCAAAAAATTTAGTTCGCGTTTCCAACAAGAAGAAATTACAGAACAGAAAATAATACACTTCAGCTTCATATTAATCATTTAGAATCACCAGAGGGCCAAACCCATCATCCTTTTCATAACTGCCTAAGTTCATAAAGTTTCAAAAGAACAGCCACTTACTCAAATTCAACCCAGAAGCTGTTTTCATCATAAAGGTTATGGGAGTTTGTACCTAGTTACATTTTAGCTGGAAAACAAAAAACGAAAAATACCACTCCTCCCTTTTGCTTCTGTTTGATGTTCTGTGTATCACAGGCCAAAAGGTCTACTTTACTGAAGTCTAACTTGTCAGTTAATTTGTATTACTGAATGGTTACATATTTAAACAATGTTTCTATGAGAGGCGTCCTATCAGTAAATCCTTAAGGGTGTCAGATGTCAAAATAATAGCAGGTGTGATGATACATAGCCAACATACATTGAGAGGTAGATGTCATTTATTCCTCTTAATAACCTTGTAGGATAATTTTGAATATATATTTGGCCCTTGAACAACATGAGTTTGTACTGCATGGGTCCACTTATGTGTGGACTTTTTCCAATAAATACAACACAGTACTGTAAATGTATTTTCCCTTGCTTATGGTATTCTTAATAACATTTCTATTTTCTAGCTTACTTTGTTGTAAGAATACAGTATATAATACATATAACATACGAAATATGTGTTTAATGTTTATGTTATCAGTAAGGCTTCAGGTCAACAGTAGGCTATTAGTAGTGAAGATTTTGGGGGGTCAAAAGTTATACATGGATTTTCAACTGCACAGGGGGTTGGTACCCTTAATCCCCATGTTGTTCGAGGTCCACTGTATTAGTTTTCTGAGGGAGAGACAGGGAAAAAGAAGTACACTAAAGACAATATTATCCTTTGGGAGACACATATAATTTAGGGAAAGGAAAAAGAGAAAGTTGTCCACAAAATGACAATAATAGCCAAAAGATAAATTGTCAGAAAGAAAGAGAACTATATAAGAGAAATGATCTAGAAATCAGAGCAGGAACATCAATAAATGAGCTTTGGGGGTGGGGATGAAACAGCATTCTACCACAAGTCGTCCATGTCCCAGGAGTTTTAGATTTTAGACGTATCCTTTCAAGGAATCAATTGCCCTGTGTAGTAGGAAATTTTTTTCAATTTATCGGTGATACCATTTTGGTTAGTTAAGATTTTCAAAATCTGTTTAAATAAGAAATATAATGTGTCATTTTATCTCTTCGTCCAATGGTCACGTGAGAAAAAAGAAAGTACCAATGACCTTCTGTATTTTCAAAGAAAATATCCAAATATTTATACCTTTGAGAAAACAGATATCAATTTAAATATTATTTCAGGGCACTAGGTTATTAAGTAAAGCAATCAATTGGAATTACACACCTCTTAGAGTTTAAGGGTTAGTTTAGTAAGACAGCAACAACATCAGAAGTCTGGTTTTACAAGATCTTATTATTGAATTTAGACATCTTTATATAATGCTTTGATGCAGAATATTATCTGATTTTCTTGCAGAGGTAATTTTTATCTCACCTTTTATAACCTTTTTTTAAAATCAGTGATTATAAAGCCTTATGTTTCAAGACTAAAAACTGGAATTTCTTTGGTTAGCCCCAAGGGAAAAAGATGGCTGGAAAACTCAACCCCTATGATATGGAAAAGAAAAGGCCAGAACATGGTCATTAAGAAATAGCAGGTGGAGGATGTAATGGTTTAGAGTTGTATTGTTTTGCATCTATGTAAGTAATGCACAAATGTCTGTAAGTATCAGCACTGTTTGGGGACCTATGTCTGCCTAAAGCCAAAGCTTATGCTGGCTCGGTTATCCCTTGCCCTCACACATCCAAGGAGATAATCAGTGGATATAGCCCAGAGAATGTAAGACGAATGGGGGTAGAAAAAAGGGGGAAAGTGTCAGAAATCTGACATGGAAGAAACTGTAATGGGGAAAGAATTTAGATTACCAAAGGGCAAATGGGAAAATAGTAGAAACTATAGTTTCATCCACATGGCAGAAATACTATAACCTGAAAACCCACCCACAACCTATGAAATGCTGGATTTCATATGAAAATTAATGTATAGCCAAGCTTGCAGGAAAGAAAGGAAAATACAAAGATGGTAAAAATGAAGCAGAAATGAAAATGAAAGTGGAAAGTAACATGAGGTGATGCTGTAGCAGCCTTGGACTTTGGATTTGGAAACTGGGAGCAGGAATCTTAACTTTCTTCAGGAATAGATCCTAAGCCTACATGAGGGGGAGATTTGAAACTGGGCACCCCTTACATAAAGTCAGAACTTCAAAGGGCTTTACACTCCATGAGAGCATTCACTAGTTTTCATTAACCAATATATCTGTATATTGGAATATATGCCTTAGGTATAGAAATAGATTAGTTTGAAAATCTACTCTGAAATAAGCTTACTCCTCAAAATGGCAGCTGCTCCACGATGTACAATTGGCCAAGAGTATGAGTATACTTCGCAGGAAGTCTGATGTCAAAGAACAAAGAGTTTATCAGACCATATTCGACTCCTCCCAAATTTACTAAGAGTACTTCCCATTTCTTCTCTTGGAAGGTATATCAATCAGGTTAATGTAAGTTATGTGGCCGTAATAAACAATGCAGAAATTTTCTTGGATTACAAAAGGAAACCTTTATTTCTTGATCGTATAAAAGGACTTCGTCCCTAGTCTCATTAGTGGCTGGAGAAGTCCTTCTTTTGGAGATGCTTTCCTTATGGCTGAAGAGGTAAATAAATTCCAACCATATGCTGGCTCTTCCATTGGGAGGCTGCCCCTGTCCCATCTACTTATATTTCTTTTGGTGAAATTTCATACACCCAAGTCTGACCTAAACAAATAACATAACCTACCAAATGAATGAGTGAGGGGGTAAGGCAAGAGACACCCCAAAGTGTCAGTTTGTCCATATGGAAGAAAGGAGCAAGAAAAAGAATCTGCCCCCAAGATAATACTGACTGGTTTTTGTATTCATGTGGATGTGTGGGGAGGTAGGTAGTTATAAATAAGATGAGATTACTATCCCAGACAATACAATGGAATGTAGAAGAGTGATTAAAAAGAAATAATATTTTTAATAGAAAGAAGCACTAATTTTGACATTGTTAAATTTTTATGCATTTAAAAATTTTAAGTATAATAAAAATTGTTAGAAATTAAATATAAGAAAACTTAAAAGGGAAATAAAGTAGAGCAAACTAATAGAATACTGGCAGTACATGGAGGAAGTAAAAGAAAAGCAGGTTAACTGAAAGCATAACACGAGATGGTAGATGTAAACTCACATGTATTAGGAAGCATAATAAATGTAAATAAAGCAAACTCAGCAGTTAAAGTCCAGAGAGAATGAGACTGGAAAAAACAAAACAAAATAAAAAACACCTGCACATTATTTTCCTGAACTGCAAGAACATGGAAAATATGAAAGTGAAAAAAAAGGAGAATTACTATCAGGTTAATACTTAACCCATGTAAAGATAAGAAGTTATGTTACTATCAGACAAAATAGACTTTAATATACAACTCCTACTGTGGATAAAGAATATACTCAGTTATACATTCTGAACTTGTACACACTAAACATAATCACAAAACATTTAAAGGAAAATTTGACAGAATGGCAAGGAGAAATTAACAAATCCATAATAATTATGAGAAATTTTAATATCTATTTCTCATAATTTTTAAACTATATGACTTATCAATAAAGATATCAAGGATTTGAATGCAATTATTTTTACGTCTGATGGCTGCAATGACAATTATTATCTAAACACCTACTTCCAACAAGTAATACACATTCTTCTCTTTTATGCATGAAACATTCGGAAAATCAATATCTTAGGACAAAAAGATTCTATGTTTTCAAAATTGGTATTATACAGACCATATATTCTCATCATAATGTAATAATGATGTAAGCCAATTACAAAAAGATGAATTTTAAAACTCATACCTAAGAAATTAAAAATAAAAGTCTAAAATATTCACGGTTCAAAGAATAAAGCGTAATGGACATTTTAAATATTCAAAACTGAATAATTCATAAAATACAGCCTCTGTTAGCTTCCTATTGCTGCTGTAACAAATTGCTAAAAGCTTAGGGGCTTGAAACAGCATGGATTATTATCTTACCGTTCTGGAGGTGAGAAGTTTGAAATGGATCTTGGCTAAAGTCAAGGTGCAGCAGGGCTGCAGTCCATCCTGGAAGTTCTAGGGGAGAATCTCTTTCCTTGCCTTTTCTGGTTTCTGGAAGCCACCTGCATTCCTTCATTCATGGCCCCTTTCACCTTAAAAGAGTCTTAAGTCTTCTTCATGTCTCATTACAGGATTCTGATTTCTGACTTCTCTCTTTTACTTATAAGGATTATCATTACAGTGGGTCCACCTAGTTAATCCAGGATAATCTTCCCAACTGAAAATCAGCTGATTAGAAAACTTAATTCAATCTGCAACCTAAGTTGCCCCTTGTAACATAATATATTGTCAGGTCATTAGCATGTGGACATCTTTGATGGGGTTGGGGTTCTGCCTACCCTACAGCCGAAGTATTATTTTGAGGGAAAAGTAAAGGCAAATACTATAAAGAGGAATGTCCAAATTAAAAAAAAAATTTTTTTTTCAAGATTTATTCACTTATTTTAGAGAGAGAAAAAAAACGAGCAAGGGGGAAGGGCAGAGAGAGAGGGAGACAAGCAGACTTCCCACTGGGTGGGGAGCCCTATATAAGGCTTGGTCCCAGAACCTGGAGACCATGACCCCAGCTGAAACCGAGGGTCAGATGCCCAACCAACTGAGCCACCCAGGTGCCCTGAAAGGCCAAATTTTTGAGGCACATGGCCATTTTTAAGAAGACGGAAAAAGAAAACCAGAATAAACCAAATGAAAGATGAAGGAAATATTTATGATAAGGAAAAACAATTAATGAAACAGAACACATAAGTGTTAAAGGATTGCAAAAGCCAAAGCTGCCTCTTGAAATAATAAAAAGTAAAACAAAGGCTTTTGCAAATTTGGTCTAGAAAAATGAACTATTCAAACAACATTAAAGATGATAAAACAAATCAACAACAACAAACAAACAACAAAGACAAAAAAGAGTACAGAGTACAGATCAATTTCTTATATTAATGTAGATACAAAAATATGTACAAAACAAGCAGTGTAGAAAGTCATAGAATGTATTAAAACTTTTTTGTCTCACAGGAAAGCAGACAATATAAAATTACAATCTTTATCATAATCCACTAATAAGAATAAAAATGTAACACAAACTGAGTGACTTAAAACAACAGAAATTTATTGTCCTACTGTTCTGAAGCCAGAAGTCTAAAATTAAGGTAATGGCATGGCCATGCTTCTTCTGAAACCAATAGGGGAATCCCTCCTTGCTCTTCCTAAGCTTCTGGTGGTTTGTCAGCAATCTTTGACATTTGTTGTAGATACATCCTTCCTATCCTCCATCTTCACATGGCCTTCCCCTTGTGTGTCTTCATATCACCTTCCCTCTGTGAATGGTGACTACAGTTAACAATGTTGTGTTGTATATTTATAATATTTGACTTGAAGTCACCATAAAACCGTGTAATAACAAACCATGTTATTACACAATTCTGCCTCCATGATTTTAAAGCAGCTGCTCAATGAGGTCAGCGCCTCATGTACCTAATCTCATCATGCACTAAAGAAGCCACTTGTGTGTTCAATGTTTTCTATGTCTACAAAATCCATATTAACACCACATCTTAGAAACATTTAGAGCAATGGGGTTCTTGTTGAAATCATTCTCTTTCTATTTCCTTGAATAGCAATAAGAAAATCAACTCTTGTCCTTTCTCTAGGAGGTGAAGAGGGAGTACACTTACAGGTGAAATAAATTGTCTTTCTTCTGTTGAAATGAAACTATAATCTATGTGCTCAGTGGCATATGCAAACAGCAGATTGAACTTGGTTGCAGAGAATTTTCTGTTCCCGACAACATCTGTTGTACTTGACAGATGCTCCAGTGCCAACTTCACACCAAGTAAAGTGAGACTACAAGAAAGTAGAAACGCCCAGTGTTTTTCTTTTTTGAACAAAAACACCATTAACCCAGACACTATGTTCTGAACTGCATAAACTCTATATAATGTTTGCACCTTGTGGATGTTGAAGCATATGTGATTTCAATGATTAAAACATCACGTTCCTCACTCCCTGCTTCCTGACAGACAGAAGGTCTGGTTTCCTTAATCTTCCATTTGAGTTCATAACATTTCAAAATGTTTGCCTTTTTTCCTATGACTATCAAAGAAATAGAATATTTGAAAAATGCAAAATGTTTCTTCCCAGTCATAAGAACAACATCATGATGATAGTAAATGCATATGCAAGGAACATGAACAGTAAAATGATTCAAAATGACATGCAAATAATAAACACATGCTAGGCATTATCAGAATTTGCTCACATTAAAATGAATGCAAGTTAAAACAAAAAAGAGATATGATATATAAGGCATATACTTTAAAATATGATTCCAAAAGCTAGTCTAGTGAATAATACATTGATTCCAGAGTATTGCTGTATCAATGGCAAAGTAGTACATTTATATGCTCATTTTGGAAAATATTTTGGCATATCAAAGGTCACTGAAAAGTTTTTTTAAACTCACTTTAGGAACCTGCTGATTAACTTTGTGCTGAAAAACAAACACCAGTTAAACACTATTTTGTGTTTGTTCCTCCACAGAATTTGACTGTAGAGAAGCTGGAGAAACCAAAGGGAAATACGGATCCCAGAAATAAAAAGCTGAGCAACCAATTCAGAACATTGAGTGTGTTTTGAGTTGTTTATATGTAGAAAATGAGTGTAAATAAGCATATGAAAAGATATTTCACATCATATGCTGTCAGGAAAATGCAAATTTAAACAATGAGATACCACTAGAAAACTATTGGAATGGCCAGAATCCAGAATATTTACAACCCCATATGCTGGTGACAATGTGGAGCAACAGGAACTCTCATTCTTTGCTGATAGGAAGGCAAAATGGTACAACCACTTTAGTCTGGCAAGTCTTACAAAACTAAACATACTCATAATATGATTCAGTAGTCGCATTCCTTGGTATGACCCAAAGGAGTTGAAAACTTGTGTCCACACAAACACCTGCACATAGGTGTTTATGGCAGCTTTATTCAAATTGCCAAAACTTGGAAGCAATCAAGATGTCCTTCAGCAGATGAATGGATAAATAAATAGTGGGGTATACGGACAATGGAATATTGTTTGGTAATAAGGGGCGATGAGTTACCAAGGCATGAAAAGACATGGAGGAAACTAAAATGCATATTACTAAGTGAAAGAAACCAATCTGAAAAAACTACTTATTGTATGATTTCAACTATATGACATTCAAGAAAGTGTAAAGCTCTGAGATGATAAGATCAGTGGTTGCCAGTAGTAGAGGGACAGGGTGAGATGAATAGACGATAAGGATTTTAGAGCAGTGAAAATACTCTGTATGGCACTACAATGGTGGAAACATGTCATTATACATTTTCCAAACTCATAGAATATACAACACCAAGAGTGAATCCTAAGGTAAACTATGGACTTTGGGTGATTATGATGTCAATGTAGGTTCATCAACTATAACATTTATACTACTATGGTGGCGGATACTGATAATGGGGGAGGCTCTGTATGTGTGGGGGAGAGGATATATGAAAAATCCTAGTTTCTCAATTCCTAGGAAAGCCATCTGTTGCCCTGCCTCTCAAGACTTCACGGCAGCTTTCTTTGTATCTAGAAATGTCCCATTATACACACACACACACACACACACACACACACACACACACACACACACTGAGCTAGACTGATAATATAGGCATTTCAAGAAGTTCTAGTTGGCAACAGCACCATTTGGAACATCTGCAAACCCAGAGATAGCTCCAGAATTGGCATGAAATCAGAGCTTGAGGTGAGGAACTGGATGGGAAAGCTTGGGTAGGTGAATTGCTCTGTAGTTGGTTTGAGTGGCAAACACACTAACCTTGTGGTCTATTTCAGGTGGCTAATGGGGTGTCTGATGGAGATTGCCCAAGGAGCTAGAGTGGCACACTTACAAGTAACCCACTGTCCTTACTCCTAGTTAAAATCTCTTCTCCTGTTGTAGCAACTGGACGTCAGATGGCCCTTTCAAGATCTGAGCTTCTAGAAAACATTGTGATTTCAGAAGAGTTAATATAATAAGTAATTAAAGGTAGCTGTTGCTTTAAAATACATTCCCTTAGACAATATTTTAATGTTTTTATAGAAGTAGATTTTGGAAAAGATACTGAAACCTGGAAAATGGTACATCCTTCAGAAGTAAGAAAAACAAGGAAGCCTTATCTCTGTCAGAGAGAAGACTACAGCCCCAAGTCCCCAAAACTCTATGAACACATTGTAATCAAAGCCACAAGGCAACATGGTGCACAGATATATGCTGAGAAATATAGATCACGCTAATGCCAAGAAGCGCTTGGGGCATCCAGAGCAGAGGCTCTGGTGATAATTTATCACCAGTATGAAATCATTAAATAATGAATATCACACCTTTTAAATTACATTACAATTATAATTGCTATTCTAAAAGTGAATCATAAGCCATGATTTGACCTTGAGAAATAATTGAACGTCTTTGGAGAGCTTCCATATCTGTTGTATAAAGTGATTGGATTGTATTCAGGGTCAAAACAGTGTTATTGAGAACCTAGGATATGCAGGTGTTTTTAATATAATGTACTGGTTTATATAATTGAAGGTGCAGGGCGCACTATAAGCATGACTGAATCCAAGAGTTTAAGTTAAGCCATCAAGACACTGTCCCCTCCTATTTTATTGGGTCTCCTTTTCTTTGTGATGACTTTATTCTCAGTTAGGTTCCCTCAACCACAAATAAGCACAAATAAGACTATTGGCAGCTTCAGGTCAGCATGTGACCAGTAGAGCAACCCCAGAAGTAAAGGTAACTTATTCTCCATTGGATTGCACAGAAGTATCTGGTTGACTTTCACTGGACTGTTCCACACGCTAGGTCAGAATGCCTACATCACTTATCTCACTTCATCTCATCACACAGGCATTTTATCATCTTACAGCATCACAAGAAGGGTGAGTACAGTATAATAAGTTATTTTGCGTAAGCAAAAGAAATTGCATTCACATAACTTTTATTACAGTATATTGTTATGATTCTTCTATTTTATTAGTTCTTATTGTTGATCTCTGGCTGTGCTAAATTTATAAATTAAATTTTATCATAGGTATGCATGTATAGGAAAAAACATAGTATATATAAAGTTTGGTACTATCCATGGTTTCAGGCATCCCCTGGGAGTCTTGGAACATATTCCCTGTGGATAAGGGGGTATAGCTATAATTAAACTATATTTATAACTAGTGAAAAACATTCCAACATTCTAGGGGAGGAGACTGATAATAAAATGTGTAAAGTAAATAATGCACTAGATACTGATAAATGCCAGGGATAATAATAAAGAAGGAGATGGGCGTCGAGAAGGTGAAATCTGAGTGAAAGTCTAAACTATCTGAAGGGACAAAACATAATCACAGTGGGAGGAAGAACATTTCAGGCAGAAGAAACTGCAAGTGAATTGCTTACATGCCTGACACATTTGAAGATCATAAACATAAAAAGTTTGTAATAATAAAACGAAATGAGAAACTAGTTTTAAAAATGTAGTGAAAAGAATAGGGCATATGTTCATGCACAGTATGTTCTCAATTATGTACAAATATTTACAGGAAAAGCCCAGCTGGAAAAACATAAAATGGTTAAAAGTAGGATTAAGGGTGATTTTTGTTCAATTTTCACTTTTCTGTGATTCTATTTTTTTCTAACAGCCATAAGTTCCTCTCACACTAGAATTTGCATTTATAAAACTCATTGGACTGGAATGGATTGAGCAGCTGGAAGAACTGTACAATTATAAAATGTGGCAAATAAACCACACATCTGATGTTAAATACCAAAATTTCCACCGAAAACTATGCCAAGTTCTTAGTCTTGTACAAGTGATGAAAAGAGCCCTATCAATAAAATATATTTTATTCTCTTCCCAGAAGGATTGCTCAGCCAACAAATACCCAGACAAGAAACTTACTGTCTCATAGTGAGAACATCAGCCTTATGCTTAATTTAATTTATGACTTCATAGCAACTGACCAAATTTGAGATAATGTCTTCACATTCCTTATTAGTTTAGTGAAGTATCTAAAAAGGCACAGTTGAAGCCTTAGCAGATGGCAAGTTTCAGTCCCTGAAATGGGATTACAGTTCTTTCTTTGCTGGGAGTTGACAGATGGGTCTCATCAGATGGGTATCATCACATACCTTCAGGGCAGAGAATAAGTGCACAGAGATTTCATGGGGACAAATGTGTTTAAAGAGCACATGCTGGTTCTGCCAGCTAAATCAATAAAAGACAACTGATAGTTGGAACTATCAAGTCATGTTGGGTCTGGAAATTGCTCTTAATCTTTGCCTTCATTTGTAGACTGCCAACTCTGGAAAGAAACATCCAAAATCTAAGTGGATCAGATGGGATGCTCCACAATGGCATTCTGATTAGGCTGCTATTTTTTATGAATGGCTTATCAGGGTTGTTAGATTTTAAGCTGAATTACTATCTCTTCACATTGTATCTCCAGCAATTACCTAGAACATAGTAGGTGAACCACGTGCGGTGAGACTTATTCTTTCATATGTTGGATGCCTTCCAGCCCACAGAGACATCTGCACATGCTGAGCACTCTAAAAGGTCAAAAGAATATTTAGCAGAAGCCTAACCTTAAGTTTACGTTGAGCTAGGATTAGACTGAGCTCATGTCTTTGCCCTCAGTTGTGCAAATCTGTTAACTCAACCTGGAAATAAATCACCATCACAGGTTCTTGTGATTCAGCTAAGTGTCCACTTGCATATATGTAGCAAACATTTTCTTCTTCTAGTTCTGTTTATTCCTTCTTGTAATTGGTGATGTTTTCATTATTTTTGTTCATTTTATATATCAGGGTAACATCAGTTGCCATAACCAACAGTGATTAATACTTTTTAAAGGTTTATTTTTTTTTTAAGATTTTATTTTTATTTATTTGACAGAGAGAGAGACAGCAAGAGAAGGAACACAAGCAGGGGGAGTAGGAGAGGCAGAAGCAGGCTTTCTGCTGGGCAGGGAGCCTGATGCGGGGCTCTATCTCAGGACCCTGGGATCATGACCTGAGCTGAAGGCAGACATTTAACAACTGAGCCACCCAGGAGCCCCTTCTTTGTCGTTTTTAACCATTTTTAGCTTAAAGTCTATTTTGTCTCATATAAATATAACTTTCCTTTTGATTGCCATTCACTTGAAATGTTTTTTCCATTCTTTCACTCTCAGTCTATGTGTCCTTTAAGCTAAAGTGAGCATCTTGTCAGCAGCATCACTGCTGTTCAATAATACTGGAAGTCCTAGATAGAGCAATCAGGCAAGAAAAAGAAATAAAGGCATCCAAATTGGAAAGGAAGAAGTAAAACTGTCTCTGTTTGCAAATGACATGATTTTACATATAGAGAATCCTGAAGTCTTCCTCGAATAGTGTTAGAACTAATAAATTCAGTAAAATTGTAAGATACAAAATAAATATGCAAAAATCAGTTGTGTTTCTATAATTGAATTATAGAAATGACAATGAATTATCCAAAAAAGAAATAATTCCATTTACAATACCATTAAAAAAATAAAATACTTAAGAATAAAGTTAATCAAGGAAGTATAAAATCTGTACACTGAAAACTATAAGACATTGATGAAAGCAAATGAAGACACAAACAAATGGAAAGATATCTAATGTTCATGGTTTGGAAGAATTAGTATTGTTAAAATATCTATACTATTCGAAGCCATCTATATATTTTATGCAGTCCCTGTCAATTTCCAATGGTGGGTTTTTTTTTACATAAATAGAAAAAAAAAATCATAAAATATATATAGAACCTAAAAAAGACTCTGAAGAGCTAAAGCATCTTGAGAAAAATTAAAAAAAAAAGCCGGAGGCATCACACTTTCTGATTTCAAACTATATTAAAAGGCATATATATGTGTGTGTGTATACATGTATATGTGTGTGTTTACAGTACTGTAGCTATATACAGTATATATATGTAGTACTGACCTACAGACACATAAAATAATGGAAAAGAATCTACAGCCCAGAAATAAACTCATTCATATGTACTCAACTAATATTTAACATGAGACCCAAGAATACTCAGTGGAGAAAAGAGTTTCTATTCAATAAATGGTGTTGGGAAAATGGATATTTACATGTAAAAGAATAAGACTGTACCCCCATTTTACACCACTCGCAAAAGTTAACTTGAAATGATTAAAGACTTACGTGTAAATCTTAGATAAAACTCCTAGAAAAAAACAGAAGGAAAAAGCTCCTTGACATGGGTCTTGGTGATGATTTTATGGGTATGACACCAAATCGAAAGCAACAAAAACAAAAATCAGCAAGTGGGATGCTAATTAAGCTAAAAAGATTCTGCACAACTAAAGAAACAGTCAACAAAATGAGAAAATCTATGTGATGGGAGAACATATTTGCAAACTACAGATATGACAAGGAGTTTATATCCAAAATATATAAGTAACTCATATAACTCAATAGCAAAATAATAACAACAATAATGATAATGAATAACAATCAGGCAAAAAACCTGAAAATACATTTTTCCAAAGACCTATCAACAGGTACATGAAAAGTTACTCAACGTCACTAATCATCATGAAAATGCAAATCAAAACCACAATGATATATAACCTACACCTGTCAAAATGGCTTTTATCAGAAAGATAAGAGATAACAAAAGCTGGTGAGGATGTGGAATAAAAAGAATCCTTGTACACTGTTGGTGGTAATGTAAAATGGTATAGCCATTATGGAAAACAGTACAGAGATTACTTAAAAATTAAAAATAGAATTACCATATGATACAGCAATTCTACTTCTGTGTTATATATCCAAAGGAAATAAAATCGTTGTAGCCAAGACATGGAAGCAATCTTTAATGTCTATCAGTAGATGAAAAGATAACATTTGATATATAAGCAATGGAATATTATTCAGCCATAAAAAAAGAAGAAAGCTTGCCATTTGCAACAACATTTGTGCCATCATAGTTGAAGACTTTCACACCACTGATTCAGAAATGGACAGATCTAGCAGGCAGAAAATCAATAAGGACATAGTTGAACTCAACACCACCATCAGTTAACGGATATAATTGACATCCATAGACTATCTTATCCAACACCAAGAATAGGGACTCAGGATGATTATGATGTACCAATGTAGGTTTGCCAGTTGTAACAAATAGACCACTCTGGTGGGGGATGTTGATACTGGGGGAGACTTTGCATGTGTGGGACAGGGGAGGATAGGAAAAATCTCTATAGCTTCCTCTCAACTTTGCTATGAAACTAAAACTGCTCTAAAAAATGTCTTTCAAATAAAAGAATTTCTAATACAAAGATGCTCATTACCAAGTTATTTGTAAAGAAATTGTAAAACAGCCTAAAAGTCTCCAATAGGAGATTGTTTAAATAAATTGAACGACATGCAGGCACCATATGGAACACTATGCTTTGGGATCAGACAAACCATAGTACAAATATTGAATGTTTACTGTACAGCCTTGCACAACTTATTTTCATTCTCTAAATTTCAGTAACAATAGGAGACTTACCTTATAGATTGATGTGTGAGAAGCGCTATTAAAATACACCTAGTATAATACCAAGCAGCTAAAACTTTCTTGGGAAATATTAGCTAATTATGAATACATTGCAAAATTCAAAATTTATTTGGTAGCTTGAGCATATGTTCATAGCCATAGTAAATGAATCATCTAGTTTCAAGAGAATATATGTAGCATTGCTCCTCGTTTATATTTTAAAAACATGACATCTTCCTCTGTTTCCTTCTCTCTCTCTCTTCCTCTTTTCTGTATTCACCAAAATTTTAGCAGTGTATATTTGGATTGTGGAATTATGAATGACATTTGTCTTCTGTGTGAGTTTTCTGCAATGAGTATATATTGCTTTTATGAGAAAAAGAGAACAGATTATCAAGAGTGCCTACGATGAAGTCTGCTCTATCTAGTTCAAGTTTAGGAAATAATACATTGCCAGGTAGTACAACTGCAAAAGGCTGGGGGCCACTCAGAGACTGGAAGTTCCCAGATACAAAGAATAAAGCAGATAGACTGTTGGCACTAAGAACAATTCTGAAAGAAGGCTTGCATTTTGGAGGACATAGCATAGCACTTCATGGTAGGAAAAAGTTAAACCCTTTGCTGCCTTTAGGTCTTCACAGAGATTCAAGGTCAGCATATGATAGACTTTTTGCTCTTCTTTCAGACATTTTTGTCAGTCATGTCAGACCTAGACTGCTTTCCATTCAGCTGGTGACACTTCTAACTTATTTCACTTCTCTACACCTTCCATAACTCATCTGTGAAATGGAGATAGTGAATGTATCATCACATAAGTTGGTTTTGAGTATAGTTGCCTGCTATGTAGTAAACAAAAAGTATCATTAGTATTAACGTGCATCTCTTTTTTATTATAAGGAGGAAATATTTATTTGCTCCTCTTATCTTCAGAATAAGACAAAGGAAAACATGAGATTACATTGCCTTAGTAAATATGACGCTAAGTAGGGAACTGGATATAATTTGTTTGTTTAAGAAATAAACAACTGCAACCTAGCAATTATTCTCAAAAAAAAAAAAACTATCATATTTGATAAGGCAGTATATTCACTTTCTGGACAAAATGAGTAATGACTTGGAGTGTTGATGTCCTACCTTAAACTCACACTTAACTGGTGGAGTTTGACAGGTTTTCTAGAGTTCACTAAAAAATTAAGCCCTAATCTTCACATTCATTTATTCAACAAGTATTATTATATATCTGATACTTTCCTAGATAAAAGGAACACAAAAATGAGTAACATAGGAGGACCTCTGAGAAGAAACCCTTGTCTAGTTGGGGCAAAATGTATACATAAATTATTTTAATGCAATGGTACATAGAATATTTGAATAATGCCCAAGATACAGAAATAGCAGAAGGATTGATTAATCATCTGGCAGTAATAGAATTTAAGGATGATTTTTTAGGAAAGATGACACCTGAGCTAAATTTTAAAGAATGAACAGATGTTTGCAGGGTGACTGCAAGATATGACTGGAGATAAGAGGGAGAACATTCCAGGATAATGATATAAAAAGTGTCATGAGAGTATGAAATTAAATGGAGCATTTGGAAAAGCAGCAAACTTTGGAATAACCGGAGTATCGGAGTAGGGGGTGTTGGAAGATGTGATCAGAGAGACTGGCAGGCCCTGATAAAGTCAAGTCCTGAATTGCATGCTGAAGTTTTAAAATTCACCACAGTAGTAAAGTGCAGTTATTGATGTTTTTAAGTTTGGGGGTAATATGGTCACATTTGCATTTTAAATAAATAATTTGTCAAATATGGAGGATGTTTGAAGTTTACTTTGGGTAAATGTGTCATTTAGATTATCTACATATAAGGGACTGGCATTGCTACTTAAATGATGTGTGACATTGGTCAGTTTAAGCTCTGTGCTTTGGTTTCCTTGGTTATAAAATGAAGAAGATATTAGGTCCTGTCTCAGAAAGTAAGAGTAAAAGTGAAATGGGTTAGTATGTATAAAGTGCTTAGAGTAGTGCCTGGCATGTAGTAGAGACTCCGTAAATGGAAACTAACTAAATAATTAAGTTTAAGTGAATTTATTTCTTTAAAGATCCACAATTTGCAAAAAAAAATAAAAATAAAAAATAAAAAACCACAACGAAGATAAGAACAAAGGAACAACTGAGATTATTGGAGGAACCATCTTCCTAAGGAGGATTACAAATATAGTCATGAAAATTCTAGAGTGAATAGTATTATACATTCCATGGTTTTATTTCCTTACCAACTGTGTAAACTTTGCATTTGGCAAGGAGGTATGAAAAAGTTCTGCAAACTCTTCTGTAGAAATGTAGACAATTTTTTAATCAGAGTTTGACATTCACACTCATTCATTTGTGTGCCAGAGTGCAGTTTCACCTTTACATAAACACCAAATTATTGTTTGCTCAACAGCTTGGGAACTATCAGGTAGAAGGACAAAGGGCACATTTCAGGCTCAGAGAAACATGAAAAGGCTAAATGAACTTTGTGTGAATCTTCCAACTCTCATGATACTTTCTCTGGCCTCTTCCCCAGGGTGCTTTTATCCAAAAAAGAAGAAAAAACAAAAGCAAACAAGCTCTCGGATCTACCTCATCTATATTGCAATCAAAGTGCCGAAAAGAAAGGAAATTTGTTTTCAGTATTGTGAGTGATGCAGCTGTGATTTAAAATTGTAAAAACTACACAATTTCATAAAATTCTTAATGGATAAACTAATGTTTATGGACTTCAATAATACTATGTGTATTTACCATACTATATCCTATGCATATATAAAAACAAGAAATTGACAATAAATACATTCAACATAAAAATGAACATAATTAAATTTCACTATGTTAGAATTAATTCTGATGTTTCATAACAATTTAGTTAAAAAGAATATATAATTTAGTACTTAGAAAATATGTGGGAAAGTACACAGTGATTACTATATTTAAATAGTTGTAGACATCTGCAAGTATTTAACTATTCAATTAAATTAGGATGTGTAAAATGTTAGTAGTTTTTATACAGTGCTATATTCTTACATTTCTCTATTTCACAAAGGAAAATATTGAAATTTGCATTTTAAGAGCTAGAATTATACTTTAAAAAATGAAAATGTAATGCGAAGAATTGTTCAGGGAGAATCTATTTTAAAATCCAAAGATTTAAGCATTCCAGTTATTACAGAAATTGATTTAAATTTCAGTGAACAAAGAGATGTCCAAAATTATGAAGAAAAATATGAAGAGAAAATGCTCTAGTAATTGTGTCTCTAACAATAATGCAAATTCTGGAGAGAAGAATATCGTGCTGTGAAACTATTTGAGGATATCAGATTCTGTTTCCGAGCATGTCAAGAATCTATAATTCCGTATAGTTATTAAAATGTGAACAGGCAGCAACTTTGATTTTCTTTGTACACTGTTCTAGTTTCTATTGCTGTGTAACAAATCATCCTGAATCTAACATCTTTACGACTGCGATTTATTATGCTTATGGATTTGCGGGGGGCGGGGGGTGCGTCAGGAATTCAGCAAAGCACAATAAGGAATGGCTTTCCTTTGTTCCGTATTATCTGCCTGCTGAGCTGCAAAGACTGGGTGGCTGGAAGTAACTGATAATTTCGGCTTCTCTGGCATACAATCTCCAACATTCAGTAGGCATTTGGATAAAACACTGTATGTAAAGGTAACTTTCTAATCTGTAAAACTAAGAAACTAATAGTGTTTTTTCACCATTGTTGCTCACATTTCCTATCATAAACTGAATTGATCACCTTATTTGGCAGGAAAATTCTATTTGCATATTAATGTGAATTCATCTACCTACCAAAGCACTTAACAGTGTGTGACAGTGTTTCCAATGTTAATAAATACTGAGAAGATATTTATGTATATATGTATTTTAACTTAACACTCATTGAATTACTTTTGGCATTCCCATGTGCCAGGGATGGCAGGATTTAGTGAGTCAGGAGATGTCAGGTTAGTCTTTGGTTAGAATTCTGTGGGCAATTCGCATTCTTACAACTTCCTATTTTCATCAAATAAGTCAGTTGAGGTAAGAACAGTAATACAAGCAAAGAGATAATTTCATTTTTAACTCCAATGTGAGCAGTATAAGATAATGATAAAAAGTACTGACTCTGGAGCAGAATGCTCGCATTTGAAAGTTACTCCACAAATTAATGTCTGCAAGACTTTGGACAGGTTAGTTAACTTGTCTGTACTGTAATCCTCACATTTGTAATATGGGGATAATAATAGTACCTATATCACAAATGTGAGATTTAAATGAGTTAGTATGGGTAAAGTCTTAGTATAGTAAAAGACATGGTTCATACTCAAGTAAATATTAGATGTTATTATTAATATTATTATTACAATATAATTTAGAGAGGTGGAAGAAAATTTTACAAGGTAAATTTTATTTTACAGATGGGTTACCCTATTGAAAAGAAAATGTGTATGACTGTAATTATAATCCTTCTTTTGCACTTTATTTCTCTATATTGTTGAAACAGCCTTACAATGCTTTCATGGATTTCTTGATGGTGTTGTTCTGACATAGGGTAGAGGGAGGTGGTGTTCTCCAGATACTTCTCTTTTCTATGCTTTGAGGCCTTTTGCCTTAATTCTTATAAAAAATTTATTGATTACATGCAATATTCGGAACACAGTGGTAGCCCTGGGAGATACTATAATAATAACAACACAGTCTAATCCTTCAATGTATTCTCAGTTTTGTGGGAGAGAAAGGAATGTAAAAAGATAACTTTCCAAATGGCGATGTTGCACAATTCAAGAATGAGCCTAATGCTCTGGATTTTTTTTTTTTTCGCACGTCTTTGGCTGCGCATTTCTATTTCCCGACCCTACATCCACTCCTCATTACTTGTGATATCCACTCCCCAGCCTGTCTGAGCAACCCTTATCCTTTTTTTTTTAATACTTGGCTCATTTGTCACCTTGCTTTGTGGAACTTCTCTGACCTCTCCAAGCAGACTTAAAGTTTCCCATATCACTAAGACAAAACTATATGAGAATGGTGATGAATTTACAAGTATTTTTAATCACAATTTTAAGAAAGATATAATTCAGAAAACACACTGAAACATTTTATTGTAATGTCTTCTTTGCTTCTGACACTCAAAATAAATCTGTAAGGAGTCTAAAAAGGTATGGTTTGGGGGTCGTATTTCAAATTCTCTCCATTGACAAAGAAGGATTTCGGAAATACTATTTACAGAGTTTTCAGTTTGTGCCAACTGGTTTTAAGATAATAAAATATTATCACCCATACATTGGTTACTCATATTTTAAAATCTCAAAACACCCACCTGGGTGGCTTATTTGGTTAAGCCTCCGACTCTTCGTTTTGGCTCAGGTCATGATCTCAGGATTTGTTCGTTTTTTTTTTTTTATTGTGTTATATTAGTCACCATGAAATACATCATTAGTTTTTGATGCAGTGTCTTAAGATAGAGCCCCGCCTGGGGCTTCATGGTTGGCAGAGATTCTTTCTCTCCCTCTACCTCTCCTCCCCTCCTTGTACACACATACTGTCTCTCTCAAATAAATAAATCTTTAAAAAAAGAAAAATACAAAATCTCAAAACCAAGTATAGGTTTTTATTGCTTCCATTTCAGAATATTGTTTGTGATTGAAGCCTATCCAGGAGCAATTCCTATAGCTCTGTGCTTAGAAATACACGCCTATGTCTTTGCCTAACGAATAGATTTGAGTTCTACATATATTGTTGCTCTTCCAAGGAATTTAAATCCTACATTAGAAAATCAATTCATAAACTTGTAACAGACACGTAGATCTATTCAGAGACTATGTTCATAAGTAAAAGCAGTAATCATGGGGTATGTGTATTAAAACATTTTAGATATATATGGCTTGATTACTATCATCTTGCTTCACATAAAAGCATACTTATTTCATGATAACTTATTCTAATTTGCTTCTTTCAA
Source organism: Potos flavus (assembly GCA_028534135.1). Classification (NCBI taxonomy): domain Eukaryota; kingdom Metazoa; phylum Chordata; class Mammalia; order Carnivora; family Procyonidae; genus Potos; species Potos flavus. Next base: position 45,776,773 of record CM052889.1, on the reverse strand, counting down.
CCGTCAGCACAGTCTCAGTCACTTCCTTAATCTTATGTTTTACATGACTCACAAGTCCACAGAGACAGTTTTAAATATCTGAGTGCAACTCCTGATAGGCCTATCCCATAATATTAGAAATTGAAATACATATGAACAAAAGAATCGTTATGTAGAGTGTCTGCTTTACTAGCTGCTATAAAATGAGAGGTGTGTGTTGTTAGTGGGTACATAGTGTGTTTGAAACGGCCAAAAAGTTCTGGAGCCCAATGGTGGTGATAGAGCACAGCAGTGTGGATGCATTGAACGGTACTGAATTGCTCACTTAAAAATGATTAATACAGTAAATTTTATATGAAGTATATCTTATCACAATAGAAAAGTAAAATAAAAGGAAGCAGTGTGTTTCAGCCGTCGGTAACATCTAAACAAATAGAAAACTGTAACAAAATGTGCATGTGTCTTTAAACTTGTATTTATAAAACTTGTATATGTCTTTTCATCAATATTTTTACTCAGGTGCATTTGGTCCCTCATTCTATTGAATGATCACGAGTGCTTTCTCACAAGCTCAAGTGGACAAGGCATTGTGAAGAGTACAGGCAAAGCAGTTCCTACCAATCGTTAAGGACGTTACTGTGGGATTTGGGGCAAGATGGCGGAGAAGTAGGAGGCGGAGATAGTGACTGATCCCAGAAGTTCAGCTAGATAGTTATCAAACCACTTTAAACAACTACAAACTTAGCAGGAGATAGAAGAGAAGAACAGCAACTCTAAGAACAGAGGATCGACCACTTTCCGGAAGGTAGGACTTGCGGAAAAGTGAATCCGAAGCGAC
>CM052889.1:45746599-45775456 GCA_028534135.1 Potos flavus | reverse complement strand
CTGGATGTCTTATTTTCTTGAACTTACTTTATTACGTCTAGATTCTGCTCTCCTTTTGGAGAACAAAAGAATAAAATAAGGACACCTTTTTATCAATTCCATTTTTCTAATCCTATTATGTCATATTCATTTCTGGCCTGCCATCTTTGGTTATAAAGATTTTCAATGAATCTGAGAATGAAAACATCTATTAAGGTCAATTCTCCACATACTACACATACTTCTGTTAATAATGAAGGGAGATCATTGTGTCATTTAGTATAAAATTTATATAATTCAAAATTTCCATCTTACTATTCAATATTAATATTTTAGTCACTGTACTTTAAAATTAATGTGAAGAAACACTACTTGGGAGTATAATCATAAAATTGATAGTCCCAGGCACCTGGGTGGCTCAGTGGTTAAGCATGATCCCGGGATTCTGGGACCGAGCCCCACATCGGGCTCCCTGCTGTGCCGGAAGCCCGCTTTCCCTCTCCCACTTCCCCTGCTCATGTTCCTGCTCTCGCTGTCTCTCTCTCTGTCAAATAAATAAATAAAATCTTTTAAAAAAATAAAATAAAAAGAATTGATAATCCCTTTAAAAAGTATGAAGCTTTCTAAAAGCTTCACATGTGACATGATTGATTTTATAATTTATTTAAAGTATCATGCCTAAAATATCCAATAACCAATGTGAGCAACTATTCCCTTTATAGAATTCTTGAATTCAGTTACTTTGTTTCTTTATAGAAGCATCTGTAGAGTTAAAAATAAAATAATTAGTATTAATGATGCTAATATAAGCACTACTAATTATAAAAGCAATAATTACTTTTGATTTATTTCAATGATTTTTTTAATTAATTTCCTCTTCTGTCATGGAAATCTAAGCTCTGAGACAGTGAGTCAGTGTTTTTCTTGCTCACTTTATAGTTCAATATTTACCAGAATGCTTGTCACACAGTAGGCACTTAATATTCACTTAGTAAATAAGTAAAGAAATAAAGCTTTATTTTTGATTATTAAGAACCACGCCTTCTGTTTTGTGTGGATTTTCTCTAATCCTCACTGCAATCCTGAAAGGTAGGTATAGTTGTCCTATTTAGCAGATGAAGAAACTGACGCTCAGAGAGACTGTTACTTCCCCAAAGTTGAGCAGGTAGGAAGAATTTCTCAGTCAGCAGTATCTGTTTTTACTCATTTATGACTCTGCACACATAAACCGGAGATGCTTCATGGCAAATCTTACCCAAATTCTCTACATAATTCTTACTCTGTGCTTCTCCTCATTTATATTAAGTATCATTTCATGAACATTGATGATTTTACCTCTATTATTACCAATGGCTGTAGGTCCACATGTAATCTAACATTCATCCTTTCATTCATTCAATAAATATTTATTGAGTTTCTACCATGAGCCAGATACTATCCTGGGCATTGGGATATTGTGCAAAATGAGTCACATTTTTGCCTTGCCTTCGAACTTATTTTTTTTTTCCAGGTCACCATATACCTTCATTGAACTTACATTCTGATGCAGCTGATTATATACAATGTATTAAGATTTGAAGTCATGGTCATCCACAAGCTCTTTCTTGGCTGTTTTATAAAGGTTGAGTTTGCAGCAGAATAAATCTCACAGTCTCTAAGGTAATGAATGTGTGTGGTACCTAACACAATATCTGACCCATAGTAAATATCTAATCATTAGTAGTTGCTTAATTTAGTTCCTGCTGGTAGTTATTTGAGCATAGCAATATAGAATGGAAATGGATCCTAGACAGAAATGGGTAACACACAGTTAAGCAGTAGCTATAGGCTTAAGGGAAATGTGTAAGAGTGAGAGAGAAGGTCTGATGTCTTCTGCCTAGCATAGTGTAACTTTTCATAAAGTTTATTGTTGTAAAGGTTTTTTTTCCTCAGAATCAACCTTGGGTAGCTACCTGGGGAGGGCTACTGCATTTAGAGTGTACACACAGCAGGCCCAGAGTACAAAGAACAAAGAAAAGGAAGTCCTTTTTACCTTGATCTTAATGCCATCACTGTTTTGATGTAGACAAACAAATCCAACTAAATGTTACCATTGGTATCTGACAGAAACAAAGACATTTTGTGGACATATGTTTAAATTGAAGGCTAAGGTCCATGTTCTCAGCTGAAGAATCATAGACACCTCTAGTTCTCTGTTACTACTAAAAAGTATCCATTCTGATTCGGTTTGAATTTGCATGTAAGACAGCCGGAGACTCAGAAGAGGGTCAGTGAATGATAAGGTACAAGAAAATGAAAAGAAAGGTTAAGAGGATAAAGACAAAGATCTGTACCCACAGCTATTTATCTTTGGTGAAAGGATTCAGTAAATGATTAGAAAGGAAAAGGAGGAAAGCTGGTATCAGAGCCACATAGTACCTGTTAGATGCTAATTATTTTTGGTAGACTGCAGAAAGAGCTCAGATCAAGGATCCTATCTTCATGGGAGTCTACAGTCCGGTTGTAGTTTGTTGTAAATCTGTTTATCTAATATAGTCATTTAATAACCTTATATGGATCACTCCATAGAGAAGATTTACTCTCCATTAATCCCTTTCATGGTTTTTACAAAATTCCTGTTCAGGAATTAATAATATATCTATTACATAAGATATTCATGTTATTGACTCCAGCCCTGACTATATATGACTTCTCAGCTCAACAAGCATCATTACTTACTGCCATTTGGCCTCATACTTGTAATTAGTGATAGAAAATGATTGTACTCCCACTCCCGCTAAACCCCCAATCCGCAGGTGTAGTTGGGATCACAGAGCCTTCTGCCCAAGCATCAGTGGCTTTGGAAATGATCATCTGCCAGAAAAAGAAGCTGTGAGTGAATGGAATGGACTGCCTATTTTCTCTGAAATTTATCAATTTAAATTATTTAAAATTTTTACAGTTCCATCATCCTATGACATCATATAATCATTACTTTATCAATTAGAAGAATCCCTTGTCTTTGCCTACCTGTAATCTTTATTCTCTTAAAAAGCACTGTAACAGGATTTTTATTTGCTATACCTCACTCTGTCATATCAGAATTGTTTGGGTTTTCAATCCTTTACGTAGTGATATTTTCTAGTTAGACATGAGCTTTTAAAAGTTTTTAATAGGCTGTAAAACAAAACCAAATCAGGTGGATGAGGCAACAAGTTGTAATATTTAAGAATAACTGAGATTACACAAAAAAAACCCCAAATGATGTAAAGAACAATTTCTTGAAAATGCATAAATTAAGTTGCAGGGCTAAAAGTTCTTTTTGGCCTTTTGCTGTTATATACAGCTGAACTTTAAATTTAGTAACTGTGCTTTTCAGCAGAAATTTAAAGCTGAAATGTGGCTTAAGTGATTTCAGAGACACAAAGTGGTTTTAAAAAAATGGACATCTGACTATATCTTATTTTGTTGTAAATTCAGTGAACCAAATCCATTTATTTCATCTCTTATTTCTAACACTTAAGTGTTGCAAACTCACTGAATTGTAGAATCCTAAGGTATATAAAGAAAGGAAGGGTTTTCAAGCACAGGTCTGATCTGTTGTCCATACTAGATATCAAATCCTTTCTCTTCCCAAATTAGGTAACTGTTGATTTCATATGGCAGTCAATATTTGCTAGTAAAAAACATTAAAATCTATGAATTCATATACAAACAGATATCAAAGAAAACATGAAGGGATGAACATTGACCTTTTATAGTGAAGAAAACAAAAGAATTGCTAACTGAAATAATGTAAAAGGCACATTGTCATGATGATGATGATGATATACAACTATTAGAACAATACAATGATTAATCTTCAGGAAGTTCACATTTGCAAAGAAGATTCTTTGATGAAAAGATTGTTTCATCAAATCAGGGCTGCACAAACCTCTACAGCTGTTTTCTCACCTAAATCAAATGTCATCATAGATGATATTTTCATTTATTTTCCCTGTTCTTCCTATTATTTTGAATGCCTTTATGGTTTCTAGGCAACCATGCTAATACTTCTGTTTTAAAAATCCACTGCACAGGAATAGTATTCTTTAAAAAGATTGGTGACCTTCCTAGGAAAATATAAAGTTAGAAATAAATGCTAACCAGAAAAGAAGAAAAAACTCAGTTATAATCATGAGTTTTGAATGCCATAGTGCAGAGAATTAAACAATGTGTAGCCTGTAAAACATAATGAACTCAACAATGTCACAAGAAGAAGAAGGTACAAGTAAATTTATTTCCAAGAAAGATGCACAAACAAGCTCTGGACAGATATTTTGGTATTCATGCTCATTACTGATTTAGTGAGATAGGGGGTGTTCATCAGGAACAACCATGACTAGAAAGCCATTTAAGATGAGGAACGGTAAGAGTGGAATGCTTAGCCTGGGCAAGAGAAGATCAATCAAGTAAAATGATCTCTTTGCAAATTTGCATAAAGCTATAATGGAAGAGATTAAGTTTCCTTATATTTATTCTTCAGAAAATAGAATAGTGATCACTAGGTATAAGTTAGAAGTGGGATAGTTTGGCTTAATGAAATTTTCTAACAATTAGGATTGGCTGCAGGGGATTAGAATAACTCAGAAATAGCAAAATCTCTTAAGTATAAGTGTTTATTAAGCAAGATGGCCATCGTTATGTATCCCACTGTATACCAACATCCCTTCTTGGATGTCTGATAGGAACCTCTAATTTAACATGTCCCAAACAAGCTCTGAAACTTTCCGATCCTTCTTCCTATTTATCCAGTCTTAGTGGTAATTGTTCAGGCTGAAAATTGAAGAACCATCCACATCTCTTCCCTTCTTTTTCTTACCTTTCACATCCAATACAACAGCAAATCCTACAGTTTAACATGCATGTTAAATGCAGACTGTTTCACAACTTCTCTCCAGTTCTCATTACTTTCACCCAATAAAACTCCATACAGCTACTATCATCCCTTGCTTGGGTTGTTGTGATGGCTTCTTAATGGTATCCCTGCTTCTACATGTAACCTCTGAAGCTGATTCTCTTCAGAGCAGCCAAGGAAATCTTTAAAAAATATATCTGATCATGCCAGTCCTTTGTTCCTATCCCTCTAATAACGTCATCTAGAATAAAACCCGTAATTCTTACCATGCCTTCAAGTAAAGCCATCTGCTCTTGCATGTCTGGGTAACTCTAACTTCACCTTCTATCACTCTTCTCTTTCAATCTATTCCCAACTCGGACCACATTCTTGGTACAGTTTTTGTCCTCATTGTGCCTTCTGCTTGGAGTGTCTGATCCCAGTTATCCGCATTTCAGTTAAAGCTCTGCTCAAATATCAGCTGATCAAAAAGACTTTCCCTGAATCCTCTTTATATCATAGTACAGTCATTACTTATCACTTCTATTTCCTTTTTCTTCACGGTGTCACCTAGCTTGTTATACTTTTATTTGTTTAGCATCTGAATCTCATCACTGGAATATAAATTTCGTGATTCCCTTTATTGACTATTCCCAGACCTAAAGGCACTGTCCCATAAAAGACTTCCCAAATTGAAAAAATATTTATTGAAAAAATACTTTTTCAATAAATGTTGTGGAAAGTATTTCAGCATGATATTAAAATATAAAATTTAATAAAGTTCCTCTTAAATCTGCAATTCTGTTATCACCACCAAGAAATAAACTTTGTTCATTCTTCGAATTGGTTATCATTTGAAAATTAATTTGGGTGTTCTCTTATCTTTAATTTTTTTCTGGTATAACTTACTCTTTCTGTTCCAAAACTCCATTGCTTATGAAGCTCATTAATTTTATGGAAAATGTTTATAATGTACTAGGTTGTTATGTTACAAAATATTAGATTTTTTCACATTCCTTGTCATTACCCTTTTCACCATCTGACTCTTCTTGAGGAACATTTTGAGCATAATTATAAGAAAGATATAATGACTCTTTAGCAAGCAACTTTACTAGCAGAATTATCACTCAAGACCATTTGTTACAGTAGTTTTAACTTAACAAAAAAAAAAAAAATGCCATTATTATCCCTTCAAGTTTTTACTACAGAGGATATATAAGACTAGTTTTTGTTTTTGAAGTTAACAATTTCTCCCATAGGCATATGAAGCCTCCTGTTTCGGGAGGATCCCTAAAAACCAGTGAAACAGATTTTTCATATAGATCAGCAAGTTGCTTTCCACATAACTAAAAGTAGAAGTCATATTGTTTGCATTGTATTTTTAGAGCCTACATGATCCAAAGATAAGAAAATGGCAAGTAATAAAGTAGCTAAGTATTGCTAAGTGGTACCATCGATTTATTCACCCATTTTTAAATTTATTCATATTCATTATAAATACATAAATGTAAATAATCGACTCTGGACCACAAAATTCTTGGTGATACAGTGACTTAAAAATTTCAGAGTATCTCTGGGAGACACATAAATGGGTCTAACACATTGTGTTTTATGCCATGGTTATAGTGAGCACAGGCTGTAGGAAAAGAATGAAGTAATTTTTCTCTAAGGACTTAAAATTCATGTTGATTTTTCAGCTCCCTTAGGGAGATGAAACTCTACTTGTTTATAAGCAGGATGCAAAAAAATCATTATTTGGAAAATGGCAGGTACTGTAAATATAATGCATAATTTGGGTCTGGAAATGTGCTATTATGACAGTGGAAATAACTTCAGGTAAAGTAACCAGTAACCAGTAACATAATTTCACATTGATGTATTGCCAACTTCGTCATTTACCCTTTTTTTTTTTAAGATTTTATTTATTTATTTGTCAGAGAGAGAGAAAGAGCGAGTGAACACAAGCAGGGAGAGCAGCAGGCAGAGGAAGAAGCAGGTTCCCTGCTGCGGTGGGAGCCCAATGCGGGACTCGATCCCAGGACCCTGGGATCATGACCTGAGCTGAAGGCAGCCGCTTAACCGACTGAGCCACCCAGGTGTCCCTCATTTACCCTTTTGTGTCTCTGGTAGTAGTAAAATATCAGGAGTGAAATATCTTAAATGAGACAATGTGGGATAGTATAGTAGATTGAGAAATGAACTACTTCAGGAGACCTGAGTACCAATTCCAGCTTTACCACTAATTCGCCAACAAATAGCTGATTTTCCAACATGTAATAAACCTCCTTGGGTTGTCCAATCTTCATTTGATTAATAAAAGTGCTGGACAAAATAATATCCAAGTGAGCTCAAAGCCTGTGTACTGTTCTAAAATACGACATTCAAAGTGAAACGAGTATAAATAACTTAAAAGGGCTTTCACTGGTTTCACTTAGACCCGCGTTCAATGAAAAGCACAAATTTCAACTGCAATCTGTTTAAAACTCTAGTCAGTACTGTCTAAAAGTACGTTCTATGATGAAGGAAATGTTCTATATGTGCACTGTTCACCATGGTAGCCACTAGCCACATTTGGCTATTGAGAACTTGAAATGAGGCTAGAGCCACAGAGGAACCATGTTTTAAATATCATTAATTTTAATTAATTTAAATGTAAATAGTCATGTGAGGCTAGTGACTAGCTTATTGCACAGCACATCTAAAGCTACTATGCACTATTAGTACAAAAAGGATCTTATAATATTAAAAGTTTATTTTTTTTATTTTTTTAAAGATTTTATTTATTTATTTGACAGAGAGAGAGAGATCACAAATAGGCAGAGAGGCAGGCAGAGAGAGAGGGGGAAGCACGCTCCCCGCTGAGCAGAGAGCCCGACGCGGGGCTTGGATCCCAGGACCCTGAGATCATGACCTGAGCCAAAGGCAGACGCTTAACCCATTGAGCCACCCAGGCACCCCTAATATTGTAAGTTTAAAAAGAAAAAAACTGCTGATTGGATCTGCTCTTAGACGTTCTGTTCTGCATTTCCACTTTAATGAAACATTATCATTTGTAGAGATGGACTACTAATGAAAACCAGAGTGCCAGTAAAGAAAATCATCGAGAGTACATTGTATGTAATGGAAATTATCATCCACCAATGCTACACTTTTGTCCTATGCTTTTAATGGCATTTAATAAATTGGAAAGGACCATTTCTTTCATTAACCTTTTAAGTCAGTAGAGTAATACTTTTAAAGGTGTTCCACTCACTTTTTCTTGAACATGCAGAAATGTCATTATAGCTTAAATTTAGGAAGGTACTTTAAAGGGCATGAGATTAATGTATCTTCCATTTCTGTGGAGGGTAATCATATGTTCTATATTTCAGAATTTTAGTTCATATTTATTAAAATTAATTTTAATTTAATAAATACACATGAAATAAAATAAACTTTGAATAAATAAGTTAAAAATGATTCCACATTTCAAAAACATGACAATATCATGGAGATTTATCAGTAGCTTTAAAAGAAATGAAAATAAATTTTTCCAAAAAGATAATTATACACTTTATAAATAAGTAATAAACTATGAACACAAATACTATTAAATCTGTAACCAAATTTCTATTTTCACTGCTTTTTTTGAAAAAGTTTGTTTATGCTTTAATTCTGAGATATGTGGCTGGGCTTTAATTCAATAGAGAACATTAAATGTACAGAATTGCTTATGAGAAAAATTAGAGTACTTAATAAATGTTATTATAAGTATAAATAATATATAAATAAATATAAATAATAAAATTGATCAACTACACTTATATGACCATTAAAATGGTTAGGGTTCAAAATATTTAAAAATGAGAGATTCTTATAAGGATCATATTTTTTTTTTCATCCATCAACAAATACTTACTGAATGCCTAACTTGTGTCTGGTATTCTAAAAATATAGAGAAAAACATCACAGTTTCTGCCTTCGAGAAGTTCACAGGTTAATGAAGAGATGAAAAGGAATTATTCAATAACATGCCACTGTGATATTTCCCGTGCTCTAGGTTATACAAAGAGGTGCATGAATGGCTGCTGTGATGATCAGGATACTTGAGGGGATTCAAATATAAAACTAGCTTCTCTCTTTGGATATTTGCTGAATCCTGGTGCTACTACAGTGTTAGGGAACTAGGCCATTGTTTCTAAAAGGCATAGTGAGGGGCGCCCGGGTGGCTCAGTCAGTTGAGCTGTGACTCTTGATTTTGGCTCAGGTCATGGCCAGATCATCTGGTCATGATCTCTGGTCATGAGATCGAGCTCCCAGGTAGATTCGTGCTCAGCAGAGAGTCTGCCGTAGATTCCTTTCTCTTTCTACCTCTACCCCTTCCCCCACTTGTGCTCTCTCTCTCTCTCTCAATAAAACAAATAAATAAAATCCTTAAAAGACACAGTGAGAATTCCTGCAAGAACTTGAAATGATTAGGAAAAAGATGGTTGGCAATCAGGGCATTTACCAGATTTTGAAGACAGGAATGTCAGGAGTTAGATCTTGCACATTCTTCCAGAAAGTTAGCTAGAGAGCCTCTGGACTCTCCTCAAATGTGCGGTAGTGCACACCTAAAGATCAGGGATTAAGCATGGTAGAGCAAGTGTTACTGACATTACAATTCATCTCTGACCCATGCCAATTTCCTATTAGATTGAGAGGTTGATTGAGGCAATCAACCTGTCACCCTGTCTGCATAACATAAAAAAAAAAAGGGAACCCTGTATGATAGAAGACATTACTTACAGCCTCTACTTCATTTATATATACTGTTTAGTATTCAGTAAAACTTTACCAGATATGTGAAGATGAAAGTAAATAAGACCAATAATCAAGAGGAAAGGCACATAATAGATGCAGACTCACAACTGATCCAGATAGTGACATTAGCAGACAGGGACGTTTAAATGACTATGATTAATTGTGTTAAAGAAAATTGAGGAAAAGAGGGACAAAACAGAAGAAAGGATGAAGGCTTTTAACAGAAATCTGAAATTTATAAAAATGAATTATATGACCATTCTAAAACTAAAACATATTATTTAATATTCAGAATTCAGTGTATGTATTTAAATGCAGACTGGACAAAAGAGAAGACAGGATTAGTGAATTCAAAGACAGGTCAATAGAAAATAACCTAAACTGGGAAAACGTATATTTTTATTTGTCTTATTCTGGAATAATAGAAAATGATGTTAATGAAAATGGGGGGAAAGGAGAAGGAAAGAAATATAGCAGATTGCAGCAAGTTAAAGTAAATTCACTAAGACTACAAGGATCCTGTATATGAAAAGGAATGAATCTTAGACCCTGTCCCCAGAGAGACAGAATAAACCATAGTATAGACTACCCAACTAAATTTTAGAAGGGATAGCACAGACTAGGTATTTTAGTCATTGAAGACAGGGTCTTGTGGCAGGTGATAGGGGCTTTTCAATATGCCTTGTACTCAGAAGGCAGACATGTATGTAGGAATACCTAGCCTTCAGACTGGAGCTCAGAAAAGAAAAGTGTTGGAAGAAATGTGAGAGGACATAAGAAGTCAAGAGCAATAACGGAACATGTAAAAGGCCTGGGCAGAGCTATCCGTATTCAGTATAAGATTTAAAAATGACCATGGAAAGTAGGTAAATGTACTAAATACACTAAACATAATAACACTTTTTTACAAAGGAAGAAAAGAAAGACAAAAGCAAAAAGTTTAAAAGGAGAAGGCAAGGCAAGGCAAGGCAAGGCAAGGCGAGGCAAGGCAAGGCGAAGAGAAGAAAGAAGAAATCCAGTATGGTAAAGGTTGGTATAGCAATAAAAGAAATAAGGTTAAGAATGGAAAAAAAAATACTCCAACCTCCTATCAGAGGGCTATTTAATAACAAAATGAATTACCCTTCAAAAACAGAATAGGAGCTCAAAGATGAAGTGAAAGAATAAGAGAATGACATGAGATCAGAGAAAATATATGGATTCATCATCATTTGAAAAGGAAAAATTATTTCTAAGCAAGTAATGGAATGAACACAGCTAAAAATCAAATAAATGATATAGAGGAAAAATTTATAAAAATTAAGGTGAATGCAGAAAAAATAAAATTAACCTAGAAAGAGAAAGACAACAAATATGGAATCCATAAAAGGATGATTCAGTAAAATGTCAATTGGTGAACTGAGAGAAACACAACACATAGAAAGAAAAAAAATATTCAAAGATATCATACATAGAATGGCAAAAGACTAAGGAAATCCAAGACAATCCTAAAGAAGACGAACATAGATGTGCTTGCTATACTAGGTACTAAGAATCATTATAAATATACCATACCATAATTAAGCTGTGGAGAGAGAGAAAGAGGAAAGTCCCTGTTATCATGAAGATTAAAAACAAACAATGGAACAGAAGGAAAAGTTCAGGGATATATGTAATGGCCTTGTTCATAAATTGTGAAATGGCATTCAGAGAACTGGTAAACAAGTCAGGTAAATGATCCATTCAGGAGAATTATATCTGTGAAAGATGAGGCTAAAAAATAAAGCTTTTTAGAAAATAACTGCGTGAACTTTACATATACTTCTTTCCTGAAGACATCAAAAGCATTAGTTATAAAAATGATTTATAAATTAACAACATTAAAATTAAGAATCCCTCATCATTATAAGAGATTATAAAGTAAGAAGCAAGGCAGGCCACAATAAAGAAATGTTGGTGCAGACAGTTTTAGCTGCAATGGTGAGAGATACAATGGGAGCTACACACAAACAGAGAAGTGGTTCATATCCAAACCCTCCTCCAAATCAGTGAGAAACAGACAGGCTATCCAATGGGAAAATGGAGGAGACTTGATTAGGGACTTTGTTCAAAAGGAAAAAAACAAAATGGCTAAAAAGAAAAAAGGTGACAGATTCTCAATCTAACTAATAACCAGGGAAATGCATTTAAAATCACAATGGGGTACTACTACACATCTGCCAGAATGGATAAAATTAAGTCTAAGTGTATCAAATACGTGGGAGGATGTGGAGCAGTGAGAACACACGTATACTATTGGGAATATAAATTGATATAGCCGCTTCGGAAAACTGTCATTGTCTAGTAAAGTTAAAAAACATATTACTCCTGACTCAGATAACCATTCTGAAATACCCTGCAGATAGGCATGTACATTTACACTAGAAGACATGAATAGGAATGTTTAGAGCAGGCTTCGTCATAATATTCTCAAACTGGATACAACTCGTATCCTTTAAGAGCAGAATAGTTAAACTAGAATATCATAAAATGACATAATACAGCTGTGAAAATGAGTGAATATTAATATAACACTAAATAAAGAAGCACAAAGGTCAAAAGGAGGTAAAACTAAACAAGAATGTTTACAGATTAATGTGAAGATGATAAAATTATAAAGAAATCAAAGACAGAATTATCACTGAAATTATAATTGTGTTTTCCTTTAGCAGAAGGGAAAGGTTTTTGATTGAAAAGGACATACTTGTTTGTTCTAGGATGTTGTCAATTTACTATTTCTTAGCTTGGATGATTGAAAGGACTCAGAGGACTTCATGGTGTGCATACAAGTAAGACTTTAATGAAGGTAAAGCATATAGTGCAGCATGAGAAGAAATTATGTATAGGGATCAAGGTCCTAGAATTCCAAACATAGCTCGTAGAATCCTTTCTTAGCACAAGACTCACTTTTTTTCTGGAGTATGAAGGCCCAAAATAGATGCAAGAAATAAGAATTTCATGAGAAACCATATAAAACCAAAATTTTATAGTTGGGTCTTTAAAATTTTTTTCCTATTATTATTTTTTAATTTTTGTTTATTTTTATATTAGTTTCTGATGTACAAAATAATGGTTTGATACTTGTATATGTTGCAAAATGATCACCACAGTGTTCTTTTTTAACATCTATCACCATACACAGGTACCAATTTTTTTCTTGTGATGAAAACTTATAAGATTTGCTCTATTACCAACTTTGTTATTATTATTTTTCAATTTGAGTATAGTTGGCACACAATGTTATATTAATTTCAAGTGCACAACATAGTGATTCCACAAGTTAATACATTATGCTATGTTAACCACAAGTGTAGCTATTATCTGTCCTGATACCTCACTATTACAGTATCATTGACTATAATCCCTATGCTGTGCCTTCTATTTCCATGACTCTTTCATTTCATAACTGAAGTCTGTACCTCCCACTCTTCTTCACCCATTTTGCCCAACCCCCTACCCTCTCCCTCTCTGGCAGCCATCAGTGTGTTTGTATTTATAGGTCTGATTCTGTTTTTTGTTTGCTTATTCATTTGGTTTTTGTTGTGGTGGTTTGGCTTGGTTTTTTGTTTGTTTTTTAGATTCCACTTACTAGTGAAATCATGTAGTATCTGTCTTTCTCAGTCTGACTTAATTCACTTAGCCTAAAACTCTATAGGTCCACCCATGTTATTTCAAATGGCACTGTCTCCTATCTCATACTTTTTTATGGTTGTGTAATAGTTCACTGTGTGTGTGTGTGTACACAGAGTTGGGTCTTTCATGCTCTGCTGATCATGTGACAAATCTAGGCCATGCAACTGGTTAAACCAGGTGAAACCATGGATCCACATAGCCCTAAACAATGTGAATAAGCCATCCCAGGTTCCAGGGAGTTTCTGATTTCAAATGACACACGTATACCCTCTAGCTATTCCATTTCATTCTTGTCGGAGCCACATGTCAGTAGTAGTCTTGTAGATGTCTTCAAAGATAAGAATATAGCTGTTTTACCTAGCTGTAACTCTATCTTGCACAGGTTGTGGCTATATGAGTATATACTTAGACTGCACATATATATTATATGTACTTTTTACAATTAATAGACTATTTTTAGAATAGTTTTAGGTTTATAAGAAATTGAACAAAAAGTACAGTAAGTTCCCATATATCCTCACACCTCTGCTCCTAACTTTCTCTACTATTAACATCTTGAATTAGAATTGCACACTTGCTACAATTGGCTAACCAGTAGTGATACATTATTATTAACTAAAATCCATAGTTTACCTTAGGGTTTACTCTATGTGCTGTACATTCAATGGATTTGACAAATACATAACGTCATGTATCCATCATTGTAGTATCATACAGAAGAGTTTAACTTCCATAAAAATCCTGTTCATTCTTAGTCCCATCTTCCTGGACTTCTGTCAACCACTCATCTGTTTACTATCTCTGTTTTTGCCTTTTCCAGATGTCATATAGTTGGAATTGAACAGTATGTAGCCTTTTCAGACTAGCTTCTTTACTGAGCAATAGGCACTTACTTTCCTCCATGACTTTTTATGTTTTCTATATTAATTTATGTTTTAAAGGGCATTTCTAATTGCTTCCAGTTTTTGTCAATTATGAATTAAGCTGCTATAAACATTCATGTGCAATTTTTTTGTGAACACTTTTTAATTTATTTGGGTAGGTATCTATTAGCATATCTGCTGGATATGCTTTATAAGCATATAAGACTTCATAAGAAACTTTATAAGAAACTGCCAAACTGTCTCTCAAAGATGCTGTACCATTTTACATCCCCACCATCCATACATGAAAGTTCCTGTGGCTTTGCATCCTTGCCAGCATTTGATAACATCAGCTTTTAAAAATGTTTTACTCATTCTAATTGGTATGTAGTAGTATCTCACTGTTCTATTTTTTTTCCGTTAATTTGAGTATAGTTGGCATACAATGTTGCATTATTTTCAGGTGTACAACAGAATGACTCAACAAGTTTATATATTGTGCTATGCTCACTATCAGTGTAGCTAACATCTGTCCTGATACATCACTAATATAATATCATTAACTATATTCTTTATGCTGTGTCTTTTATTCCTTTGACTTATTTATTCTAATATTGGAAGCCTATATCTCACTGCTATTTTAAATTATAATTTTCTAATAACTTAAGAGGTTAACCACCTTTTCATGAGCTTAGCAACCACCTGGATGGATGGATAGATAGAAGGATAGATAAGTAGATAAGTAGATAAGTAGATAGGTAGGTAGGTAGGTAGGTAGATAGATAGAGAGAGAGATAGATAGGCTTTTCCAGTGAGATATCTGGTCAGATAATTTATTTACTTTTTGATTGGGTTTTCTGTTTTCTTATTATTGAATTTTAATAGTTCTCTGTGTATTTTGGATACAAGTCCTTTATCAGATATATATTTAACAAGTATTTCCTCCCAGCTTGTGGCTGGTCTGTTCATTTTCTCAACAGTGTATTTCACAGAGCAGAAGTTTTTTGTTTTGTTTTTGTTTCTCTTTTTGTTTACCAGAGAAGAGCATGTTTTATTAACTTTTAGAAGAACCTGCTGTTGATTGTATTTTATATTCTATTTTTCCTGTTTTATAGTTAATTACTTCAAAGGTATTTCCACACATTTTATTTTACTATTTTACTTTTCTTTTTCTGCTTAAATTTTTTTTTAAGTTTTTATTTAAATTTCAGTTAGTTAACATACAGTGAATATTAGTTTAGGTGTACAATTAATAATTCAGCACTTCCATAACACCTGGTGCTCATCACAAGTGCCATCCTTAATTCCCATTAACTATTTAACCCATCTGCACACACCCCCTTCCCTCTGGTAACCATCTGTTTGTTCTCTATAGTTAAGAGTCTCTTTCTCATTTTGCCCCCCTCTCTCTCTTTTTTTTCACTTTACTTGTTTGTTTTGTTTCTTTGTTTCTCAAATTCCATATATGAGTGAAATCATATGGTATTTGTCTTTTTCTGACTTATTTCACTTAGCATAATACTCTCTAGCTCCATCCATGTCATCGCAAATGGCAAGATTTCATTCTTTTTTATGGCCAAGTAATATTCCATTATATATATATACATCTATCTCACCTCTTCTTTATCCATTCATCAGTCGATGGACACTTAGGCTGTTTCCATAATTTGGCTATTGTAGATGATGCTGCTATAAATATCCGGGTACACGTATCCCTTTGAATTAGTATTTTTGTATTCTTTGGGTAAATCCCTACCTACCAGTATAGTTGCTGGATTGTAGGGTAGTTTTATTTTTAACTTGTTAAGGAACTTCTATATTGTTTCCCAGAGTGGCTGCACTAGTTTGCATTCCCACCAACAGTGCAAAAGGGTTCCCCTTTCTCCACATTGTCCTCAGCACCTATTGTTTCTTATGTTGTTGATTTTAGCCATACTGACAGGTGTAAGGTGGTACTTCATTGTAGTGTTGGTTTGGATTTCCCCGATGACTGATACTGAGAATCTTTTCATGTGTCTGTTGGCCACCTGGATGTCTTCTTTGGAAAAATGTCTATTCATGTCTTCTGCCCATTTTTAATTGGATTATTCATTTTTGGATGTTGAGTTTTATAAGTTCTTCATATATTTTGGATACTAACCCTTTATCAGATATGTCATTTGCAAATAGCTTCTCCCATTCCATAGTTTTGTTTATTGTTTCTTTCACTGTGTAGAAGTTTTTTTATTTTGAAGTAGTTCCAATAGTTTATTTTTGCTTTTATTTCCCTTGCCTGTGAGGCATATCTAGAAAGAAGTTGCTATAGTGGATGTAAAAGAGGTTACTTCCTGTGTTCTCCTCTAGGATTTTTATGGGTTCAAGACTCACATTTGGTTCTGGAAAGTAATTTTGCCTAAGGATGGGCATTTATGGAGAACATAACAACACCGGGGGCATATTGCAAAATGGTTACTCTCTCCCACCTCAAAATGGTTACTTTTCCCTCTCCATCTGATGGAACCATGAGGGATTTTCCTCTACTCTTCACTTTGAGGACCAGCTGGGGCTCCTAGGGATAAAAATTACAAAAGTGTGGAGCCCTTCTAATAATGGACCCTTAACAGACCAGTTTGAGCTGGTCCATACTCGGTCTCCAGCAATCTGTC
The DNA here is from genome assembly GCA_028534135.1 of Potos flavus. Taxonomy (NCBI): domain Eukaryota; kingdom Metazoa; phylum Chordata; class Mammalia; order Carnivora; family Procyonidae; genus Potos; species Potos flavus. The sequence continues at coordinate 45,758,681 of CM052889.1, read as the reverse complement.
AGTTACTGTTTCAGTGTTCCTAACGGTGACTGCCTCAAGAGGTGTGATTCTTTGTATCTCCTTGCCTCTCCAGTTTTAGGGGGTGAAGTTTGCCCTATGACTTCAGTTGTCTTATGGAGCTAAGATTTTCTGTTTTTAGCTTGTTCAGATTTTTTCTTGTAAGAATGAGAGTGAGGACTCCTGAGCACTATTTGTGTTAGAATAAATCATCCCTGTGTGAAGATATGGAAAATGAGAAATTCTGCGGTAGTTAACTAATCTGTGCTTTTTTATATGTGCCCTATTTCATGATTTTTAAAAGTTTGACAAAAGATGCCAGTGCTTTAAAGACCATGCTATCTTCTCAGAAAAATTGTTATAGAACAATAGATTCTGAGTCATATCTTGGTTAAATTATTGAACTTGAAGGAGAAAGAAAAAATTTTTTATACCTGCAGACAGTAAGCAATTATATGACCAAAGGGAAAAAATACAGACAGACCTCAAGATTTTTCCACAATCACATTCAAAGAGATACCACAATGGAGCGATGTCTACACATTTGTGAGACAAAATGTGATCCAAGACTTATACTTAGTCAAGGTGTCATTCAAATGTGTAGTCAGGCATTCTTAAGCATGGAAGAATTTAGAGACTAAAATGTCCATGTACATGTCCTATTAAGGAATATATTAGGGGGTGCCTGGGTGGCTCAGTCAGTGGAACATCAGACTCTTGGTTTCGGCACAGGTCATGATCTCAGGGTGGTGAGACTGAGCCCCAAGTGGGGCTCTGCACTGAGTGGAGAGTCTGTTTGAGATTCTCTCTCCCTCTCCCTCTGCCCCTCCTCTCTGCTCTCTCTCTCACATGAATAAAAAAATAAATCTTTTAAAAAAGAAATATATTTGATAACGATTTCTATCTAGTAAAAAGATGAATCAAAATAGGCAATGAATGTGAGCCATGGTGAATTGCTTTGATGTTGAGCAAAGGAAACATTAAAATTAAGATAAGCACAATGGGAATTATGGCTACAAAAGAGAATGTAGCTGTCATAAACACTGTTAATATTAAATATTAATAAAACTGACAATAAGAATAGGGGAAAGGAAGAAATATGACCATAATAACATCCTCAGGTTTTCATATTACTGATTCAGTCAGTGGTGCCTCAAGCATTTTCTTATCCTGCAGTCAGAGAAGTGGCAGAAAATTATTTCATTCTGAATATCTAGAAATAAATATTTTTCATGGGGTTGGGAAAATTGAAATGTAAGTTAGAACAGTATGACAGTTTTTGAGCAAGTATCCAGATGAAGAAGCTATTTCCATTGGTCATTCTAGAGGAATAAAATAATATCATCAGAGGCTAATAGATTCATTAAAGAGAATATAACTAATGGCAATGAAATTTATATGTCAGCTGTCTGCTGAAGGAGAACATTTGAGAAATTAAATTATTAGGGAAATAAGTCACTATGTTTAAAGAGAGGTGATCAAATATCTATGCATAGGTATGAATCTTTGAATTCATTAATCTGATTTATTGAGACTTTCATGTGCCAAATTATTGTGGAACCAAGACGCAGCAATGAGCAAGGGAGGTACCACTTCAATCTTTAAAGAACTAAGGGTCTAGTATAAGGGATAATATAGAAATATTATAAAATTAATACATTAGTTAATAGAAATTTGTTAATCTCACACACACACACACACACACACACACACACACACACACAGTATAGACTCTAACGGGAAAGAGCAGGGAGCACTTCCCTGATGTAGTGTCACTTCAGCTGAAATCAAATTGATGTGCCCAAACTGGCCATATTAGCCAGATTATCACTAGCCAGGTGAAAGAGTTCTCTAGTTAAAGAGAAAGGCATGGATAAAATCTGTGAGGCAGAAATAAAGTTGATGTCCTAAAAGAACTGATAGAACCAGATTTGTATTATATAAAGATTACACTAAGACCAAGGCCCAAGGACCTGAAGATGTCCATTACATAAAGGTATGAAAGAGGCAGGGACCTGGAAAAGGAATTTGGAAGAAAAAGCCAGAAAAGGAGGATAACATCAGAAACAAAACAAAACAAAAAACAACAACAAAAAAAACCCAAAACACTGTCAGAAAAGCCATGGAAGGAAATATTTTAACATGGAAGGGTGATCAATTTGGTTAACTCTGTTGAATTCATTTGAGATGTAAGTGAGAAAAATAAAGGGCTCTTTGGATTTTCTTACATACCCATTGTTGACTTAGGAAGAGAAAATCAGTATATCGGTGGGAACAGACACTGGAGAAGGGAGTAAGAAAGAAGAGACATAGAGAGTATTTGGGCAGTAGCAGTTTAGAACGTGCTATTGAATATTCTCAATGTAAAGGGCAGGCATCCTCTGGCCAGCTCTTTAATTCCAGCTACTTTATGACCGCCAGCTCTATAGAAGAACATCTCACCTCCCTGGGGCTACATGACTTGCCTTCTGGCCTGCACTTCTGGGAATATAAAGGGGTTACAGCCCACAAAACAACCTTTGATCAGTGTAGGGCAAGAACTAGGGATCAGTTTGTCTCCTATCCTTCAGGCAGGTAATTCCAATAATTAATAATTTCAACAGCCTCTCAGAAAGTTCCTAGTAGAATTGAGCTTCCTTTACCCACAGCAATGGCCTTATAATGTATACTTGACATGACATCTTATTCTGTTTCACTTTTAGTATTTACACCATCTCCTGTTCCTTAGGATCACTTCCCTAAATTCCCTGCCAGCATGGAAGCCCTTGTCTCAGGTTTTTGTGAGGATATCAGTTCCTAACTCACTTGGCTATAAATATATAGGTTTTGGATTGCTGGGTTGTATAGTACACGTACATTTAACTTTGTAAATATATGCCTGCCAAACTGTCTTTCAGAATGGCTGTACTATTTTGCTTCCCCACTAGTAATGAATGAAAAGCAAAATTATATGAACAGATAATAGAGATTGCCAAGGGTTAGTGATGAAGGAAGTGGTTGACGAAAAAGGGGTCACACAATGAAACTTTAAAGTGATAAAAACTGTTCTGTATGATACTGTGATAGTGAATACATGACACTATGCATTTGTCAAAATCCATAATGTACATCAAAATCGTGAACTTTATTGCATGTAGATTAAAATCAGTCAGGCTGTTAGGGGATTCATTGGATAGAATACAGACAGTGACAATGAGCCTGACTCTATTACAAATGGATGGCAAAACCTTATTGAAGAAGGTGTGGAAAATAGGCACTATGTTTTGATGGGATATTGCAATGCTAATCACAAAAAGAACTCTACATAAATACTATACTCTAGTTCTTAAATGTGTTTTTCACAGGGCTATGGGTTAGTTATTCTGAAACTACATTACATATATACTAGAGCTGAATGAAAAAAGTGAATGCTAGTGGGAACCAGGTTCTCAGTATTACAGAAAGAAGTTGCAACTAAGTATAGGGGAAGACTAGAATGAATCCCGCGGTGCTGGATTATGGCAACATCACTATGAGCCCATATTCATACCAATATATATATAGACAGATATATACAAAAATAATTGTAGATATGTATGTATATGTGGATGAGTATACATGTATACATTTGCTAGCTGAGTGGGTCTAGAAACAGGGATACCTATACCCAGTGTCCAGATCTTGGCTTCTTAATACTTAGTACTGTTCTCCAATAAATTGCAACAGGGATCCTTAAAGAGCTGGCTGATTCTAAGGCTGGGACACTCAGAACACAAAATGAGCCTGGAATATAGTGTTGTGGCAAAAAGTCAGGAAGTGCTAAAAGAAATTTTGGGTGCTTGTCAAAAAAACATAGACTATAACATCGAAGAGGCTCCCAATGGTCAAAGTTGATACAATTTGAGCAAAAAAATAAATTCATGTTACATCCAAAACAAAGGTAGATAAACATATTACAAGAAAACTGTAGATCAATACTCCTCACGAACAGACACAAAAATGCTTTAAAAGTTTTTCAAAGTGGGGTGCCTGGGTGGCTCAGTGGGTTAAAGTCTCTGCCTTCGGCTCAGGTCATGATCTCAGGGTCCTGGGATTGAGCCCTGCATCCGGCTCTCTGCTCAGCAGGGAGCCTGCTTCCTCCTCTCTCTCTGCCTCCCTCTCTGCCTACTTGTGATCTCTCTCTCTCTCTGTCAAATAAATAAATAAATAAAATATTAAAAAAAAAAAAGTTTTTCGAAGTAAGTCCTGAAACATATAAAAAGGATTCTACATCATGATTAAGTAGTTATTATCACAGGGATGCATAGTTGGTTTAAAATTGGAAAATTAATTTAGTGTACCATATCAATAGAATAAAGGACAAAACAACATAATCATCTTAGTAGATTCAACAAAGCATATGACAAAATCCAACACTAAGCTAAATCATATCTTTATTGCTTTGATTATAATGACCTTATTATTTCTTCATTAAACATTTTACTAGTACTTTGAGATATATAACATATAACTAGATGGATAACATATGGATGGATAATGTGAGGACAAAATAGATAACACAGTATTTATAGAAAGATGATAGAAAGATGGATAACATAAAGTATGCACTGTATAAAATACGAAATAAGAAATATTCTTCCTGAGGACGCTGGGGTGGCTCAGTTCTCTTAAGCATCTGCTTCGGTCAAGATCTCAGGGTCCTGAGATTGAGCCCCGCATCGGGCTCCCTGCTCAGTGGGGAGTTTGCTTCTCTCTCTCCTTCTGCCCCTCCCCCCTGCTTATGCTCATGCTCTCTCTCTCTCAAGTAAATAAAATCTTTTAAACATTTTTTTAAAAAATGGGTTGAGCTCAGAAAAAAAGAAATGGTCTTCCTGTTTCATCACTTTTGATGTGATCATGTGTTCATTTCCCTTGACCAATTAATAAGAAATACTACCTAATTCATAATTTTAAATTATCTTTAAATTTTGAGGTGGAATTCATTTTAATTTAATTTCTCATTTTAATGTACTGCCATCTTTTATTAATTAATATTTTGTTTAACATTGTATAACATTTTGAAATGAGGCTGGACTATTGCTCTCTTTATTAGGTTTTAGTATCAGTATCATTTTTCTCTTTTTAAATTTAACACAATGCTGAGCATGATATTGGTAAATTTCTTTTTTTTTAAAGATTTATTTATGTATTTTACAGAAAGCAAGAGAGAGAAAGCATGTGGGCAAGTTGGGGGAGGGCAGAGGGAGAGGAGAGAGAGAATCTTCAAGCAGACTCCCTGCTGAGCATGGAGGCTGACACGGGGCTAAATCCCACAACCCATGAGATCCTGATCTGAGCTGAAACCAAGAGTTAGTCAGCCTTCCAGGCACCCTGATATTGGTAAATTTCTATGTGTTACATTTAAGAAAGAATTGATTTGTAAATATATCTCTGCCTGGCTTGATTTTTTCAGCTCCAGGGTCAGGGCAGAATCAATTCATAACATTCTCAGTTTCTTCCTTCTCTTATTGATTTGCTTAAGATTTCTAACTTTTTTGATACAAATTTTATTTACATATTTTCCTGGAAAGTCATCTGTTTCATTCTTATTCTCAGATTTATTTCCATAGAATTTGGCAAAATAATATCATAGACCTATCTTTTCTGTATGTATTCTGTTCATAACTATTTCATACACTAGAAATAATTTTTACAAATGGGGTATTATTGATATTAGTGTTTAAATATGTTTGTTGTCCATAATATCTTGGAAGGCTATTTATAAAAACATCCTTCAAGAAATTCTTTTTTTTTTTTTTTAAGATTTTTTTATTTATTTGACAGAGAGAGAGAGATCACAAGTAGGCAGAGAGGCAGGCGGAGAAAGAGGGGGGAAGCAGGCTCCCTGCTGAGCAGAGAGCCCAAAACAGGGCTTGATCCCAGGACCCTGAGATCATGACCCGAGCCGAAGGCAGAAGCTTTAACCCACTGAGTCACCCAGGTGCCCCCCTTCAAGGAATTCTTATTCTGAGTTCTAAACAATGGACATCTCTGCCTCTGAGTTTTTGTAATATAAAAAAGTGGACTGCTCTTTGCACATCATATAGATCCTCCAAATATATGTCATTTAGATTAAAAATCCCAACATTCTGGGATACATGTATTACCAGCATTGGAATGTGTTCTGATAATACTAAGATTTGTTAAATCTTCATTAAGTATATGCCATCATAATTGCTGAATTCTAGTTGACCCACCCATAAAATGAAGGAATACAGTGTACAGTAAGAAGAATTTGGTTCTACCCTCAAGCTTCTTCAATTAATGTATGACAATGACCATGTTAATGAATTAATTAATTCAACAAATATTCAATAAGCACCTACAATGTATCAAGCATGTGTCTTGGTACCAGGGACACACACACACACACACACACACACACACACAAACTGACTTGGTCTCTCTCCTCATGGAAGCCCTTGTCTTTTAATAGGTTTTTTAATAGGTTTAATGGGTTTATAGGTTTTTTAATAGTTTTTTAATAGGTTAATAGGTTTTCAAAATAATAATTTTAAAACCAATAATTTGTTTTTTGATTTGCATGGTGTATAGTAAGAGTCAAAGCCTCAGAACTTTATAATAAAAGAAACCTTAGAGCTTATATAGTTCCACCACTTGATATATAACAAACACTAATGTTGAGACTTATGAAAGTAACAGTTTTGTCTAAGGTAATAAAACAAGTGAAGATTAAGGCAAAGCAGATAGAAATTCTGATGACTAGCCAAATCCTTGCTATTTGTTTATAGTAGTTGTATTAATAACATACTGCTCAAGAGTAATAAAGCATCTCATGGGACTAAATTATTCTCTGACACTCAGGATAATCTCTATTTACTTGTAAGTGGCATTTCTGGAAAATGTGAACAAGATCAAATACCAAAATGCCTAACAGAAAAATCTGACTCACTTTCCATAAATGCATTGCTCAAGACTATTTATTTTCTAAGGATGCTACTTTGAAATGTAGTTCTATCAAGAGTATTTCCCCCTCATACTTTATGTCAATTATTTTATATTTGGTTTCCTCTTGTGAAGATTTCCCATAAATAAATTATTTTCTTAAATTGAAGATTAGAATTTTTAAGCAAACATCTTAAAAAGGACCTATTTGTTGCCAACAGACAGATCTGAGTATGAGATTTCATTCTTTTTGCAGAGGTCCTGTGATTAGAGGATCCTTGAATAGTATTTACAACCTTCTAGATATACTACATGGGATATCTTATTTGGCCAGAGAGGAAACTGAAGCACTAAGATTTTTAGATGCACAAGTCTCTTAATGACAGGGATAAGTCCCTTATCACATGGTAGATTTTCAGGATGCTAAATTCATTGACAGAGGATCACGCTTGTATTCAGTCAGAATTAATGCAATCATGTCATTGCCAACATATCCTTGTGGCCCAAGATGATTTTTTCCCAACATTTCTGTAAATTTAGGGCAACCTATAGACCATTAACTCTAAAGTGCTCTCAATGTTCAAATTGATCTCCATTCCCCAAATAGTAAATCCTGATAGTATTTTTTAATTATAACACAACCACCCCATACGTAAAATAATACTGGATATAGGATACATCATCCTAATGATTATTTTAGCAACCAGCAAGTATTTTTGTTCCAAATACATGACTACTAACAAGTAAAGAAGAAAAAAAATCTGCCTATTGCTAGTTTAGTTTATAAAGAATGTTTATATTTCATAAATGAAGGTACAGAGGCTGGAGTTAGTGCTGGCTCCCAGTCTAATACTATACTTGTGATTTTAAATAATTTCATTTTCAATTTTAAAATGAACTACTAGTTAAAAAGGCAGATATGTCTGGCCCACTTGGTACTTCTAAAGTACTCTGATTCTTTGATTCTGAGTGTGAAATGTTCAATCCTAGGTTAGTCAATGGATATGTAAGATATCAATTTATGTGCACAGGAAAGATTCATTTATTACTTCATTTGCTATCATGCATTTGTGGAATTTTTGATATGTGAAACACTATGTTAGGAACTGTAAGTTTTACAAGACACATTTAAATTTAAGATGTTTATCCTTGTGTGGTTTATATTTGAGCTCATTTGTCTTTTCTTTTTAGTATGTTTATTAGTTTTTATTTTGGGGACCAGACCCTTTAACTAACCCAATGCTAATTTAAAAAGAAGGCCAAGATTCTGAGCTTATATGCATGTTTATCTCAACTCCCTGTGTTTTCTGTAGATTTGGCATTACTGGTCATTATGATGAATTGGTCCACATTATGTAATTATCAGCATTAATCTAAAGACTCTGAAATAAATACAAGATTTTGTGGTTCAAATACATTTGCACTTTTCTTGGGAAAGAAGCTTAACCCTCCAAACAGTTAATGTCCCTGCTGTAGATACATAAACATTTTAATGTAATAAGTCTCAAGTTAGGTAAAAGCAATATACTGAGTGCTCTAAATAGAATGAACTAAATAGTATGGTAATAGTTATTTTTTATTTTGAGAAAAATCACCTTTGGATACTAGTTCATTTTGTGCAAGACAGAAATAAAGATTCTGACTTACATCCCTATTCTCAGAGCACAATTTACAGTGTTGAACTGTTGAACTGATATGTCTAAAAATTGATTTGTCTTTTTTAAACTATAACAATCTTTTGTAACATCTCTATTGAGGTATAATTCACATATCATAAAATTTGCCAACTTAAAGTATACAATTCAAGTGGTTTTACTATGTTCATAGAATTATGTAACATTACCACAATCTAATTATCAGCCACTCTCCATTCTCCTTCTCTCTAATCCTGGGCAACCATTAATCTATTTTCTTTTATCACCTATTCTGGAGAGCTTGTATAAATGGAATCTTATGTAGTTTCTTGTAACTGACTGCTTTCACTGAGCACAATCTTTTCAAGGACCATCCATGTTGTAGCATGCAGCAGTAATCCATTTCCTTTTTATTGTTGAGTAGTATTCCACTATATGGATGTACTATTTTGTTTATCCATTCATCTGTTAACAGACATTTGGGTTGTTTCCATTTTTTGGATATCATGAGTTATAATGCTGTTATAAACATTAATGTGCAAATTTTGTGTAGATACGTGTTTTCACTTCTCTCCAGAATGGGAAGCCTAAGGAGTGTAATTGCCAGGTCATATGGTAACTCTAGGCTTAACATTTGGAAGAACTGCCAGAGTGTTTTCCAAAGTGGCTGCACCAATTTATATTCTTCCCAGGAAAGATGAAGATTCTAAGTTCTCCACATACTCGCCAGTTATAATAACTCAATTGATACCATTGTTTGTTTTTCAGTGTAACTGTCCTAGTGATGAGAAGAGGTGTCTCATTGTGGTTTTAATTTGCATAAATTTAATTCTCTTCTTCATTTCAAGTTTCCTGAATAAGACTCTGTCTAAATGGTGAAATGAATAAAATGAAACCCAGGTTCCAATCCAGTCAATCAGTGTTGAACTTTAAATAGAAATATCTACTCCTGAAAACGTAGATACTTATAGTTTGTGTTCTAGATTGCTGCAAATACAGTAATTAAAGTAAGCTACTAAAAAGACTTCCCTACAGAAAATTGTTTTATTTTTAACCATAAGCCATTCCTAGAAGATAATGATAGTTCTTTTCTTTGGCCATTCTCTTCATTTTTACAAATTTCAGATTATTGCATTACATAGAGATAGTAACATGTTATTTATAAAATTGTGGATTTGCGTTATCTTCTGGATCACCTTGTGCTATGTCTTCATAGGAAGTAACTTCTTCAGAGCATGGCTTCAGATGGCTTTTTAATTTTCAAAAATAATAACTTTGGAGTCTGCTGAATGTGTTTACTGCCCTATATCCTAAACACCTGTATCTTGAAAGAGGCTGCTGTGCAAAGCACAACCTACTGAGTAATTTTCAAAACACAGAGTTTAGGGAGCAGGTGTTCAATAACAGAATTTGTCCATAACAGAATAAAATAAATTTACAAATTGGCTTAGTTAGTAATAGAGGGTGCATTAAAAAGGGTGTATTTCTAGACTCATAGTTTTTTTTTTTTTAATTTTCAAATCTTAACTAAAATCTTAATCTTTCAAAATCTTAGTCCCTTAAGTTGAACTACACCTACCATAATACACATCTTACTCCATATGAGTTCATCTCAACTGATACCTGATACATAAAAACAAAAAAATGGCAAGCTATTCATTACCTCTTTCTCTTTAAGGCAACTAAAAGTCCCTAAGTATTTATTCATGAGAAGATGCAAAGTACTCACTTCATAAATCATGAGCTTTGAATACTAGAACAGCTAGTCAAAGGGACTTATAAAGATGCTATGGTAGGTATCTCCTTAAGTACTAAAAAAGAAAATAAAAGAATTTTTTTAAAAACATACACACAAAAATACTATTATATACTGTGGTGTACTATTGTAGTGTCATATTTGACACTCTTCTTGAAAAGGTATAAAGTTCATGAAATTTATGCAAGCCCATGCAACGTGAGTTATTATCATAATAGTTAACATTTATTGACCATTTCTGTATAATAAGCATTTTGTAGATATGATGCATGTGTATATTTAAAAAAAAAAACAACCCTATGAGATAAATACTATTAGGACTTGTACATTTTACAGACAAAGAAATTGAATTAAAGAAGTGATTTGCACAATGTCAAACACCGAAGAGGCAGAATCAGGATCCAAATCCAGGTAATCAAGTTCTAGAGCCCTATCTGAAATATTATGCAAGAGCATCTCTGTATAAGACCAAAACATTGATTCTGCATTTCTCATTCAAAAGGAGCAACTGAACATAAACACTTACCTACTCTTATAAAATTTCAATGCAATCATAGTGAAAATGAATGAAAAGGGAAAAAAAGTCTGTAACAATTCTGGGGGAAAAAAGTCCAGAAGAGCAAAGATATTTTTATGAATTTTTAGAAAACAGAAACATATGGAGGTACATTGACACGGTAAGGAGAAACTACAGTCCAGAAAAACTAAGGAGAAAACCCAAGTAAAGGTGGAAGTTACATGTTTCCGTCGGAGAAGTAAATTAGAGAGAAGAATGCATTCAGGCCAGTAATTGAAATGTAGCCTGCAGGAAGAATTATGGTGCCAACTAGCCTTCTAGTGTCCCCACTTAAAGAGTGACTGCTGGGGGATGTTCACTATCACCACATTGTTCAACTTAGTACTAGAGGTCCTAGCCTCAGAAATCAAAAAGAAATATAAGGCATCCAAATTGGCAAAGAAGAAGTTAAACTCTCACTCTTCGCAGATGACATGATACTCTATGTGGAAAACCCAAGAGACTCCACCCTAAAATTGCTAGAACTCATACCAGAATTCAGCAAAGTGGCAGGATATAAAATCAATGCACAGAAGTCAGTTGCATTTCTATACACTAACAATGAGGCAGAAGAAAGAGAAATTAAGGAGTAGATCCCACTTACAATTGCACCAAAAACCATAAGATACCTAAGAATAAATCTAACCAAAGAGGCAAAAGATCTGTACTCAGAACTACAGAACACTCATGAAAGAAATTGAGGAAGACACAAAGAAATGGAAAAACTTTCCATGCTCATGGATTGGAAGAACAAATATTGTGAAAATGTCTATGCTACCTAGAGCAATCTACACATTCAATGCAATCCCTACCAAAATACATCAACTTTTTACACAGAGCTGGAACAAATAATCCCAAAATTTGTATGGAACAGAAAAAACCCTGAAGAGCCAGAGGGATGTTGAAAAAGAAAACTGAAGTTGGTAGCATCAGAATTCCGGACTTCAAGCTCTATTACAAAGCTGTAATCATCAAGACAGTATGGTACTGGCACAAAAACAGACACATGGATCAATGGAACAGAGTAGAGAGCCCAGAAATGGGCCCTCAACTCAATGGTCAACTAATCTTCGACAAAGCAGGAAAGAATATCCAATGGAAAAAAGACAGTCTCTTCAACAAATGGTGTTGGGAAAATTAGACAGCCACATGCAGAAGAATGAAACTGGACCATTTCCTTACACTACACACAAAAATAGACTCAAAATGGATGAA
>CM052889.1:45714609-45746099 GCA_028534135.1 Potos flavus | reverse complement strand
GAAACATTGCCAAAGGCAAGGGAAGCAAGGGCAAAAATGAACTATTGGGACTTCATTGAGATCAAAGCTTTTGCACAGCAAAGGAAACAGTCAAAAAAACCAAAAGACAACTGACAGAATGGGAGAAGATATTTGCAAATGACATATCAGATAAAGGGCTAGTATCCAAAATCTATAAAGAATTTATCAAACTCAACACCCAAAGAACAAATAATCCAATCAAGAAATGGGCAGAAGATATGAACAGACACTTCTGCAAAGAAGAAATCCAAATGGCCAACAGACATACGAAAAAGTGCTCAACATCAGTCGGCATCAGGGAAATACAAATCAAAACCACAATGAGATACCACCTCACACTAGTCAAAATAGCTAAAACTAACAAGTCAGGAAATGACAGATGTTGGTGAGGATGTGGAAAAAGGGGAACCTTCTTACATTCTTGGTGGGAATGCCAGCTGGTACAGCCACTCGGCCAAACAGTATGGAGGTTCCTCAAAAAGTTGAAAATAGAGCTACCCTATGACCCAGCAATTGCACTACTGGGTATTTACCCCAAAGATACAAATGTAGTGATCCGAAGAGACATGTGCACCCCAATGTGTATAGCAGCAATGTTCACAATAGCCAAACTATGGAAAGAGTCCAGATGTCCATCCACAGATGAATGGATAAAGAAGATGTGGTATACATATACAACGGAATACTACTCAGCCATCAAAAAATGAAATCTTGCCATTTGCAAATAGATGGATGGAACTAGAGGGTATTATGCTAAGCAAAATAAGTCAGTCAGAGAAAGACAATTATTATGATCTCACTCATATGTGGAATTTAAGAAACAAAACAGAGGATGACAGGGGAAGAGAGGAAAAAATAAAACAAGATGAAATCAGAGAGGGAGACAAATCATGAGAGACTCTTAATTATGGGAAAGAAACTGAAGGTTGCTGGAGGGGATGGGGTGAGGGGATGGGGTGGGGGGATGGGGTAACTGGGTGATAGATACTAAGAAGGGCACATGACGTAATGAGCACTGGGTATTATATAAGACTGATGAATCACTGACCTCCACCTCTGAAACTAATAATATTAGTTATTATATAATTATATATTATATAAATATATATTATATATTACATACATTATATGTTATATAATTTTATATATTATTGTATAGTTATATGTTAATTAATTGGATTTAAATTAAAAAAGAGAAGAGAATGCCATCAGTGGAAATAGGAAATGTAAGATTAGGACTAGAGTTTTGCTATATTTGGTGAACCTGTTAATTTTAAATTTTTGACAGGTTTATTTTTTTTAGTTTTTTTTTTAAGAGAGAGGCAGAATGGGGAGAGGAACAGAGGGAGAGAGAGAATCTTAAGCAGGCTCATGCTCAGTGCATAGCCTGCCATGATCTCACGATCTGAGATCACAACCCTGAGATCTCAGTGCCCTGAGATCAAGAGTCAGACATTTTAACTGACTGAACCACCCAGGTGCCCCAATTTTTGATAATTTTATCACTAGTAGTCATCATTCTTATAACAACAAAATACCTTTCATTTTGATTTGAATTTTGTATTGGTGTTGTTGCAGTACTCTTTGCTTAGGTAAATAAGCAGTACAGAAGTGAATACTTCTGTACATTGTAGTTGTCTCCTTTAATCATTTTTATGCAACATTATAGCTGATGATATCAATTAATTTTGTAGAAAAGTTGCAAAAGTGTTAAAGGGAAGAGAACAAGTATTTTGTCCCCCAAATAATACTGATGTCTTACATTTGTATCCTTCTTTATAATCAAAAGGATAATAAATATTAACTCTTAAAAAAAAAAGTGACTGCCGGGTCAGTGGTTCCCAGGGTAAATCTAGGATGGCATTGATGAATGCCATTAAATCTAGGATGGCATGGGATCATCTTCCAGGAAAACTAGGCTCCTACATTGGGAACCGATATTCTAAGATAACAATATGCTTATTCTGGCAGTGAAAGTGGAATGTAATCTGTCTAAATCCAACTCTTCTCTCCCTAAAGCAAAGGCCAACAAGTCAACACTTGCTTACCATGTACAGAGAGTTGACAGTCAGTATGGAAGATGGGAAAACAGGCCTAAAAGTCTCCCAAGGAAATCCACAACAGCTAAGATTTTCAGCTTTGTTCTTCTGTCATAAATACGGTTGGATAAGCAGAAATACCAGATAGTAAAGAAAAGATAACACAAAAGAGAAAGGACCAAGATAAGTAAACTAAAGAACAGAATCTGGAAGAAAAGAGATTATATGCAGGACACAGGAAAGGACTTTGGGATATAGAATCCAACAAAAGAGATAGAGGCTCGATCCAGGAAATTCAGTTTTCATCTAAGAGGACCACCATACAAACAACGCTGAGAAAATGGAGAAGAGAGAATCATGAAAGAAAGAGCAGTTTACATTTTCCTAATGATGAAGAAAGACAAATCTTCAGTATCTGGAGAAATGACAAAAGACACACAACTAAATATCTCCTAGTGAAATATCAGGACCTCAAAGATCAAAAGACTATCTAAAAGTTCCCTGAGAGGAAACATAAAACATAACAGTTTGCCTATAAAGAAATTAAGATCAGACAGGTATCGGACACTCTATGGACTACAAGAAAGTGGAATAGCCTTCAACGTTTTGAAGGAAAATAACATTGAGTCTAAAATATATACCCAGATATGTAATCAGTTATCAATCAAGTGTAAAGACAAAGGAGAAATATTTTTGCAATATGCAAAAACTAGGAAACTTTAATACTATGCATCTTCCTTTTAAAAAAATATTTGAAGAAAGTGCAGAGAAAAAAAAATTCAGAAAAATAAAGGAGAAAGACATTGGATCTAATCAACAGTAGTATTAAATTAGGATTTCAACATAAAGAATTTCAGGATGATAGTTATGCAGCAGACCTAGGAATTAAATAATCTAAGTTAGAAAAGAAGTGGGCTATAAAAATATTGACAATCAAGCAGATAGTATTCAAAAGATAAGGTTAAGAAGTCAGAATATGAGTGATTTGTAAATAATCATATGCTTCATCTTTTTTTTTAATCAGTTAGGGAGGTGCCTGGGTGGCTCAGTGGGGTAAGCAACCAGCTCATGATTTCAGCTCAGGTCATGATCTCCTGCATGGTGAGCTGGAGACCTGCACAGGGCTCTGCCCTCAGCAGAGAGTCTGCTTGAGATTTTCTCTCTCTGCTCCTACCCCCACACAGGTGAGTGCATGTGTGCACTCTCTCTCTCTCTCTTTCAGATAAATAAATCTTTAAAAAAAGCAATCAGAAATACCAGGAATGAAAAGCAACACAAATGCATAAGGATTAAGCAATATATATATGTGGTCTAATTTGGTCACTGAAAGAAAAGAATACATTTGAACTATAGTCTGAACATTCTCCTTTAAGGGTACAGTGAATATGACATGAAATGACATTTACATAATCATAAATTTTGGTTAGTTTTGAGTTTTACAATAAACTTATTGCTATAGGTTCAATACGATCCCACAAATTCATTGAAATCTTCATGCCCAATGTGATGCTGTTGGGAGGAGGAGCCTTTGGTCATGATGACCAAACTTTCATGAATAAGATTAATGATCTTATAAAAGAGAGCTGAGAGAGATGGCTTGCTTTTCCCACCAAGTGAGGACACATTGAGAAGCTGACAGTCTGCAACTCAGAGGATGGCCTTCACCAGAACCTGACCATGCCAGTACCCTCATCTTGGACCGCCACCCTCTGGAACTGTGAGAACTAAATGTCTGTTGTTTAAAAGCCACACAATCTGTATATTTTATTACAGCAGCCTGAGTAGACAAAGACACCTATATCCCAATACTAAATACTGCATTATTACAATAAAAAAAGGCAATAATGAAATTTAATAACATAAAAATGACCTAAGTGCTAACAAAAGAGGGGTTGGTACTAGAGAGCAGTGTAGATGTACAATTTGTTTATTTGGGATATAATAATTTCTAAAGTTAATGTAATAAGAAATAGTAATTGTATTATTTGGGGTTGTAAGTAGAATTGATAGGAGAATTAAAAATTATAAGGTGACTAAACATAGGAGAATTGTAGAAGGGAATAAGTAGTATGGCAAATGGGATAAATACTTATTTTTTATATCAAGAAGTGAATAAATAGCCAGAGGTTAAAGTAGAAGAACATTTGAAAATAATTTTTTTTTTTTTTAGGATTATGGTGTTATCCATCAGAAAAGTAAAAATGCACACAGTTAGGAGTGTTACCCTAGGGGGCTGTGAAGAGAAGTGGAACAGAAGATTTATATCATTCCACACTCAGCATACTTTGCCCCCTCTTCTGTATTTTTTAATTAGAAAAAAATTACCATTACTCTCTGAACTTCAACAATTATTAGCATTGGTTTTATTGGATCCAGCTGTGAGTCAGGTGACATAGACAGAGACAAGGTTTTCTTCATGCCATTGTGGGTTCATTTCTAGGTATGTGATCACAATTCATGGTAAAGTCCTGGAAGAGCACAGAAGGAGGGGACATGCAAGCCCAACTAGTTCAGCTAACTAAGGTGGTTGGCCATAATTTTAAGCCTTACTTTCTCCCTTTCCTTCCACACAACAGTGGTTGGTGATCCAGTTCTAGTCCCTAATAAATGATATTCCTATTGAGTTGCAAGGATTTCAATGTCCAAATCACTACTCAAGCTTTTACATCATTTGGTATGTGATTTACTAAAAATAAAAGTATGAAGTCTTGAACAAAATTTCAACAAATCTCACCTTAAACTATTAGTAGCTTAAATGCAGGACTATTAACAGAATCTAAGTTGTGAAGAAGTTTACTTTTGTTTAATGGTCTGTAATTGAAATGGCTCTTCCTCTTGAGGGGTTAAACATATGTATGTGAGCAAATTTATAATGATAAACCATAAGGATTTGTTACATGAGGCTATTTTCCTGTAATTGTCCAACTCCCAAGTTAGATATTTCATCACTTTCCTAATTGCAATGTTGATCTCTGTGTCTTGCTCTGAATGCCAGATGGAGGTCAATGTATATCCCTATAAAAATGAGGGGAAAAAAGCTTTATGATATTAATTTCACCTACTGACACCTGACCTTTTTATTCTTACCAAATGAGCCAGCTAAAGTAAGATCAGTAATCAAAGATAATTGTTAAAATGGTATTGTTTAAAAGTTCTAATACTTGATCCTCAAGTATATATACAGACACAAAATGATTTTTGAATAGAATTTATATTGGTAATAATGAATTGCAGAATACATTCAGAATGCCTATTTTCTTATTACCAAAAAAAAAAAAAAAAAAAAAGATCTTTACCTGGTAAATGTTCATGTGAAATTAAAATATGTGTATTGGGATTAGGCTGCCATTTAAAAAATCTCTGAGGTTACTCTTTTCTCAATTTTAACTTACAGTATTATTTCTTACTAAGATAAAGCTAAGGGGGAAAAAAAGCAAATGATATTCCTTAGAATAAGGAGGATTTGGGTCTACAATGCTGAAAGAAATTCAGGAAATTTTTGCTTGACTGCTATTTCTAAATGTGTGTTTTGCTTACGAATAGCTACTTGGCTTTTCAGTATATATTTTTTGGGGAAAAAAGTTTGGGAAAGACTGGTAAAAAGATTTAACATGTTAATATTTGTAACTCTTTAAAAGTACAAAGCACTTTCTAATTTACTTGACCAATTATCTGCCCCCTTTTTATTTCTAGAGTTTAACAGGAAGATTTTATAAGAAATTCTGCAATCGAAGAATAAGTTTCATAATCACTGAATTAAAAACTCACATTTGAAGTAGGTTTGGATTCAGTATTAGAGATAAAAGGTACAGCATCTAAGGAGTAAAAGAAGGTGGTGCTTTTCTTGCTGTGATTCTTATATATAGGATTAAGCATCCTGTGCTAGTTTGGACAGACTTTCATGCATAGAGTACAGTGCTCTGCCAACAATTAGAAGATTGATCTTGACAAGTCCCTGAAATTTCCTATGCTCCATTTCCATTCTGACTGGAGACACAGGTGCAACTTGGAACCTGGCGTACTAGGTCTCCCTTTGAAAACAATATCCAGTTTTCTTTATTGACTCTGAGTCGTTTCATAGATCATGCTCATTCCTTTTAGCCCCACTTAAAGAATCAAACAGATATTTGGAAGGTTTGGTTGGCAAGGACAGAAGGAGGATGGGGAGGAGGATCCTGTAGGACAGGAGAAACTCGAAAGCCTACACTGTAATAGAGGTCAGAATTCAAAAGCCTTTAAACATACATTAAATATACAAAAACAATACAATGACATTTTAAGAACTTAATATTAATCCTTAATCATAACATAAACTCCAAATAAAACCTTAAGAATATATATAAAAATAAATAAGTTAAATTAATAAATACAGAATGATCTTCGGTAAATATACTCCAAGATAATTTCAAAATTTCCTGTGTTTATTTAACGAAGTGGTTGTTATTTTATTAACGAAAAAGGACTTCGGTTGTTAGTTCATTGATACAGCTTCAGTAGATGCCAAAGAAGAGTGGGAAAAATGAGTCTCTATTTACATTCCAGAGGAATCAGAAGTATAAACTTATAGGCACTTAAAAAGTATGCAGTACCCCTGATCACTGCTTTAAAATTATGGGCTCAAGAGAAATTAGGCACATAACTTTTTGAGTTCAATGAATTGTGATTTTTTTTCTCCAACTATGAGTCATATAATATAATGCTGGTGACTCAGTCTCTTACTGTTCACTAACCTCAAATCACACCTGCGCATCTATTACTAAATTCAGAATTCTTAGAGCATTATGTACTAGGAGTGTAAAGGTTTCTGGCAGAGTTTGCTTTTCCTTACAGAAGGTCATGGGAGGTACTGATGCAATAAAGAGATCACATGTAGCCCTTTAATACCTAATTCCTTACGTATCCCAGCTTGCTTTCAAGTGAACAAGCTATCTTTATGATTCCAAAATGAATCTTTATTATTATCAAGAAATTCTAAAACTCAGGCTTACAGATGATTTTCACAGTTACTTTTGTTCGTTGAAGGCAAGTATTTCCTGGAATGCAAACGCCTAATGAAAGCCTGGTTGGAACAACTGACCTCAACCATTCCCTTGGCTCCTAGTCAATTTAATATGGATCTATCTACTTGTATCAGATATTACCTCTGTCCAAGTGAGCTTTAGTGATGCTATTAGCAAAACATCACTAAGTGAGGGAAATGGGGAGTATTAGAAAAATTAACAATTGCCAACATAAATAAAATTTGGAAGAATAAATGTGTATCTTGTTACACCATCTCTGAAAGATGTCAAGGATCACACCTGTTTTCTTTCATCAAAGGAAATTTGAGTAGTCACTGAGAGCCCATTGTGTGTTTAAAAATATGCTTGCTGGCAGTTCCTTTGTTGTATTACTAATATTTAAAGAGATAGTATAGGAAATTTGTTTTAAACATACTAGTGAGAAATTTATGTTTTCTTTCAAAGACTCAATGTTAAATGATTTTCTTTAATTAAAGTCATAAAGTCAGACTGTGAATATATAAAGCATAAGGATTCAAATTCTCATAAATTTAATGAAGCAACTTATACAGAATTAATGAGCAGACTTTGAATATTAAGTACAATTGTAAGGGTCTTATTTTGTATCCTCAGAGTTACTTTGTTTATCCCACAAGGACTTGAGGCGGCCTCATACGTGCCTCATATGAAAGATGGTAGCACTCCATTTCTCCAGACATTTCTTACCTGGAAAACTACACTTATTTAGGACAAAGCTGAGAACATGAAAATTCACAAAAGTGTTCAAAAACAGCCAAAATACACACCTTGAAGTTTATTAATTTGCTGATGGAGTGACCTTTCAGGACCTATTGAGAGCAGTGTACTTTATTTTATACATAGTTTTCACAGGCTTGCTCTTAATGGAAGCAAATGGGTAGAATGACGTATCAATTGAAACCTGAAATGAAAAGGAAAACTAAATAGTATGAAAGCCAATCCAATAACTCAGAATATAGAATGTAGAATACTGAGTAATCTGGAAAGACAACATAAAGGGAAATAAGACTTGGGGTTTTTCTCAGGGCACCTTAGGCTAATGTGTGTGTGTGTGTGTGTGTATAACTATACATATATGTATATATAACATATATAAATAACTATACATATATGTATATGTGACATATGTGTTATATATGATATATATATATATATATATATATAAACAACCTTGTGTCATGATCAAGAGAAGTATAAATTATAATTAAGACAAGGAAGATTTTTCAGAAATATCAATTGTCCAGAAAATTCACATTCCAGACAGATGAGGAATTACAGATTAAGTATAACTAATTATGTGCTCCAAAATGTCCTATATGTATGTATGTGCATTTGTATATACATAAGATCTTTCTATCTGAATTGTTAGTTCTTAAAAGAAAAGAATATATTGTCTGCTTTTTTGAATTTTTTTAGAGGTCTAAAATGGAAATTAAGAGATGAAAAGACATATTTAAAAGACTTTTCAGTGACTTCTGGATTAAGTGCCAATATGTAAATAGCTTGGAGGTCATTTCTTCTTTTTTTTTTTTTCTTTTAAAGATTTTATTTATTTGACAGAGAGAAACACAGCGAGAGAGGGAACACAAGCAGCGGGAATGGGAGAGGGAGAAGCAGACTTCCCGCCGAGCAGGGAGCCTGACGTGGGGCTCGATCCCAGGACACTGGGATCATGACCTGAGCTGAAGGCAGACACCTAACGACTGAGCCACCCAGGTACCCTGGCATTTTTTCTGTCTTTACAAGAAAAAATAAAAAGCTGGACAAAATGAAAATCAGTGACTCTTCTTGAAACCATCAGATTACTAAAGTTGCAGGGCAGACTGACATCTGGAAATCTGTAGAGACAGGTGAATCTGGAGACACAGAGAAGATCTGCTTAACTGAAGCAGAAATTGCTAGCATCATAAACTGTAAGAACACTGAAATGGTAATTTTTAGAAACTGTTGGACGCTGAGTATGGTTGAGAACAGAGTAAGAAACTGGGGGGAGGGCCACACATCCCACAATTCATTGGCTTTACCTCCAGGAAGCCCATGAGATTCTTATGTGAATCCCAAAAAGATCCACCTGTAGCTCTGGCAGCACGGGGAAGAGCAATTATTGCAAAATATGCCAAGAGCCCTTTCCACAGCTCCACCTACTCTCAAGAGGGAAAAGACTTTTCTAGAGCTTCTATCCCAACTGGAGAAAGACATTCCCAAACCAGCCCCCTCATCTTTCTTTCTCATTTAAAGGAGAAAAATAGTCAATTATTTCAACAGGGTTCAAAGTATCAAACATTGAATTGGGAATGTTGCAACCAGGGAAGGAATTAGCGGTATGGAGGGGTGCTATACTTAACTGGAGAAATGTTTATGAGGTTTATATCTGAGACTCAGGACCACTAAAATACTGAGATTTAATCAGAAAATTGTAGAATGTTCTCTCTTCCCCACACCTTTCTGACAAACCAACAAGACTCTAATATAATAACAGTGAATTACAGATGAGGGTTGCAAGACACAGACTCTCTCTGAAGAAGAGTACCTAGGGAAGCCCAAAGTCAAGCGGAGAACAAACACAAGTGTACAAGAGGAATCTGAAGCCCCTGGCACCTACAGTTACAGCACGCATTAAGCACAACACAGCTGCTACGCAGAGTATAATTTCTCACACCGAAGGCCTATTAACTTCAGTAATTTCTATTACCCCATGTAATGTCCAGCTTTAGACAAAAAAAATTACACGGCATGACAAAAGGCAAGAAAAAACAGTCTAAAGAGACAAAGATTATTGCAGGTTGATAAGTAAAATGAGTAACAGTAACATAAAGTGTATGAGGGAGGAATTGGGAATATCTCTGATTTAAGATACCTATACTACATGTAAAATATAATAGTGTTATTGGAAGGAGGTCTTATTTTACTTAAAAATGTACATTGTAAACTAGGGCAGTCACTTTTTTAAAAACAAGATGTATAATTGATTCACTAAAAGAGAAAATTAAACAGAATCATAAAATGCTCAATTAAAATCAGAGAAGGCAGAGTAAGAGGAGGAAAAACAAGAGGACAAATGCAATGAGTATAAAAGTTACAAGCAGAGTAGATATTACTACAGCTATATCAGTATCACTTTAAATGTGAATGGTATAAGTACATTCATTAAAAGACACAGGTTGTCAGAGTGAATTAAAAAAAAACAAAAGATCCAATTGTATGTTGTCTACAAGAAACCTATACCAAATATAAAGAAACCCATATCAAATATAAAGATAAAAGTAAAAATATATATCAGGTTAACAATAATCAAATAGACACTGCAATAGCTATGTTAATTTCAGTCAAAGTAGAGTTTAGAACAAGGAAAATTACCAGCTATAAAAAGGGCATAATGACAATAAATCTATTCTTACAGAAGGCATAAAAATCTTAAAAGGGCATGTACCTAACAACATAGCATCAAAATACTTGAGACAAAAACTGAAAGAATTGAAAAAAGAACTAAAGAAATCCACTATTATATGCGGAGACCTAAACATTCCACTCTTAGTGATTAATAAATCAAGCAGGTAGAACATCAATAAGATTTTGATTAAATAAAGGTACCATCAATCTACTGAATCTGGTTGAGATTTATAGATTACTTCCTCAAATGACAGCAAAAATACACACTCTTCTCAGTCTCACATGGAGCATTCACCAAGACAGACTACATTTCAGGGTATAAAACAATTTTACAAATTTAAAAAATAGAAATTATATAGAGTAGATTATTGAAAGAAATAACTAGAAATCGATAACAGAAAAATAACTGGAAAATCCCCCAGATAGAGTTTAAACAATACAATTCTACATTTCTAAATAACAAATGATTAAAAAAGAAGTATCAAAGGGTATTAAGACATATTTTGAATTAAATAAATATGAAAATTATACTGAGGAAACTTTGGGGGATAGAGTGAAATGGTGCTTAGAGGAAATTTTACAGTACTAAACACATATATTACAAAAGAAGAGAGACCTAACACTTAATAACCTAAGCATAAACTTTAGGAAACTAGAGAAATAGGAAAATATATCCCTAAAACAAACAGAAATAAAGAATAAAAAAATTGGAGTAGAAGTGAATGAAACTGAAAACAATAGACATAATCAAGGAAATCAAAAGACAGTTCTTTGAAGAAAGAGAAGAGACATGAATTATCTTCATCAGAAATGAAAGAAAGGTTATTACTCCTGATCTCATGGACATTAAAAGGAATACTAAAAGCAACTCTGTTCACAACTGATAACTTATATGAAATAAACCAATTGCATGAAATATACAAACTGTCAAAACTAAAACAAGGAAATGTAGATAATCTGAATAACACTCTATGTATTAAAGAGATAGAATAAATAGTAACGGTACCATTGGTGAATTGTAGTAAACTTTCAAATAAGAAATGATGGCAATTTTCTATAATCCTTTCTAGAAAATAGAACTCAGTTCATGAGTTCATCCTTTCCCTAATACACAAAGCAAATAAACATATTACAATAGAGGAAAACTACAGACTAATATCTCTCATAAACACAGACATAAAAATTACCAACAAAATAGCAGTGAATGGAATCCAACAATATAAAAAAAAGTACACATTATGACAAAGTGAGACATACTCTAAGGATGCAAGGCTGGTTCAACATTTGAAAAATCAATCAATGGGGCACCTGGATGGTTCAGTCGGTTAAACAACTGCCTTTGGCTCGGGTCATGATCCCAGGGTCCTGGGATTGAGCCCCATGTCCTGCCAGGCTCCCTGCCTGCTTCTCCCTCTCCTCCCTGCTCGTGCTCTCTCACTATCTCTGTCACTATCTCTGTCTCTCTTTCTCCCTCTCAAATAAATAAATAAAATCTTTACCAAAAAAAAAAGAAAAATCAAAACAATGGCTAAAATCAATAGGCTAAAAAGGCTAAAAAAGATAGGCTAAATCGATAGGCTAAAAAAGATAAATCATACAATCATATCAACTAGTGGCAAAAAAGGATTAGACAAAATCCAGGGCTTGTGATAAAAATTCTCAGCAAACTAGAAACAAAGGGTGATATCTTCAATTTAATAAAGAACACCTATAAAAACTACAGCTAAAATCATACTTAATACTGAGATTGGACATTTTCCACCTAAAACAGAGAACAAGGAAAAGATGCCCTCTCCCTCCACTCCTAGTCAACATCATATCCTATGTAGTGAAAAAAGACAAGAAAAAGAAATACAAGATATACAAACTGGAAATAAATTAATTAATCTGTCTTTATATGGAAATGGTATACTTGTCTATGTAAAACATCCTGAAGAATAAAAAAAAATTCTGAAACTAAAAAGTGAGTATATGGAAAGACCATAAGATAAAAGTTTGCTTACATAAAAGTTAATTTCTTTCCTATACATTAAAAATGACCAATTGAAATTTGAAATAAAAATATACTATTAATAATAGCACCAAGAATGCTGATACTGTTGGTCTGAAGCTCACATTTTGAGAACCACTGAGGAACACGAGTTTATAGAACAGTGATGTCTTGTGGGACTTAAAATTTATATTGAATTAAATCTATACTTATATGAACAATTATATTGTGACAATGGTAGCTCTTCAATAAGAAAAAGATTATCTTTTCAATAAACAGTCTCAATAAAAAAAAGATTCTTAAAAAAAAATAGTAGCACCAAGATAAATGAAATATGTAACTATAGATTGAACACAACATGTACGATCTGTATGCAAAAAATTTTAAAACACTGATGAAAGAAATCAAAGAAGATCTAAAGAAATGGGGGAATATTTCATGTTTATGAACTGAAGGACTCAACGTTATTAATGTTAATTCTTCTTAAAATGTTCTATAGATTCAGTGCAATCCCATTAAAATCCAAAAATCTATTTCTGGTTGTAAACAAAACAACTCTAAAGTTTATATGAAAAGTTAAAAGATCCACACTAGATAATACAATATTAAAGAAGAAAAACAAAATTGGAGGACTAAAACTGCCAACTTCAAGACTTAACATAAAGCTATAGAAATCAAAGCTGTGTGGTATTGGTAAAATATTAGACAATTAGACCAGAATACAGAGCCCAGAAATAGACCTGCATAAATGTAGTCAACTGATCTTTGACAAATATACAATTTTGTAGAAAACTGGACAAATTCCAAATCAGCAGAAAAAGGACAGTCTTTTCAACAAGTAGTTCTGGTACACTTTGACATTCATATGCAAAAAGAAAACAATCTTATGCAAAGAAATTACATATTTTACAAAAGTAAGTTCTTCAAAATAATTATACATAAAAGTAGAATGCAAAACTATAAAACTTCTAGATGATAACACAGGATAAATCTACATGACTTAGTTTTTGGTAATGAGATTTGAGATAAAATACCAGAAGCAAATCCATGAAAGAAAAAAATGATAGATTAAACTATATTAATATTAAAATCATTCTCTTTAAAGGACACTGCTAAAAGAATGAAAAGACAAACAACAGATTGGGAGAAAATATTTGCAAGCACATCAAACACATATATGATAAAGGACTTATCAAAATATTTTTGAGCTTTCCAGAAACATTGTTTAAAACCTCCAAAATTCCACACAAAAAAAGAACTGATTAAAAGATAGACAACAGTAGTGTCTGTTAGTAGTCGTAACAGAAGTATCTGAACACTACTTCAGAATAAAAACTTATAAATGAAAAACAAGCATATGAAAAGATGCTTAATATCATTTGTTATTAAAGAATTACAAATTAAAGTAAGAATGAAAGAATGAATCCTGGTTAATGCATTGGGACAATAAAAATAAATACACGGTATATAGCTCAGGAAGAAAAATAAACTGCCTTTATTCACAGATGATGTAACTGTCTATGAAGAAAATCTGAAAAAAATGGGGAAAAAAAGCAAAAAACAAAACCACAAAAAACCCTCCTGGAACTAATATACAATTATAGCAGGGTTGCAAGATACAAGATACATAAAAATCAGTTGCTTTCCTACATAGCAGTATTGAACAAGGGGAACTGAAATTTAAAATACAGTATCATTTATATTAGCACCCCTCAAAATGAAATAGGTATAAAATAAAATATGTACAAAATTATGAGGAAAACTATAAAACTCTGATGACAGAAATCAAAATAGGTGAATTCATCTAAGTATTTAGGAAGACTCAAAACTGTCAAGATGTCAGTTCTTTCCAAACTGACCTACAGAGTCAATGCAATCCCAGTCAAAACCCCAGCAAGGTATCCTGGGGATATTTACATACTGATTCTAAAGTTTATATAGAGAAATTAAAGATCCAGAATAACCAACACAATATTGAAGGAGAAGAACAAAGTTGGAGGACTGACATTATCCAACTTCAAGACTTATGATAAAGCTACAGTAATCAAGGTTGGTATTGGTGAAAGAATAGACAAATAGGTAAATGAAACAGAATACGAGTCCTGGAGAGACCCTCACAGATCTAATCAACTGATCTTTGACAAAGGAACAAAGGCAATCCAATGAAGGAAAAATGGTCTTTTCAACAAAAAGGGCTGGAAAAACTGGACCTTCACATGCAAAAAAAAAAAAAAAAAAAAGACTAGAAACAGGTCTTACACCCTTCACAAAAATTAACTCAAACTGAATTACAAACCTAAATGTAAAACACAAAACTATAAGACTCCTAGAAGACAATATGGGAGAAAATTGAGATGATCCTTGGGTTTGTAAATGACTTTTTAGATACAACACCAAATGCATGACCTATGAAAGAAAGAATTAATAAGCTGGACTTCACTAGAATTAATTTTTTTTTTTTTGCTCTGTGAAGGACACTGTCAAGAGAATGAAAAGACAACCTACATGCTGGGAGAATGTATTTGCAGAAGACACATCTGATAAATGACTATTATCCATGAGGGTGTCTGGGTGGCTCAGTTGGTTAAGAGCCTGCCTTTGGCTCAGGTCATGATCCCAGGGTCCTGGGACTGAGCCCCACATAGGGCTCCTTGCTCAGTGGGGAGCCTGCTTCTCCCTCTCCCTCTGCTGCTCCCCCTGCTTATGCTCTCTCCCTCTCTGTCAAATAAATAAATAAAATATTTTTAAAAATATAAGGACTATTATCCAAAATATACGAAGAACTTTTAAAACTCAACATTAAGAAACCAAACCAATTTTTAAAAAGACCTAAACAGATACGTCACTAAAAATATACAGATGGCAAATAAACATATGAAAATATGCTCCACATCGTATGTTATGAGGGAAATATAATTAAGTCAACAATGAGACACGACTACATACCAAAATCCGAAATCCAGAACACTGACAACACCAAGTACTGGTGATAATGTGAAACAACAAGAACTGTCATTCATCGCTAGTGGGAATGTAAAATGGTACTTCAGAAGACAGTTTGGTGGTTTCTTACAAAACTAAACACACTCTTACTATACAATCCAGCAATCATGCTCCGTGGTATTTTTCCCACACAAAAATCTGCACAGCCAAGATGTCTCCTAATAGGTGAATGGATAAGTAAACTGTAGTACAACCAGATAATGGAATATTATTCAGCACTGAAAAGAAATGAGAATTCAAGCCATGAAAAGACATGGAGGAACCTTAAATTTATATTATTAAATGCAAGAAGGAAACCTAAAAAGACCACATAGCGTATGATTCCAAATATAGACATTATGGAAAAGGCAAAGCTATGGAGACAGTGAAAAGATCAGTGGTTGTCAGCAGTTCATAGGATTAGGATTGAATACATGAAACACAAGTCATTTTTAGGATGGTGAAACTATTCTGTATAATAATATCATGATTGATAAATGACACTATGCTTTGGTCAAATCTCAGAACTTTATAGCACAGAGTACTATAACCTTAATGCATATAAATTCTTAAAAAAAAAAAATTATTTAGTAGGCCTGAGGATCCCAGGAGCGAAGATGTGACATGACAAAAGGATCTAACTATATTACGAATGCATGAAACAATTTCACTGAAGAGGGAGAAAAAGGTGCTAACCTGAGTAGCTCTGGAAATGAAGTATATAAGATTAAAGGGGAAAAAACTGTAAATCAAAACTGTATTCTAGATAATAAAGTTGTTTCCCATGGGTGTATAGCTGTCATCTATGCTGGAATTGACAACTGAGTGAATGGATTATGAATAGTGGGAGTCTGTCTTCTCACAGGAGAAGGAAGTTCCAGATAAGCAAGGAAAGAGAGCTAGCATGACCTATGTGGTGATGAATTAGAGAATCAGTGTGAAGTCATGCTTAGCCTAACTTGAAAACAGGTTATATATAGAAGTATTTATAGATAAATATATGTACGTGGGTCAGATGTTTGAGGTTCTAGAGGAAATGACACTCTAGTAGCAGCGAAAGGAATTAGGTCTGAATGATTCCTTTTTCTCTGGAAGCAGACGCCTACACTCATCCACATCCCACTTCATTCACATTGGTAAGGCCACTAAGGCAGAGATCCGGCTGCACTTTTTGTGGCAAGCTAACTCAAATATCAGTTGTGTTTGCATCAGCCGTTCACTGGTTCCAATTACTCATGCTAAACTCCATTCTTGGGGCGCCTGGGTGGCTCAGTTGGTTAAGCGTCTGCCTTTTGGCTCAGGTCATGATCCAAAGTCCCAGGATCAAGCCCTGCATGGGGCTCCCTGCTCAGTGGAGTCTGCTTCTCTCTCTGACCCTCTCCCCTCTCGTGCTCTCTTTCACTCTCTCTTTCTCACTCAATCTCTCAAATAAATAAAATCTAAACTCCATTCTTTTATGTTTACTCAAGACTACCTACCTAAAACTTTAAACTCTTACTGAGTGTGTGCCTAGGAACTGTATTCTTGTTGATGCATTTTACTTACTGTATTGAACAACAGGTACATGATGAATTTGACCTTCTGTCTGAACTCTGCTCAGTGTTTTGAATTTCTGGACTCTAGCCTCTGGCCTGACAATCTAACCTTAACTCTCCCTATTACCTTCCATAGGTAAAAGTAGTTAGCAGGAGATAAGGCTCATATACCAGCTTGCCATGTGCCCTTGACAATATTCTCAGACTCCTCGTGTTTCACTTTCCCTGTGTGTAAATAAGGACAACCCTAGTGCATACACCATAGGCTCAGGATTAGGGTGAGGATTATGGGCTCATCCTGCTGCCTGGAACATAATGGAATTCATAAATTTTATTTATCATTTTTAGTAATGTTGGTATCTTTGGCCACAAAAAAACTCAGAAACCTAACCATGTCTTGTTTCCTAGATTTGCCGGGAAACACTGGCTTTTTGCATCAGTTGCAGGCATGATGCTGCCCAATCCTTAGAGCAGTTAGCACGTTTGCTTTCTCGGCCTCAGTTCTGACTGTAAGCGTCACACCACCCCATCTCTCTCTTTCAACTTTGCAACAGATACGGGGTTTGTAGTTAAAACCTAGGTATTTGTCAGGAAAGCGTCTTATTCATAATAAACCAGGCTTTCAAGTCTATTCTCTTATTCATGAAGAAAATTATTCAGAAATAGAGTCAAAACAGGAGCTAGTTAAGAATCTTTCTAACAGGGGCAACTGGGAGGCTCAGATGGTTGAGCATCTGCCTCCGGTTCAGATCATGATCTCAGGGTTCTGGGCTCAAGCCCCATGTTCGGCTCCCAGTTCAGCAAGAACTGGGCTTCTCCCTCCCCCTCTGCCTCTCACCCTGCTTGTGCTCTCTCTCTCTTAAAGGAATAAGTAAAATCTTTAAAAAAGAAGAATCTTTTTAACATTCCGATATTTGTGTCTTACCCATGATTATTAAAGGTGCATTTTTTCTACAGTCTCAGGGTGTTGAGGAAATTTCTTCAGTGTACGTGAAAACATGCCATAGTATGAGTAGTTAGGGATTTGGCAAGGCTTTGTGGTAACAGGGTTATTGTCTATGAGGAAGTCTACATTTGTTTCACATGGAGTAGACTAAAACATAGGCCGATTGTCCATCTGTATTTTTGTTTTGTTTTGACATTACATAGGTATGTTGCAAGCTGAAGCAAATACTTCTCCACTCTTGGTAAAAAATTAAACAGATAAATGTAATTAAATAGCACTACTTTAAAATCTAAGGTATTTTTTTTTTCCTCCTGAACTCTGAGTTTCTGAATATCCAGTCTAATAATTTATGGATTCTCTCTTATAACATACTTTTAAATGAGTTCTCCTTCTAGAATCATAATTCTTCCCCATATCAATGCAAGCACATTCTTTTTCTCCACAAAAAAAAGGGGGGCAATAAAGCAATTACAACAAACTCAGAAAGCATTTGAGGTCATATCACTCAACATTTAACTGTAATATTATAATTCTTAAGTTTTTCCAAATGTTTATGATGTTTTGAGCTCACTCAGGAAGAGGAAAAATATGTATCTCTGCCAACACATTTTGGTGATTTCATCCCCTTTCATAGGAATCTCTAAGGGTTTCCTAATTAGAAGAATTTACAGGAAATGTCAAACAGTCTAAATAACTGATGTATTGTAATTAAAGTCTCAGCAATTGAGCAAATTAACCTTTACATTTTTACAATATCAAACTACATGGCAGGTTCCAGAAAGTTTTTAAAGCAAGTAATTGAGGGAATTATCAAAAGCTAGGAAATAGAGGAGAAAAAAACATTTCTGGGTTGTTACTATGATATTTTAAGTGTGCAGTTAAACTGATAACAGTAATCTTTCTCAAAGATTAAAATAAGGAAATCCATTGTAAAAAATATAAGACACATGTATTTCAATTTGTGTACAATAAGGTAAAGGAAATACCTGTAATTTTAATTGTTAATACTGCAGCAAATTTTTACAATTTCAATTTATGCTATGGTATATTAGTAAAAGAGTTAAGTAAGATAGAGATTGAAAATGTGAACAGAGTGGTTATATGATTGCTAAATTAATTTTTATACAAATCTTTTATACTCAGACCATCCAGAATTGAATATAAAAGGGAATCTGTTATTTTTCAGTTTATTATCTCATTTGATTCTTCAAGAAGTCATAACTTAATAATAACATAATAACATAATAAATCATGTTCACTTACAAAGTAAAACTATCAATAGTATTAGTAGCTAAATAAGTGTGTGGACACAATTTTTCTTGTACCCTCAGCTCAATCCAGCAACTGAAGAAAACATCTGAAAGAGTGTTGCATGTGAGAGGTAGCCGATAAAGAGCTACTTATTTAAATCTGAATTTTGCTAGTTATGTGTCTACTATAACAACATAGCCTTAATATTTGTATATTTAGAAAAAGTTTAAGAGTTTAACCTGAGCTTGGAGCCTGACTTAGGGCTCTGATCTCCTGACCCTGAAATCAAGAGTTGGAGGCTTAACGGACTGCACCACCAGTCCCCTAAGAGTTTACAAATAATTTATTAGAAGGAACTCTTAAAATAATTAAGTTTTACCTAGTTCTCAGTGTTTTGCTGTTTCTGTTCTTAATTGCTTGGAATATATATATGTGTGTGTGTGTGTGTGTGTGTGTGTGTGTGTATATAATATAGTAAATATAGTATAATGTAATCTATATAATACAGAAGGCAGGAAAAAATTAAGGTGAATATATTACACGCCATTTCCTTTCTACATATATCTGAGCAGAAATTCAAAGTCCATACTGCTAGTATGAATCAAAGACAAGAAATTGACAAGTTACCAAGGTTCTCTCAAGTAGTCTATATGAAGCTACAGATATGGCACATCATATGAATTTCTTGGTCTAAGCCTCAGTTGGAAGAAAATATTTTCCCTTTTATTACTTTTATATAAAACTCTATATACTTTTATATAAATTCAAATAACTCTATATCTGCTTTTTTTTTTTAAGATTTTATTTATTTATTTGACAGAGATCGAGAGAGCACAAGCAGGGGGAGTGGCAGGCAGAAGGAGAGAGGAGCAGGGAGCCTAGCGTAGGGCTTGATCCCATCATGACCTGAGCGGAAGGCAGGCACTTAACTGACTGAGCCACCCAGGCTCCCCTCCATATCTGTTTTAAAACTAAATGTAGAATCATAGATTTTCTTTTTTCTTTTTTTTTTTTAAGATTTTATTTATTTATTTGACAGAGAGAGATCACAAGTAGGCAGAGAGGCAGGCAGAGAGAGGGGGGAAGCAGGCCCCCTGCTGAGCAGAGAGCCCGATGCGGGCCTCGATCCCAGGACCCTGAGATCATGAGATCATGAGATCATGACCTGAGCCGAAGGCAGAGGCTTTAACCCACTGAGCCACCCAGGCGCCCCAGAATCATAGATTTTCAAAAACATCAAAATTTTTAATTTCAAGTATATCAATCCTGGATGGATAATATTTTCTTGTCCAAAAGTTGTATGCCATGGTAAACTGTAAGGAGATAAGCAGCGAGCATTTTCAAGCAAAATATAATAATTTATTATGATAAATACAGCTTGTCTCTTATAAAATAATTCCTTAGGAGATGGTAAATTTTTGGCAGATATCAACAGATTGCCTTAAATTTTCCTGAAAGAGAATCATATATTTTGCAAATAGAAATATTTTTACCTCCTTTTTCAATGTGTATGCCCCCATTTGCTCTCTTTTAGTTGCGTTGACTAATTCTTCCAATGTCATGTTCAATATTAGTGGCATAGAGAGTATTCTTTTTATCTTTTTTCTTTCTTTATTGGTGATGGAAATTAGTAATTTGTAATTCATTATGCTGTGTACTTGGGTTTATGTGGGTGTGACATGTGTTTCTGTGACCTAAATTACCTGGTCAAACTCACCACAGGGTTGCAAGTGGAAAGTACTAGGAAGGTTGAATGGATTTCCCAGAATGGTTGAGAATCAACAGAATACCTGCCATATCAATTACTTATTTTTTTCTGTTGTGAGTGTTTACTTTTCTACCCTGGTTTCCTTCTACGACTTCAAAGCTTTCTTGCAATTGCCAAATATAAATTCAGGGACTTAAAATAATAATTTCTTCTAAAATCTGAATTGATTTTAAACTGATACCAATGAGACTTGCATATCCTATGAAATTCAAATGATTTTCTTTCACATACTAATGTGTCACTATTACTCTGGTGATTTGAATGCAAATAAATGACATCTTTTTATTGATATTGACTTTGACATTGATGCTGACAATTTGGACTTTAAGTGAAAGCATTAATATTGTTAGTAGCAACATAAAGTCAATGGAAGTCTTTGTAATAAAATGTGATTTCAAATTTATTTTAAACAAAGGTGATAAGGGAATTTTTTTATTTGGATTCTTCCAGAGATTAAAATAGACGGGTAAATAATAACAAGAATCCAAAAATGAAATTTTTAAGAAAGGATAAGAGAATTCAAAGAAACATCGTGGAGGATTATTTTAAGTCAAATATGATGAAAAAGAAAACAAAGAATCATAAAAAAAAGGAGGGAAAAGTAGATAAAAGGACAAAAGATTAGAAAAGTTGCAGAAACAAGGCAAAGCAGTCTGGAAACTATTATATTTCCTTCTTCATTTGTTAATTTTAAAACCTAAAGGACAGCAAATCTCAGTGTGTTTCATGTGATAATAATGGCTTATTTTTTTTTCTCATCAAACACTAACAGTACCTCTTTATTCTCCCTCTTTCTCTAAATCTGATAAAGCATTTCCATTTTGCACTGTGGGAGAAGGGCTGTGTAAAAAAATGAGGCTTAAGAAAACCTAATACTTTCATAAAATATAAAAATCTAAACTTTACAATATCTTTATTCCTTTGGAGAGTCAAATGGTACTATTTCTATTGGAAGCATAATTAAAATCATCATTTATAGAAATGTATCTAAAAAAAACACAGAGCATTCATACCCAGAATCATAACCAGTTCAAAGAAATCATTATTCAGGGAATCAATGGGGCTCAGGTATGTGGATGCCTCACTCATTGATCAGACTTTGTTTGGACACTGTGGTGAGCAGAACAATATTCCCCTTGGCTTCTAAAGTAGTCTATGTCCTAGTCCTCAGAACTTGGGAATATGTTACCTTACATGGCAAATGGCCTTGGCAGATATGATTAAGTTAAGGATCTTGATCTGAGATTATCCTGGATTGATTATAACCATCAGGAGCCTTATAAGTAAAAGAGGTAGAGGGCTGTTTGAAGAAACTACAGTGGTTTTGAAGATAGGGAAGGAGCCAGGAGTGAAGGAATAGAGACAGCCTCTACAAACTGGAAAAGACAAGGAAATGAATTCTCTCCTGGAGCCCTCAGGAGGAATACAGGCCTGCTGATACTAATTTTTTGCCCAGTCAGATCCATTTCAAATTTCTGACCTTCAGAACTGAGAGAATACATTTCTGTTGTTTTAAGCCACCAAAGTTGGGGTAATTTTTTGTTATAACAATAGGAAACTAATCCAAAAACTTGTAATGAAGTTAACACTGGACATATACAAAGAGACACCATCTGCAGATTAAGGAAATCAGCATTCAGTGGAGGAGATGTGGATTAAAGCAGCGACAATAGAGTATGAAATATACGTAATTATAACACAGCGTGACAGAAACATGGTCTGATGGTAGGGGAACACAGTAAAGGAAGCATCTAATTCTGGCTGGAGAGATGAGGTAGGTTTCCTTACAAGAGACAATGCTCAAGATAAGTCTTGAAAGATAGGTGGTAGGGTCCTGCCAGGCAGACAAAAGAGGAAAATTCATTTCAGGCTGAAAGAACAAATGCCTGAAAAAATAAAATCACTCAGACTGGAAAATTAATATTTAAGTGAATACGAATTTGTTTAGCAAACCTCAATATTCCAGAAAAAGAAACCAAAATTTTTGTAATTGTTAGAGATGGTTTAAGGAGAAGATGTTCTCTTTATTTAAATAGAAGGTTTAAATAGAACATTCTAGTTCTGATGGCAATATGGCAGGAATGCTTACTTCCCATATGTGAATTCATCTAAGCATGTTTGGCACTTTATGCCCTGACTGTAAGAGCTCCCAATTAAAAATACAAGTAAATTAAGAGGAGCCAGAGCGAAAATGAGAATGAACAGATTTATACTGGAATACCAAGGGAAATTAGCTATTGGATTATTTGTTCCTATCACTCATCCATTGGTTCTCTGGGGTGTCTGCAAGTTTCTCGATGACAAGGACTGTGTTTTAGATTTATTTTTGTATTCCTCAGGTTGTATAATGAATGTAGCACTTGTACACAGGAGCAAATTAAGTAAGAATCACATCTTTAACGTGTGCTGTTGATTGTGATATAGTAACTATGATCTGAGATGATTTTTTCTGCCACATCAGAACAGGCTAATGGCTTGAAAGGACTCTCTTAAACCTGAC
The DNA here is from genome assembly GCA_028534135.1 of Potos flavus. NCBI lineage: Eukaryota > Metazoa > Chordata > Mammalia > Carnivora > Procyonidae > Potos > Potos flavus. Next base: position 45,722,638 of record CM052889.1, on the reverse strand, counting down.
ATGACCATATGTTGTAATGCTTTTTCCTAATTTCACTAATTAAAATTGAGTGTACAGTGAAGCTGTGAAATAGATGCAATATGGGGATTTGTCTTGTGGTTGGTGGCAAGAGTAGCTACCATTTATTCAGCAATTTCTTTCATATCCCGCACCATGTTAAGTGAGTGTTGGGCTAGCACCACACCACTCCTTTCTAAGACTCTGAATTATGTTTCCCAGGATCTCCCTCCCTGCATGACTTTGGCCTAGAGTTAACCAGGGAGTGGAACTCAAGAGGTTTGTGAAGTGAACGTGAAGAAGAAGCCATTAATCTTGGGAGGCAGATACAGCTAGATGCCTGGGCAGACAAGAGAGCAGCTTCCCACCCACTTGGCCACTGAAGACTGAGACAGTTGGTGACATCTCAGAGTTTCAAGAATTGCACCAGCTTCCTGGTGAGATAGAGTGAACCATCTCATTTGGTGCTCACAACTGATATCTTTGCTATCAACTTTGCAAATTTCAGACACAACTTTTCTGATCTGTACTTCCCCGGCATTTCCACAAGTCATTAAACCCTAATTATATATACTAGACTCTTTATACCTGGGATATGTAGTATGGCTTCCATTTTTCAGAACGCTATCTAACGGAGTATTTATGTATACTTTATCTAACAGTCTCAGCAGCCTGGTGGAATAGGTGCTTTTTAAATGAGAGAACTGAAGTGATTGGACCCCACCATCATTCCAAAAATTTCACAGCCCATGAGTTGCACACTATAGGAATCAAATGCCTGACTTCAGTCTTTGCTTTTAACCCCTACAGCATGTAGTCACATGCTACATTGAGCTTTAAAAAGATGTGAAACTTTCTCCATGATAAAGATGACAAAGAGCCCTTAGAAATAAATCTAATTACCCAAGTAAAGTCAGCACTGTATATTCAAGAATCAACGTTTTTTGAGGATAGTCTTTAATACTCATACCCAGATTGTCTGAAAATGGTCTTGTTTTATTAGCATATGGTTTAAATGTCTGTAGCTTTCTAATAAACAGCACACACACACACACACACACACACACACACACACTTCCTTATGAAGAAAAATGAAGCAATGAGAAATGTAATACACACTCCCACCTCCACATTGGTGTCTGTATTTTCTTTCCTTCATTTTAGCATGGATGTCTATCCAAAGCCAAGTCTTCCACTTGTCTGTTAGATCTCATTCTATCACACCTGCTTAAGGACAGTGTTCCAGAAATTCTCTACTTCCTTTCCCCTTTCATCTTTTTTCCCCCTCTACACTGGATCATTCCCACCGACATTCAAACATTCCCTTGACTATATCTCTCTCTCCATTTAATTGGAGTGATCATAGGGTTTTTTTTTTTAATCATAAAATGGGGAATAACATGTGAGTATTTCTAAAGTTATTACACCCTTGAATGCCTGGATTAAAAATAATTTGGTTATTAATCCTTTTTATATACAGCTGGATTATTTTATTATTTTAAGGGAATTTTTTTATGGTTTTTCTTAAGTGAGATTGGCTTCATATAGTGAATGGGGTGCTGTTCTTTTCTTATATCTGGAAAAGTTTATGTAAGTTTGTAATGGTGTTGTCCTTAAAAATTTGTTAGCAGTCACTTTAAAAATCTTTTAGGCTTAATGTATTCCTTTTAGAATTATTTTAAACAGCATATTCAAGTTCTTTAATTGTTATAGGGATGAGAAGACTTTCCACTTATTCATAAATCTGTTTTGGTAAATTTTACTTTTCTAGAAATTTGATCATTATGTTAACATTTTCATTAATGACTCGAAGTTGTTTAATGCATCCTTTTATATTTTTAATTTCTGATGCCTTTCTAGTGTCTCTTTGTTCATACTTCATATTTTATACTTGTAACATCTGAATCTTGTTCAGAATGCCAGAAGTTTATCAATTTTACAAGTTTATTCAAATAACAAACTTGTAGTTTTTTTCATCCTCTTTATTGGGTTTTTGTTTTCTAGTGCATTTATTTCTACTATGTTTATGTTTTGCTTCTGCTTTCCTTGTGTTTGCTTTGTTCTTTTTTAAACCCTTTAAATTGGACACAACTCCTTTTTAGTCCCTTTTCTAATACAGAAATTAAGAATGTAAATATTTCTTGATGTAGTACTCCCAGAATTTCAGAAATTTAGCATTCAATTATCTTTCATTCTAATAATGTTTTTAATTCCACTTTGAATTTTTATTTAACTGATAGGTTTACTTAGAATTATGTTTGTAATGTCCAATAATTTTTTAAATTTATCTTTTTGTTATTGACTTCTAACTTAATTGCATGAATTCAAAATAATATAGTATGCATGGTTCTTTGAAAAATTTGAGATTTATTTAATCACATTAAACAGTTCAATTTTTCTAAGTGGTTCATTTAAGTCTGAAAAGAATCTTTATTCTCTAATAGTTGGGTATAAGATTTTTTATGTTTCTTACATCTACATTTTTAAATACAATATTTAACCCTATAACTTAATATAAAATTGTAGGAGACATGTTAAAATCTTTCTCAATGATTGAGCAAACCAATAAATTTTCCTTTGTATAGTTTGATGTTACATTTTTTAACAGCTTTGTAGATATATAATTATACCATCCATTTCATCCACTTAAATTATACATTTCAGTGGTTTTTAGTATATTCATATTTATCACAGTCAATTTTAGAATATCCACTGCTTTAAAAAGAAATCCCATACTCCTTAGCTATCACTTTCCTGTCCCTTATTCCTACCTCCTAGCCCTCAGCAACCCCTAATCTAATATGAATGGAATCATATAATATGGGTCATTTGTGACTGGCTCATTTCATTTAACAGTGTTTCAAAGTTCATCCATGTTTTGGCATATATCAAAACTTCATTCATTTTTATAGCTAAATAACATCTTGCTGTATGGATATACCACCTTTTGTTTATCCATTCATCATCTGAAGGACATTTGAATTCTTTTCACCTTTTGGCTATTGTGAATAATGCTGCTATAAAAAACATTTATGTATAAGTTTTTTTGTGAACATGTTTTCTTTTATCTTAAGTGTATACCTAGGAGTGGAACTGATGAATAATATGGTAACTTATTACTAATCGCTTAAGAAACTACTAGACTGTCCACCAAGCAACTGTGGTATTTTATATTTCCACTAGCAATACATGAAGTTTGCCGTTTTCCCATATCTTCTCTAACACTTACTATTTTGCTTTTTTATTCTAGCCATTCTAAGTGTGAAGTAGTATCTCATTGTGATTTAATTTGCATTTTTCTGGTGTCTGATGGTGCTTTTTGACCACTTATATATCTTCCTTGGATAAATGTCTATTCAGATTTTTTAGCCATTTTTAACAATTGGGCATTTTTGTTTCTATTATTATTATAATTATTCTTTATATATTCTTGAAGTCCCTTATCAGATCTATAATTTGCAAGTATTTGTTCCCAGCCTGTGGGTTGTCATTCTACTTTCTTAATGGTATACTTTGAAGCATAAATTTTTAATTTGATGAAATTCAATTTATTATTTTTTCTTCTGTTACTCATGCTTTTGACATCATATCTAAGGATCCTTTGCCAAATTCAAGATCATGAATATTTACTCCTACATTGAGGTTTATAGTTTTTGCTCTCAAATCTGGGTCCATGATCCATTCTGACTTAATTTTGTAGATGGTATTAGATAAGGATCCAAGTTTATTCTTTTGCATGTGACTATCCAATTGACTTAGCACAATTTGAGATTTGTTATGTGTATCAATTTAGAATTTTTATATCTTCCTATTGAACTGAAATATTTATCCATATAGAATCGCCCTCTTATCCTGAATGATGTTTTTTGTTATTATAGACTATATTGTCTGATGCAAATATGGTGACTTACACTTTCCTAAATACTTTATAATTATCTGGTATCTCTTTTCATCTTTTTAATTTAAACTTTTCTGTGTCCTTGTATTTTAGTTGTTTCCTTTTTAAATGTCATGTTCTTGGATTTTTTAGATCTAATCTGAAAATCTCTTTTAACTTGTCAATTTAGCCCATTTACATTTATTATAGTTATTAGGACATTCAGACTTAATTACATTGCCTTTCTTTGCTACTTTCTATATGTTCTATTCTTTTCTATATTACTCATTTCTCTTTTCTTGCTCCTTTTAAGGGTCAGTTCATATTTTGTTTGTTTTGTTTTCCCCTTTGGATTTCTTACATCATGAAGATAGGATCAGTGTGTTTCACTTACTAATGTATCTGCAAAGCCTGGAACAGTGCCTGCCACTTGTTAGTTCCAAATAAATATTTATTGTCAGATCTATGCCTAGAAAGCACTTTGGTAGGTGGGTCAATTGTTGGTTCCATTTCTATTTAATGACCAAAGAGTTTGATGCTTTAGCAGAAGTGTTCAAGGAATGATGCAAGACCACACACACACACACAATGAAGAAGAAGAAGAAGAAGAAGAAGAAGAAGAAGAAGAAGAAGAAGAAGAAGAAGAAGAAGAAGAAGGAGAAGAAGAAGAAGGAGGAGGAGGAGGAGGAGGAGGAGGAGGAGGAGGAGGAGGAAAAGGAGGAGGAAGAGGAGGAGGAGGAGGAACAACATACACTCCTTAGGTGTTATGCATTAGTGTATCTGTATTGTATAGCAGTTTTAAAAATACAAGAAAAAAGAATTTTTTTTCTTATATATTTAATAATTCATCCAGTTGTTTTTACATGTGAAGAAACTTAAACAAAATGAGGTTATGAAAAACTCTTAAACCACCCAGCAAATGCACGGATTGTTCCTAATTCATGCCTGGGAAATTCAGTATTGACTTTCCTCTTGATTCACTAAGTTGCTCCTTTAATTTAAATTAAATTAAAACAAGACGGGGTGCTGATCTGTGACAATTGTAGGTGACCTGTCCTGTGGGATCACAGGTGAATATCACCTTCCAAAAAATTCTAGTGCTAAGGATTTCTGTGACTTGACTCTAAGTACTTACAGTGAGAAAGGGTCTAGTTTTTATGAAAAATAAAGGCAAATGTCTATCTCCCCAAAAAAAATAAAACTCCTCCCATATCATTTTCCATTTGTGTACTCCTGACTTCATTAAAATTGCATACTGATCAAATCGCTTGGTTTTGCTAATAGCTCCACAGAGGAATAGTCATTGCTAGAGCATGAACACCACGATCCATTTTCTCTGATTATTGTTTTGCAATGTTGCTAATTTGAAAGCTCCTGCTGAACATGGGCTCATTATTTTGTGTCATTGTTTTGAGAAAAGGAATATCAAATGAGTAGCAAAGTAACTTACAAAGAAGCATGCAGCTGATGATAGGTTAGCAAAATGAGAAGTTTTTCACAGGCGTGTGAGAGAACAGTCAAATTGAAATGGTAAGGAATGAACTTCTTAACACTTACAGGATACCTTTTATTTCAAGATTCAAATGCTCTGCAACTTTTTATGTGACTCTGTAATGACCTAACCCTGTTCCAAACAAGATAAACATGCCATTTTTCCTAGGTCTGTCTGTCTGTCTGTCTTTCTTTTTCTCTCTTTCTTTCATCTATCTTTTTATCTTTTTAGAATCTCACATATATAACACTTATTTTTTATGTACATGTACTTCTATTCTAGACTGTTTTCTCCCCCCACACAATTGTTTTTAGGGAAAAACAAACATTTGTCATTGTCTATGGGGAATGGTAAAAAAAAAAAAAAGCCTCACAAAATCAGGCCCCTGCCTTCCTTTCCAAGCTCAATTGTCTGCTTTCCCCTTTGCATTCTAAAGCTATTCAGAAGCGTACTTTACTTATTTAGGTTTTTCTCCTGCTTTACGGCTCTACAGGTGCTCTCTCCTCTTCATGGCCAAACAGCTTTATTAACTTGCCTCCATTTCTTACTTCTTCCTCTCATCCCACCCCTCACTGGTTCCTATTTATTATAGATATCTGCTTTAAATCATTTTATCAGAGACGTTTTTGCCATATCTTATCCCATTTATACAAGATTGCCTCTTACAATATTTTCCTTTATACTATTTATCACATTGTGATTCTGTGTTCAATGTCTAGTACCCACTAGATTCTGGATTCTAGGAGGTCATGTTTATTTTCTTCACCTCTGTATCTCCACTAAATAGTGCTTGACACACAGTGCTTCCCATTAAATCTTCATTGAATCAGTGGATAACAATGGTGTGTTTTCTCTCAACCGTGTATCTCCATTTTGTTTCGTCCTGTTTTGAATGACCTTCTCCTGCATTTTAGTTTGTTTACTTCTTCTTCAAGATCCAGCTCAGGCTTCCCTTTCCCGAGATGTCCTTTGTTCCTTTGTTACCTCTTTTCTTCCCCACCCTGTCTTCTACCTTGGTTTATGTCCCTCTCTGTGTTCCCAGTATACCTGCAGCTCTCCCAAGCGCCTGATACACAGGAGTGAAGCTCTGAGCTATGCATGCTCCTCCTTGCAGAACTCTGGCACTTCATGGGCACGGGTCATATTTGCTTTTTCTCCATTTTTTTGGCCAGAAAACAACAACAACAACAACAAAAACCCATATCAGAATATAACAAAGTTGTCCCAATATACTTTAAAAGAAAAAAAAGAGACAGAGATAGAGAGAGAGATTTGGACGGTAATTGAGATTCTTCCACTTGGTATTAAAGCTTGCCATAATCATCCATAGAACTAAGAAAAAAAACAGAATGAAATAAAAATATATATTTACAGTGAGGCTATTATGACTTTTCTGATAAACATTATGCAGAAATAGATTAATTTTTCTTCTTTCCCAATATTATTTGCCCATTTGAACTACCTGGGGGATATTTATCACTATAGGTTTTCTTATAAAGAATAATTATAGTATCCCTCAAGAGTATATGAAAAATTAGTTTTTGAGAACAAGTAGTAGTCAGTCCTGGTTTCCTGGTGAAGGTAAACTGAATGTAAAGATCTCACCCCGTGCTTAACACTTTTTCATCTGATTTGAGGATGCTTTGCAAGTTTTGTAAATTAGATGACAGAATTACCAGGGGATATGAAAAACATGAATCCTAGAGCCATTCTTATTGCTCCTTTGTAGAACGGTCAGTGGCTTTGTCTCCTGTATTCATCATACTCTTACAGAACTTTAGGATCTTGAAGGTTTTATATTCAGCAAGAGCTGCTCCAATCAAAATATAATGGCCTTGGGGCACCTGGGTGGCTCCGATGGTTATGCATCTGTCTGCCTCTGGCTCAGGTCATGATCTCAGGATCCTAGGACTGAGCCCTGCATCAGGCTCCCTGATCAGCAGGTAGCTTGCTTCTCCCACTCCCTCTGCTGCTTCCCCTGCTTGTATCTCTCACTCTCTCTCTGTCAAATAAATAAAATCTTTAAAAAAAGGACTTATATAAATAACAAACAAACAAATAAATAAATAAATAAAATGGCCTAGACACCCAGCAAACCTCATTGAATGGTACCCTTAAGATATGTGCATTTTTTTGCAGGTGCATTTTATTCAAACTAAAGTAACTGTGAATAAATATTGAATGCTAGCTGATGGTGTGCATTCTGAGATGTTGTTTTGTAGAAGTTTTCTCTTATATATTCCAATTATTCCATTGTTGGCTATATATACACTGAACCAGGAAGAAATAGAAAACTTGAATAGATCCATAACCAGTAAGGAGATTAAAGCAAATCTCCTAACAAACAAGAGCCCAGGGCCAGATGGCTTCCCAGGGGAATTCTACCAAACATTTAAAGAAGAATCAATACCTATTATCCTGAAACTGTTCCAAAAAATAGAAATGGAAGGAAAAGTTCCAAAATCATTTTATGAGGCCAGCATTACCTTGATCCCCAAAGCAGACAAAGACCACCTCAAAAAGGAGAATTACAGACCAATATCCTTGATGAACATGGATGTAAAAATTCTCACCAAAATACTAGCCAATAGGATCCAACAGTACATTAAAAGGATTATTCACCACGACCAAGTGGGATTTATTCCTGGGATGCAAGGTTGGTT
>CM052889.1:45640593-45714109 GCA_028534135.1 Potos flavus | reverse complement strand
CACGTGTACCCAAATGTTTATAGCAGCAATGTCCACAATAGCCAAACTATGGAAAGAACCTAGATGTCCATCAACAGATGAATGAATAAAGAAGATGTGGTGTGTATGTGTATGTATGTGTGTATACACACACACACACACACACACACACACACACACACACACACACACAATGGAATACTATGCAGCCATCAAGAGAAATGAAATCTTGGCATTTGCAACGATGTGGATGGAGCTAGAGGGTATTATGCTAAGCAAAATAAGTCAATCACAGAAAGACAATTATCATATGATCTCTCCGATATGAAGAATTTGAGAGGCAGGGTGGGCGGTCATGGGGGTGGGGGAGGGAAATGAAACAAGATGGGATCAGGAAGGAGACAAACCATAAGAGACTCCTAAACTCATGAAACTGAGGGTGGCTGGGGGTTAGGGGCAGGTAGGGATAGGGTGGCTGGGTTATGGACATTGGGGAAGGTATGTACTATGGTAAGTGCTGTGAAATGTGTAAGCCTGATGATTCACAGACATGTACCCTGGGGCAAATAATACATAATGTGTTAATAAAATAAAAAAAAAAGAATTTAGTTCATAATGACGATTGTATTAAAAAAACCCAAAAGATCACATGCTGGAAGAAGATATTTGTTACCCATATAGCCAACAACGGAATAATTGGAATATATAAGAGAAAACTTCTACAAACCAATAAGAATGAAAACTACCCAAGAGAAAATAGGTAAATATATTAAGAAGAAATGCACAAAGGAACATAAGTAAGCAACATATATAAAAATGTTCTAATCATTAAGAATCAGTAAAATAAAAGATTAAGCCATTAGATTAGCCAAAGGTAAATGATCAGACAATACTGTATATTGGTGAATCTACAGAGTAATGAAAATTCTCATACTTTACTAATGGGAGTGTACATTCTTGCAGCTATGGAGAACACTCTAACAATATCTAGAGTCCAGATACATACACAGAACAGGATATAATGCTATGGCTCCAGTCTAAGACATCTCTTGTACATGTATACGTAGAGACATGTTCAACATTTATGGCAACATTATTTTAAGAACAAAAACTTGGAAAAAATTCATATGTCAAACAAGAGGCAAAATAATAAATTGCACTCTTATACAAAGGAATACAACAGCATTCAAAATAAAAGACCCAGTATTCAAAATTAAAGAAAACAGAGATTAAGCTCATAAAATCTCCCAAGTATTTAAACAGCATTTTCATTTAACCTGGGGTTATCTTTAGGGTTTCTGATTCAGGTAGGAAAGTCACAAACAGACTTTTTCACTTTTCTCCCAGCTAGGCTTATAATTTCTCTTTGTCAACCCAAAGAAAATCTGGAGCATCACTTTAGTTGCTTCTTCTACCCTGTAGGGATGTAAGACGCATCAGGGATATACTGCATTAGATGGACTGTCTAAATAAAACGGGTATGACATTTAGAAGCATTTGAGGGTATTGGAATCTTACTGCTATGTTTTCCACCTCTGCTGGCTTTATGTGGTGCATCATGTAGGGTATTTGCGGCCAACTCCCATAATCCTGTAACTGTTGTTTCTCTTCGGTGCTGAACCATGTGCATTGACCTTTCCCCCTCGCATCATTCAGAACAAGTAGGACATGCCCTTCTAGTCTTGACCCTTTCCTCACAGTCCCACAGATGCATCTCATTTATTATTTTGATAACTCTTATAAACTAAAATGTGCTCTTCTTCCTGCTGTGCTGTTCATCAGTATCTGGGTGGTCACAGCATTTTCTGTCTGCTCTGTTTGTTACTCGCCATTAACTCCTGCACTATTCTCCATTCTGTATTCTTGTTGTCCTGGGATTTTACCCCCTTGTCTTATCTCCAGTTTAAAGCTTAGAGCTGCCTAGCCTCCCAGAAAACACATAGTTTTCTGACTTTGAGAAATACAATCCATCTCCATGCAAGAGATGATCCTTCCAAAGTCTTAGGCCACAATTCTGTTTATCGTTATATTTTGGATAGTAAATTTTTTATCTTCTAACGGCTCAACTATTGGTAATATGAGGTAATGAGAAGGGTCCAAGTGCTACTTGTTCTAAGGATAGTTCTCTACTCATTTTGAAAATAACACCAATTTTCATATGAAAGAGCAAGAGTACACAGATATCAATAGTTTATATAAATCCTTTTAGCCACCCCAATACATGCCAAGTTCATTACCCAGGACAGATCATTTTCTGACTGTCTGACCTTATCTTTGTATATTTCATGTGGTGAGAGGAAATTCCAGGCACAATTCACTTGAAGGAAGAGAGAAAATTAAGTGAAGACAGTAGCTCTGAGTAGTAAAGCGATTGCTGACAAGTTTTGATCAAAGTACTATCACTGCATAAGATTTATTTTTGGCCACCATGAGGAACATATACTTTTAAGAAGATGTATGTCAAATGGAATACCATGATGAGAAGTTCGGGAAAAGATCTCACTTAGCAAGATTGTGTGATTAATTTGCCTTCTGAATTTATGAGACAGTGCATTCAAGGCAGTTCTAAAGAGCAACAAGGTGATTACAAGTGACTGAGTAAACAATGTAATTACCATGAGTGGAATTTAATCTCTTTGTATGTTCTGCTAAAAATCCTAGTTTTTGAAAGAATGCCATGAACACAAAAAGGTGAATACTACTGCCATAAGGGCTACTGCAAGGAAGGGAGAGCAAAAGGGGATGATCTGGTCTTAAAACAGACATTTCCATCCACTCAGTATAATGCCTTGAACATCTAAAATGTAGGCACCTTTTTAGGCACTGTGGGATGAAGAGTCAAAAAATTTGATTTCCTTATGTATGAAATTACAAAATATTTAATGAGATAAAATGCTGCGCATCTTTTCCTTTTTCAAAGACTTTAAAATAATAATAGCTACTATTTAATGAACATATACTGTATACTGTATGTCTAGGGCTCTACATAGATAATTTTACTTATATAAATATATCTAAAATGGCATTAAGAGATGGTTATTGACTCTGTTTTAAAGATTTGAGGAAATAACACACAGAAAGGTTAAAAAATTTGTTCAAAGCCATATAATGAGTCAGTTTTAGATCTGGAATTAGAATGTGAAATGAATTGTAGAGTTTGTCTTTTTAAGCAAAGTTCAGAGTCTGTGCTGGAAATAGGGATCTAGGAATCTATGTTAAGGATAAATTGGCACTAGACAGGGCTCAATTTGTGATGAAACATGCCAACTAGCATGATGGAAACAGGTATACCAGAGGCTGATTCTGATATTATAAGCAATATGGCTTGGACTTAGTGGCTGTAGATTCAGGAGAGATTGAAGCAATGTAGTATATGTATCAAAACGGTATCCTTCAAGGGAAGAATGAATATAAATGTCTTCATGGTCTGCACTATGTTATGAAGTAGTGGCCAGAATGAGAATGTAGCCAGACTAGGATTTGCGCGTAGCCTTGTACTTGTGATTAACCACTAGGTGGCACTGAGTCTACAGACCTAGGATAAACCTGAGCTAAACTCCATTGGATAAGTTGATATGCTTTTTTTTCTGGATGTGAGTGAGCACCACTTTATATGCTCCCCAATACACAATTGTCTGAAATGTCGGATTCTAAACTATATTTAGCATCAGCTACTATTTATATTCAGCTCCAAGGCTTTATCATTTCCTCCTCCTACTGGTTTCCCAAATGACATTTTTTTTTAAAAAGATTTATTTATTTGAGAGAGAGAGAGCACACACATAAGCACATACACGGAAGAGTAGGGGACAGAGGGAGAAGAGAATCTTAAGCAGAATCGTGCTGAGCACAGAGCTTGACTTGGGGCTCAATCTCATGACCCCGAGATCATAACCTGAGCAAAACCAAGTGTCAGACGCTTAACTAACTGCATCACCCAGGCACTCCCTGAGTGACATTTTTTAATGCACATACCAGAGCTTGGATAGATTGTGAAGGAAAATGTTAGCACAATGATGTGGCCTATGTGTACTCTTCTGATAATGTGATATCTCTAGTTACAGTCACTGACTCTCCTTTAGGAATAAAGTACATCTGTAGTAATTAACTCCTTAGTAGGAGTTAATATGAATAAGATAATTGACTATCCTATTGAATACAACTGAGTCTCAGAATAAGACCCTGTCTCTTTACTACTCACACAAGTTCATTTATTAATATTGCATTCTTGATGAGAGTGTTTCTAAGCCAATTTAGTTTAAGTGAAACAGAGGGAACACTTCTGTGAAGCATAAATACTGCCCAAATATATTACATAGAGAGAGCTTGAAAACAAAGAATGTTTTTCAGCATAGAAACATAATAACTCAGGGGTGCCTGGGTGGCTTAGTGGGTTAGAGCCTCTGCCTTCGGCTCAGGTCATAATCTCAGGGTCCCGAGATCAAGCCCCGCATCGGGCTCTCTGCTCAGCGGGGAGCCTGCTTCCCCCTCTTCCTCTGCTTGCCTCCCTGCCTACTTGTGATCTCTTTCTCTCTGTCAAATAAATAAAATCTTAAAAAAAAAAAAAGGAATATGAAGTTTGTCTTTGAAATACCTTGTACTACCTCACCTATGCTTGTGCATGAGCCTTTCTTGCTTGAGAATGGTAGGCAGATTCCTTCTGGGCTCCAGAGGTGCCTGTGTGCCATAAAAGAGGATGGCTTTGCTCTATCAGCAAGCAGTCCCAAGAGCTGGCTTAGCTGAGTACAAAATCAGCCATTTCCTCCCTCTCCTAAAGGAGTTCAGTTGGAGGTACCCAAGCAATGGGCTGCCGACAGGCAAGTTACCATCTCTTTTACGAAAACTTTTGTTTCTTATTTCTGGCATAAACAAATTAAAACCTATGGCAATGATTCCCATGGGGAATAATCATATACTCTGCAAAACGTGTTTACACCTTACTGTCCTTACCTGCCTCCTACTGATTTAAGAATGCTTATTAACGGCTCAAATTTTTTAAAAAATATTTTACAATGTTTTGGAAAATACAGAAATTAAATCTACTGTAATTCTACACCCAGGGATAATTACTACTAACAAATTTAGTGCAGTTCCTTATGCTTTTAAACATTTGCCTTACACTGTATAATTTCACATTTTGCAAATTTTGCTTAACATATCATTAGCACTTTCCCAGATCATTCACTAGTTCTTGAAATTGTTGATTTTAATGGCTACATAATATTCCATCCTAGCATAACATCTCCCCTGTTATTAGGTATATAAGTGATTTCCTTGTTTTCATTATTATTAAAACCTGAAGTGGACACACTTACAAATAAATAGTTGTTGGATGATTTCCTTAGAATAGATTCCAACAAAGAAAAAACTTCTGTGTCAAAGGTTATGAATGGCTCTTGGTATATAGAGATTTCCAAAATGTTTTAAAAACCACGCACATGGGCGCCTGGGTGGCTCAGTCATTAAGCGGCTGCCTTTGGCTCAGGTCATGATCCCAGGGTCCTGGGATCGAGCCCCATATTGGGCTCTCTGCTCAGCAGGAAGCCTGCTTCTCCCTCTCCCATTCCCCCTGCTTGTATTCCCTCTCTCGCTGTGTCTCTCTCTGTCAAATAAATAAATAAAAACCTTTAAACACACACACACACACACACACACACACACACACACACTACCTGTATCACTGCTGTGCATCTTAAATAACATTTCTTCAGTCAGTCAGCAAATACTTAGCTAGTATTGCTGCATATTCATCTATTGGGCCTTATTGACCATCTGGGGTGGCCTGGGGCCCCAAAAAACCTTCAGCCACCATCACACTTACTGCCTGGAGTCCCCTACTACCCTGTCCTACAGTTCAGCCTCTCTTGGGTGGGGGCCCAGAGCAGCTCTGAGGACAGACCTCTTCACATATGACACAGGACTGAGGGAGCTGAGGCTGGAGCTGAGAAAGACACACTGAGCAACACGCTCAAGTTCTCTGTCCTAATCAAGCCCACAGCCTACCTGGAAAAGTACCTATTAAATGAAGGTATATATTAAACAAAGAATAAAGTATAATGAAAATATACTTAGGAAGTCAATAAGTTGTTATTGTTGTTTGCCAAATTCCTAGACAAAAAAAAAAAAAAATCAACACATTATTTTTTCATTTGGTATATCTTTGACTACTTTTACTGCTAATATTTGGTTTCACATATTTATTTTTTAATCTCCCCTATGATCTTTCTGTTCAGATCTTTTGACCATTTTCTATTAATGTATAGAATTTTCATTGACTAAAAATATTCTTTATAAATTAGTGACATTACCCTTTGTCACAATTGTTGCAATTATAGTTTAGCTTGCCAATTTGTCTTTTGATTATTATATTGCAATTATTATGTGCAGCTTTGATTTTTATATATTCAAATATCTAAGTTAAATATTTCACTCTTTCCCCCATTATTATTCCATGTTTACTAAGTCCTTATTCATTTCATAATAATTTAAGTATTTTCACATCTATGGTTTCCCAGACAATTCTTTCTAGTCAGAAGTGCTTGTTGTAAAGTATGGTAATCATATTATCAATATAAAAATAGCTGATATTACTTGAGAAACTCTACTGTGCATTATCTCAATTCTCTCAACAAGATAGTATTATTATCTGCATATTACAGATAATAAAATGAGCACAGAGAGATTAAGAATTTGGCTCAGGACCAGTAACTGAGGTTGGTTTTGAATCCTTGCAGTTTTTCTCCAGATTTAACTATAGACTGTTATTACTGGTTTTTCTTATTCCAATTTGTTTAACTTTATGTCACATTTTTTTTATGGGAGATTTTCTAATCTGCTCATTTTTTTTTTAATTTTACTTTATTTTTTCAGTGTTCCAAGATTCATTGTTTATGTACCATACCCAGTACTCCATGCAATACATGCCCTCCTTAATATCCTCCACCAGGCTCATTTTTTCTTGATTCTACTCATTTTTTTCTTTAAGATCTCAAGATGATGTGGTTTCATGGATGTCTTTCATTCACTGATTTGTCAAGCAACGCTTTAAATCTGAAAAATTCCCTCCTTCAATTGTGGAATGGTTTATGAGTTATTAAATAAACAACTTATTTAAAATTGCGTGATCTTCATTTTTTATTATTCTCTCTTTACGGAACTCCTATTATGAGGTTGCTGGATGTTCTGGAGAAATTTTTAATTTTTAAAAATCCTTTTCTTCTTGTTATCACTTTCTTTGTTTTTGTCCTTTTTTAAAAGATTTTGTTTATTTATTTGAGAGAGCATGAATAAGCAAGGGTTGGGGGAAGGGCAGAGGGAGAACCAGACTCCCTACTGAGCCGGGAGCAAGGCAGGGCTTGATCCCAGGACCTGAGATCATGACCTGAGCCAAAGGCAGCTGCTTAACCAGCTAAGCCATACAGGCATCCCTCACTTTATGAATTTTTAATTACACATCTGCATACATGAATATATACAGTATTTGTTTGGATTTTATTTGTCCTTATTAGAAATCTCAATGAGGGCTAGGTTTTTTTGGTTTATTGTTCTATTTACAGTATTTGGCACCTTTTTTTTTTAAGATTTTATTTATTTATTTGAGAGAGAGAGAGCAAGAGAGAGCACGAGCAGGGGAAGGGGCAGAGAGAGAGGGAGAAGCAGACTCCCTGCTGAGCAGGGAACCTGACCTGGGGCTCAATCCCAGGACCTGGGATCATGACCTGAGCCAAAGGCAGTGGCTTAACCGACTGAGACACCCAGGCACCCCTTCTTTGTTTTTATTTTAATTTCAGGAGAATTATTTATTATTATTATTTTTTTAATATTGCTGTTTTGTTTGGATGTTTAATAGTGAACATGTATTATAATTACAAGCAGATAAAATAAAGCTCTTTTCATTTAAAAAAGAGAATGGCTAATTTGAAATAAATATTACTACTACTTATAATAACAATAATAATAGGAAATATTTATGAAGAAATTGTTAATCATTTCTATGTGTGAGAATGAGAAGTTTCTCATGCCTTCAATTTTGCTCCCTCATTACCTGAGGGGAGGGCTAGAATCTGGAACAGAACAATGTGTCATGCCTGAGCCCTGTCTCTTTAGGGCAGGTGTAGCTGGGAGCAGCCCGGTCTTGGACTCTAGACCCTTCCATGCTGTGCTGGGGCCGCGCTGGAGGCTGGGCGAGGGCCGGGACGGAGGGAGCCCGGTTGCAGGGAGCTCTATTTTGAAAATCTTTTGACACTTCTATTTATTTTTAAAATTTTGATTATCATGATTTTAATTTCCATGAGTGCTTTTTTGATTTGCTATGTTTTATTTGCACTATTCTCATTTATTCTCATTTCACAGATGCGCTATTCATGTTTATCAAACTAAGCGTATTAATAATAGTTTTATAAAGTTTGCTTTTGGCTATCTTGAGTTTTCTTCTTGATCCAAGTCATTTTTTTCTTATTATTTTAGGCTTTGGCCTTGAGTTTAGAGGGTTTTTTGGAAATATTTTGTGACCCTTGCCTTTAAATTTCCATATATGTGAGACACTAAAGGTCCTGTGGGAAATCCAGCTGCAAGGCAGGAACTTTAATGGATAAACAGCATTGTAAAGTGATCTAGCAGAGCGACCTTTTCCTTAGGTGACCCCAAATGTCAGAAGATCTCAAAAGGGAGAAATATTTTTTTCTAGAGCAGTCTCCTTAGAAACTAATCTTTTATTTTCTTGCTTTGATGACTGGAAGGGCATATTCTTGTTGGCCTCTGTTCTTGGAGCAGGGATGAGAAATGATCACAGGATTCCTATATAGATTTTCACTTAATCCCTATATCTTCAGTAAGCCTGACCTCCATATCCCAAGCATCTTGAGTTCTATTTCTCCAGAGAATATATATCTGCCATCTGCTGGGGATGGGCAGGGAAAGAGAATCACGACTGCTTGCTTGAGGAGGAGGAGATCTAAGGTTTCATTTCTATTATAGATAATCAAACCTCATTTGAGTTTTAGATTCAAGACTCAATCCACATCACATGTTCTGGATCTCTCTAAAGTAAAACAGGGTTTTATCATTATTCCTCTGTGAAGGCTTAGCTTTCTCTTAGGTCTTAGCTTTCTCTACTTTGTTATTTAAAAATATATACTAAAATATGGAACTGCTATATATTTTTTCAAATAGTTGGAGAAAGAGGTAAAAGTTATGTTTTTGAAAATAATTTACATTCTGAACCATAGAAAACTTTGCCCAAAAGTTCATAGGGATTTCTACTGATTGTTGTATGTGCTAGTTGCTAAGGCAACCCAACCCACTCTATCAATCACCCTTTGACCAGGTAAGCTTTTTCTTTTTTTTTAAGTTAAATTTACATTCTAGCAAAAATTAACATTTCCATGACTTTATGGTTGAAGAAGAGCAAAATTGAAGAATGAAGAGTGATACAGAAAAGATATCAATAATATGAAACTATATTTTTCATGGTCTGCACAGTGCCTTTTCTTAGCTGGGTGCATAGCTGACCCTTAATTATGTTGCAAATTAGTCAAACATTATCCAACAACCAAATCTATTTTTTCTCTACTTTTTCCTGGCCTATTCTAAAGCAGGCACTAAAAACTATCAAAGCCCAGAGTTCGCCCTGACCAGCATGTGAACAAATTTCTTTTCTTTTTTTTTTTTTTAAGATTTTATTTTGTCAGAATGAGAGAGAGAGCGCACAAGCAGGGAGAGCAGCAGGCAGAGGGAGAAGCAGGCTCCCCGTGGAGCAAGGAGCCTGATGCTGGGCTTGATCCCAGGACCCTGCGACCCTGGGATCATGACCTGAGCCGATCAGATGCTTAACTGACTAAGCCACCCAGGCACCCCGTGAACAAATTTCTTAAGAGGCAGTCAACAGATCTATCAACACACTGAGACCCTCATAAGTAGGGTAGTGAATTCATCTCTATAAAGCATTCATGTCATCTCATCAAAATTGATCTCATCAAAAGCATTATTACGTGTCTGTGTTGCAGGCTAAAGCATGGTAATTAAAAGCATTTCTTTGATATTACACTAAGTTAACTTCATAGCCCCTAAAAAGAACATAGGTTTTGGAGTCATAAAATTGTATAAGGAACCAAATTCTGTTGCCCCATAGAAGCCCTGTGATTCCGAATAAATGATCATTTCTGGGCTTTGATTTATTTCAATGTGGTAAATGAGGATAATAACAATTTGCCCTGTGTCCTCTCAAGTTCTTCTCCATGACTAGCACATCCCCCTCTATCCCCCAGTCTTTTTCTCTGAAAGTTCCCTCCACCTCCTTGCTCCAACTGAATGCTGGCTATCCCCTGAGAATACTTGCTATCAAGTAGAATGTGTTTATTTCCGTATTCTTTAAGCTCACATCTGCATAGTGGAGTGAGCAGCTTCCTCCTTTGCAGACACGCTAACATATCTTTCCCTCCTCTCTTTGCTCTCACAGAAACCCTTACTATTTTGAGGTCTATTAATGCTGTTAGCATTTAACACTTTGCTCCCATCATCACTGGCTTCCACTGACCTCTTTGTCAATTCTCTTTTATTATTGCTATCTTTAGAGGACCCAGGTCACAATGGCCTCATCACACCTTTCCTGACAGGATATTAAGTAATTGTTAATATTTATAAGAGCAGCTCTCTAAAACCCTGACTTCTCAGCTCCTTGAGCCATTGGTCTTACTCCAACACAATTTTGATTAATCTCTCAGAATGCTCTTAATAGCTCTTGTGGCTCAGCCAGTAAAGAAACTAGTGCTTGGGAAAACAGGGATGAAAGCCAATGATGGTTGCTGCTTTGTGCCAAATTTTATGTGTTAAATGCATAAGAATATCCCAAAAGTAAAAGTAACTTCGAATCAAGATTACTTTGCTGAACTACAACTATTCTATTTTCCATAGGTCTTACAATTTTGGAGCAGGATCAAGAACCGAATGCACAAAAACTCCGACCTGTGAAACAAAAGCAGTGTCTTTCTGTGGGTAGTAAACATTTTGTAAAGTTTTAAATAGAGTATATTTGTCTCTTGATATTCTCACGGAATTCAACTATATAGACTATTCTGACTTTTAACCAAAAAACGTGTACACTTTCTTGTGTATTTCTCAAAACAGACAGAATTTGCCTCCAGGCTGTTATTAAATCAAACAAATATATATAATAGAAAATAAGTACAGTATTCTCATTGTATGTACAAAATTGATGCCTCTTCTCAAGCAACCCACAAGGTCCATGTGCATAGCAATTTGCAAGATGGTTAATGAAACCTACCTCATAGAACTGTTGTCATAATTACGTGCAATCTTTAATGTGAAGAGTTGTCAAATTTGAAATTTGAGCATGCCAGGCTATTGGAGCAAAAGTGGTTTCTTGGGGTTGAATAAGCTGAGATCACAAAGAGCCACCTCTCAAACACTGCTGCTCAAGAACCTGATGACTTGACATTCTAATTCCAAAATATTCCCTGAATTCAACCTCTTTTGCTTACCTCTGCCATAGCTGTGCTCTCGCATGGGGAAGAACCTTTATGTCTTGCCGGGATCAGTGCAGAAGCATCCAAGCAGGTCTCTTCTTTCAACTACAAAAGGTCTACTTTCCAGGTAGTCTATTTACAAATGTAAATCTGATCATGTCTTCCCAACACTGATACCACACACACACACACACACCCCTCTCAAAATCTGCCAGTGGCATCTCACCGCACTAAGGAAAAAATTCAAACCCTTTATCATGACTGATGAGGCCTTCTATCTCAACAGGCCTCTGACCTCCTCTCCTTCTTCAGTCCCTGTCATTTGTCACACCTGACACTTTATTATATATATGTTTTGGTCTGTCATACCTTTTATCCACTAGAATATAAAATCTTTTGGTGCAGGGAGTTTCTGTTTTGTTCACTGCTATAAACCTGTAGCTTAAAAACAGTACATGGTACAGAAAGCACTGCAAACATATTTGTTGAACGAATGAATGAGTTTCATGTATCCATTTCCTTCACTGCACCTCAGCCATAGTTACATCCTAGGTTTTGCTCTCTCCAGAAACCATCTTACCTCAAAGCACAAAAATCCTATTTAGGACTGCTTGTTTTGTCAAATAGTCTCATGGAAACAATGTTTCCACCTCTTTTAGATCCTCAAATCAGTGGCTCCACCACTTATTGTAGACCTCACATCCTCTTAATCCAGTTTCAATGTAAAGATCTTTCAATATAAGCATCTTCCTGCAAACCTTTTATGCTTTCATTATAGTTATCCAGAAAATCCACAAGCTGAAATTTAAACATTTATCTGCTTTATGTAAAGACTCATGCAGTGAAGTTTTGCAAGAAAAATCTTGAAACTGGTCGGATTGGGTTCACTACAAATTCATGATCTTGAATTGCAAATGAGTTCTTAATACCGGAAAACCTATGCTGTTCATTCAAGTAAGGGTACTATTCTACTCTCAGCAAGAAACATTTCAATCAGGAAGGAGACAAACCATAAGAGACTCCTAAACTCATGAAACAAACTGAGGGTGGCTGGGGGTTGGGGGGGAGGGATAGGGTGGCTGGGTTATGGACATTGGGGAAGGTATGTGCTATGGTAAGTGCTGTGAAATGTGTAAGCCTGAGGATCCACAGACATGTACCCCTGAGGCAAATAATACATTATATGTTAATTTAAAAAAAAGAAACATTTCATACCTCTTCGTTCCTTTCTAATATCCTGCCACTTATTTTTTTAGAGTTTATTTATTTATTTGACAGAGAGAGTGTACAAGCAGGGGGAGTGGCAGGCAGAGGGAGAGGGAGAAGCAGGCTCCCTGCAGAGTAGGGGGAGCCCAGCATGGGACTCGATCCCAGGACCCCGGGATCGTGACCTGAGCCGAAGGCAGTTGCTTAACCAACTGAGCCTCCCAGGCGCCCATGTCCTGCCACTTATAATCACCTTTCCATTTTTAGTTAATGCGTTTGCATCAAATCCCACTGAAATATTGAAGGCCTCATAGAGAAATATGTTACATATTCTTGTGGCCAAATCTTCTCCCATCTTCTCCTTCCTCTTCCTTCAAAGGAGAAATGCCCTGGCAAAGGTTAATGCCTTCATATGTTCCCTCTATCATACCCTAGATCCCTTTTTTGATGGCTTAACTCTCCTGGTTATCTCCTCTCCTGCATTACCACTCTGTTTCTATGGGCTATTGCCATAAGTGTGGAAACTCATTCCAGAATTTCCCATATTTAAATATAGCTTCCTTGCCTCCACATCCTTTTCCAACTACTCTACCATTTCTCTACTTCCCTCCTTGAAGTTTTGGAATAATTTTCTACAAATCATTTTTCTACTGCCTCGCCTCCCAATGATCTCCCATACGTACTGATTAAAAGTTAGTCCTCATCAAGCAAGTAAAGTTTTTCTGGTCAGTATCACCTCTATCACTCCATTGCTGATTCAAATGGGTGCTTTCCAGTAGTCATCTTCGTAAGTACTCTAGTTTGGTCTCTCATACTTCTCCCCTAACTCTTGTATTCTGTGAAACTTTCTCTTCTCATTTTTTGCCTGCCATATTTCACATTTCCTACTTGTTCTCTTGTCTGCTCCTCCCATATAACTAGAACTGCAAGGGTCTGTATCTTTCAGGAATTATCCTGTGCTTCCATTTCTTTTCGATGTCTCCTTCGATTTACCTCTCAAATTTTAATTTCACTTCTTACTGTGCCTTTCAATGCTATGTATATGCTGATAATTAAAACTCTGTAACTCTGGCCTAGACCTCCCCATGAAGTGTTGGTTTTAACTCTTAATTGCTTACTTGCTATCTGCAACTGACAGATTTCTCAAAATTAACATGTTTAAAATGAAAGCTGAAACTGTCTCTTCATGAATGTTCCCTATTTCTGTAAATGGCCATACTATCTGCCCAAATTGTTGTTTAAGCCAAAACTCAGGAGTCGTCTTTCAATCTATTCTGTTCCTTACTCACTACAATGAATTGAGCAGTGTCTACTCTACCTTTAATATTTATCTAGGTTCTCCAAATTGGCCCATGTCCACCACACTCACTCTAATCCAGCTGTAATCATCTTTCAATGCACAACTTCCCACAACTTCTTGCTGTCCCTTCTCCCGATAGTCAAAGTGATCCTTCCAAAATGCAGATAAAATCATATTGCTCCTCCTCTGAAAAAGCCCTCTAATGGTGTTCCATTGTGTCTCCAACTTTGTCCACCCAAGCTCACCACCCTCCTCATAGTTTACCTTCATCTGTACTCACTGTATTCTGGCCACCTCTGAACTTCTTTCTGTTTCTCAACAACTATGCTCCTTCTAGCCTTAGGACATTTGTCCTTGCTGTCCTTCTGCTAGGAATACTCTGTCCCAAATTCTAACATGGCTGCTTTGTTCTCATCATTCAGATAACAACTCAAATATCAACCCCATTGGCGACTATTCCCTGACTGTCTCAATTTCCTCGATATGGAATCCTGAGTTTATGAGTCCAATATCAGGGTCATCATTTGCTTTTTACATGCATAATTTGAAGTTCAGTTACTGGCTTATAGTAGAAATTTTTGTCCACAACATAATAGAAGCAGAAAGTTGCTCAGGTAGTTGAAAACCCCAGTTCTAAAATAGTTCAGGCTATAATTGCCATTTTTTGTTTTTACCAGTGAAGCATAATTGAATCTTGACAACATGATTGTAATCAAAGGATACATGCAAGTTCACCCTAATCGATGTGGCTGAGCTTCCAGATGACCTCATTCAGGAGATATTGATGGAAAAGTACACCAGTTTCCACTGCACTTCTGCCAACATTAAGCAAGTGCAAATTAGATGTCTTTTTTGTCATTCTTTTGAGTGGCTTGGTTCCAGTTGTGCTAAAAGTGATCATTGATCACCTGAAGAGCCATGGTAGATTAGTAAATTAGTTTCAGTTTGATGTTATTTTATATATAAACAGACTAATGTGTAAAACCTTAGGCATCATAGATTGTATATAGTGTGGTAGACTAGCTTAATTACTTTTAAATGATCAGTGAGAAACCCAAACCAGTATGAAAATAATGTGAAAATAAGAACTACAATGATAGCAATTATGAAATAACAGTGAATTCAGTTATCCCAAGCCTGTCCAACAAACAAAATTGGTTTAAGGGAGGATGGCGAGCAAAACAACCATCTATAAAAAACAGTGGTTAGACACAAAATAAGAATAAATGTTTCACAGACTGAGGGATTGATTGCAGAAGAACTCTATGTAAGCTCTATAATGTGGAGTCAGGCCATAGGAAAATGCTGTGAAATATGTGTAAAGACTTGCCATGTGTCTTATTATTGGGGCAGTTGGTGTAAGAGGGTGTCATTGAATCCCTTGGACATTCATATTTGAATCATCCTTCTAAAGAAGCATTAAAAAATCTCAATGTTACTAATTCAAGAAACATGTATTGAAGCCATTATAAAGTATAATTTTCCTCCTATCAAACTGGGACAAAAATTGAGAATATCAATTGTAATTGAAGACATGGTGATAGGAGCACTCTCCTATACTCATATAGTTTTATACAAACATCAGTTGGATTGTATATTGGTTAAGCCCTCAAATCTTTAGACATAAGGATTAAATCACACATGTAAGCACAGACATGCAGACACAGACATTGCTGCTTCTAAAAATCTACCATTATAAATTCGTTCCCATGTGCACAAAAACATCTATTCATCACAGTGTTGAGGTGATAGCACAAAGTTGGAATAGAAATGTCTATCTGAAAAACAGTTGAAAATATGATGCACCTATTCAATGGAATCCTATACTACATATTAAAAAAATGACATTATTGGAAAGCGAGGAATAAAAGAGACAGAGTAATACTTATGGTAAGATCCTATTTATGTAAAAAAAAAAGACCAAAAAAGATAAATAGGCATATATGTACATTTATATAAAATGTAATAATTATGTAAATATAAGAAGGATTCAGAAGGCTGACCCTGAATCCATTAGTGTGGTTACATCTGGGGAAAGAATAGGGAAAAGGAACTTTCACATTTTTCTGTATAATAAAACTATATACATGTGTTACTTGTGTTAATTTAAAAATAGTAACAAATAAGAGTCTATGAACCTATTTTCAAATTAAAATAAGACTAGGTCTGCAACAAGAGATGGAATACTAAATCAGATTAAAACTTAGGTGAGAGCCTTTTGACATGGGTCATATAACTGGCCAGATAAACTCAAGGGTTTTAGTTATTATGGTAGGTTGAATAATGGCCACCCAAAGATGTCAAGGTCCTCATCCCAGAAACCTGTAAATATGTTTCCTTATATTCAAAAAGGACTTTGCAGATCTTCAGATGGGGAAATTATTCTGTCCCTGGATATAATCATAAAGACACTTATAAGAGGAGGTAGGATGGTCAAAGACAGAGAAGGTGATGTGATAATGGGAGGAGAAAGACAGAGAGAGAGAAACACAAAGACAGAGACTGAGATTGGAAGATGCTACACTTTTGGTTTTGAAGGTGGAGAAAGGGACCACCAACTAAGAAATGCAGTTGTCTTCTAAAAGGTAGCAAGCCGAGGAGACTATTTCTCCCCTAGAGCCTAAAGAAGAAACCAGCCCTGCTGACACCTTGACTTGACCCCAGTCAGACTGAATTTGGACTTCTGAGCTACAGAACTATAAGAGAATAAGCTGTGTTGTTCTAAGCCACTAAATTTGAGGTAATTTGTTATAGTAGCATTAGGAAATTAATATAGTAATCTAGCCTATAAATAAAGTAGAAATGGATTATCAATAATAAAAATAATTTTAGTAATAATTAAAATAGCAAACATTTATAAATACTTTCTATGTTTTATAAATTATGCTAAGGGCTTCATATGCAATACTCATAACAACCCTCTATGTACACACTATTTCCATATTTCACTTCATGTATGAGGAGCCAAAACTTAAAGAGATTTAGTAACTTCCCAATGAGTAACAGAACCAAAAACCAAACTGAGATCTGGTTGATTCCATAGCCTTCTTGTGGTAGTGACCACATGAGTTACTGTTGCTACCCTAAATGTGGTAAGGCTATGAAGACAGTCTTCCACAATGGCTTTTGATTTTAGAGCCATTTTCATATAAATGTATTAAATTTGTAACAGATAACTAAATTCTATGTTCCCTATGGGAACATTCACAGAATTTGAATGCACCTATGCAGTGAGAGCCACAATGTTAGGAATCCAATGCATGCTCTATGGCCTAACTTATTGAAACAGGTTCTTATTTTCTGTGATTATATATAACACATGTGGATCTGTGTGATAAGAGGACACATTTTAATGAGTGATTAATCTCATAGATGGACACTGAGGTGTAGAGAGGTTAGATGGCCTTTGTCTTGCTTGGGTCAAGGAACATGGATTGTATGGTTTGAGGACACACATGGTGGCCTGGCTGGGGATCACCTGTTTCACTGAATGATGGGTTAGGACAGGGAAGAGCTGACAAATTTCTGAAGCAGTTTTGGTCTATTGCTGGGACATTTGGAGCAATAAGACCCAAGGATATTGAGGAGCTTCTACAAAGCTATGAGGGGGAATAGTAAAGAGCTGAAGTTCCAGACCCTTCTGAGCTACACTGCTCTGATGTGTTTTACATGTGTTTTTCAATAGGATTTCTTCAGTTGGTAGAGGAAGGAGGAAGGGTACAAGTTTTGGGATGGCTCCTGCAGAGTTCTTCTGAGAGAATACAGGAAGCCCGGGATTGCAGAGCCCAATCCGGGGGGGGGCTACTTTCAGACTAATCATGTTGTCAATCCTACAATTTAACTGTCTTTCAGTACTTCTCTAAAGACTCTATACCAACACTTAGGGATTCTAGGATTGGGGCTGCTGTGGGCTGAGGGTCCCCTTCAAGCTCTACCCTATGCCAGGTCACACTCTGGGCTGCCCCTAGGTTGGCTCCTAGGGTCAGGCAGGTGAAACCAGTTGATGTTGCTTCCTTCATTACTGCACATTTGCCACCAGCACCGAAGAACCATGGTTAGGACAGTTTGCTAATGAAATAGAGATAAGAGTAGGTTGAATGATTCTTTTAAATCACAAAAGAATGTTGGTTTTATGTTAATTAGCTGTTATTAAGTGAAGATTCTTTTGTTCAACTGGGATTTGAAATTCTCAATAAACATGCCTGAGAGCAACCACCGCCTCTCCAAGTAAAATAAGTAAACAGCCTCATCAGAAAGAGAAGTTGGTGGCATCTGGTTGCAAGGAATAAATAAAATCTCCCATCTGGTGAAAGGCTTTTGAGATCCCACTTCCTATTCAGATTGTCACTATTACTGCAGCTGGATGACAATACCTTGAGTATTACGAGCAACCTGCCCAGATCAGTTCAGTGAAGTAGCATAATTCAGTTTCGCTGATTAAAAATGGATATTTTCTTGCTATGCTAACTGAAATCTAACAATCTTTATTTCATAAAGTTATGATGTGTAATAGAGCAGCTGGATAAATAAAAATACTCTGGGAATGGACAAGTTCTAAAACTTAGTCTATCTTATTTTTTCACTATCTATTCTTCCATTTACTGATAGTAAGAATTTGGGTAGTAACAAAACCTCTTCGTAAATCTTAAATACAAGATGAAAGTGATCTAAAATAGAATTGAGTTGTTGAAATTAAAAGTAACATTTTTTTCAAGGGTATCTTTGTTAATTAATCCATTTTATCTACTTTTAGTCTAATGAATTGCCATCTTTCTGACATAACAAATATCATACGTGGTCTAACCACCTGCTTAGAAGGTCCTGAGTCCTGAGAGAGTCTCTGGGAAATAGCAGCATCAACCCTGAAATAAATGGAAACTTGCAGGTGTGCCCTTTGATTGAATAAAAGATTAATTAAATTTGAGGAACAGTTGCACTAATTGGTGACACACTCCATTTTACTGTTTTTCCAGAACTGATTTGAGAAGTAAACAGATTTAAATGACTGAGCAATAGTGAGATTCATGCAACTACAAAAAGATCTCCATATATATTTAATTAAATTGACCTTAAGCCATCCTGTAATGTTTATTTCAACAAATAGCTCACTGTGTGATCATTTCTGGAATATTTGTATGACTTGAAGCATCTTTTAGGTATAATCAGCATTCAAAACATGATTAAACTTTACTGTTTGTGTATCATTAGTGTCTATAAAATATATTACATTGGGCAAATGATAGCAAAGAGATATATTTCATTTATGTGGTTCCCATCTCCCATTGCCAATTACCAATAGACTACATGAATTATTTATCATCTCATGTTGGCTTAATATCAAATATTTTGCAACTTGTATATATTAAAGATTGAAAGGGTAATTCTTTTATTTTCTCCCTTTCTTAGGAGAAAATCTTTGGAGAATGCCAACAAACTTCTTAATTAAATACAAAACAAAACTGAGATAAAAGGAAATCTTCTACAAAAGGAGGTAATTTGATTAGAACTATTTTACAAAATGGTAGTGGGCATTTCAATCCAAATGTTGAAGATACAACAGTTCTATATGCAAGTAATTGAATAAAATTTAGGGCTTTAGAGTTGTAGGAAGTGTTTATTTCACTTTAATATATAATTTTTAAAAATCAGTATAATCAGATGGGGATGAATTAGCAGGAACTAATCTTGGCTTCAGGAATTTTTAATGGACAATTTACAGAACTGTAATAGGAAATGGACATGCCACTGTCCCATTTCTTTAACCTATCTTTCATATCAACAGCTTTGTTTTCTCTGTGGAAATGCACATCTGACCCATTTTTGTCCTCCAAACATTCTTTTCTACATTCATCACTCTATTGTGAATTAGGAAGTAACTATAATTTTTAAGTACTTTACTGAATATCAGTGATTCATACAAAGTAAAAGATTTTCAAATAAAAATGTGGAAAATAGTATGGGACTTCCCACCATTCATACACTGATAATCGAGCCTAAATTGCCTTGCCCTTTTTCATACCCACATCTTCCTAAGCAAGCTCAATTAATGGCCATTGGCCTCTACTGATTCCTGCCAGTGGCACTCAGATAAAATTTTAATGTGTATAAGAGTTATATGGGATACTTAAAAAAAAAAAGTAGATTCCTTGGCTCCACCTTCAGACATCCTGATTCAGTAAGTCTTGAATGAAGCCCAGGAATCTAAGTTTTTTAACAAGCATGCCCAAATAGTTGTAATGAAAGTAGAAAATAGACCATATGCTGAGAAACACTGGAATAAAAAATAAATAAATGCAACTTTGAATGAATCCAATTAAGACCTGGCAGACTTGCATTACCTCTTACAAAATAAAGGGCATACAACTTCTAATTAAAACTATCGGGTTTTTTTCTCTCTGAATTTTACCTATTTTTTTTTTTTTTTTTTTTTAGTTGAGTATGGTTGACACACAATGTTACATTACATTCAGGTGTACAACACAGTGATTTCAACAAATCTATACATTATAGCTATGCTCACCACAAGTGCAGCTACCATCTGTCACCATATGATGCTACTACAATATCACTGACTATGTTCCCTATGCTGTGACTTTTATTTCCACAATTTATTCATTCTATAACTGGAGCCTGTACCTCCCACTTCCCTTCATGCATTTTGCCCACTCTCCACCCTCTTGCAACCATCATTTTATTCTCTATTTATAGGTCTGATTCTGCTTTTTGTTTGTTTATTCAATTGTTTTTTTTTAGATTCCACATATAAGTGAAGTCATATGGTATTTGTCCTTCTCAAACTATCAGTTTTGAACTTTCGAAACAAGGAGATTCTACATGTTCAATTGTTGATTTTTGAATTTTGTTTAAAACAGTTTAGTGAGATCCAGATTGATACTGTTGATTAAAATTTGGCATAAGGAAATATTTTTAGACCCAAATGTCATTAAAATTCGATTTTGTAAAACAAAAACAGAATTTACTGTATATTTTATATACTCAGTGGGCAATTTGATGAACATGTACTAAGGAAAAAATAGAGAGAGGTAATTAGTATTCTTACATCATTTATTTGCTTTAAGAAACATATTCTCAACAAAAAATTGCTCTCCAGAATAGAGGCTCAATGAAAAACATTTTAATTTTAGTTTTTTTTAATTTATTTTTATTTTAAGATTTTATTTATTTATTTGAGAGAGAGAAAGAGAGAGGCGGCATGAACAGGGAGAAGGAGCAGAGGCAGAGGGTGAAGCAGGCTCCCTGGTGATCCCGGAGCCCGATGTGGGACTTGATCCCAGGATCCTGGGATCATAACCTGAGCTGAAGGCAGGTGTTTAATTGACTGAGCCACCCAGGCACCCTAATTTTAGTTTTTAAAAATCCTGGAGTCTGTTATAGAAAATGGCAAGCGAAGGATATTCATGTTTGTTATTTTTAAGAACAAAGAGAAGATTTCCAAGGTTAGTCCAAGCTAAAAAATAAACAAAAACCCTTACGAATTGACTTATATATGGGACAGGTGTCTCCTGTTTAAAAAAAAAAAAAAAAAAGACTAGAGAACATATCCATTAGGTATTACTAGAAGATGGAGAAAGCTGTAGCCCTAAGCTTCAAGATGAATTTTATAAGTGTACCCCAGGATCAGGAAGACCTATCAATAGGAAATTCAATTTGCAAGACACATGAGGTTAGCTTTCCAACTGTGCTAGAACAAACCCTGCAATACCCCAAGTTCTCTCCCCTAATTACTGACTTCTGTTATATTCACCTTACATCCTGACTTTGTCTCATACGACTAACCTATAGTTCCCAAAGTCTAATTAACTTGCTGGGGGAAAAAATAATAGAGTCAATCCAGTCATTTGGCATCAATTGAATCACAAATTAGGTCATTTTTTCCTGAATGTGATTTTCTCTTTTCAGAAATCAATCAAAACATATGATCAACATTAATATACTGGTTAATCAATTGCTTGATGACATGTGTGCTGGCTCCTACCATGTAAACTTTGAAGATTTCAGAAGTCAAAGAATAGAAATAATTAAATCAAACAATAATAATAGACATGTAATAACATGCCATTACTGTGTTAAGCATGAATTCTAAACCTTAGAATGCTATGAAGTGAATATTATTTTATGTCCATTTTGCTGATAAGAAAAGTACAGAGAAAGTCTGTGACTTGTCCAGTGTTATACTATATGTAAGTGGCAAAAGCAGGTTTGGGAACACCTGTTTTTAACTCCATCACCCATACTCTCAACTACTCTGCCCAACCAGTGGTGCAGTTTGTCCTGAATCAGCTCACCACAGAGTCTTCCTCCCAGTGAAATCTCCTGCAAATGAGTTAAGAAGAAAAGGGGCTGATACTCTCCTGTTATCAATGTCAGGAAACAATGCAGATCCAATCCCCTAATTCGCTAAAGCTTTGGAATGGAAAAGGCTATGTTCTTAAAGTAAAACATGCGTAATCGTCTGCAAGAGATGTAAATAGGCGTCTTGAGGAGATTCATGTGTGCCCTTACTTCCTGTGCTGACGTCTGACAGGCACTGCCAACAGTGTCAGAGTGGTCTGTACAAATGATTACACAGAAGGCTTGGAAAAGAATCAAAAGGAATAATTTCATAGTTACTACAAAGCACTGTCAGGGTGCTTCCACCAGATACAATCAGGGCAACACATACATATATCTGGTGCAGGCAAGAAAGGATTTCAATGCAAATAGATGAGTGGGGGTGGGTAGGCAGGAATAAGGGGAACTGATTCTCTTAATTACAAAATATTGCAAATTCTTGTTAATGAAAAGTATCTCAGGATAGTAATCAGACTCTGATATAGGTATGCATACATATGTATACATACACCTATGTACAGAGTATGATGAATACAAGTTCATATTCTCCAAAGAACATAAGAGTCTTAACATTAATCATTGCATCGTTCTGCAACACAGTGATATTCTTTGTAAATACGAGGCATTAATTCTTTCATTACATAGGTCATATATGCATTAATTGCCTACCCTGTACCAGGCACTGGGTCTATAAATATAAATATGAAAAGATATAAGCCTTGCTTTCAAAGAGCTCACAGATTTTTGGGGAGATAGGACACTGGCTACATGTTCTAAGAGCTGTGTTCATTCATTCAACACACATTTATAGAACAATTATTATCTAGTAGGCAATATAAAAGGTGTTAGGAATACAAAGGTGATCCAGGTAAACACAATCCCTGTGTTTAAGTTGTTCACAAGGAAGTAGAAGTTACAAGTGTCCCTGAGAAGGTAACTCAGCTTACCCTGCACAGCTGGAAAAACAATTAGAAACTTTCCAGGAGGGTGAAACAGAAGCTCATTGAACAAAGAAGGATTTGATGTCTTGAAGTGACAGTTCCAATAAGGATAATAAAGACTTACTCAATGGTGGGACATACTACTAGAGTCTGAGCCTTAAATGTGAATGGCCTTTCTTGTGGTAAGGTTTGCAATTAACCCTTCTGAGCAACTGAAACTGGTTGTCATTTCTTTTGCATATGAAGCTACTCAAAGAGTGGTCTTCCAGCATTATTGGAAAACTGGTTAGAAATGTAGAAATACAGAATTACAGAATCTCTGGCCCTACCCCAGACCTACTGAGTCAGAATCTGCATGTTTACAAGATTCCCAAGTGCTTCCTGCATGTTCAAGTTTGAAAGGTGCTCCTCTGAGGCACTGATCCTGAACGTTGGCTGTACTCTGGAATTATCTGTAGCACTTAAAAAAAATTACTCATGCTCCGTTCCCACCCCACTGACTCAAATTTGCTTACTTTTTTCCTGGGGCCAGAACATACTCTTAATTTTTAAGTTCCACAGGTAGTTCTAATGTGCTAGATATTAGATATTAATGTGTTCAGAAACAGTTAGTAGGTAGCAGAACTCTAAGAGTTCAGAAACACTGATCAGGGAAAGTATATCCTGAAGTTGGCAAAATGTCAGAATCACATGAGAGATGCCTTGTCCCAGACATAATACATCATAATTCCTGAAGATGGATGTTGACAATTTCTGTGTATGAGCGTGTGTACATAAGGGAGTGTTTGTGTAATATTTGGTTGTACAACTATGTTTGTAAACAAAAGATCAAATAAGAAAGCCATAAACAGGAACCCAGTATCCACAGAATCTTGATTCAGGAGGAAGACCAGAAATTTTTAATGCAATGATACCCTGCCTGCTCCATTTTACTTACTGGGTTGTTTGAGGATTATGGGGCTATATTACTGGATTATATATTATATATGTTATTATATAATTATTATTATATATAATTATTATGTAAATAATTATATATTATATACAATATATAGATCTATATTCAATATATATTGAATTATATATATAATATTGGAAATATGTGCAAAAACCTATGTAAATTATAGAACTATGATAGAATTAACAATTTGGACCTAATACATTACATGGAAAGTTGTTAAATTCAATTGAATGGCCTTGTCTTGTGTTTTTTGAATTTGCTTGATGGAAAATAGCAATGATTCCTCAAATTTTCCTCTTTCTACCACTTTGGGAGCCACTGTGTCTACTCCACAGACTGGGTGGCCACCACTCACAAATATAGCTATTGATAAATACATAATATCGTCAGGCACAGCATCAGAGAGCAGTGTGGTTTGGGGCATCCTGAGGAGCATGTGTGGCAGAGGTAGGAAAGAGTATGTGAACGTAAATTTAGCAGGCATGGTATGTGCAAATTTTCCAGAAGCAGCTGGACACTGGTTGCATCAGAGAGTATCAAATGCAGTGAAACCCTCAACAGAAAGGGGAAAGAACCAAGGCTATGCCATTGACAGCCATTTTCAGTTTTGGCTGTTTAAGATGATCTAATTATGAATGTCTGAATATAAAGTTGGTGAGAGGTTTTAATCAGAGTTCAGTAGTAGTAGCACTTGAGAAGTTTATTTGAACTATTTTTGCTTCTGAAGCTTACGCATCATTTTTTAAGTTTTTTTTTTCTTTTTAAAGAAAGACAATGCTTGTACATAGTATAAAAGGGAAGTCTGTTTTTGTATTTCATATCATCTTCTTCAAAGTTAAACCCTGTGTTAACTGCATCTTTTAATGGTTGTGTCTATCCTGAAGAAACTCATGAGGTTACTTAAAATAAGGGATTTTCTCTAAAATAGATTTGCCTGGAAAAGTTTGCAATTTCCCATCCTTATAAATAGATACATTTTCCTTATGAATGCTGTAAACTTAAAATTGATAAAAGGAATTAAGGTCACTAGAGAAGAGGCATAAAAAGGAACTAAAATATCCTAGAACTACATAGCCAGAAGGGAGTTCTAGGAATCTTGTCTTTTTGCTTATTAAAAAGATTGAAACTAAGAAGTTACCTTAACCTTAAAAGGTAACCTTAAAAGCGTCTCCCAAGAAATAGCCATCCTAGCTCATTTCATAAAGCACTCTTGGAAGGTTGATTCTAAACTAAAACCCTTCCTGCTAAAAATGCTCATTGTGTTTATATCCTTTTTACTTGTCTTAGTGGAAATACTCATGTTTTGCTTACAAATGACGTTTCTTCAGGGACCTGAAATCTGTTACTTCAGTTACCCAACCCTGAGGTCAATTTGGCTTCATGTAAAGTGACCCAGGCTTCTTTAACTTTTCCCTTATTCTCAGTCTTTCAATCATTCACCTATATTCCTTGCACATAATAGATAATCAATAAATATTTATTGCATTAAATTGACTCAGTTGATTTCCTCTAGATTTCTGATTAGGCCACATCTTGTTTTGGTTATGAAGTCCTAAGGTAGAGGCAGATACACTCAAAGGAGGATTTAAATAACCCTGAGTAGAATAATTCATGATTTTAAACATGTGTATGTGTGTGTATATGTATGTATATGTGTGTGTGTGTGTGTATGTATGTGTGTGTGTATGTATATATGTGTGTGTGTGTATGTGTATGTGTGTGTGTGTGTGTGTGTGTGTGTGTGTATCTCCTTCCATTGCCATCTGGCTTTTCAACTAGTCTTGTTCTATGGAATTTATTCTTGAGCTGAATTAGGTTACTCCTAAGGCTGCTAACACTCTAAGAGGTCATCCCCTTGGAATTTATTCTTGAGCTGAATTAGGTTACTCCTAAGGCTGCTAACACTCTAAGAGGTCATCCCCTTATTCAGTAGCCTGAGACTCTAAGAACGCTGGTATATCTGCCCAGTAAACCATTATCAGGCATGCGCTAAGTGATTGACAACTGACTGTGGGCAAATATTACTAGTCTAAGAATCTGGAGGAACTGCTTTCACAAAATTCTCTCTTTTAATTATTTTGTTTATCCAAGTTCAGATCAATTATAATTTCCAAGTATATATAATGTACTGAACACTATTGAGAATACAATGTGAAGGAATGCAATCCTTGCCTTAAAGGCATTAAAAATCTACTCAGTGGGACACATGTGTACTGTAATCATAATTCGTATTTGTAAATATAAAGACAGAGGTTTCAGAGGATATTGTGAAAATGCATAGGAAGCATGCATAGTGGAAGTCTCAGTTGGAAGAACAAATGTCAGGTCAGCAGTGTTTAGAGAATGAACAATCACAGCAGAAGGAGTTAGACATTGTCAAGGAATCCTTTCCTCTAGGCAGCAACCTATGGATTTTCTCTGGTCACTCCAGAGATATTCCTGACACATAAGCAAGACCAGAAAAGGGGTAAGAAGGGAAAGAAAATAAGGGAAAAGAGAGAAGAGGAGAAGAGGAAGAAAGCAAAGGAAAGAAAGAGGGAAAACAAGGACCATCTCATTCAGAAAGTTCCTGGAACAACTTGAACACCACTCTATTTCTAGAATGTAGCTCTACAATCCCCTCTCCTTACTTCCTCATGGTACTATTATCTTCACAAAAGTTTTAGCAATTTTTATGTGATTGGACATTGGGTCTTGGTTGAAGCACTTTGTTACAAAGCAAAGTGACAATAACTGATGCTCCTTCCTTTTGATTCCAAGAGTGCTTTGCCAATATTGTTCTTTGCACTTGGGATTCAATAGCCCCTGGAGATGGGGACAGATTCCCACTCATCCCAACAGAGCCTATTACACAGGTGAGGGATCTGTCAATTGATTGCCTCTTGAGACTGCTTCTAAGAAGGGATGACCAATTCTAGTTTTAAGCCCAGATTGTAATTTTGTTAGCCTCACAAACATCACATTCTGGTCTTTATTTGATTTCACATTCTCTCTAATTGCTCATGTTCTGCCTGGGTCTCTTTTCCTTAGACTTTCTAGAGAATAGTATCCATACATACACTCCCATATCTCTACTATATTTAAACCTGTTTATAACTACCCAATTTTCCACCAAATCTCATAGCCACAGCAAATGGTTTTAACTCTGTGAAAAGCATTTCTCAAAATGTGTCCATAAAATAACAATTCTTTAAGATTCTTGGAGAAGGAAGTTTATGGTAAAAGAAGTTATGAAAAAATTATGCAAAATATCTGCACTACCATATGGTTTAAAAAAAGTCTTAACATCTCTCAAAGTTATTATTCTAAAGATCAGAGTAACCTGGATACATTTTTAAATTATAGATCCATGGGGCCCATCTTAGAGTTCCTTAATTAAAATGTTTTATAGTAAGTCTGAGAAATCTTTATTTTTTGTAATTTCCTACTATCCATGATGTCACCATCCTGGTCTGGATTCCAAAGCCAAAATTTGAGGGTCTCTATTCTTCAAAATTATTCAACACCCTTTTATTGATCATTTGAAAGCATCCCCTTACCACTCTATTAATCGACTAACAATTATTCACAATTCTTCATGATAATATTAATTGCATTCTTAAGAGAAGTCTGTAACTGTTTGAAATATTTGGAAAGATGATGCAAATAGGGAAGTGGTCATTTCAAATTTTAACTCTGGAATATTCCTATCCTTCTTATTTGCTTTTGTCTCCAAGCCAATCTTCCCCCAACTTAATGTTGTTGTATGTCCATGATTTTCAGAGCTTTAACACTCTTTGTGTACTAATGGGAAATGGATGAAGCACTGTGGACTTCAATGATAGTAACCTTTGCATGTAGCAATAAATTATTTTAACTTTCCTAACAGATTCTCAAACATATATTTTAAACTACTTAAGATAATTTGTGAAAAAATGTCGAACTTAAGTTTTTATTTTAGAACTGTTTGGAGTTTTCAACTTAATTTTCATTTACAAAAAGCAGTTCGAAGCTGGTAAAAACTCAAATAAGAAGAAACGTGTAGTAAGTAATCAAAATGTGAGTTATAAATTGTCTAGGGTACAATGAGCAGCATAAAAATAACTGGGGACTGGTTGTCTACAGGATGGCAAGTTAATGAGAAAGAACTAGTATGTAATAGAGACTAATTTTTAACTGAAAATAACATTTGCATTGAATCTCAAGTGTACAATGTCTTTGAAATTATCAGAAATACAAGTCAATGAAAAGATTTTTTTAGCTATTTAAAAAAATTATTTGCTTCCTTCTTTATACATTTACTCTCCAGGTTAATGAAAAACAGCATTTGATAATCTTAAGCTTTCTTTCTGACATCTCGACTTTCATCATTTTAACTAAAGACACATTACATTTTCATTTGTTTTATATATATATATATATATATATATATATATATATATATATATATATAAATATAACTACCACATATATACCACTATATATACCACAACTATACACACACACACACACACATACACATATATATGTATATATATATATATCTACCATATGAGCCACAAATGGTATTTAGAATTCATCATGTCAGCAATGGTAAGTAAGATACACCAATCAAGATGCTTAACGCTATTTTTGACTCATGCCAAAATCCCATTCTCGTCTTTATCTTCCTTCATAGAGTACAATGAGCACTTACAGCTTTTTCCAAAATCTGGCAATACTTGCAATAAAGAGTAAGACTTCACTATAGTTATATATAGGTGGCATTTATTTTCTGGCAGCTCTCCTCTGTTAAAAAATAGAAAACTTTGAACGATCATGTTCCTCAGTTTAGGAATCAAGGATTCTTTCTGAATGAGGGAGACTTTGAAGCTAGATTTCAGCCTTGATACATGGTTTCCTTATGATTGAACCGTCCCCAAATTCTAGTAAAAACTGATCCGGGATGCTGTGGCTGTATCCCACGACAATGGCAATGAGAATTCCAAGAAAGAACTAAAAAGCACAGGTGGATAGTGTAGCAGCAAAAGGGTTGTTGTTGTTGTTAGTAATGCAGTGTGTGTGTGCACTTGTGTGTGTGTGTGTCTGTGTCTGTTTGTGTGTATGTGCGTGTGTTCAACTTTTGCCAAACTAATAGGAGAAACCAAGATTGTTTTATTGGTATACTCATGAGCTTACAGAACTTTCTCACATGTTTATTGACTACTTATATTTCCTCTTTCATCGAAATCATATAATGTATATACTTTTTATCATTTTCTTGTTTGGTTGTCATCTTTTTTTGGGTTGACTTTCATTAGTTTTTCATGCAGTATTAATACTAAAAATTGCTGTTCATTACATGCTGTAAATATTTCTTCTTTACTTTATATAAGGAATCAACGGAAAGTATAGTCTACTTAATTATTCCAGCTCCTGAAATAACTTCTCAGTTTACTTTAATTTTTCATTTTCTTTTCTTTTTTCTTTTCTTTCTTTTTTTTTATAGTAGAGAGAAACCTGTTTTTGTGCATAGAGAAAGGGAGAGAAGAGATCTATAAATCAATGTTAACTATCCAAACTACTTATATTCTTCCCACAGGCGAGCTCATCACACAAGCAACTACTGAAGCTGAAGGGTTATTTTTTTCCCCAAGCATATCATGCTACTAGCAATCTTCATCCAACAAGTTACCTTCTGTTTTTGATGTCTATCAGATCAGCTTCTCTATCAGTGTGTAAGGTGTAATTAAGATAGGTTGGCTCCTGGTTCCCTGAAGGTAATTTTGAACTAAAAATATAGTGATCTTTCACTATATTTTTTCCCTTTCCCTGAAAAGAGCTATAATAATTCTCCTTATAGTTTAAAGTCAGAAGCTGAATCCCACTCATTCTAAGACATAAAAAATAAGTAATGTTACTTGAAGAAAATATTCAAATAATTTGCTTAGAATAAAAATACTAGAATTATTTACGTTTTCTTTTTTCCTTTGGCTGAGTCCTCAAAATAAACTATATATTTAAATATTTTCTTTTTTCAATAGCTTTATTAAGATTTAATTTACATATAATAAACTACATGTATTAAAATGTGTAATTTGATAAATTTTAAATATTTATATCCCCTTTAAATCATCACTATAATTGCTAATAATCATATCCATCACCTCCAAAAGTTTCTTCTTACCTATGTCTAATTACCACTCCATACCCAGGCAACCACTTTAGTGGTTACTAAAGTGTCCTTTCAAACATTTTATTCAGTTTTTTTTATTAGTTTGCATGATTTCTTCTTATTAAGTTTTGAGAGTTCTTCACAGATTCTGAATACAAGTCCTTTATCATATATATGCTTTACAAATATTTTCTACCAGTCTGTGGTTTATCTTTTCATTCTCTTAAAAGTATCTTTTGAAGGGCAGAAAGTTTT
Organism: Potos flavus; assembly: GCA_028534135.1. Lineage (NCBI taxonomy): Eukaryota > Metazoa > Chordata > Mammalia > Carnivora > Procyonidae > Potos > Potos flavus. The sequence goes on along the minus strand of CM052889.1, from coordinate 45,683,499 downwards.
AATTTTTAATGAAATCTAATTTATCTTTTTTAATGTGTGTTTTTCTTGCCATATCTGAGAATTCTTGGCTAAGCCAAAGTCACAAGTTTTCCTTTCTTTTTTTTCTACAAGTTTCATAGTTTTAAGTTTTATATTTTGGCCAATAATTCATTTTGAGTTAATTACAACATATGGTGTAGGTTATGGATCAATGTTTGTTTTGGTTTTGGTTTGGGTATTTTGCATATGGTTAGCCAACTGTTTGAGCACTATTTGATGAACATTGTTCTTTCTCCACTGAATTGACTTTGCACCTTTTCAAAAACCAGTTGTCCATATATGTGTGTGTCTATTTCTGGACTTTTTATTCTGTTCTTTTTACCTATTTATCTATCTTTGTGAATACCGAAACTGTCTTAATTACAATAACTTTATAGTGTCTTGACACTAAATAGCAGTAGTTCTCCAACTCTATTCTTCCTTTTACAAACTTATTTTGGCTAATCTAAGCACTTCACATTTCCACATTAATTTTCAATGAGTTTGTCTAGTCTCACAAAAAAATGCCTGCTGGAATTTGACTGGAGCTGTGTTAAATCTTTACATCAATTTGGGGAGAATTTACATCTCAACAATATTGAGTCTCCCAATCTATAGATGGTACACCTCTCCATTTACTTAGATATTTACTTTCTCTCAGTAGTGCTTTATATTTTTTGGTATGCAGGCCTTTAATATCTTTTGTCAGACTTAGCCATACATATTTCATATGTTTGATAATATTTTGAAGAGCACTTTAAAATTTTTTATATATGATTATTTGGTATATAGAAATATAATTGATTTCTGTATATTGAGCTTCTGTATATTGAGCTTGTATGTTGCTCTCTTGCTAAACTCATTAATACTAGCAGATTTGGGGGTAGCTTTCCTTGGATTTTCTACATAATCATATCACCTGTGAATAAAAACAGTGTTTCCATTTCTTTCCTTTCTAGAAACACATTGTCCATTTTGCTTTGATTTGATTTATTCTCCATTATTTTTGTATTCTGAGAGAAAATAATAATGTCATGTAAGGTAGTTAAAGTAAAAGACATGATTCTGAATGCTGACTCTGCAGTTTGCTGTTGGCATACCTAGCCAAGTTATTTAAATGTACTAAACCTGTTTCTTCACTTATGAAGTGGGCTTCATAATAGTTTCTTTCTCAAAAAGTTGTTGGAAGAACCAAATGAAATTTTAAGATTATTCCAAAGTTAGTTATTATCTTCAGCAAATATGATCATAATTAGGCAGGAGTCCCAATATGGGGAGATAAAGATATACAATTAAGTTGATACAATTTAGAACCAAAAATTAGTTCAGGCTTTATACAAAGAGAATTCAAAGCCTTGAACACTCAAGGGCCAGAAGGACATAGGTTGGGGTAAAAAGTTGTACCTTTTATTTTCATCATATTCTCCTAGATGAGCCCAAGATGGATGATGATTTTAAGACAATTGTTCTGTGTCATAGATGGGCATATGTTTTACATAACACTCACAAACTACTCTCTTTGGTGTTGAATTCAGGATTCTCAGAATTCCAATAAGGAGCATAAAGAAAAATAAATAAGAAAGCAAACAAAAACAAAACTGAGCAAGTATACACCCACCACCCAACAATCTGACCTCTGGATTAATACATGAATGTGTTGTAAGAATCAAGAGCTTCAGCAGAGTCATCAGATAACACTGATCACGTGAGTATGAATGGAGTGAGGAATCAACAGCAGTATCCCCCTCCTCCACTATATTAATTGAAGCAGATAGTGGCTACCCTTAACAAGAACGAATCCTTGAAAGAACAGATTTGTCTTGAGAAGTGTGATCATGTGATATTTGAAAGGAAGGAGAATAGGGTGTGATGCAACCCAATTTGCTATAGTGGAGGCCATTTCACTAATGGCCATACTCACTGAAAGGGTGGTTTAGAAAAAACTAGCGTGTGAAAGCAACAAAGACTCACATCTGCCTTACTGTGGACTCTAAATAGAAAAGGTGGTTTTCATTTAGAATTTCTGAATGTAAGATACCTCACCTGAATTTGGACTTCACATTTAAATTACCTATTTGGACTGAGAAGAAAAGAATATAGAAAGTACTCCTACAAGATTATGTTCCCTGGAGCACCTGCCAAGTTGTGCTCTGCTACAGAACTTTTTCAGAGGAACACACTTGTAAGAAAGGTCTATTAATGCCTCCCACCAGGAGAATGGTAGACAAATGATACCCCCAAAATCTCTTCCTTTATAAAAACAGTGAAAAATTGTCAAAATCAACTTTTTCATATTTCTGGAAATTAAGCAAGGCTTGCAATAATCTAAGGTGTGTTTTTTCCAGAAAGCTTACTTAATCTCAGTAAGAAGAAGTTTGTGGCATTTCAATTTGTTCTGTTCCCTTCCTCCTTTCCCCACTCCACAATAGCCTTAAAAAACAACAGGTTTGCAAGCATGGTGGCTATACAATCAGCAGCCTGAAGGCATTACAGGGGCAAGAACAGGTTCGGAGCTCTACAAAAAGTCCCACCCCAGAGAATTGTTATGATTTGACCTGCTTGACAATTGTCTGGAAAAATCTCCATTCACAGGGTTAATTTTTATTTGAACTCAGATTTTTCTCATTGGGAAAATCCTCCTCCCCAGGTTATTTATCAAACAGTATCAGCAACAATTATTTAATATTACAGCTTCCTGCAGTGGTGATACTAGTTGGGGCAAACATGAGATTGGCCATAAAATTTAAAAGTAAAAGCTGGGAATGAGATGCCCATAGACGACTTTGAAAAGCTCTGACATACTCCTGAGCACTGTGAATTCCACATATAAACACAAAGTTGTTTACATGTTCAGGGAAAAAAAAAAAAAAGGCCCCAGTCTCTCAACTCTGACATTGAGGTTCTGCCCAAGAAGGAAAAGTTATAAAGGACCAGAATGTTAAAGGCATATCCAACATAAACACAGAGTCCCTCAGAAAGGGTGGAAGACATTGGTTCAAAGCACTTAAGGAAATATCTGTTCAATCATTGGCTGACCACACGTTAATCAAGTGACTACTTCAGCAACTGCACAGATCAAAGAATACAGGCTTTAGAGAATTCAGGGAAGTCACTAAACAAAGAAACCACACCAAGAGAAACAACAACAACAAAACCTGCTATATTATATTATTTAAAATTTCTAGTTTTCCAAAGCAAACAAAAATAAAATTTCTAGTTTTCAACAAAACATTTTGAGACATAAAAGAAACATGAAAGTATGGCCTGTACACAATGGTAAAAAGGCAGTCTTTAGAAACACTATCCAAGGAATCTTATAAGTTGGACTCATTAGAAAAACATTTTAAAGCAGTCACTATAAATATGTTCAACTAAATAAAATAAAATATATCTAAAACATTAAAGAAAAACATAAGAACACTGCTCAACCAAATAAGAATATCAATAGAGGGAAGTTATTAAAAAAAAAAAACCAAATAGAAAATGTCAAGTTGAAAAGGAAAGTGATAGTAAGGAAAATTAACCAGAGGGACTCAGCAGTGGGTTTGAGGTGGCAAAACAAAGAATCAGAAAATTTGAAGATAGATCAATAGAAATCATCCAGTCTGAGAAACAAACCAAAAAAAAAAAAAAGAAAAGGAAAAAGAAAAATGAACAGAGGCCTGTGGAGCACCATCAAGACAGCAATAAATGCTTAAATGGACTCCTAGAGGAGAATAAAGAAGGGAAGAAAGTATATTTGAAGAAATAGTGGTCCAAAACTTCCTATATCTACTAAATCAATTTATATATTCAACAAACTCAACAAATTCCAAACAGGATAAACTCAAAGAGATACATAATTATACATGTTAGAGTTTAATTCTCAAAATCTGAGACAAAGAGACATACTTGAAAGCAGAAAAATTAAAAAAAGACTTGGATTAGGAATGCTCAATAAAATGAACAATTGACTCTGGACAAAACAGAGCGTGGTGACACCCTCAAGGCACTGAAAGGCCAAGGCTATTAACCAAGAATTCTATACCCAGAAAAACTATCCTTCAAAAATTTGGAAGACATGACATTGTGAACAAAAATACAGAGAATTTTTCACTAGCATACTTTCCCTACAAGAAATACAAAATGGAGTCCTTTCGTCTGATATGAAAGAATGCTAGTGAGTAGCTCAAATTCACACAAAGAAATAAATAACAGTGCTAATAGAATCTATATAAGTAAATGTAAAAAACAACATAAACATTTTTGTAACATTTTCTTCTTTTGAAACACAATGACATGAAGTAATTATTATAAAACTGTGTTGATAGGTTCATAAAGTACAAGTCTGTAATTTGTATGACAATAATATTACAAAGGAAGGGAAGGAAATGGAACTATTTTAGAGCAAAGCTTTTGTATACTTTTGAAATGAAATTGGTATTAATCCAATCTAGATTACTTTCAATTAAGAATTTATTTTAATACCCAGGGCAACCACTAAAAAAATAGCATCTATAAATATCTTTTAAAAAGAGGGGATATAAAACCAGAAACCACATAAGATATATAAAAAAAAACAACTGAAATGACTGATGCAAATGCTACATTACCAGTAAGTACTTTAAATGTAAATAGATGAAACATTCTAATCAAAAGGCAGAAATTATCAGACTGGATTACAAAACAAGATACGATTATATGTTCTCTATAGGAAGATAAAATGAAACAATATATTTAATATAATGGGATTGAAAAGACAGATAATGGAAACAGAAAGCACAAGAAAACTGGAGTGACTATACTAATATCAAGAAAAATAGACTAAAAAAAGTTACTGGAGATAAAGAGGAACATTGTGTGATGTGTGATAATAAAAGATTCAGGCTGTCAGATAACAATGACCAAAATCATCTTGATCTTTGTCCTGCACCATATTAAAAAAATAACAAATGCATCACAGATCTAGGTATGAACCCTAAAACTATAAACTCTCTGGTAGAAAACATTCCAACAATGGAAAAGACAGTTTTTTAGGTAGGATACAAAAATCCCACAAATCATACAAAATGTGATACACTGGATTTTATAAAAATTTAAAAAATTTTGCTTCTCAAAAGATACTTTAAAAAATAAAAAGACAAACCACAGATAAGGAAAATATTTGTAAAACACATATCTGTGAAGGACTAAATTCATAATATAAATATACACAATAAAAAGAAAAAACAGCAACACAATGAAATGTGGGCAAAGATTCATGCAGACATTTCACCAAAAAGATATGGGTGGCAGATGAGCACATGAGATGTTTAACATTATCAGTCATTAAAGAGATCCAGATTATCCTTGAGAAAATGAGGTTGCAATAACATTTGTAAAGAATTGAGAATATGAGACCTGAAAATTCCAGTCCTCATTTATAGATCATAGATGCGAGAAATTCCTAATATATAACATACTGAATCTAAAAATATTATTTTAAAATATTAATATCCATAAGGTTTCATTTCTAAGATGCAATAATTACTTAACAACAGAAATTACTTTGAAAAAATTTAACACTTTGAGCAATTAATGGAGGATGGCATAGCCCTAAAGGCAGAAAAATCATTGTTCAAATTTTTTACCCATTCATCATTAAAAACTTTAAGTAAACTGGGAATAGAAAGAAAATGCCTTGATGTGATAAAGGAATCTACAAAAAAAAATTTACAGAAATTAAAATTAATGATGAAATTGTAGGAGCAACCCCTTAAAATTAAGCAGTGAGCAAAGGATTCCTGTTATCACTTTTTTTCAATAGTGAATTGTATCCTCTAGTTAGTGCAATAGAAATTAGGAAAAAACAAAAAAACCCATCATCATTCATAGACAATGTATGAATTTGTACATAGAAAATTCAACAGGTATGCTGAAAAAATTAGTAGTAGGCATAAAATCAACATAAAATAACCAGTATGTTCCTATATACCAGATAGAAATTGAAAACGCCAATGAAAATAACATCATTCAGAAAGACAAAAAAATATGATACACAGGAATAAATTTAACAAAATATCTTGGAGGTCTATACCAAAAATATCATAGAGATACACAGAAATGCCTTCAGCTATGAGAATTTACTGGGAGCACAGGAGCAGAGAATACTGTTTCATTGGTCATACACTCAGGCATCCTGGAGAATGGGGCTCTCATTCTGTGTCCTGGTAATTACAGTAACGATAGCAGTAGCTCTGTGGGCATTCTTCCTGGTCTAGTGACTGCTGCACTATTGCAATTTCACTCCTCAGCATCTATTTCATACTGCTCTTTCTTTCTTTGCCACATATAAACTTTCTAATGGAGAATCATATTGGTTTGATTAACACCTATTCAGGGTAGGATCCTTATTGGACAGAAATTTTTAAGAGACAGAAATAATAATGATTGCTAATTATTGAATTCTTACTAGGGCCTAGGTGCTTTTTACATATTGTTTCATTTAAACCTAATAAAAATCATATGAAAGAAGTATAATTCATATCCCTTTTTACCAATTGGGAAACTGATGCTTAGAATGGTTACATAAATATGCCAAAGTCACCTAGCTAGTAAGTGGTGGAGTGGACGAGTCCAGTGTCCATGCTCTCAGTCACTCCGCCCATGCTCCAAATCACTGCCTCTTACTGGTTCAGTCTCTACAGTGTTACATAACAGCAGAGTGTAGATTCCTGTTCTAATAACTGTGGTCAGGAAAACAGGGCTATATATATTACAAAGCAACACAATCTTTTCACAAGACCTTGTTGCCAATATTTTAAGAGGCAATAGAGATGGAAAATTCTTATGTTTTACTTAGCAATAAAAGCACACCAATCCTATTTAGTATTAGTTGCCATAACATAAAATGGGTAGTATAATTTATTCTAAGAACTATTACCCTGATGTAGGGGCACCTGGGTGGCTCAGTGGGTTAAAGCCTCTGCCTTCGGCTCAGGTCATGATCTCAGGGTCCTGAGATCGAGCCCCGCATCGGGCTTTCTACTCAGCAGGAAGCCTGCTTCCCCTCTCTCTCCGCCTGCCTCTTTGCCTACTTGTGATCTCTCTCTCTCTGTCAAACAAACAAACAAACAAACAAGATTAAAAAAATTTAAAAAAAAAAGAACTATTACCCTGATGTAGTAGATTTAATTTGCTTTTTTTAAAAAAAAATTTTATTTATTTATTTATTTATTTATTTATTTATTTATTTGACAGAGAGAGAGAAATCACGTGTAGGCAGAAAGGCAGACAGAGAGAGAGGGGGAAGCAGGCTCCCTGCTGAGCAGAGAGCCTGATGTGGGGCTCGATCCCAGGACCCTGAGATCATGACCTGAGCCGAAGGCAGAGCCTTTAAACCACTGAGCCACCCAGGTGCCCCTAATTTGCTTTTTTAAAAATACCAACATAGTTATATTCTGATTTTTTTAAGGCACAGATTAAGCACTTTTGTATCCAAAGGTGATACTTATCTTTGTACTTTTTCTCTATACTTTTTCTCTATCAGAGCAATTCCAGAACTAAGAGTGAATACCCTATAATTAAAGTGACAATGACTCTCTATGAATATACTCTAGAATTCAGTGGGAGAGGAGCAGCTAAAGGGAGGTGATCAGTCTCTATGGTTAGCTGCAATAACATCAGGACAATAAAGTATCTAACACTTTCAATTATATTTCAGATTTCTTGGCTATAGTCATACAACCTAGTACTATGCTTTGAATTTAATAGGCACTCAAGAAGTTTGTGTGGGAATGTATGGGAATGAAAAGTAACTATACATTTTTCTTAATGTCCATAGTCTGTTTGCATTGACTTGTTGCAAACAAAAACCATACAAGTAATAGGAAATATTTTCTATGGACTGGAAATTGGGGTTAAATCAACACGGCAAAATCAGTTCCACATATTTTTAGGGCAAATGACAACTGCACTGAAACACCAACTGCCAGTGCAAGGCTAACAAGGAAATAGGTAAATTGAGTGATATTGCAGCTTTTAAGACAGAATGGACAGTGCCTGTTAAATATTTTCCAGAGCTCAGGAACTCCAGACCCAGCTAACAGGGAAGAATTCAGGGTCCACAGTCATTTTACATCCCCTCTAAATGCAGAGTCAGTAGCGGAGAGTGTGTCTAGAAAATCATCTAAATTCACTAAAGCCTATCATCTGATACAGTACAAAGAAGCAGTTCTTATAAAAAAGGTAAGAGCCAGCGACCATGAATCCCTAGCAGAGGGAAAGAAGAGAACAATGAAAACAAAATGGTACCGATGCACCCAGCTCCAAAAAGAAAGGAATCTAACTAAAATCATTTGTGCAGGTGTTACAAAATGGTGCTTTCCATTGCCCTTGAATGATGGAAAACCTCCATGAATAAAATTCCACAAAACACACAAGCCCCAATATATTCCAGGCACATCTGAATCATAAACACTTAAGTGAAAAAAAGATCAAGAATATAAAATTTTCAAGTATGACTGATTCAAAACTAAGTAAAGCTGAATCTTTAAAATACAGATACTATAAATCAATATATCAATTGATCTGAATATTAAAATACTGATATTAAAATTACTGAATTTTCATAAATAAAAATGATATAAAGGTTTATTTTAGCCAATTTTATAAATACCAGTTTTTCTAACACTTTCCCTATTAAGCTAAAAAGCATAAATTCAAGACATTAATTGGTTGGATCAATGCAATTAATTTAGTTAGATCTAAAGGAAATTGTATCACAATGAAATAAATTTTTGGTATTGAGCACAAAAGAAAGGGAAACAATTTAATACAGAATAAATACATCTGAGCCTTGCATTCCATGCACTAAACAGCAAAACACTGAAAAATATGAAAAACAAGTACATGAGAAGGAAGAAAGATTTTTTTTTTTTAAAGATTTTATTTATTTATTTCACAGAGAGAGAGAGATCACAAGTAGGCAGAGAGGCAGGCAGAGAGAGAGGGGGAAGCAGGCTCCCTGCTGAGCAGAGAGCCCGACGCGGGGCTCGATCCCAGGACCCTGAGATCATGACCTGAGCTGAAGGCAGAGGCTTAACCCACTGAGCCACCCAGGCACCCCAGAGAAGGAAGAAAGATTTTAACACAGGGAACTTGTCCTACATTCTCAGCTTCTCTGGTCTTTCCTTCCTTCATATTTCTCCACCTCAATTTTTGCAATAGATCTCTATTTGAGGTTCATACATATATGTGTTACATGCAATCCTCAGTTCTGTATATACATTAGTATCACCTGGAGAGCTTTGAAAAATATACATGTCTGGTCCAACCCCAGACTCCTTATGTATATCCTACTACCTAAGGTTGAGGACCAGGCATAGATATTTTAACAACATTTTAAGTCTGGGTTGATAGTCCCTGCTGAAGAATTCAAACAAAGAAATGAATGCTGCTTCTCTAACAAAAATAAGCCTGTGAATGGCATTTGATTATTTCAGAAATTCAGAAAGTATTTCATTCTTATTCCTAAATTTCAAAAGAGAATATATATTTTGTCCAAAAAAATAGACTCACTGCAAGTAGGCATTAATATCTAAATCTGTACCATTATCAGAAACATGAAATAGGGAAAATACAAAAATGAATGACTACTTTTTAAGGACAAGGGACGTATGTAAAATGCAGTTGCAATTTGCTTTATGACATTCTATAAGGTTAATGAACTTCCTAGAAGTATACTAATCCTGTTGCTAAGCAACTAAATTTTCTGTGCACCTCCAAAATAAGAATCCCAAATTATTAAGCATTTAAAGAGGCTAATTCAAGACTGGTGTGTTGTTATAAGAAGGGAACCAAGTATTCTCATGACAGCCATTCTCATCTGGAAGTTGTCCTAAGGAATCTAATCACATTACCAAGAGGTGTAAAAGACAATGAAGAAACTGTTGCCTCTGGGATGATGACCTTGAGTTGAGTAAGCTAACGGCTTTATCTAAACAACTAATTTGATTAATAAATAAAAGATGTCCTAACACACTGATTGAATGATTAGTTGATTTTTTGAATCACTTAAAACTAGATTCTAGCAACAGAAATGAAGCCATGATATTAAATAACAGTTGAAATAGACAATGTAGTGGCAATATGAAAATCCATATATTCTTCTTTCATAGCACTTTAAGTATTCCAAGGTATTTTAAATCTAGGAAAGAAATATCTTTGTGCATTTATTAAACTGCCCTTTCAAGATGAAGTTACAATTTTAACATTCTTGTCACATATTGGAAAAATCACTCAAAGGATTCTTGATTTTTCTTAACATATATTATTATATTTATAACAGTATTCTTTTAATGGTCACTACTTATAGTATTTTAATTATATCTTAGTTGAATAGTTGAATTCCACTATTGTCTCCACTTTTGATAATTAGGAAACATCGATTACCCTAAGACTAAATCCTTATGCTGCAAAGGAAGCTTACCTCCATCCAACTGTGATTCCTTTTCTTTTTTTTTTTTTTTTTTTTTTTTTTTGTGATTCCTTTTCTAATGTAATACCCTATGTATCTGCCTGTAGAACCATGGAAACTAAGCATATCAGAACAGTGGCTAACAGCAGTTTCCAAGCCAGATTCCCTTGGTTAAAATTTGTCATCATCACGTATTAGCTGATTTTTTTTTTTTGTAGCTAACTGATCTTGAACAAATTAACTCTTTGATTCAGTTTCTATGAAATGGCAATACTTACATATCTACATCAAAGATTTTCAAAAATTACTTTACAAATGAATCATCTAAGAATCTTATTAAGATCCTGTCACTCATTAATTTAATATAGAATCTGATATTCTGCATTTTTAAACTCTCCAGATGATGCTTGTCAAAGCTGCTGGTTATTGCCAAACTTTGAGAAACATGATCTGCATCATAAGGTCATTGTGAGGGCTAGATGAGATAATCCATGTAAAATTATTAATATAGTGCCTTTCACATAGTAAGTGCTCTTATCATTAGCATTTTCAGAGAAATTAAAATTATGCAACATAATATATTTATTTTACAGATAACTGAGGACTTCGGATGACTTGTTCAATGTCACATGAACCAATCCCAGGGAAGTCCTTGATTGCTGCCCAAAGCTTCCTTGTCCATTTCCTCCAAACTTTGATCATGTTATCCCACTTCCCTCATCTAGTATTCATTCCAAATCTACTCTTTCTACACTTAATGCTATGCATTCAAACCTCATAGCTTAATAGCGCCCTGGGAAGCCTTTTCCAGTTGTCCAAATCTATATTATCTCCCTGCTCCTCTGAGCTGCTATTTTTCTCTTCTTTGCCAATCCTTTTGTACTTCCCACATACACTTTTATTTAAAATATTTAGAACATAATCCAACTAAGCTAAACGAATGCATGAACTGACCTTTTTTCCCCTCTATGTATATTCTATAGTAGCTTCTCTATAATCAATAAGTAACACTAATTTATAGATCAAAGATCATTCAGGTACCTTCTTGTCATTATGAATGATATAATAATGTCAATTAGGTAGATTGTTCAGGAAAAGGAGAACATCCATTCCCTTCATGCCTTTTCTAACAGTGTATTCTTGATTTCCTTCATGAGTCCTTAAAGGGAAAATAGGATATGGAACTGGAATAACCTGAGTTGGAGTGCTCAGGCACACTTATAAGTCTATATAGTGTGGAGTTAAGATGGCAGAGTAGTAGGGGATCCTATGCTTGCCTACTCTCTAGATAAATATCAAATCATTCTGAATACCCCAGAAATTGATCTGAGGACTAAAAGAACAAACTGTACAACTATAGGGAGAAAAGAGGCCACATTGTGGAAGATAAGAGGTACAGAGACGTGATTTGGGGGAGAAAAGAATCATGGATGGTGCAGAGGGGAGGAAACTCTGATCACACAGAGGAGAGAGAGATAGAGACAGAGAGAGAGAGAGACAAGTGCACGGTGGCACTTTTCCAAAACACTGACTGGGAAAATGAGTGGGGTTGATCATTGTGAATTTTTACAACTAGCGGAGCCCAAAACTGAAGTTTTAGAGGTCCATGACATGGCTGGTATGAAGCCTGGTGGGTGCAGCAGTGCTCCTGTGGAGAGGGAGGGCAGGGGCACAGGAGCAGACAGTATAGTCCAACAATTCCCTGCATTGCACTGGGACAGACAGTTCTTCCTTCTTGGAGCGCATCTGGGAGAGGTAGCATTGCCTCTCAGGGGACAAAAGAGCCAGTAGGCATCACTGCACTGCCCCATTTAGTACCATAGGTGCAGAGACACCTGCTGCTGGCAGCTAAGCCGGATGCTGGCTTTTTGCTGCACTTTACCCTAACTCCAAGCTCCTCCAAGCATTTGTGTGACTGACTTTCTTAGAAAATTAGCACCAGCCCCAGCATGGGGAGACCCTCCCCCAGAGGATCAGCATGGGTCTATGCCATGCTGGGTCCCTAAAATTTGGAGTTTTGAAATTCAGTCAGTGTGCCTGGGATAAAACACAGGAGCACAGGAGCAGTGCCACTCCTGGGCAGGCAGATGGCCTGGACACAGACAGGATGAAGGCAGGGAACTGACAGAAGCCTGGAACACATGAAGGGAGATTGTCTGCTCTTTGGTGAAGGCTTCCTGGATACCATCAGGGACAAAATCCACTCCCTGGGTATGAAGGAGCAGGCTGGTGTCATTTTTCTCCCCCACTCCATCAGCATAGATGGACTTAAGTGAGTAGCACAGCATCCACAGTGGAAGCTTGAGCCACTTACACAAAGACCCACTGCCCTGCACTCTGCAGGTGCTTCTTTACTAGGGCAAGTATGCCTGAGTGCCAGAGCAACAATGGGCCACTCTCCTAGATGATCGGCACAAACTCCCTGCAAGCACCAAGTCTATAACCATAGAGTGTTGCAAGGCCTCACCTCTAGTGGAAATCATATCTGGCCTATGTTAACAAGCAGACCAGAGAACACTTGGATAAAACTCACCACACACTGGACAAGGTCAAACACTCTCCACTGCAGGCAAAGAGAAACTCTGCAAAGGACTGACCTGGGAAGGAGAGGGAAGGAGAAACCAAAATACAGGAGCAGAGTGCATACAGCATATACCAGAAACACTTCCTGGAGCACCAGGCCCTGGAAAGTATCTGATCCCTTCTTAATAAATCCATTACTCTCAGGAGCAGGAAATGACAGGCTTTCCTAACACAAAGAAGTATACCAAGACCTAGTCAAATGCCAAGACAGAGGAATTCATCCCAAAAGAAAGAACAAGAAAAGGTCACAGCCAGGGATCTAATAGAAATAGATATAAGTTATATGCTTGATCCAGAATTTAAAACAACAATCAAAATGATACTAGCTGGGCTTGAGAAAAGCATAGAAGACACCAGGGAGTCCCTTACTGCAGGATAAAAGACAGAAAAACTAGTCAGGCTGAAATAAAAAAATGCTATAATTGAGGTACAAAACCAATTGGACATAATGACCACAAGGATTGAAGCAGAGGAACAAATAAGTGATATAGAAGATAAAATTATGGAAAATAATGAAGCTGAAAAGAAGAGGGAAAGAAAAATATCGGATCATGAATGTAGACTGAGGGAACTGAGCAACTCCATGAAGCATAATAACATTCATATCATAGGAGTCCCAGAGGAGAGAAAGGAAAAAGGCACAGAATGTTTATTTGAGAAAAGTATAGCTGAAAACTTCCTTAATCTGGGGAAGGAAACAGACATCCAAATACAGGAGGCACAGAGAACTCTGATCAAAATCAAAAAAGGAGGCCAATACCAAGACATATCATAGTAGAATTTGCAAAATACAGAAACGGGGGGGCGGTACCACCAAAAGCAGCAAGGGAAAAGAAATCCCTAACTTAAAAGAAAGACAAATGAGGTAAGCAGCAGACCTTGCCACAAAAACTTGGCAGGCCAGAAGAAGGTGGCATGATATATTCAGTGGGCAGAATGGGAAAAATATGTAGCCAAGAATACGTTATCCAGCAAGCAAAACTGTCAGAATGAAATTCAGAATGACAAAGAACTTCCAAGACAAGCAAAAACTAAATGAGTTTGTGACCACTAAACCAACTCTGTAAGAAATATTAAAGGGGACACTCTGAATGGACCAAAAGTAACAAAGACTAGAAAGAGAAGAGAAAATCTCCAGAAACAATGACTTAACAGATAATACAATGGCATGAAATTCTTATCTATAAATAGTCACTCTAAATGTAAAAGACTAAATGCTCCAATCAAAAGACATAGGGTCTCAGAATGGGTAAAAAACAAGATCCATCTATGTGCTCCCCCTACAAGAGATTCATTTTAGACCTAAACATACCTGCAAATTGAAAGTGAGGGGATGGAGAACCATTTATGCTAATGAATGTCAAAAGAAAGCCAGAGTAGTCATACTTATATCAGACAAACTAGATTTTAAATCAAAGACTATAATAAGAGATGAAGAAGGGCACTGTATCATAATAAAGGGGTCTATCCAACAAGATCTGACAATTGTAAATATTTATATCCCCAATTTGGGAGCACCCAAATATAAAATCAATTAATAACAAACTTTAAGAAACTCATTGATAATAATACAATAATAGTAGGGGACTTAAACACCCCAGCTACAGCAATGGACAAATAATCTAAGCAGAAGATCAATAAGGAAATAAGAGTTTTGAATGACACACTGGACCAGATGGACTTAGATACATTCAGAACATTTCATCCTAAAGCAACAGAATACACATTCTTTTCAAGGGCACATGGAACATTTTCCAGAACAGATCACATACTGGTCAGAAATCAGCCCACTACCAGTATAAAAAGATTAAGATCATACTATGCATATTTTCAGACCACAATGCTATGAAACTTGATGTCAACCACAAGAAAAAGTGTGGAAAGACCACTAATACATGGAGGTTAAATTACATCCTACTAAAGAGTGAATGGGTTAACCAGGAAATTAAAGAAGAAATAAAAAAAAAAAATACATGGAAGCAAATGAAAATGAAAACACAATGGTCCAAAACCATTGGGATGCAGCAACGGTGATCATAAGAGGGAAGTATAGCAATACAGGCCTCAAGAAGCAAGAAAAATCTCAAATACACAACCTAACCTTCCACCTAAAGGAGCTAGTAAAGGAAGAGCAAATGAAGCCTACCGTCAGGAGAGGAAGGGAAATAATAAAGATTAGAGCAGAAATAAATGATACAGAAACAAACGAACAAAAAAATCCAGTAGAACAGATCAAAGAAACTAGGAGCGGGTTCTTTGAAAGAATAAGGTGCTCCTGAGTGGCTCAGTTGGTTAAGCGTCTGCCTTCGGTTCAGGCCATGATCCCTGGGTCTTGAGATTGAGACCTGCATAAGGCTCCCTGCTCAGCAGGGAGACTATTTCTCCCTCTACCCCTCCTCCTTACTCATGCACACTCTCTGTGTCTGAAATAAGAAAATACATTAAAAAAGAGAAATTAACAAACTGATAAATCCCTAGCCAAACTTATCAAAAAGAAAAGAGAAAGGACTGAAATAAAATCATGAATGAGAGAGGAGAGATCACAACCAATACTACAGAAATACAAGTAATTATAAGAGAATGTAATGAAAAATATGCCAACAAATTAGGCAATCTGGAAGAAATGGATAAATTCCTAGAAACATATAAACCATTAAAACTGAAACAAGAAGAAATAAAAGATTTGAACAGATCCATAACCAGAAAAAAATTGGATCTGTAATTAAAAAAAAAAAAAAAAAACTCCCAACCAAAAAAAGTCAAGGGCCAGATAGCTTCCCAGGGAAATTTTACCAAATGTTTAAAGAAGATTTAACACCTATTCTTCTCAAACTGTTCCAAAAAATAGAAATGAAAAGACAACTTCCAAACTCATTCTACAAGGCCACTATTACCCTGATTCCAAAACCAGACAAACACCTTACTGAAAAGGAAAATTATAGGCCAGTATTCCTGATAAACAAGGATGCAAAAATTCTCAACCAGGCACTAGCAAATCGAGTCCAACACTACAGCAAAAGAATTATTCACTGCAGTCAAGTGGAATTTATTCTTGGGCTACAAAGGTGGTTCAATATTCACAAATCAATCAATTTGATATACCACATTAATAAAAGAAAGGATAAGAACTATATGGTCCTGTCAATAGATGCAGAAAAAGCATTTAACAAACAGCATCGATTCTTGATAAAAATGCTCAACAATGTAGATATAGAGGGAACATACCTCAACATCATAAAGGTATATACAAAAGACCCACCTCGAGTATTGTCAATGAGAAAAACAGAGCTTTTCCTCTAAGGTCAGGAATGCCAACAGGGATGGTCCATTCTCACCATTGTTACTTACTTAACATAGTACTGTAAGTCCTTGCCTCAGCAATCAGACAGCAAAAAGAAATAAAAGGCATCCAAATTGACAAGGAAGAAGTTAAACTTTCACTATTTACAGATGACATGATACTCTATGTAGAAAACCTGAAAGATTTCACCAAAAAATTGCTAGAACTGATACATAAATTCACCAAAGTAGTAGGATACAAAATCAATGTACAGAAATCTGTTGCATTTCTATACACCAATAATGAAGCAGCAGAAAGAAAAATCAAGGAATTGATCCAATTTACAATTTCACCAAAAACCATGAGATACCTAGGAATAAACCTAATCAAAGAGTTAAAGGTCTGTACGCTGACTATAGAATATTTATGAAAGAAATTGAAGAAGACAAAGAAATGGAAAAACATTCCATACTTGTGGATTGGAAAAAACCAATATGGCTAAAAACGCTATATTATCCAAAGCAGTCTACATATTTAATGCAATCCCTATCTAAATATCACCAGCATTTTCATAGAGCTAGAATAAACAATTTAACATTTGTATGGAACCACAAAAGACCCCAAATAGCCAAAGTAGTGTTGAAAAAGAAAACCAAAGCTGGAGGCATCTCAATTCTGGACTTCAAAGTATATTTAAAAGCTATAATTATTAAGGCAGTATGGTTCTGGCATAAAAATAGACACATAGATCAATGGAACAGAATAGAAAACCCAGAAGTGGACCCCGAATGGTATGGTCAACTAATCTTCAAGAATATCCAATGCAAAAGAGACAGTCTCTTCAACAAATGGTGTTGGGAAAACTGAACAGCTTTGTTTTCAGAAAACTGAACATGCAGAAGAATGAAATTGGACCATTCTCTTTCACCATACACAAAGATAAACTCAAAATGGATTAAAGACCTAAATGTGAGACAGGAATCCATTAAAACCCTAGAGAACACACGCAGCAACCTCCTTGACCTCAGTCACAGCAACTTCTTACTAGACATGTCTCTGGAGGCAAGGGAAACAGAAGCAAAAATAAACTGTTAGGACCTCATCAAAATAAAAAGCCTTTGCACAGCAAGGAAGCAATCAACAAAATTAAAAGGCAACCTACTGAATGGGAGAAGATATTTGCAAATGACATATTGATAAAGGGTTAGTATCTAAAAATCTATAAAGAACTTATCAAACTCAACATCCAAAAAACAAATAATTCAGATAAGAAATGGGCAAAAGACAGGAACAGACATTTTTCCAAAGAAGATATCCAGATAGTTAGCAGACATATGAAAAGATACTCATCAGTAATCATCAGGGAAATACAAATCAAAACTATGATGACATAACACCTCACACCTGTCATATGGGTAATTTGACAACACAGGATACAGTAGATATAGTTAGGATGTGGAAAAAAGGGAACCCTCTTAAACTGTTGGTGGGAATGCAAACTGGTGCAGCCGGTGTGGAAAACAGTATGGAGGTGCCTTCAAAAGTCAAAAATAGAACTACCCTGTGATCCAGCAATTACATTATTAGGTATTTACCCAAAGGATACAAAAATATGTATTCAAAGGGGCACATGCACTGTGATGTTTATAGCAGCATTATCAGCAATAGGCAAATTATGGAAAGAGCCCAAGCGTTCATAGACTGATGAATGGATAAAGAAGATGTGGTGTGTGTGGGTGTGTGTGTGTATATATATATACACACACATACATACATACATACATACAGTGGCATATTACTCGACCATCAAAAAGAATAGAATCTTGCTGTTTGTATTGACATGGGTCGAGCTAGAATGTATTATGCTACGTGAAATAAGTCAGTCAGAGAAAGACAAACAGTATATGATTTCACTCATATGTGGAATTTAGGAAACAAAACAGATGGATATAGTGGAAGGAAAAAAAAGAGGGAGGCCAACTGTAAGAGACTCTTAACTATAGAGAACACACTGAGGGGTGCTGGAGAGGAGGTGAGTGGAGGATGGTTTAAATGGGTGATCGACATTAAGGAGGGCACATGTGATGAGCATTGGGTGTTATATGTAAGTTATGAATCACTAAACTCCACTCTTGAAACTAATATTCCTCTATATGTTAACTAACTAGAATTTAGATAACAGCTTGAAACATAAAAAATTGCAAACCAACAGTGAAAAATATTAAACAAAAAAAATGTGTACAATTCTTTTAAATTCTATCAGAATGGATAAAATTGACAACACAGGATACAAAAGATGTTATGACAATGCAAAGAAAGGGGAGCTGTCTTACACTGCTGGTGGAAATACAAACTGGTGCAGCCACTCTGGAAAACAGTATGGAGGTTCCTCCAAAAGTTAAAAATAGAACTACTCTACAACTCAGCAATTACGCTACTAGGTATTTACCCAAAGGATACAAAAATACTTATTCGATATGTATATTAAGCTACCTGACTACAATGATCGGTGCTTTGTCAAAATAATGCTCCCCAAAATCAAAAGATCTCCTTAAATATTTTAGAACTAAGTTTATAGAAAGAATTTATAACATATATATTTGTTATACATATATATTATATATTTACATATATAAAATGCATATTTTTATCATTTTATATATAAGAAATTGAGAGGTGCTAGAAAGTTACTACATTATAATTGAGACAGTATACATATATTATAAAACATTATATAAACAATTCTACTGATTTTTAAAAAATATATATGAGTGGGACAGAGGTCAAAGGAGGTATAATAATCTCAGAAGGAATTAAGCATGAAATTCTTAAAAGTCTTATATAGATTCTCCGACATTAAAACAAAAACAGGAACATTAAAAATATAAAATGTTAACTATTTTATAGACAATAATCACATAAAAGGGGATTTAGATTCTTGTCAAGATAGAGTAAAATCATTGTTCTTTATATAATTTACCAGATTATCTGAGGAGGGTGACTAAAATAAACATTGTTTAAAAGCATTTGTAGGGGTGCCTGGGTGGCTTACTCAGTTAAGTGGCCAGCTCTCAATTTTGGCTCAGGTCATGACTGCAGGGTCCTGGGATTGAGCCCCTCATTGGGCTCCATGCTTAGTGGGGAGTCTGCTTCAGGATTCTCTCTCTCTCTGCCCCTAGTCCCCAAAATAAATACATAAATCTTTTTAAAAAATAAATTAAAGCATTTCTGAAGAGGTAATATATCTGTGGCTAAAGAAAGAAAACACCTTGTCCTGCTCTCATATAACAAAGCATGATTTTCCTGAGTAATTAGTATAATTTAACAGATAACAAAAATGTTATTGAACTCAGTAGTGGCTGGTGGTTTTATAAGTCCAGTTCAAGCAGAACTGGTTCAGAAGTTTCTCTAGAATTTATAAATATGACTAAGATTGAAATCAATAGTTAGCCATGGACTCATTGTTTATTTATTTTTTATTCCCAACAGTCTGGTAGAACAGTACCACTGACACTGGATTGGAGAATCACAGAATTACATATCTAAAATGTCTCTAGAAATCACATGGGGCAAATCCTTACCTTCACAGATAAGGACACTGAAGTCTGCAGAAATGTTAAAATGTCCCTTTGGTCCAAATGAATTAGGAGAAGGACTGGAAAGAAGTGGGTTTGTTGTTTCCTAGGCTATTGTGAACACTTCTGCTATTCTATCCAGTTCCTCTCTATTGAGTATAGAAATGTGTTACCCTAAAACATATATTCAAATCCTAACCTCAGTTACCCATGAAGGTGACCTACTTTGGATATAGGGTCTTTGCAGATGTAATGCAGTTAAGAGGAGGTCCTACTGGATTAGGTGGGCCCTAATTCAGTAACTGGTGTCTTTAGAAGAGAGAAATTTGGGCACAGAGAAACACACAGAAAGAAGATGTGAAAACACACAGGGAGAACACTACATGAAGATGCAGGCAGATATTGGAGTGATACCTCTACAAGCCAAGGAATGCAAGGAATTGTCAGCAATCACGAGAAGCTAGGAGAGAGGGGAAGTCCAGATTCTCCCTCAGAGCCTCCATAAGAAACCAACCCTGTTGTACTTCCACTCACCAGAAATGTGTGAGAATACATTTCTTTTGTTTTAAGCCATCCAGTTTGTGGGAATTTGTTATGGCAGCCCTAGGAAATGAATACACCTTCTAGTATCTTCTAATAACTTAACCATTTCTGTGTACTCCTTCCCAGATTAGATACATGACTGCTTCCAAAATCCTGAAGCTGGAACTTCTGTCAGATAGACTACCTTTAGACTAGCGGAACCACTTTTCCTGCAGATAGAGAGCCTAAAGCTTTTGGGACTATGAATTCTCTCTGGGATTGTCCTTAGCCAGTAACTAGTAGTATTGGGAATGGCTCCCCTAGCCCATGGCAGGGACAAGCTTTGAGGCATAACTTTAACTCCAGAGTTCTACAAGATATAATTAACATCGTCTTCCATATGAAATTGCCTGAAATCGTACTTTTTCTTGTCTGCCTCCTCCTTGTCTGGCTTCCCAAATACTTTAACAATTTCACTGAAAGCACTTCCTAATATATCACTTGTACACAAATCCTCATCCTGCTCTGAGACCTTGACTGTCTTATCTTTAATCAACTTGTTTGTTTATTGTTTGTTGTTTTCCCATAATACTTATTACCACTTACACAGTAATTGGCTGAGGCTCTAGGGTATAAGGTCTAAAATCATTCTCACAGGTGTCAATGAAGTTATGTTAAGTAAAAGTTATGTTACCTATTTGTTTTTATTTAGGAGTAACATAGTTCCTGGACAAATAAGCCATGCAAACAAATAGTTTAAGGAAGAGGATAGTGACTAAAGAAAAAAAATGGAAGGGAATCTTCAATATTAATTATATTTGCTTAAATCTGTAGAAATCAATTATCCCATTAAAAATTGACGATAAGTCGGGGTGCCTGGGTGGTTCAGTGGGTTAAAGCCTCTGCCTTCAGCTCAGGTTATGATCTCAGGGTCCTAGGATCGAGCCTCACATCGGGTTCTCTGCTCGGCAGGGAGCCTGCTTCCTCCTCTCTCTCTGCCTGCCGCTCTGCCTGCTTGTGGTCTCTATCTCTGTCAAATAAATAAATAAAATCTTTATTAAAAAAAATTGACAATAAGTGGTCAGAAAAGGTTGTCTATGAGAAAGATTACGAAGTCTTTTAGAAGGTTCTTGCATCGCTTCAGGCAGATAGCGATTGTGACTTAGAATTATATAGTGACGATGTATATATAAAGAAAGTAGAGCAACCTTAACTGGGAAGGGACAATCATGAGCAATTGATAATTGCTTACATGTGAAGGGGAGGAGAGAATAAAAAGTCAAACGAATTAAAAGTTTCTAGTATGAGAGAATGAAAGCATGGGATATAAAGAGCTGGTCTAGGCAAGAAAGCAATAATAACTACAGTAACCACCATTTTCTCTCTATATTATCTTTACTTATGAGACTCTGATTGCTTCATCTCTCTTCAGACCTTTGCCACTGCCACACTTTGTCCCAAGGATATACAACCATCACATCTATAGTAACGAAGTTTGGAAGACACATTTTCTACCTTTATTAAATCCACAAAAGAGCAGATATAGTTATATATAAAGAATATTCTTTTTGTTTTTAAATTTACATATACCAAAATTCACTTTGTTATATAGTTTTATGAGTTTTGATAAATGCATATGATATTGTTGCAAATACTACTATCAAATAGAGAAGTGTATCACCCTCCCCCAAAACTTCCAAATACTACCACTTTGTACTTAAACTCTACCATATTCTTTTTTTTTCTCCTACCACTATTCTTAAGCCCAGACAACCACCAATCTATTCACTTTTCCTATAAAGATACATAAATGGAATCACAATTTGTGTAGCCTTTAAGTACGCCTTCTTTTGGTTGGCATATTGCATTTAAGATTCATTCATGATGTTGCATGTACAATAATTTGTTCCTTTTTGTTACTGATTAGCATTCCATTTTATGAATGTGCCAAAGTTTATTCATTCTCTAGTTTAGGGATGTTTAAGTCATTTCCACTTTGTGGCAATTAAGACTAGAATTGCCATAAACATTTGCATGTAAGCTGCTGAAGACAGGTTTTCATTTCAGTTGGGTAAAACCTGTGAGTGAGATTTCTGGTTTACAATGATTAGTTAGTGAGGTTCATCTTTTTGAGAAATTGCCAAATGTTTTCCAAAGAGATTGTATCATTTTACATTCCTACCAGCGAAGTATGAGATTTTCAGGTACTCTGCATTCTCATCAGCTATTAGTACTGTCAGCTTGTTTGACTTTAGCCATTTTAATAGATTTTTAATGGTATCTTATTCTGGTTTTAATTTGCATTCCCCTGATAATTAATGAGGTTGAACATCTTTTCATGTGCTTATTTGTTTTTCATTTATTCTCTTTGCACAAGTCTCTTCGGTTCTTTTGATCATATTTTAATTAGTATTTTTTTCATATTCTTGAGTTTTGAACACTTTTAATACTTTCTGGTTACAAATCCTTTCTCAAAAACAAAAATTTGCATGTATTTTCTCCTAGGCTGTGACTCCTCTTCTCATTTTCTTAATGGAGTCTTTGACAAAGCAAACATTTTTTTATTTTAATAAACTCCAATTTATTAACTTTTTTTTTGAGAGAGAGAGAGAGAGAGTGCAAACAGGGGGAGGGGCAGAGCAAGAGGGATGAAGAGACTCTCAAGCAGGCTCCATGCTTAGTTCAGAACCCAACACAAGACTCAATCTTACAACCCCATGATCATGACCTGAGCCAAAATCAAGAGTCAGACGTTTAACTGACTGAGCCACCAGGCACTCCCAGTTTATTAGCTTTTTATCTTATGGGTAGTGCTTTGGTATTTTATAAAAGAACCATTTGCCTAACTCAAGATCACAAGGATTTTATTCTATGATTTCTCCTAAAACATTTATGGTCTTAAATTTTAAGTTTAGGTTTTAAGATCCCCCTTGGAGTTTTTGTATTTGCTGTAACTGGATATCCAATTTTCCCACCACTATTTATTGAAAAGACTATTAGTTATCCACTGACTTATCTTTGCTCTTTTGTTAAAAATCAGTTGACCATATTGCATTATGTCCTTTTCTTGACACATTATTCTGCTCATTGATCTAGATATCTATCCTTTCACAAAACTACACTGCCTTGATTACTGTAGCTTTAGAGTGAGTTTTAAAATCAGGTTTGGGACCCTCAAATTTGTTCTTCCTTTCAAACTGTTTCACCTGTCCTAGATTCTTTGCATTTCTATGTAACATTTAAGAATCTACATGTCAATATTTACAAAAAGTTCTGAAATTTTGATTGGAGTTTTCTTAAATTGAATATATAAATGAATCTGTAGAGAATTGATATCCAAAAAATATAGAACAGTTTAATCCATGAGCAAAGATTATCTATCAGTTTATTTAGGTCTTTGATTTCTTTCATCTGTGTTTTATCATTTTCAGCACACACATTCTGCTAATATTATATGACATCGATACCAAGTTCTGGGTCCTCTCTCACTTTCGGATTAGATAATTCACTAGAAGGACTCACAGAACTCGCTGAAAGCCATTACAATCATGGTTACAGTTATTACAGTGAAAGGATACAGATTAAAGACAGCATAGGAAAGAAACACATAAGGCTGGACCCAGGAAGAGTTCTAAATATGAGCTTCTAGTTGTTTTCTTTTTTTCTTTTTAAAATATTTTATTTATTTTATTTATGTATTTGTCAGAGAGAGACAGAGAGGGAGAGCACAAGCGGGCAGAGAGGCAGGCAGAGGGAGAATAAGGCTCCCCACTGGGCAAGGAGCCCAATGTAGGACTCGATCCTAGGACCCTGGGATCATGACCTGAGCCACCCAGGTAACCTTGTACCAGTGGAGTCATATATTCTAGTCCGGTGGATTGATGAGCAAAACTAACTTTCCCCAATAACAATGCGTGATGATAGAGTACTGCCAACCAAGGAAGCTCACTCAAGGCTTGGGTTTCAGAGTTTTTAGGGGGGCTCAGTCACATAGACATGATTAGCATGATATGAAAACATTTGATCTTGGGGCGCCTGGGTGGCTCAGTGGGTTAAGGCCTCTGCCTTCGGCTTGGGTCATGGTTTCAGGGTCCTGGGATCGAGCCCCGTATCGGGCTCTCTGCTCAGCGGGGAGCCTGCTTCCCTCTCTCTCTCTGCCTGCCTCTCTGCCTACTTGTGATCTCTCTCTCTCTGTCAAGTAAATAGAATCTTTAAAAAAAAAAATAAAACATTTGATCTTTCACTATCACAACATTAGTTGTTAGGGTTTTTTTGTTTTTGTTTTTGTTTTTTGTAGTTTGTGTATATAGAGGTAGTTACCTATTCCTATTTTTCTGGAGAGATTTTATGATAAATGGGTACTGAATTTTGCCAAATGCTTTTTCTGCATCAATTGATTTTTTTTCATTAGGCTGTTTATATGGAGGATTGTACTGATTTTTTTGGAGATTGATTCAGCCTCATATACCTATAATAAATCCAGTTTAGTTATAGTGTATAATTTCTTTTATATACTTTGTTGGAGTCAATGTACTAAATTTGCTGAAAATTCTTATGTCTAAGTTTGTAAAAATATTGGTCTATATCTTTCCTTCCTTCCTTCCTGTCTTTTTTTCTTCTCTCCCCCTCTCTCTCCTTTCTTTTGCTTTTTTAAATTCCAGTTATTGTATTTTTTAGTTCTATAATTTCTAGTTAGTTCCTTTATAACTTTTATTTCTTTGATGAGATTTTCTATTTTTTCATTTGTTTAAAAGGAATTTGTAATTATTGTCTAAGCAATTCTACAGTGGCTGCTTTAAAATCTTTGTACAATTAATCCAACATCTGCCTCATCTCTGTATTGATGTGATTTGTCTTTTTCTTAGCTCTTGACATGACCAGTGATTTTTTATTATGTCCTGAACATTTCTTCTAGTCTACTTTTATGGACTTTAGTCTAATGACAATTTAGTTTTCTGAGCCCTTACAATATTTCATTCTGCTTCATTTTTCTGGTTCTGAGTGAGCAAGCACCTGCTAGATCCCCACTGGTGCCGCATATGGAAGTGGAAGACTTTCTTAAGCCACCCAGTTATCACTAGGTGTCAGGTGGGATATGTTGTATCAGCAGGAGAGAATTTCTTGTGCCCTGATCTCTGGCTGAGTCTTTAGGTTTCCCATTATATCTCTGCTGTGTGGCAGAGAGAAGGAAAGTGTCTACCTGAGCAGACAAGTGGAAATGTCAGAATTGCTTGCAAGTACCACTTCCCCACACACCATGTACCATGACTTCTTTTCTTCAAGATCTAGTTTAAATCTTGTTTTCTCTAAGAAACTTTGCACTGTTATCTGGTTAAATTAATACACACTCACTATATACATGTCATAATAGCTTACACATCTTTGTTATAGTACTCACTTCATTAAATCTTGTAACAGAATGGTTTATAAATATGTCTGCTTCACCCACTATCATGAGACTTCTTGGAGGGCAATTACTGGTGGACATTTTATTTGCAATTATAAAGTTCCTGGCACAGTACTTCACACAGAGTAGGTACTAATGCTCTTTAAAAACAAATTTTAATAAATGAATACTTTTCAGTTCCTTCTCTTTCTGATGGTATTTTCCACTTTCAAATTTCTTGGAATAGTTCATATTTAAGTCAAGACCTTTTACAAATCTAGGTCCTACTTAACTCCAGTGCTGTTGGTTTCTTATCTTAGGCATCCTATCAAATTCAGCACTACAGTGACTATTTTAGGATCCAAATTACACTTTTATTTTGATCATATATGAAATAAGTTGGCTATAAAACCATTCAATTAACTACCACTCAAATTCAAGCATTAATGAACGATTCTTTTTTACTTGATTACTATACAACTTTACATGTCAGTTCCATAATTTCCTTAATTTAGTTGTCCCTTGATGTCAAAAGACTTACATCTGGAGTGAAAGTCATGATGGATGCTAATTACATTTAGTTCTTGCAGGTCTATTTAATATTTAATATTATTAAATTGTGGAGTTTTTTTATGACTTCAGGAATACTAAATATTTTTGATAAGCATGTTTTTTATATTTCTTTTTAAATTTACTTTCTTTTATTACTATTAAAGCTTTATTCAATTATAATTAACATACAGTGTTATATTAGTCTCAGGTATACAATATAATGATTATATACATTCTACATACATACATACATATCTAGAATGCATAATTCTATACATTTCTCAGTGCTCCTCAAGGTAAGTCTACTCTTAATCCCCTTTATTTCATTCACCCACACCACCTCCTCTCTTAAAACTACCAGTTTGTTCTCTATATGATAAGCATGTTTAAACACATAATCTTAAGTGTTTTTCTTTTGATTACTCACGTGCTGATACAATTTTACAGTTAGGCGTGTCCCTATGAAAACATACCCTTTCCTAAATTTCATTGTAAAAATAGAATTCATGCTTTCATTCAATGTCATGCTTCTCTATCAAATAGATTTCTTTTTTTTTTCTTAGAGAGAGAAAGAGAGAGAGAGAAGGAGCAGAGGGAGAGGAAGAGAGAGAATGTATGTGCTGGGCATGGAGCCTGATGTGGGGCTCAGTCTCACAACCTTGAGATCAGGAACTGAGTGGAAATCAAGAGTCAGAGGCTTCATCCACTGAGCCACCCAGGCACCCCTCAAATAGATTTATTTTCTAAAATTTTTTAAAAATGCAGTTTGAACTGAGGTTCACATAACAACACAACATCCAGATGGTTATATTATGATGTTATAAAGTAATTATATATATGTTATATAAATGATAAATATAACAATCTCTGACTCCTCCATGTTATAAAAAACACCATGTCACTCTAAGCAATGGAAGTATAAAAGAAAAAAATAAAAATAAAAGTAAAGAAAGATAAAATTAAGAATAGAGGGAAGGAAGAAAAAGCTATATGTTTTAATATATTTAAATAAAATGGTATATATAATCTTAACACAAAACTCATGCCTAAAATGTTACATAAATTATTATTCTAGCCACAAATATCAGTCAAGGTGAGCATAGTTATTTAATTAAGCAAATGTTCATCAATATCCTTTCCAAATTGGAGGACAACTGTACAAAGTGGTTGATATGCTGGCCAAGCTTGTACAGAATGGTCTCATCATTCATATCTTTGATGTCAAATATTTTACATCTTCATCCTTAATACATTAATATTGCTAGATCATGTTCATATTGCAAATTCAAACTTGCCTATACCTAATGATTGATATTTCTAATAATTGCCTACAAATCAATAATGCAGTTTAGCAATATCACCACAATTCCAAAGCAATGCTGATTTTGAGATTTTTTAGACTCTTATTGAATCTTACCCTCATTAAGTTTTACAATCAGTGGAGATGACACTTAAGAAGGATGTTAGTAATGATATGAAACACAGAAGTCATAAATACTGAATTGAGAATATATGAAAAAATATTGTATGTAAAATGAAAACCTAAATTGATCTTTTCAGAATTTATACTTTTTGATTGTGTTTTGAACTTTAAATTAAAGAACAAAATTAAAGATGTAAATATTTAATAAAATGTTGAGAAAGGGAATTTTGAATCTTATGTCTGAAAGTGAAAATAATTAAAAATTGTGTGGTATTATTTAGCTCTCTGGAAAAAGAAACATGTTTTGCAAAATGTTGTTTTCTTCTTCTGCTTTCCATGCCAACAGCTGTACAATATTAACAATTGGTTGTATTTAAAACTAAGGGAATGTCAGCAAATTTTTATTGTACAGATTAATGATTTAAGTCTTGTTCAGATAACCTGTTAAACCAGATGTTTCTTGGGTTAGCCTATTTCAGTTGAAATGTTTCTAGCCAGAGAACATTTGAGTAGTTAATTGAGAAGTTAATATTTTTTTTACCTATACTCTGTGTCTAACTTCAAGTTCAACTGGAGTCTTTTTTTTTTTCTGATCGTTAGTAGGTGACAAACGTTTTCCTTATTATTTTCACTATCTAGAGAAAATTTATTAATCTTCTTATGTACAATCCAAATACCACCCACTTTGAGAACCTCTCCAAATGCCACATAAGAATAAGGATGCAACCACCAATATTTTCCTCAACACTTGGTTCATGAGGATAGAATTAGTCCTATGTCAATCTCTTTCTCTGAATTAGCTCTGAATTAGTCCAATAGAAAATGAAGTGTGAACCACACATGCAATTTAAAATTCTCCTGTAGCTACACATAAGGTAAAATAACTTTAATAACACATATCATTTAATACAAATATCCAAATATCTTTTATAATTTCAATGTTATTAGTGCACAAATTATTATGGAGATTTTTTTTATTAAGTATCTTCAAAATCCTGTGTCACTTTATCATTAGAGCACATTTCTTTTTGGACTAATCACATTTCAGATGCTCAATACCTTCATATGGCTAATAGCTGCCCTCTTGGACATTATAGATCTACACTTGATTTTTGATTGATTGATTTCATTCACTGAGCCTTATTTATCCATTTATCTATTTCCTTAACTTTTTCCTTTATCTTTTTACTTTGAAGAAAATATAAATAATTTAGACCTACCTATTTCCATCCCAGTTTTCACACTTAGATTTCATACTCTTTATTTAATGGCAGAATACAATTTTCCTCCTGACTTCTGCTGAAATATATCTGCAGGGGTCTTCGCGTTATTACTGAATCATTTATTGATACTTTATGTGTAAAATGTGACATTAATTGTTCATTATACAATATGTAGCAAATACTATGACATATATATTATAACCCCACTTTTAAGTGGAGATTATTTGAGACTCAGAGATTGAACAACTTCAACACAATTATTAAATGGTCAAGCTAGGATTCAATCCTAACCTAGACTTTTCTCCAATATACAGCATATCAAGAAGCAACATGTAAGATTGACTGGATCCTCTCATGATAGAAAATATGGATATGACCGATATCCAATAGAGTACTGGATATATCTGGTAAGTGGTGACTGAGAAATGAAAAGATGACAGGAAATGGAGGCATCCAAAGTAACATTAAAAACAATCTTTCCGGGCTGCCCGGGTGGCTCAGTCAGTTAAGCATCTGACTTTGGCTCAGGTCATGATCTTCAGGCACTGGGGACCAAGATCTGCTTAGGGCTCCCTGCTCAGAGGGTAGGCTGCTTCTCCCTCTCTTCCCTGCTCATGCTCTCTTGCTATCTCTGTCTTTCAAATAAATGCATAAAATCTTTAAAACAACAACAACAACAACAACAACAACAACAACAATCTTTCCAGATGGGATGGAGCCCGTATTAGCTTCCAAAAAGTTTTTCTCTTCCTTCTAAAACTTTCCTTCATAATGTTAAATAATAAGCTAAATCCTCTTCTACAACTCTGTATTTTTTCCTAGTCCTGAATCATTTGGCATCAAAGTAACTCCATAGTTATGTAAATAAATACAAACTATACAAACAATAAATACAAACATGTAAAATAAACATGATTTCTGTGTGTGATCTGTATAAATTAATGAATACACATTTACATGATCTTCAGTTATATTTGAACTGAAAATGAGATCGAAAGCAAACGTTTGCCAACATGTAGCTTGTTTGTTGTTGTTGTCTGTTAGTTCATTAGTTTTTGCTAGATATTTTCATATTAAAAATTAACTGATTTTTAACTACAGTGTCAGAAAGGCTGGGGGGGAATCTATATATCTGCTAGGAAATTAATACCTGCCTTATAATCTTTTTTCACAGAGGTTGCCATTCTAGTTAAGGTTAGATCATTTATTTTTGTTCTGATTGCTTCCTGATGAGAGTCAAAGTTGGTAATGAAAGCACATTTATGAATTTTGCCTCATAGGCACAGATCAAAAATCATGAGATCATAGGTTTTCATAGGGCTGGATGTGCAAATGTTATGTAGTGGTTTAAACTTTCTGTTATTAAAAAAATTTTTTTTTGCTGTATCACTAATTGGCTTTAACACCATTGAAGAGGTGCTGAAATCAGTAGGCAAGAAATTTCTAGCAGTAGGTAGAACACGGAGAACTTTGAGAATCACCATATGCTTTCAGAAATTCAGGCATTAAAACACAAGTCCAAAAAAGAAGTCAGAACTCAAATTTTCTATTATTATTTTTAAAACACAGGCTCATTACAATTTCTATAAAGCTACTGCAAGTGTTCTTGCAAATTCCAAGAAATTTAAGTTGTTACTTCACAGTTTTTTTTATTTTTGTAGACACAACTCCTTGCCTTGACTACTTGTTATATGCAATGCATTGTGACACCTAATGTGCAATGAAAGATATAATAACAAAGATCATTCTTCTCTGGTAAGTTGTGGATACTTGAATGAGTATCTGTATCAGAAACTCCAATACTCATGAAATAAGGAATCATGTCAGACAATTGTACTAGGAGACAGAATGTCTTGAATTGGGTTGTTTGATTTTAATATCTCAGTACATGCCTTCTAAAATCATGTTTCCTAAATTGACCAATATAATAACCTCTATCAACTCGTGGGAAAAATACAGAATTTCACTTTTACTACTAGAAATTAGAAATAACTTTCTTCAACTACTGTAATTGGTCATCTTCTACTAGAAGAGGTCATTCTCAAGGACATTCTGAGAACTTACTTATAGTAAATAGAACATATACTTAATGCTTTCCCAGTTACAGTGACATTTTTACATTCGGACAAACACATTTGTTCTTACTCCACTTGGTGACTAGTGGATGCATTCATGTAATGTGTACCCATTACCATGGTCTAATATGAGAATCTTTACATCACACCAAAAAGAAATCCCATATACATTAGCAGTAACTCCCTGTTCCCTCCCATTTCCTACCTGTCAACCCTAGGCAACCACTAATATACTTTCTACAAACTTTATTAGATTATGCCATTTCTCTTTTTTCAAAGAGCCTTCTAGACAGTGAGGAATACATAAATATGTCAATAACCATGTAAATTTTACTCTAGATTTTCTTATTTTTTAAGATTTACTGATTTATTTGAGAGAGAATGTGAATGAAAGTGGAGGGGAGATAGTTTTATTGGTAAATTCTTTGAAATATATAAGGAAAAAATATCAACTCATAAAAAATCTTTTTAAAAATCAAGGAATAAAGAACACTTTGAACTCTGATTTCTAAGAATTCCTATAATAAAACCTGCCCAAGATATTACAAGAAAAGAACATTATAAATTAATACCCTCGTGAACACAGAAAAAAGTACTTACCAAATTATGAGGAAATATACAATATATACATAAATATATTAATTATATATTTTACATAATTATAATATATAATATATATCTTCTATCTAAATCTCTCCTATATCTATATCATCAAATGTAAATTATCCTGGTAATATGCTGTTAGCTTAAATATTAAAAAAAATCAAAAATAAATATTCACTTGCAAAAACATGAAATTAGACCTTACCTCACACCATTGTTGAGGAAGAAAGATTTTCCTTTACTCTTCAAGGTTGCTTTCAGCTGATCTAAAAATTAAATTGACATGAGACAGATCAGCAGGAGAAAAACATATTTAATCATGTATAAGGAATCCACATGAGGGATTCCAATGTCAGGAAAAATGTGGTACATACATCATTCTGGACTAAGATGAAGAGAATAGGGATCTGAGGCTTCAAAGGGGAAGGAAGGCAATTCACAGAAATAATGAAAAGATTAGATGTTTGATAAAAAAATGTTTGCTGGGCCATCCAGAACGAATGACATAGAGAGGATTTTGATCAAAAAGGCCTTGCTAGGTTGTTCCTTATCTACCATACCTAGTTCATATTATACCACGGTTATTTAGGGTGATAGCTCCCTTTGTGTTCCTCTGTCTAAATTCTTTTAGGCAGTTAGATGGGAGGCAAAAATCTTTTTGAATATTCTGTTTCTTAAAAATAATCAGCTGAAAATAATCCACATGTCAAAGAGACACATTTTAGGGTGGCAATTTTGCTCTCCTATGCCATGCATAAGAAGTAATTCAAAATACATCATAAATCTAAATATAAGCATAAAAATGATAAAATTCTAAGGAAAAAAAACATAGGAATGAATCTTTATGACTTTGAGTTAGGCAAAGTTTGTATAAATATGATACCAAAAACACAAGTGATAATAGGAAAAAATGACGAGTTGGATGTTATCAAAATTAAATGCTTTTGCCTTTCAAAAGACACCATTACAAACTTGGAAAGACAGAACACATATTGGTAGAAAGTATTTATAAATCATATCACTGATAAGGCACTACAAAATATTGCAGGGTAAAATTCAGAACTAAATTAATGTTCAAGGATAGATATTGCCAAGATATAAATTCTTCCCATATTAATTTATGGATTTAACATGCCAACACTACACTATAAGCTTTTTTAAAATGGGAATTGACAAGTTTATTTAAAAATGCATATAAGCATCAGGGCACCTGGGTGTCTCAGTCAGTTAAGCAGCCTACTCATGACTTTGGCTCAGGACATAATCACAAGGTGGGGAGATCAAGCCCTGTGTTGGGCTCCACACTGAGTATGGAGTCTGCTTAAGATTCTATCTCCCTCTCCCTCTGCCCCTCACCCCCTGCTTGTGCTCTCTCTCTCTCAAATAAATAAATAAATAAATGTAAAAATGTATATAAGGATAGCCAAAACAATCTAGAGAAAGTATATTAGAGGACCTACACTGTGTCAGTATTTGACAATATCAGAATGACTATTTGATATAATTATTTCTTGTATTTTTACAATAAGCTTCATAATAATGGTTTAGTGTGCTTTGAGATTCTAGCTAATGACATTTTTAGTAAGTTGATCATATACCTCAGTTTGCCTAAAACACTATTGATTTTTTTAAGTGTAGATAATATTTTTTTATTGTGTTATGTTAGTCACCATACAGTACTATTGATTTATGACTACTGCCCCATCTGTTTATTGTTTCATGTCTTTTTTTTAATAAAGATTTTATTTATTTCTTTGACAGAGAGAGAGAGAGAGATCACAAGTAGGCAGAGAGGCAAACAGAGAGAGAGGGGGAAGTGGGCTCCCTGCTGAGCAGAGAGCCCGATGCGGGGCTCGATCCCAGGACCCTGAGATCACGACCTGAGCCGAAGTCAGAGGCTCCAACCCACTGAACCACCCAGGCGCCTCTCATGTCTATTTTTTAAGTAGACTTTATTATTTTTAGTACAGTTTTAAATTTACAGGAAAATTGAGAAGATAGCATAAAGATTTCCCATATACTGTGTACCCAGTTTTCTTTATTATTAATAATTTACAGAACTATGGTATATTTTTAAAATAACTAAGTAATTAGTAACTTATTATTAACTAATTAATGATTACTAATCGGTCAGTGATTAATTAATTATAGTTATTAATTAATTATTAATAACTAATTATTGACTAATAAAAACTATTTAACTAATTAATTATTATAAATTTATCAGTTTCTTGAATTTTTTTTTAGTTTTTACCTAATGCCCTTTTTCTGTTCCAGGAGTCCTCCCACAATACCATGTTAATCTAGTTATTGTGTTTCATGAGGTATCTCTTAGCTGTGAGAGTTCCTCAGACTTTCTTTATTTTGGAGGTCTTGACAGTTTTGAGAAGTGTCAATCAGGTATTTTGTAGAAAATCCTTGTATTACAATAAATCTGATGTTTTTCTCATAATTAGTGTAGAGAATGGATTCATGGGAGGAAGATCAAGAAGTAAATTGCCACTGTCATCATATCATATCAAGTGTAAATACAGTCAACACGATTTATGACTTTTGAAGTTGACTATGATCAGCTGGCTGTGTTAGTGTTTGTCAAGTTTCTCTTCTACAGAATTTTTATTTTTTTCTTCAGCATACAGTCTCTTAGGAAGGAAATCACAATGTGCATAAGGAGTGGGGAGGTATGCTCCCTTTTTTGAGAACACAATATCTATATAAATTATCTAGAATTATTTGGCACAGGAGACTTGTCTTTTCTCCCTGTTTATTAATTTATTTAATCATTTTTTTCTATAAGGAGGGATATTTATGTTATACTTAAGTTATAATCCAGTACTACTTTGTTGATTCTTTTGCTCAAATTGTTTCAGTTGTAGACATTGGGTAATTTTTAAGTGGGTTCCTGTGCTCTTTGACATGCCTTTATGTCATCACTTGTTTTGTTTTGTTTTGTTTTGTTTTGTTTTGTTTTTAGCACTTCTTTGCTTTCTGGCACTAAAACTTGTTTCACCTTCATATTGTGTATTACTTGCTCCAGTCCGAGAATCAACCATCTCCCCAAAGAGTGCTGGTTCCTCTTTAAGAACAGAATTAAAACCAAAACCTGTGCACTGAGTTTACTTGTTGTCACTAAGGTATTATTACTTTTAGGCCTTGTCAGCTAACAGAGCAAGGAAATATGCATGTATACTAACTCACATATGCACACATATCTACCAATATTTCTATATAAAACCAATTGTATCAATGTTTAGCTAAACTCCAGCTCTGACTGGAGTTTGTGACTCTAATCAAGTACCACATAGATCATTCTAACTTCCTTTCCTTTCTTATCTATAAAGTCCCATTCTAACAGTGAGAAACCAGGCTCCCACAATTCTGGTATACACATGTAGTAGTACCAGAATTGCTAACTCACACCTCTTGGAAAAAAATTGTATCAACAACTTGTCAGTTCCTTTGCCATTAGTCTTACAGATTCCTCTCATTTCCGGAATTACTTAGTTCAACATCTTTCCCTGCCATTCTTTTCAGTGAGGTTTCTTCTTATATTTGTAATACAGTTGGATTCTCTTGTCCTACTCTGCATTCCTTCCTGGAATCCCCAACCTCCTAAATAATTTCAACATCTTTCTCTGCCATTCTATTCAGTGAGGTTTCTTCTTATATTTGTAATACAGTTGGATTCTCTTGTCCTACTCTGCACTCCTTCCTGGAATCCCCAACCTCCTAAATAATTTCTTGAATTGATATAAATTAAAATAAATTGTACTAAAATATGCTGGGTTTTGACAGATGCACTATGTTATGTATCTATCGTTAAACTATCACAGAAAATAGTTTCACCCCTTTAAATTCCCCTGTGCTTTATCTATTCAATCCCTTTCCCTCCCTCTAAACCCCTGTCAATGTTGACCTTTTTGTTTTTTTTAAATTTATCTTCCAAAATGTCGTATAATTGAATTATGGAGTAAGTAGTCTTTTCAAATAGATTTATTTATTTTTTTTACTTAACAATATCCATTATGCTTTTCATAGCTTGATAGCTCTTTTTTAAAATCACTGAATAGTATCCTATTTTCTGCGAGTTCTATAATTTGGTTTATTTATTCACCTATTGAAGGACATCTTGGTTGCTTCCAGTTTGGAGTGATTAATGAATAGAACTTACAAAAATAATCATGGGCAGGGTTTTGCATGGATATGTTTTTAAATGAATTGAGTAAACACCAATTAGCTACCTGTTGGGTTGGACAGTAAGACTATATTTAGCTTTGCAAGAAACTGCCAAATGGTCTTTCAAAATAGTAGTACCATGCAGCAATCCCAGTAGCAATGAATGAGTTTCTGTTGCCCTGTGTCCTCACCAGGATTTGGCAATATCAGTTTTTTGGATTTTACCTATTGTAATAGATGTGTGGTAGTAACTCATTACCTTTTTTTTTTTTTTTTAAAGATTTATTTATTTATTTTTTGAGAAAGAGAGAGAGAAAACCTTAAGCAGACTCCTTGCTGAGCACAGAGCCCATTGTGGGACTCAATCTCATGACCCTGGGGTCATGACCTAAGCTGAAACCAAGAGTTGTACACTTAACCAACTACACCACCCAGGCACCCCACTCACTGTCCTTTTAATTTGCAATTCCTTAGTCACAAGTAATGTTGAACATCGTTTAGTGTTTGTTTGCCATCTGTATATCTTCTTTGGTGAGGTGTCTCTTCAGATTTTTGCCCACTTAAATAAATTGAGTTATTTATTTTCTTGTTGAATTTTAAGTCTTCTTTATATATTTTGGATACTTTACCAGATGTGTGTTTAAAAAATAATTTTTCGGAGCACCTGGGTGGCTCAGTCGGTTAAGTGTCTGCCTTCGGCTCAGGTCATGATCCCAGGGTTCTGGGATCCAGCCCCATGTTGGACTCCCTGCTCAGTGGAGAGCCTGCTTCTCCTTCTCTCTCTGACCCTACCCTCTGGCTCATGCTCTCTCATTCTCTCCCTTTCTCTATATCAAATAAATAAAATGTTTAAAAAATAAAAATAAAAAATATTTTTTCTTAGTCTATGACTGTTACTTCATTCTTTAACAGTATATTTCACAAACAGAAAATTTTAATTGTAATAAAATCAAATATTAATTTTTTCTTACATGGGTCATGCTTTTGGTGTACCTAAAACTCATGTTCAAAACCTAAGTTTACACAGATTTTCTCCTATGTTTGACTCTAGAAGTTTTATAGTATTATGCTTTGTAATTAGAGTGTGGACCATTTTGAATCAATTTTTTAAACACGTGTAATTTGTCTGCCTGGATGGATTGACTGAGTTTGCATATAGATGTCCAATTGTTGCAGCACCATTTCTTGAAAAGACTCTCCTTTTCCCATCGAAATGCCTTTTTGCCTTTATCAAAAATTGGTTAACTATACTTATGTGGGTCTTGATTCTAATCTATTGATTCTTATGTTTATCATTTGGCCAATACCACTCTGTATTGATTATCATAGTTTTATAGTATGTCTTGAAGTCAGGTAGTGTTATTCTTCCAACACTTTCTTCAGTATTATGTTGCCTTTCTCTGTCTTTTGCTATCCCACATGAAAGTTAATTAGCTTGGCTTATTTCTTGGTTTTTGTCTTGTGTATTTTTATTTTTTTACTTATTGCTATTTAAATTTAGAAGTCCAGAAGTAGAGGGGTGCCTGGGTGGCTCAGTTCATTAAGCATCTGACTTTGGTTCTGGACACAATCTCAGGGTTCTGGGATACCCTGCACTGGACTCCCTGCTCTGCAGGAAGTCTGCTTCTCCTTCTCCCTCTGCCCCTCCCCCCACCTCCACCCCTCTCTCTCTTTCTCTCTTAAATAAAATCTTAAAAAGAAAAAAAAGAAGCCCAGAAGTAGATGTCATAGGAATAGAAAGTATATTTCTTACTCTCCAGAAAGCATTTGTTTCTGTAATGTGGAAACTCTTCCTGGATCAAAAGTAAGAGAGTGCAAGCTATAATGAATAGTACTGGTATTATTTGGGCCTATAGAATGGTGATCAGGGAAGTATGGATAAAAAAAACATAATCTTAACGAGTGTGGGCTCAGAAAACTTTTCACTTCTTTCCTTCTAGGTTTTTGGCTTGGTCTAATAATTAAATTGATATAAGGCAATTTAACAGGAGAAAAACAAACAAAAGTTTATTAACATGTATATCTCCTATACACATGGGAGAGATCCAGGAAAACTGAGTAACTCCCCAAATTGGCCAAAGCCATCATCTTAAATACCATCTTCAGGTAACCAAAAGATGTTGAGAGTGGAAGTTCATTAATCTTGTGTCTGCAGTTCCTTAAAAATAACCAGCTTAAAATAATCAATATATTAAAGTGACACAATTTGGGGTGACAAATTCTGCTCCCCTACAAGAGTTAAAGAAGGTAATGATGAAGAAAGTATAGACTAAAGGTCTTGAAATCTGGGTAGTCATATTAAATTAATAATTTTGCTTGGAACAGTTTCTGAATTCAAACTTCCACTGAATTAGTTTTTGTCATAAGCACTCTTATGCATAGGTGAGGTGCATAAGCACCTCACACATGGCTATCACCCACTTGGTGGGATCAGTAGACAACACCTTTAGAGAAATTGCATTGATCTGTGACCTGGGAAAACAGAACAAGAGCTGTTACATACTTCTTCAACAAGACAGGAAGCATTTATTGCCAGTTTGCCTTGATTATACATTCTGCAAGGTCATTTGCCACCTCATCCATGGATTCCATAATGAGTAAAATAAATATGACTTCTTGCTTTTTTGTTGTGGGGTGAATAAAGGAATCAGGTAAGCAGCCCAAAGTAGAGCAGCTTTGTTATTTACATTCTGTTTAGTGATTCACAGGGTCATTAAGTTGCAAGGACAGAAAAAAAAAGCTGCAACTGAAAGCATACATCTTGGTTACTTAATATGAAAATACTTTAAAATGTTCCATGAACCCAATAAACATTCCCCAGTCTTTGACATCATATCTATTCTAGCCTAATACCAAGATATAGAGGACCTGAATGTTGTTAACTCATGTTATCCTTTACAGTTTTTTGAAATAAGCTCAATTTATTGTTGGTATTACAAGTTTTAATCATCCCTAGAGTCCAAAAGAAATAAAATTTTATTTTTCCAATATGAATGCTTCTCAAATTGTGTGATCAAA
Source organism: Potos flavus (assembly GCA_028534135.1). Classification (NCBI taxonomy): domain Eukaryota; kingdom Metazoa; phylum Chordata; class Mammalia; order Carnivora; family Procyonidae; genus Potos; species Potos flavus. Next base: position 45,644,630 of record CM052889.1, on the reverse strand, counting down.
AAAATATATCATAAATGTAACCACCACTGAAGTGAACTGAAAATGACTAATAAGGTTAAAAGTGTAGTGTAATAATTTCTAAAGGCATTTCTATTTTAATATGACTGAAAGTCTTAAAGAACAGGAATAATTATCAAATAATATGTAGAAAGGTACACATCAAATCAGTCATCAAATTTCAGAGGTATTCTTAGGGCACTAATATTTTTCTGTGGTTTTTGAAATTACATACAGTTAGGACTATGTTTTCATGGCATTCATGAAGTACAGAGCACTGAACAAAGTGCCAGGCATGTATCAAGCATCCGATTTATTTGGTACACTCGCAAGCTTAAGACCTCACACTACTGCAGACCCTAGACAGCTAGAAATAAAATCCAGGTCTAAAGTTGTAAACCTTTTGTGATCTGTTCCACATAATTTCTAACCTCTTTCACTGGTTCTTCATTCTGACTTATGCTTTACTTTCCTTCTACCACATGGTAAGGAAAAATGTGTGCTGATTATTTACTTGGTTCCCTTTTTAATATTTTTTCATTCTATCAAGTGTTCATCTGTGTTTTCTGAACATGCCCATTCATTCATTTGTTAATTATATTGCACTATTGATTAGATACAAGTGCTGGCCTTGTTCTAAGCACTGGGCATTCCATCCATCTAATAAACATTGATTTAGTGCTTGTTATGTACGAGTCACTTTAGTATCTCACAACAACAACCTATGATGTATGGACTATTACAACCCACAAGTCACAATAGAAAAAAATCTAAAACAAAATGTTTAGAGGTGTGACAGAGCTGGAGTATAAACCCAGGTGCTGTGACTCTGCTTCCCACCATTTAACTACTAGAATGTACCAATTCTCAGTCTCAGAGCGATGAATTTGACAGAAAAGGTCTATCCATTTATAGTGCTGGCTTTCTAATGTGGGAAAGTAGCAAACAGCAAGTAAAGAAGTTATTAATTTCAAGTAGTGGTAACTGGTATTTACTGTTAAGTAACAAAAATTCAACTGAGTTGCTTAAAAGATCAAATTAGCTTTATTGAATGGTTCATATATCAGGCAGCATCCAATTTAATAAATAGAAAGAAGCTCCCTTGAGCTGAAGAAAAGGAAATGTTTTTGAATATAGTGTTAAAAAGAAAACCAAAGGCCCAAAATGGTATCATTTAGGTTACAGCCCAAGTCAGTAAACCAGGGCTTAATACCTAATCTAATTGCAGTTTCATCCTCTCCCAGAAATAATAAGGCTTAAGTGGAGAGTCAGGAATTTTCTGATAAGCACCAAAGAGGTAATTTGTTGAATGGGCCTTCTTCATCCCCCCAAAGAAAGATGAGGTAATCTGCGTAATAACACCCCCTGCCCTTCCCTGTAAGGGATGGTGATTGGCCTGAAACAATCCTGTCTTTTCTTTTGCTTATAACTTCTTTTCCCCATCCTCCTTTCTATAAAAACCTTCCATTTTGTATAGCTCCTCAGGGTTCTCCTCTGTTTGCTAGAGGGGATGCTGCCCAATTCATGAATTGTTTAATAAAGCTAATTAGGTCTTTAAAATTTATTCAGTTGAAATTTTGTTTTTTAACAGTAGAGAGAGAGTGGAAAAAATGAAATTATTAGCCAAGAACTCATTGTTTTAGGCAAGGTCACCTTCCTAAGGTGGAACAGAAAGAGTCTATCAGTAAATAACCTAGTGCTGACCAGGAAATTTCAGGTCGACTGGTTAAAGGTTACATTTCTGGGATGGTTAAAACTGCAGTTAGATTAGATATTAAGTCTTGAACTGCTAATGTTGAAGAGGAAAATTACGCAGAGCAGGCCCAGGCCAGGAGGCCCCAAAAGATGGAAAGTCACTAACAATAAGCTAGAGATAACCAGAAGCCCTACTGAGAGCAAGAGATAACCAGACAGGGACGCCTGGGTGGCTCAGTCGGTTAAGCCACTGCCTTCGGCTCAGGTCATGATCTCAGGGTCCTGGGATCGGAGCCCCACATCAGGCTCTCTGCTCAGCAGGGAGCCTGCTTCCCCCTCTCTCTCTGCCTGCCTCTCTGCCTACTTGTGATCTCTCTCTCTCTCTGTCAAATAAATAAATAAAATCTTTAAAAAAAAAAAAGAAATAAAATCATGTAATATATGGCCTTATGAGGCTGACTTCTTTTATTCAGCATAATGTTTGCAAGGTTCATCCACATTGTTATGGCATGTGTCAGGACTTTATTTCTTATTATGACTGAATAATATTATTGTATGTATATGTTACATTTTGTTTATCCATTCATCAGCTGGTGAGCATTTAGGTTGCTTCCACATTTTGGATGTTGTGAATAGTGCTGCTCTGAACATTCAGGTACAAGTATGTGTTTAAGTACCTCAAACAAGCTGAATTTTCTGAATTGAATTTCCAGTTTTTTTAATTTTATTTTTTAATAAAAATTGTATATATTTAAGGTACACAATATGAAGATTTGATACACATATACATCATGAAATGATTGCTACAATCAATTTGAGTATATCCTATGAGCAGAATTACTGGGTCTTATATTTCTGTTTTAACTTTTTTTGAAAAAAGATTTATTCATTAATTTGAGAGAGAAAGAAAGACATGTGTGAGAACATGTGTGAGTAGGGGAAGGGACAGAAGGAGAAAATCTCAAGCAGACTCCCTGCTGAGCTCAGAGCTGACCCAGGGCTCTATCTCAAGACCCATGAAATCATGACCTGAGCCAAAATCATGAGCCAAATGCTTAACCAACTTACCAACCAACTTAACCAACAATAGGCACCCCTCTATGTTTAACTTTTTGAAGAACATCCAAACTTTCCAACAGGGCTGCACTATCTTACATTCACACCAGCAATTTCTCCACATTGTCTCTAACATTTGTTATTTTCATTCCCCCCCACATTTACACTGAGTATAAAATGATATCTCACTGTGGTTTTGATTTGCATTTCTCTAATGATTAATGATGTTGACCATATTTTCATGTACTTGTTAACTATTTGTGTATCTTCTTTGGAGAAATGTCTATTTAATTCTTTTGCTTATTTTGTAAGTTGGGTTATTTGTGTTTCTGTGGTTGAGCTGCAGATATTCTTTACATAGTCTGGATACTAGACTACTCATATAACTGATTTGTCAATATTTTCTACCATTCTGTGGTTGTCTTTCTTAATAATGTCTTATGATGCAAAAAAGTTTTTAATTTTAATGGACTCCAACTTATCAACTTTTTTCTTTTGTTTCTTGTGCTTTAGTGTCACATCTAAAAAAACAATGTGTAATCCAAGGTTGTAAATATTTATTTATTTTCTTCTAAGAGTTTTGTTTTTAGCTCTTATATTTAAGCCATTGATTTAATTTTTATATATGGTGTGAAATAGGGATCCAACTCATTCTTTTGCATATGGATATCCAATTGTCTCAGCCTCATTTGCTGAAGAGACTATTTGTTTTCTGACTGAATCTTCTTGATTTCTTGTTGAAATCAATTGGCTAAGACACATGGGTTTATTTCTAGACTTCCAATTCTATTCCACTGGTTCATAGGTCTGTTCTTATGCTACTCTACACTAGTTTGTTACTGTGGTTTTATAGTAAGTTTTGAAATTGGAAACTGTGAGTTATACAACTTTGCTCTTTTTCAATATTGTTTTGGCTTTTTGAGGTTCCTTGCGATTCAGTTTTTGTTTTATTTGCCCCAGGGTACACGTCTGTGGATCCTCAGGTTTACACATTTCACAGCACTTACCATAGCACATACCCTCCCCAATGTCCATAACCCAGCCACCCTATCCCTACCCGCCCCTACTCCCCAGCCACCCTGTTTGTTTCATGAGTTTAGGAGTCTCTTATGGTTTGTCTCCTTCCTGATACCATCTTGTTTCATTTCCCTCCCCCACCCCCACGACCCTCCACCCTGCTTCTCAAATTCTTCATATCAGAGAGATCATATGATAATTGTCTTTCTCTGATTGACTTATTTCACTTAGCATAATACCCTCTAGTTCCATCCACGTCGTTGCGAATGGCA
>CM052889.1:45604660-45640093 GCA_028534135.1 Potos flavus | reverse complement strand
GTTCCATATAAATTTTAGGATTATTTGTTCCATTTCATTGAAAAAAATTGATGGTATTTTGATGGGGATTGCATTAAATGTGTAGATTGCTTTAGGTAGCATAGACATTTTCACAATATTTGTTCTTCCAATCCAAGAGCATGGAATGCTATTCCATTTCTTTGTGTCTCCCTCAATTTCTTTCATGAGCACTTTATAGTTTTCTGAGTACAGTTTCTTTACCTCTTTGGTCAGGTTTATTCCTAGGTATCTTATGGTTTTGGGTGCAGTTGTAAATGGGATCGACTCCTTAATTTCTTTCTTCTGTCTTGCTGTTGGTATATAGAAATGCAACTGATTTCTGTGCATTGATTTTTATCCTGACACTTTACTGAATTCTTGGACAAGTTCTAGCAGTCTTGGGGTGGAGTCTTTTGGGTTTTCCACGTAAAGTATCATATCATCTGCAAAGAGTGAGAGTTTGACTTCTTCTTTGCCAATTTGGATGCCTTTTATTTTTTTTTGTTGGCTGATTGCTGAGGCTAGGACTTCTAGTACTATGTTGAATAGCAGTGGAGGTAGTGGACATCCCTGTCGTGTTCCTGATCTTAGGGGAAAAGCTCTCAGTTTTTCCCCATTGAGAATGATATTTGCTGTGGATTTTTCATAGATGGCTTTGATGATATTGAGGAATGTACTCTCTGTGCCTACACTGTTAAAAGTTTTGATCAAGAAAGGATGCTGTACTTTGTCAAATGCTTTTTCAGCATCAATTGAGAGTATCATATGGTTTCTTGTAACAGTTTTTGATTTAGTCTATTTTTTTCTAATATTAGCATAGTCATCCCTGCATTCTTTTTGTTATTATTTGTGTAGGAAATCTTTCCCACTCTTTTACATTCAATCTGTTTGTACCTTGTGAACTAAAGTAAGTCTCTTATATGCATTAAATTAATTAATTAATTAATTAATTAATTAATGGTACTTCTGTCATTTGCAATTTGTTTTCTATAGGTCATATCTTTTTTTTGTTCCTCATATTCTCCTTTATTACCTTCTTTCATGTTTAATTGCTTTTTTGGTAATCTATCATTTTGGTTTTCCTTTTCCTTTTCTTTATATATTTTAGTAATTCTTAGTGATTACTCTGGGGATTACAAATAACCTTTTGAACATATGACAAGCAAATTTAAGTTAATACCAACTTAGCTTCAATAGTATAAAAAAACTGCTTCTATATCACTCCATATCCTTCTTTATGTTGTTGTCAGAAAGTACATCTTTATACATGGTCTGCCTATTACATGGATTTATAATTGTTGTTTTATGCATCTGTATTTTAAATCTTAGAGTTAAAAAAGAGATTTACAAATAAAAAATACAATAATATTGGCTTTTGTATTTACCTATCTAGTTAACTTTACCAAGGTTACATTTCTTGTAGGGCAAGTCTACTAGCAACAAACTCCTTCAGTTCCTTTTATTTAAGAATGTTTCAATGTCTCCCATTTTTGAAAAGACAGTTTTGTCAGACATAGAATTCTTGGCTGAATTTTTCTCTTTCAGTGTTTTAAATATATCATCCATTGTCTCCTGGTATTTATGGTTTCTGAGGAGAAATTGACAACTGTTTTCATTGAAGATCCCATACAGTGACAAATTGCTTTTTTGTTGTTGTCGGTCTCTTTAAGATTCTCTGTTTGTCTTTGACAATTTGATTATAATGAGTCTTGTTGTAGAGTTCTTCTACTTTATCCTTCTTGGAATTTTTTAATACCTTTCATCGAATTGTTAAAGTTTTTGCCTTTATTTATTCAAATATTCTTTCTTTTCTATTCTCTCCCTCCTCTTCCAATTATGCATGTGGTTCCTTAATTATATCCCACAGGTCTGTAAGGCTTTATCTTTCCACATTCTTTTTCTTTCTATACCTCAGATACAGATAATTTCAACTGAACTACCTTCAAGCCCACTAATTCTTCATTCTGTCTCCTCAAATCTGTTGTTGAAACCCCTACTGAATATTTCATTTCATTTCATGTAATTTTCAGCTCCAGATTTTTGTTCTTTTTAAAATTTTTATCTCTTTGTTGATATTTTCTATTCATTCATGCATTGTTACCCTGATTACCTTCATTTGTTTGTCCATGATTTGTTTTTGTTCTTTTGTTGTTGTTGTTGTTGTTGTTGTTGTTGTTGTTGTTCTTTGAGCTTATTTAAGAAAGTTGTTTTTTTTTTTTAATTTTTATTTTATTTTTTTTTTAAAGAGAGAGGAGAGTGTGTGCAGGGGGTACAGAGGAATAGGGAGAGAGAGAATCTTAAGCAGGCTCCATGCCCAGCATAGAGCCCACTGTAGGGCTTGATCTCATGACCCTGAGATCATGACCTGAGCCAAAATCAAGTGTTGGACACTCAACTGACTGAGCCACCCAGGCGCTCCAAGAAAGTTGATTTAAATTCTTCATCTACTAAGTCTAATGTCTTCATTGTCTTAGGGGTGAGTTCTTTTCATTTTCCCTGTAAATGGAGCATATTTTCTTGCTTCTTTGCATGCTCTATAATTTTCTATTGAAAACTAGACATCTAGTGCAAATATTAAAATGTAGTAACTCTAGAAATCAGATTCTTCTCCATCCTCAAGACTTGGATTTTGTATGTTTTTGTTTTGTTTTTTGTGTGTAGTAATTGTTCATTTAGTGACTTACATAAACTTTTTTTGTAGAAACTGTCTAATTTGTTGTGCATGGTCTCTAAAGTTGTTATCCTTTTAGCCTGTGATAAACTAGTGTTTTGATAGAAATTTTCTTGAATAGCTAGAATCAAATAAAGGTGGGGGGAGAAAAAGTAAAGAAGGAATAAAACTCAACTAGTTTTTGTGGATTGGCTCCGTTTGAGGACATTCCTTCAACATTTAGCCAAAGCCATTTACAACTCTGTTTTAGCCTTCATTTTCTGCTTGCACTAAAATGAACAGTCAGCCAGAGGTCAAAGATTAGTGTCTTCTCGGCAATTTTCTGAACTTGCACCCTGCTCTGGGGATGAATCTGGCTTTCGAAATTCCCTAGTATACATAGGAGGATTTCAATGCCTTAATTCTTCAAAGAATCTCTCTGTCAGGCTTTTGGTGTGTCTATTGTTTGCCTCAATGGTATTATTATTATTACTCATTATTATTACCATTAGCTCCAGGTAGCAGCATGTTGTCCATTTACCTTTCAATATTTTCAGGGAATGACCTCTGAATAGTCACATTTCTGCCCTGAAAAATTTCCAAATTAGGTGACACAAAAGAGAGCTCATAAATACCTATGTTCCCAGCTTAGTTGATGTTTTGGTCTTGACTCATACTCAAGCATGACAACTTAAATTTGTTTTAAAAACTTAAATGAAGTAAAAAGAGAAACTTGCAGATTCTTCCCTTGGTCTATTTAATATTTCCTCCCTTGGGGTATTTAGTATATCAGTTGCCTCCTACAAAGTAAAAAAAAATTCTAAATTTGGGGGAAAAGCAAGAGTAGCCTACTCATATTTTTTAGAAGGAAAAAAAACCCTGCTTTTTTGAACTAAATAATATGATAGTGTTTTTCTTTTTAAGGTAATTATTCTGAAAAAAAAAACCACTTTATTAAATTAAATTGTACATGTGAAATTTGAGACTAATTTATTAAAAGTCTATTTGTTAAAAAATATTTAATTTCATGGAAAATGTTTACATACTTTAAAATGTTCTATTTTTCTATCTAATGCACTTCAGATTATATTTACGTAAACTGTAAATTCTATGGATTCCATCTTATATGTAAAATTTCAAGACCAAGTACTATGAAAACACTGTTAAACATATTTGACCCATGCCGTATTCCTAAGAGAACCAAAACTGCATTCTTTTAAAGAAATTTTTAATTTCAGAATGTATTAATTCTAAGTAATAGAACTGGAGATTTCTCAAATTAATTAGAAAACCAAATTAGAGTTAGAAAAGAATTCTAATAATAGAATATGGGGGTTATGGTATATAATACCATGATCACATGCCAACTCTAATCAACAACTATATATTATACTCGAACCTACTGACATCTACTCAACTTCTTATAGGGCATTTACACAGGGCATTTACATATAGATGTGCCACACACAAATGTTAGGAATGTGACTTCTTTTTCACTATTCCTAGGAAAAAAGAGTGAAAAATTTGGTCTCAGAATAACTCATAATATATTATTACTTCCATATGGCAAGTAACAAATTAGGAAAATATACATGATATCTAGAGACACACAATGAAACTCAAGGTTAAAACCTCTGACAAGATTTCTTATTTTAGTACAAAAAGCATCATTAAGAGTGTGATTACTCGTAGCCACTGTCACTCTGTGACGTGTTTGAAGTTGTGCATGGTGGAAAATGCTATTATTGAACTACAAGTCCTTATTCTGTCTTTCCTATTAATGGCACAGCCAGTAGCCTTCCGATCTCTACATTCTCTTAACATGTGAGGTCTTTTATCCCACTACAAAGAACAGATAAGGCAGAAGATGAAACATTTTCTGCAGGCTTTCATTGAAAAAAACTATAGATTTTAAAAAGAGAAACGAGGGTGGCTCTTTTCAATTGAATCCACTTTCATTATTGGTTTGCAAATAACTTCTTCACCAGACCTCCCCAAAGCTAGATCTGCCAACTTGAAACTTTCAATACTTTGATGTAAGAATGAAAATTGACTCTTACACCATTATATTCATTGAAATGAAGACTCATTTACTTGTTGAACTACATATTAAAGAATCAAAAACTCATATTTTGATGATACAGAGTCAACTGAAAACCCTTTCTTGTCTGTCCTCCCTCTACTGCCCCCTCCCACTTAGGGTGCCATGATGGAGCACCTTCTAGATCTTTTCCCATGGAGCAATATACCCTTAAACTCTTGGTATTTCCTGAATCCCAATCCTTAAAATGCAATGGTGTCTTATCAATTGCGAAGTGACAGCTAATTAATTTGTAAAAATAGTTAATGTTCATGGTAGCAATCAACAGTGTTTTCAAGCATGGCCTTCTACAAAACAAATATAATTTTATTGCATGGTATTTGACACAAAATCACAATCCAATGAACTGAATCTAATGGAGAAACTAACAAGCACTAGAGCACATGAGCTGGCATTTTGTTTAATAGTTCTCTTAGAGCGCACAAGCCAGATGGCTAACTCAGCCATTTCACCAGTCTGGTATATTAATAATCACTTGAAAATTGTTTTCTATTGCAGAAAAAAACCAATATCACATATTCAATTTACTCACTTACTAATGAGGACATAATTGAATCATGAATATTTGTTTGCTACAAATTTATGGGAAGGAGAAAGAGCACTCTAAGGTGAAGAAACACCATGAGCAAAGAAATCATCACTACAGGGAGAGCTTAGCATAATGAAACAATGGTAAAGTGTTACCTTGGTTAAAATACAGAAATATGTCAAATATTGGCCTAGAGATGAACACTGGGTCATGTTCTAAAGAACTTAGAATGTTCTGATGAAGATTTTTAAACTGATCAAATAAGAATGTGAGTCATTGATAGTTTTCACACGTGCACATAACATTATCAGATTTAAATTAGAGAGTTAACTGCAGAAGCATAAAGAAAGAAAGACTGGCTTCCTGAAAGACTATTCCATGGCCTTCAAACTGATCATATGGGCAGTGAATCAATCAATTATCATTTCTGTCCATGCACTCTAAAACCTAACAACTCTCAAGTTTACCCTTCCATTAAAGAGTTAATAAGATTATGTAATCTTTATATTTCTAAGTGGCATGTCTATAATACTACCTAATTGAATGTGTAATAATTGTTTTTAAAAACCTAGTCATTAAGAACAAATCATTTTTGATAGCCCACATGACCTGTAAGATAGTTCTAGAAGATAAAAATGAGAATGAAAATATTGAGCTAATTGGCTAACATTATTGCGTAGAATACTCAAACTTTGGCAAATCCTTAAACTGTACAAGTTATAGCAGGGATCGACAAACACTATCCCAAATTTTGTTTTTATATAACTTATGAGCCAAGAATGGTTTTTGAATTTTTAAAGAACTGTAAAAAACACTGAGAAGAATACACAACATAAACAGTAGTAATCCTCAAAATTTAAAATATATGTTGTTTGGTCCTTTACAGAAAAAGTCATTGACCCTTGTTTGACAGTAAAAGATGTAAAAGAGAGCTTGAGGAGTAAATTGTTTCCACTAATTCCTCTTTCTAGAAACTGCTAAGAAGTAATGGATGGGAGTACTTTTATAGCCTCATTCAATTATCACTTCAACCCAAGAGAGTTTCTTATCTAGTTAGTGAGAATCTTTTTACCAATTGTAAATAGCTTGCTACCACAGAGTTACGAGCTGCAAGTATGATCCTATAGATATGGTCTCAATTACACAATTAGTTTTTCCAATTATATCCTGATTAAAAGGAGAACACCTTGATATAGAACCTATGCAAATAATATATTACATGCAAGGAAGGAACTGGATAAAGTATTTGTTTCTAAATTCTAGGCATGAGGGGGAGATGTCAGTGAGAATTCGATTTCATTAAAATTGTTTCCTTTTATTTTGCCAAAACAGAATCTAGTAAATTAAAGGCTAGAGATAGCTTAAGAAAGGCAAGTCTTCCTCATGTAAGCATAACAATAAATCATTGGAAGTCATAACACTATTTGGAACGAAGAACTACAATAAAATTTCTATCCATTCGTTCAATTCAGTTTAATTAATTCTTGTTCTGCCCAATCTTGAGTCAGAAGTTGCCTTTAATTTAGCATGTCTGCTTTAAGACTGAAAGGAGCCTGGAAATCCTGACCTGATCCACTTGTACAATCAGAATTTGGTTTAAATGATGTCAGTTGGGAGGCTGGTACTCAAGAACTATTCTTACACATTTGAATATCTCAGAGTAGCTGGTCCTGTCACAAGGCTCTTAGATTGTGCATCTTTGTCAGAAACAAAAATTCTAGCTTGTCACTTACGGCAGTCTTCAGCAAACTTCAGAGAGAAGCAAAAACCTCTTTGAGAATGAGACTGAATGTCTACAAATATTTTATTAGTAATCAATCATATCAGAATGGGAGAAATTAGAATTCCTTATTGGGATTCAGGAAAGGACAATTTCTTAAGGTTTTGAGCAATAGTTTCCTAAGAGTAATAACTACGGCATCAAGGTCATTGACAAATCTCTATGGCCTTTCCAAAAAACACAGAAACACAGAATATTTTTATGAATAATATTTTATATGGAGATAGATTTAATTTGTAGTTGGCTTAGAAAAGTTGTACCTTTCTCTGTTAATGTCTGATGATGCCAAGATAAGAGCAGTTTTCATATCTGGTTTAAGGTTCCAAACTGCCCCTTGTGACCCCAGAGTTAATTTCTTTACTGATGATTTGCAACTGGCTTAAATGGTTTGACAAACTAGCTTCACTACTTCAAAAGTCACTGAGAACTTTTTCAGAGTCTACTGATATCAATATTCTTCGCGTAGATCTTGGGAGTGCAAATAAGAGACTCAGCCGGGCCCTGTCTGCTCACAGAAGGGCGCCAGGGACTTTCTGAGTTGTAGAAGGGCTCCTAGACCTCTGATGGTTGCTTACATTCTTTTTCTCTCACTGGACCTCTGCACCATAGCCTTTGCTTTTAAATATAAACCGCATGTGAGTATACTCATGATATATTTTCCAATACTCAAATCGGAGAAAATAATAATACGTTTTGTGTAATATTGTATCTACACAATCTTATCCTAGAGAAGGTTGACTATCTCTTCTGATCTGATAAATGTTCACATACAGGTATTACAGTAATGTTGAACCAATTACAAAATTTCAAGCATACCCAGCACACTTCATTGTTTTCTAGTACCCCGCCTTAAAAATGAGATTGATACATTTTCCAGGCAACCCTTAAGAAATCTCAAAGATATTTTAGGTGTCAAAGACATTACGAATATTTTTTTCTGATTTTAGGGACTAGTCTTGGGAATTCGAAAGAATTACCAAATCTCATTTGGCTACCTAATTGCAATAGGATGAGTAGTGGTTACTTATTTAATCAAAGTGTTATTTAAAAATAAAACACAGAAGGCCATGATATGATTGTAAGGAATATTGTCTCTTTCACAACTGAGGAACCATTATTTTGAAACAATCAAAACATTTAAAAGTCAATTCAAAGCAAAGAAGATTATCCTAGTGAGATATGGAAACTTTGTTATTACACCGATGTTATAAAAGGTAAAGAATAATCAGTTACTATCTTTGTTAATAGCTTTAAACCAATTCCTCATTTTAATAAGGAGAAAACAAAATTCTAGTTTTGTATTTAAGGAGACCCCCATCCCAATTTAAAAATGTAATTATCTGAGAATATGTCCATCAAACTGAGAACACGTTGCCAAATTTTTAACCTATCTCTTAGTTTTCTTTTTTAGATGGGGATATTATAAACCAAAGAAATCCTTCATATCCTTTAAAACTTGGAACAAGTAGTCACGTTTTGTCCTTTACTATGATCTTTCATATTTTAGAACAATAAGCCTGGTCTCTGATTCCCTGAAAAACAAAATCTTATCTGCCTATTTGAGAATGTAATGTTCTGTCACTATTACTCTTAGTCTCAAATACCCATTTTAATTATACATTTTAGCAAAAGTAATATTTCACAAAAACACTAGGAGGATAGTAATTGAAAACTTTCATACATAGTGTTTTTAGAAGACTAGTAAAACTTGCAATTTTCTTTTTTTTTTTTTAAAGACTTTACTCATTTATTTGACAGAGAGAGAGAGACAGTGAGAAAGGGAACACAAGCAAGGGGAGTGGGAGAGGGAGAAGCAGGCTTCCTGCTGAGCAGGGAGCCCAATGTGGGGCCCGATCCCAGGACCACTGACCAGGATCATGCCCTGAGCAGAAGATAGATGCTTTACGACTGAGCCACCAGGAGTTCCAAAACTTGCAATTTTCTAGAGCCGAACACATCACTTTACAAAAATGAACACATTTGTTAACGTGTTCCAATAGTCTACTCATATATAAAAAAGGAGCTAATATATATTAAACATTATTATACTCAGTAATAGTGTTTTTGTGTTCAGAAACATTACTTAGAAACGATATAGGTATCAAATGATTAGTTATTAATTAACTCAATTTAACATTAAGATTTTAAAATAACAGTTTTTGGAAATAATGTTCAAGCTGATACATAGAAAACATAATTACTTTTGTTATAAAAATTTCTCAGAATTGTCATTCAATTTAGTTGGGTACAAATTTATATTTTTATAGTTTTAAATGTTATATAAGATTACTGTCAACTTATTTTATCAGTAAGCCAGGATAAATAGTTGAGGAAATTCAAGTGAACTAGTTTCTTCTTGAAAAAAATGAATAAAAATCTTATTTTAAAAATAATAAAATGTGTTCTTATTTAGTATTTTCTACTGATAAAAATCAAGGAAAAGACATAATTTTTAAACTAAAATTATTAAGTTGTACTAATTTACCCACAGATTCACCTTAACTTTATAAACTTGGATTTCCATATTAAAACATTCGTGAGTTAGCAATTTCTGTAAGAATGCTTTTAATCTAAAACTTATAAATTATTATTTTTATGTACTTTTGGATATAAGACTTATATAAGTAACTATCATGACCAGAAACCAAAACAGAGCACTTTTAATTTGAGAGGTATTCATTAACCAATACCTTTCAGAGGCAGGTTTATTAGTTATCCACTACTGCTTAACAAATTACTCCAAAACTAAGCATCTTAAGACAACAAATATTTATTACATGAGACAGTTTCTGAAGGTCAGGAATGCAGAAACATCTGGTGGTTCTGGCCAGAATCTCTTAGGAGATTGTAATCAAGCTGCTATCTAGGGCTGAGTAATCTCACAGCTCCACATGGGGTTCCAAACACACTCATGTGGAAGCCAAAGGTCCTCCTTGACTGAAACTAGCTTCAGTTTCCCACCAACTGGGTCTCTTCACAGCACTTCTCTTGCAACATGGCAGTTTTCTTTTCCCCAGAACAAGTGGTCCAAGAGAAAGAGAGCAAGAAGGCATACCCAAGATGAAAGTCACATCTGAGAGTTACATACTATCACATCTGCCCTAAGCTCTTGGTTATCCAGACCAAGCATGGCATAGGATGGGAGAAAACAACAAAAGATTGTGAATACCAGGAACAGGGATGATTGGGGTCACCTTGGAGGCAAGGTATTATGAAAGGAAAACATCTAATACTCACTCAGTGAGAGGCCAGGGCATTAATTATAGATACATACACATAGAAAGCTTATAAACCCAGTTCTACAAGTCCAGCAATAGGACAAAGTAAGTACAGAAGCAGAAACTCATTAGTTTGGATTCCAAGGAGCTGCTATGAATGAAACTCTTAATTGACTGAAGGTCACAAATAGACCAAGAGACAAACAAAAAAACTAACTAATCAGATTCTCTGTTATCTCTCACCAAAGGGAGAATAGATTTTTATGATCTGTGTAACAGAGATTATCAACTGATTGGGAAAAAGCAAAATTCTTGATCACTGCTGTCAACAACGGGAAATAATATATTGGTCATGCATGAACCAGCAACCAAAATAAAGAATAAAATCAGTAGGGAAGGGGGAAAAGTCTGGAGAAACAGAGAGTTGCAAATTTAAAGTTGTTTTATGCTTGGGATTTACTCTGGTCCAAGGTTAAGCGGCTTATGAGAACTACTTTTCAAGAAATGTAGCTTTATTACCTCTCAGATTAGTTTATTTAAGCATCTCAAAAAATACCCTCCAAAACCTCTTAAGTATATTTTTTTAAAAGTCCAAACAACATGACTCATAAAACTATAAGATAAACACACATCAGAGATTCCATTCAACTAGGCATTTATAGGAAATTTAATAAAGGAAAGTTAGGATAAAATTGCTGCATTAGATACAAAACTGATTAATGTCTACATGGAAATAAACTGTACCCTTTGATGTAGCTACATATTTGTCTAGTTCTTGTTGAGACTAACAACAGAAAATCCTGACAAAGCTGTATGGAAATTACTATAGCATTAAATAAAAGTAACATTGGCAGGGTAATAAAAATGACATATGGAGCAGAGCAATATTTAATCATTTTTAAGCAAGAAGTCAGTGATAAATTTTTACTTCACAAAGTTTCCCTTAAACTCTGACATTCTATGCTAATATTCTTAATATCAGGGGTACCGAGTTTATTTTTAAGAAGGATGAGAAAACAAAGAGAAAATGGATATCTCGTACACATTAAAAAACTGTAAAACACCACTACTTGAGGGAGATATGTCTTTCACACCATCTAATGCTAAATTTTCTCAATCAATAAACAAATTTTGAGGAATACATAGGCAAGCTCAGTAGATCTCAGAGAAAAACAGTATAACAAGTTTACAAATAACCAGAAATCATTTTCTTCTGTCAGAGTAAGAAAAGTTTATGGCAAGTGCCAAAAGGAATAAAAAGCCAACCCCCAAGCTGAGAGCCAACCACTGAAGGAAACAACCTGATAATCAAGCACATAAAAGACCCTATGAAGTATGATGCTATTAATTCTGGAAGCTGAATCAGTGTATAAAGCTGAAGAAATACATATATGAAAATACAAATAGAAAAGGAAAAGTCTAAAATAGAGAAATAAATACATACTAGGCTCAAAATCAAGTTTTATCTGCAATTTCTGTTCTTTTTATAAAAAGAAACTTTCAGTGGACTGTGACAGACTTTTCTTTTTCCTCCAACTCCATCAGACATACGTCTGTTCCCTTAAGATGAAAGAAAATGTACAATGAAAATCAGGTCATGTAGTCTAATGGAAAAACACCTGTGACTCTCAACCTCTTATTTCCATATCTGACCTTTCAACTCCAAATCTCTATATTTAATAGTGTATTCAATATATCATCTCGAATGACTCAAAATTACCAAAACTAAATGTTTATATCTAGTCCTCTTCCAGGGTTTTTCTTTCTTTTACTCCCCTCCCACAATCCAGGGTTTTTCTACATTAGTTAATTTTACTATTATCATTCCATTCTGCAAATTAGAAAGCTGAAATCATTTCTGATAATTAATTTCTTCTATTTCACCTCCATGTTCACCATTCAATAATGTCCTATTGTTATACCTTAGTCTTTTTTAACTTTCCATTCCACCATCTCTATCACCACCACTTCAGTCTAAGCTGTCAAGATTTACTTTAATAGCTTCCTATGTGCTCTGTGAATAGTCTACTCAGGACCGTCCCCCATTTCTATTCTATACTGCTCTCAGAGTTTTCTTTTTGAAACATAAATGACTATGTCACTACCTCTTTCCCCACTGTTAAGATTATAGTAGATCAGTGGTTGCCTGGAATCAGGAGGATTAGGGCAGGAAAAGAGATGAATTACAAGTGAACATGAGGAAAACTTTGAAGGTAATAGATATGTTCATCTTGATCTTAATGATGGTTTCCCAGGTATATTCATATGTCAAAATTCACCAAATTGCATACTTTAAATATGTATAGTTTTAGACAATTACATCTCAATAATGCTGAAGAGAAACAAATGCCAAAACTTTGCCTATATCATCAGCTCTCAAGTCCCCAGTTAACTTTCACCTAGAAAAATGGTTTCAAGATTCCTTCATATCTTTCCATGGCTTGATAGTTGATTTCTTTTAATTGTTCAATAATACTCCATGGTTTGGATAAACAACAATTTATTTATCCATTCACCTATCCATTAACATCTCAGTTGCTTCCAAGTTTTGGCAATTATGAATAAAGCTGTTATAAAAAATCATATGCAGATTTTTGTGTAGGCAAAAGTTTTCAAATCAGTTGAATAAATACTAAGAAGCATAAATGGTTGGGTTATATGGCAAAAGTATGTTAAGCTTTTTAAGAAGCCCCCAAACTATCTCCCAAACAGTACCATCTTGCATTCCCATTTGCAATGAATGAATGAGAGTTCCTATTACTCTACATCCTCCTCACATTTGGTGCTGTCAGTGTTTTGGATTTTGGCCATTTGAAGAGGCAATATCTCATTATTGTCTTAATTTGAAATTCCTTAACCATATGTGGTGTTGAGCATATTTTCATATGTGCATTTGCCATCTATGTATCTTCTCTGGTGAGGTGTCTATTAGGTCTGTATTTTTAACCTGGTTGTTCACTTTCCTGATGAATTTAAGAATTCTTCATATATTTAATATATAAATTCTTTAGCAGGTATGTCTTTTGAAAATATATTCTTAGTTTATGGATTATCTTTTTATTCTCTTGGTAGTATATTTGAAGAGGAGTTACTAATTTTAATGAAGTCTTGCTTATCAATTTTTGCTTCAATGGATTGTGCTTTTTGTCTTTATATCTAAAAAGTCATTGCACTATAAAGTCACCTAGATTTTCTCCTATGGTATCTTCTAGGAATTTTTACTGTGTGGTTTACATTTATGTCTAAGATCCATTTTGAGCTAATTTTAGTGAAAGGTGCAAATCAAATCTGTTTCTAGATTCATTTCTTTGCATGTGGAGGTCTAATTACTTTTGAAGAGTCATCTTGAACCATTACATTCAGAGTTCTGGGCAATAATCTATGATTCTAATGCTGGTCTCCTTTACAAGTATTCCTTATCTACTTATTGAGGGAACATCAATTTTGTTAATCTTCCACTGTAACAAAGAAACCAATAAAGGACATACATTCTAAAGCAATAATTGATTAACTCACAAAAAAGAGTAGTAAAATAGAGACAAAGTTCAGAGGAGAATAACTTAAAACAAATAAGAAAATGGCAGAATCAAAGAAAATCATCTCTGTAATTACATTAAATGCCAAAAAGCTTACCACTCCTAATATAAGGCAGATATTGTCAGATTGGATAAAAGAAAAAAAATCAAGATCCTATAAGAAATTTATGAGAGATAAATTTAGAAGTTAAATTACCATACAGATTTTAAGTAAAATCACTAGAAAAGAAGTATAAGAAAGTTGTTTTAAAGTAAAAAACAAAACAAAACAATAAAACAAAAACTAATAGTGGACTAATCAGACTACAAGAGAAAGGGCTTGCCAGAGATAGTAAGAATAATTTTATAATGAAAAAGTGTAAATTCATGAAAAATATGAAAAATTTTACATGCATATGCTCTTGATAATGAGAATTCAAAATAGGCAAAGTTTGACAGAACCAAAGGGGGAAACAGCAAATTCTATAATTATTGGTGATTTTAATATTCCTCTCTCAGTAGTTAATAGGACAAGTGGACTGAAAGGCAGCAAGGTTATAGTTCTGAACAGCACTACTGACTAACTTGAACCAACTGATATTTACAGAACAAGTACATGAAGTAAATGCAAAATACACATTTTTTCCAAGTGTACATGGAACATTCACCAAGAAATACCATATGTGGGCCATAAAACAAGTCTGAACAAGTTTCAGAGGGCTGCATTTATTTATAATATGTTCTCTGAAGATTACAGAATTAAATTAGAAGTGGAATAATGATATATCTAGGGAATCCTGAAATATTTGACATTTATCAACATACTTCTAAATAACCCATGAGTCAAAGAAATCATAAGAAAAACTAGAAAACATTTCAAACTGAATGGTAATGCAGGCACAATGTATCCAAATGTCCAGTTATTGCCACTGAATTAACAAACCACTTAAAACTACGTGGTATAAAACACCCATTTTATTATGCTCAGGGATTCTGTGGTTCAGGAGTTCAGATGTGAAACATAAGCATGCATGTTTCTATTGGTCCTTAGCTGGGAAGGCTGGCACAGCTGAGGCAACTCAATGACTAGGGTTGGCATTGTT
The DNA here is from genome assembly GCA_028534135.1 of Potos flavus. NCBI lineage: Eukaryota > Metazoa > Chordata > Mammalia > Carnivora > Procyonidae > Potos > Potos flavus. The sequence goes on along the minus strand of CM052889.1, from coordinate 45,625,197 downwards.
TGGTAACATCTTCACTCATATTTGGAACCTGGGCTCAGCTCATGGGGGCAGCTGAGCAGAGCACCTATGCGTGACCTCTCCATGTAGCCTCGGCATTTCTCACAGCATGGAGGTTTCAAAGTAATCGAACTTCTTTCATGGCCTCTGGGACTACAAAAGTGGGTGTTCCTTTTAAATATTTGTAACAATGTAGACCACTCTGATACATTGCTAATGAGAGTGGAAATATGGAACAGTAGCTATGTAAAACTTTCTGGTGGTTTCTAATAAAGTTATCCATATGCATAACAATATGGATAAATGTCAAAAACATTACCATTTTATTTGTTTGTTTGTTTGTTTGTTTGTTTGTTTTGAGGGGGGTAGAGAGAGAGGCAGAGGGAGAATCTCAAGCAGGCTCCATGCCCAGCGTGGAGCTCAACTCAGGGCTCGATCTCACAACCCTGACATCATGACTTGAGCCAAAATCAAGAGTCAGACACTTAACCAACTGAGCCACTGAGGTGTCCCTCAAAAACATTATCTTAATGAAAGAAGCCAAAGACAAAAAAATTCAACTATGATTCCAATTTTATGAACAGGCAAAACTAATCCAGGATGATAGGAGTCAGAACCATAGTTGCTATGGGAGGTGGAGATTGCCTAGAAGATGGCACAGGAAAATTTTCAACATCAATATTGTTAAATAAATAATAGTTACTTGGGATGAGAGAGAGAGAAAATGATAGATGCATGCACCGATATAGAGAACGAAGTAAAGCAAATATTTAAAAATGTTAATAATTAGTCAATCTAATTCAAGTGTATATGGGTTTTCATTGTGTGGTTACGTTGTTATTTTCTATAGATTTCAAAATTTTGAAAAGGTAAAACATTTATAAAGTTCATTAAGTAAATTCTGAGTGACTTTGAAACAATTATTATTTTTTCAAGTCTTTATTTAAATCCCAATTAGTTAACATATAGTGTAAAATTAGTTTCAGGTGTAGAATTTAGTGATTCATTACTTACATACAACACCCAGTGCTCATCACAAATGTCCTCCTTAATACCCATCACCCATTTAACGCATCCCCTGCCCACCTCCCCTCTGGTAACCATCAGTTTTTCTCTATAGTTAAGAGTCTGTTTCTTGATTTGCCTCTCTCTTTCTCTCTCTCTCTTTTCCTTTCTCTCCTTTGTTTTCTTTCTTAAATTCCACATGGAATTAAGAAATTTCATTTCTTAAACTCCAGTGAAATCATATGGTATTTGCCTTTCTCTGACTTATTTTGCTCAGTATAATACTCTATAGTTATCCACATCATTGCAAATGGCAAGGTTTCATTCTTTTTTATAGCCAAATAATATTTCATTGTGTATATATATAAACCACTTCTTTATCCATTCATCAGTCAATGGACATTTGGGCTCTTTCCATAATTTGGCTATTGTTAACAATGCTGCTATAAACATCAGGGTACATGTTATCCCTTGAAATCAGTATTTTTGTATCCTTTGGGGTAAAGACCAATAGTTCAATTGCTGGATCATAGGGCAGCTCTATTTTCAACTTTTTGAGGAATGTCCATACTGTTTTTCAGAGTGGCTGTACCAGTTTGCATTCCTACCAACAGTGTAAGAGGGTTCTCTTTTCTCAACACCTGTTGTTTCCTGTGTTGTTAATCTTAGCCATTCTGATAGGTGTGAGGTGATATCAAACAATTATTTTTAAATTTGTTAATTAGAAAATATTTCCTGAATAACCCTTATATCAGAATATTTTGAATGGTTCAAACTTCACGATTTTTTTTATTAGTATGTCTAGAATTTTCACTTCTTAATCTTCACGAGCATGTTCATTATACATTATTCATTCATTCATGTTCATTATTTCAGTTAAGCTATAAATACTTTTAAAAATAAAAGTTTCAAACTGAATATAAGAAATATAAAATTACATGGAAGTAGAGAATTATGAAACTTATGTTCAGACAGTTGTAAGTAGACTTGACAAAAAATTTTTGACAGAAAATAAGAACATATTTTCCCCTAGGGAGAGGACTCCTTGGCAAAGTAGAAGGTCCAGACATTGAGCTCAATGGTGGGAGTATGTTTCTTTCCAACTAGTCTGTCTTACCTGAGGAATCTATGTAGCATTTTAATTTAAGAAATGAAGGTTGTGTATGTCAGTTTACTTTCATTATTGAAAATAACATGCAATTACAAGGATATGGGTAATCTTATATATATGTTGTTGCAAATATATTCTTCGTTTAACTAGAAAATAATTCAGGAAAGCTGGGGGGTTAGTACCCCTCTGCTACCTACTCTGAGAATCACTGCACCCTTTGTTCTTAAAAGCGACTTGAGATAAACAACCAATATTTCTCATATCATTCCTCTACCTCTCGGAGTCACATTTTAGGAGTGAATAGACGTTAAAAATGGTAAATAGCACAAGAATTCATTATGCATGAAGCTTAAAGTCCAGCCTAGAAGCAAGGATCACAACTTAGTTTTTTGTGAGTTATCACATTCTGTCATTAGATTTTCTAGGAGGATATAAAATGTTTTGTATTGAAATTTCTTCTGATCCATTGTGGCACTGAAGAAGGAAAGTGTATCTCTGTGATAAGATGGATATTTAAAAGGCTGGACTAGAAAATCTTAGATGAAGAATAAGCTTATGTTTTAATAATGAATAATACCCACTAGAATGCAGAAGTATAGAGTTATTTTAGGTTCACTTCTGCTCATCCAGGCAGAAGATACCAGCCTTTAAAGGAAAAATAAAGAGATTTTGAAAAGAAGAAGAAATACAATGAGGACATAATATACAAACAGAATTAAGTTTAGAAATATTCCATGCACAAGATAAACTGAAGAAAATAAAATGTAAAACAAATTGAATTCATTTGATGGATTTGTTCTCAGTAAATTGGCAGTATTACAGAAAGCAATAAAAGAGCATTTGGAAGTAATGGTGAAATTTAAAACTAAAATACAAAAAAGCTGGCATTTTTTTGTTGCATAACTATGCATCCAACAACAAATAATTACATTTTCCCCTACTAGTTCAAATTTTTAGTTTTACCACATTTTTGTTTCTTTGTTACCTATTAAGAGAAATTGAGAGTTTTTTTGGAGGTATCTTTGCAGAAAAGCAGAATAAAGAAAAGCAAAATAAAATGTTTTGGGGACATTAAAAGATCACTGATATTTTACTTTCTCCATGCATAAAATAGCTGATCTATATTCAGATTACCTATAAAATGTCATAATGGTACTTTACAGTCAGCTGCAGGCAGGGTAGAGAATGACTAAGGTGAATAATGACTAGTGATATGCTTGAGGGAGAAAAATCAAGAATTGAATAACAAAGAAAATAGTTCTAAATTATAGGGCTGAGTAAAATTATTAGGCCTCATAGTCTGTGATTAATATCTTTAAGAATGTATGTGTATTATTTTGGCCTCTTTGGAAAGTCTTCCTTCTTATTATTTGAATATAATTAGAGAATCCAGCAATGAGAAGATAAAACCTTAATTAAAAGTTACATTTAAGTCATATAAAGTTCTAAATGTCATCCCTGGTTCATTCCGTGTCAATCTATCTGAAATATCAGAATTATAATATTCTGCTCTTAAACAGAAATCCTATTAACTATTTTGGTTAAAGAAGGATGTTATTAACTCAAAAACATAATTAAGGTCTGAAACCAATAGTGATGGAATCAAGAGATGACATACATATTAAGAAATACAAATCACAATACATGTAATCATTTCAAAGTTAAATTTATGTGGAGCATTCAAGAGATGTTCATTTTTAAACTTTATAATAATGTTCGTAATTGTTTAGCATTTTGTTTGCCATTAGAAGAATTCTGACTCATAAAAGCAATACATTCTCAGAAACAGTCATAATCTCTCAAAGTATTTTCACATTAAGACCGTCATGCAAATTTCAGGTCATATAATTACAATTGAATAAGAAACACTTATATTTCATATGGAAAATAAGAAAATGCCAAAATTGACATATGGCCTATCTCATCAAATAAAGAAAATTATTTTTCTTGTAGATTATAGAAGAAAAGTTCATATCCAAAAGTATGTTGTCTAGAACTTAAATTCCTAAAGATATTATAAGAATTTCTTCCTCGGTTTTCATTTTGTTTAAACATTTACTAATCACATTTTCCAAATTTACATCTGAGGCCAATATCAATATAGTACAAATGCATAAACTTTCACATTCTGAATTAAGGTTTGGTACACTGCCACCTTGTGATTATATGAAGAAAGTTCAAGTCTATTGGGAAATGTATTTTGAGCTGAGAGCTCAAGATAACATTTGCTTGAATGTTGAGTATGAAATTAGCACTCATTCATTTATCTTAGTAAGAAGCAAGCTGATTAAAGGTAAGACATAATAGTGCCCCTAGGGCAGTTCGAACCTCTGCTCCACTTACATTGGGACCTAGAGCATTGGGACTACATTGGGACTTAGTATCTCTGAGTCTCACTTTAAAAGTCTGTAAAGTAGACCTAATTATATGACTTCAGAGGGTTGTCTAAAAAAATGAACATGATAAGGATACACTGTTGATCATAGTACACGGCATATCATAAACCCTGTTAGTAATCATACAACCATTTTGAAAAGCCAGTTTACAAGTGATTTCATGACCAAGGCCAATTTTATTTTCTCTAAAACACTGCTGAAGATATTTTTACTTCTATAGCAAAAAGAAAAATAGGATGGTTTACAGTAGGATTAGTGACATTTATAGTTGCTATTTCAAAAATGGAAAGAATACATGAGAATTCTAGATTCAAATCATAACATAGTAATGGGTCCAATTCCTAGGTGTATTTTCCAGTTAATTGGCAGCTATGATATTGTCTTCTACTTTTTTTTTTTTTACATCATGTACACCATTATAGTGACCATCACATAGTAGGTGTTCAACAAATATTTTCATAAGATCTGAATAGCGTATTGCCAACATGCTAGATCTAGTTCAATGGGCACTTAGTCCCTGTTACAATTCAATAATTAAAATGGGTAGTTACAAGAAAAAGAATAAAACATAGTTCCAAATTTTTAAAAGATAGAACTATGAATACAACTGACTAAGTCAGAAGTATATGAAAATGGCAACAGACTTATAAACAAAAGAAGAAACAGAGTATATAATTAAGGTAAACTAGAAAAACAAAAAATAAAGGGAAGCACTCCATTTCTCTGCAAGACGCTTTCTCCTTGTATCCACTAGCAATTTTTAATGGTTCATTTGGCAAAAATGGGGATGAAGGAAGTGAATTTGCACAAGCAGATTTAATGACTTCTTAAAAGATCAGTAGAGATTAAATTACATCCAAGTAGATGGTCATTTCCAGAGCGCTCGTTTTAAAGTGGAAAACTATTTGGAAAGTTTTCACTGTAAAATTGTACTCCATTTCTATACATCTTTTTAAAAGAATTTAAATTTTAGATGGTCAAGAGAAGATGAATTTCGATCAAAGAGCAGGGCAGCTGCTTTGCCTCATCAGACCTAGCAGCATAAAAGAAAGGCAAAAGGCAGCATGAAAACCTCCTCTTTTTCTACCATACTAATGAAGAAGCTAGTGCCCCTGAGTCAACAGATCCGGCCACAAATGGATTTTGATAGTGGAGTGAGGACAACAGACAAGGAGACAGATGAAGAAAGAGTCTAGAGATGTCAGTGAAATTCTCACCAGAGTCAAAAAATATCAAGTAGCTGTCAGAGTACATGTTGATTGATGTTATTAAAACCTAGTTGGATCAATAAAGACTGCTTCGAGGTCACAGTGTGGCTCCCAATTCTACTCTTGGACTTGATGTGCAGTAAATCGTATTTAATTTGAACCTTACTAATTCTTCATAGATATCCTGTGATATATGGTGCAAAAATGCTCCTGAAGGAGAGGCACCAACAAGGAGCATTTCATGCAGCATTTTCAGCAGTGCCTGCCATTAGGCAGAGGAGAGCAAGTGGGGAATAGTCCATCATATACTCTAGAAAACAACCTTTTGTCAATAATTCAAATTAGTGATAAGCAAAATATAGCTAATTCAGTAGAAGACATATTTAGGAAGTATCCATTATATATATGTGTATATATATATATCTATATATATATATACATACATACATACATAAATATAACATACAAAGCTGTTGTGGGAGCTGAAATAAATAAAACATACAAATCTGTATATATCACAATTTCTGTTTACTTTCTTGAAGAGAGAGGAAATGAAGCAGAAGACAATGGAAGGAGACGATAAATGAAAAGCAAAGAGAAAGTAATGGCCAAGGCTTTTCCATACATTACCAAGATTATCCTCTAAGGAGCAATAGAATGAACAATGAAAGGAGATAAGAGCCATGCTTTACTCACTCATTCATTTTTTTTTAAGATTATTTACTTATTTGAGAGAGAGAAAGTGAGAGACAGAGCATGAGCAGAGGTGAAGGAGCAGAGGGAGAGGGAGAAGCAGATTCCCCACTGAGCAAGAAGCCTGATGTGGGGCTTCATCCTAGGACTCTAGGATCATGACCTCAGCTGAAGGCAGATGCTTAACCGACTGAGTCACCCAGGCACCCCTTATTCATTCATTTAACAAATATTTATTAAGTGCCTAATTTATGCCAGGCAGGCACTGTGGTTAGCCCTGGAGATATAGTAGAGAGCACGACCGAAGAGCTTACCTGCTATTGGGAATAATTAAACACTAAAATGAAGAAGCACAGGATATGTTAGCTAACTTGAATTTATATAAATCCAAAAAAAAAAAAAAAAAAAAAGGAGCACAGGAAAGATAATTTCACAAAGTGAGAAGCAATAAGAAAAAAAAAGACGGACGTCTGAGTGGGGTCTGAGTGGGTGGTTCAGTCGGTTAAGTGGCTGCCTTTGGCTCAGGTCAAGATTGTGTCCCACATGCGGCTTCTTGCTCAGCAGGGGAGTCTGCATCTCCCTCTGGCTGACGCTCCTCCTGCTTGTGCTCTCTCTCTCTCTCTCTCTTTCTCTCCCTCTAACAAAGAAATAAATAAAATCTTTAAAAAGAAAGAAAGAAATATGGTGCTGTAATCAACTGTGCTGGGGAGAAGGGATACCTATATTTTAGAATCAGGGAATACTTTTCCAAGGAGGTGAAATTATTTGTGTTGAGGCCTTGGCGATAGATGGAACCAGACCTGTGAAAATCTGAGCAAAGAGTGTATCAAACAGAGAAAAGCAGCTGGTGGAAAGTCATTGCTGCAGCAACTCAGTGCTTTCCAGGAGCCTGGTAATGGAGCTGAACCATAAGTGTTGTGAGATTGTGTCTGAGGCAAAAGCTAGAGTAAGTTGGATCTTCAAGGCCATGTTAAGGACTTTAGATTTTATTCTAGATAAAATGAAAGAACACTGGAAATTTTCAAGAAAGGGAGTGAAGTACTCATATTAAAAATTTGGAGAAAAATTCTGGAAATGGGTTAAAGAGGGTCTGAAGTGACAAGTTCAAAGAGTTAGGACTTACTTATGAATAATGAGCATCTAAGGAACCTTAGAAAGATGGCTAGGATACAGAAATAAAGCAGGAAAACTATGCATTTTTAAAGCCCCTTATTTGGTCTATATGCACCCCTGGTAAATGGAGGCCTTCATTATTTGACTCCAGCCTAACCTTAAATGTCATCTGGAACATTCATCAAATGTCTTAACTCTTAACTCTTAATGAAACCCTTCCCCCAACCTAAAATCCCCATGACTCCTCTTATTCCCATAGGAACTTTTGCTTATCCTTCAAGACTGAGCTCAAATGTGACCTATATGTGACCCATATGTGAACTCTTCAAGGTCAAATGTGACCTATATGTGAACTCTTATTGCTTAACTCTGTAGGGATTTGGGGAATCCTCATGCCCAGGGCCAGATTTAGGCCCCAGCAAGTGAAGCAGGACTAAACAAATCAAGCAAAAGGTATTAGCAAGATTAAGATTAAGAAACTCCATGACACGAGGGATCCAGTTCACAATTTCCTCTCCGATTTATCAATTGACAAGGGACAAAATGACCTTGCATTTGAAGGAATGACCTTTTTAAATTAATTAGTACTTTGCTTTTTCTTGTCCTCTAACCTACCTCTGGAATTTTATTTTTCTCTTTATTACAAAAGAGGAGGGATTATTTCTGGGGAGAAGGCTCATCTAGCTAACACTAATTAGAACACAGCAGAGTTTTCACAGTGTCCATGACGTTCTTTTCCCAGGAACATTAACTGTTTATGACCCATACCTCTTGGGTGGCATGACATGCTTTTAAGGACAAGGTCTATATAGATCTTATATCGCTTTCCTCCATAATCCATTGGCAAAAATTGAGTCATATGACCCAACTTAATGATAAGTTATAAAATGTACTCTTTCTATACTCCTTGGAAAAGTAAACAGTATAGTAATCACAGAACTTCTCTGACAGAAGGAGACTGAGAAATAGAAGTCTGAGCTTGGGGATGACACGATTTTCGTTACATTCATTTCCTGGGTAGTTAATGAAGTTCTAAATCAGAATTCCAATTTCTTTAAATGGAAAGAAACTATAATAATATCTACAGTATCTATTTTATAAGGCTTCTATAATAAAATTAATTAATAAAATCAAATGATTATAGGGAAGAACTGAATTCTAAAACAATATATAAACAAGTGTATTTTATGCAATATTGACTCTAGAAATACCAGCATAACAAGACGGAACTCACTGTTACTCTCTGTTCTTGTTTGATACCTACTTTTTGTGCAGCAAAAGGAAGAGTATTAGATAATTTTTCTTTTCCACTCATTTAGCTATTAAGTTAGCAAACTTTTTTTTAAGAGGTTGGTAGCACATATTTTAGACTTTATGGGCTATGAGGTCATGGCATATATGACTACTGAATTCTGCCACTGTAGCAAGAAAGCAGCCACTAACAGTCCAAAAAAAAAAAAAAAAAAGACAAAAAACCATTATTTATAGAATATAGATGGCATGCTTAAGGCCACTAATTTAGCCAAAAGAGCCTCTTCTGCATTTATAAAAAAAAAAGTACTTAGATCAAAAAGTTAAAAATAGAACTACAACAACCTATGATCCAGAAATTGCACTACTAGGTATTTACCCAAAGAATACAAAAATACTAGTTCAAAGGGATATATACACCCCAATGCTTCTAGCAGCATTATGTACAATAGCCAAATTATGGAAACAGCCCAAGTATCCATGGACTGAAGAATGGATAAGGAAGATGTGGTATAAATATAGATATAGATAGATAGCTATAGATCTCTCTATATATATGATGGACTATTACGCAGGCTTAAAAAATAATGAAATCTTGCCACTTGCAACAGCACAGATGGAGCTGGAAAATATAATGATAAGCGAAATAAGTCAGAGAAAGACAAATATATATGATCTCACTTATATGTGGAATTTAAGAAAACAAATGAGCAAAGAGGGAAAAAGAGAGAGGTAAACTAAGAAACAGACTTTTAAGTATAGAGAACAATCTGATTGTTATCAGAGAGGGAGGTGGATGGGAGAATGGGTAAAAACAGGTGATGGGGATTAAGGAGTGAACTTGTGATGAGCACTGGGTGTTCTATGGAAGTGTTGAATCACTCTATTATAAATCTGAAACTTGTATAACACTGTATGTTAATTAACTGGAATTTAAATAAAAACTTTTTTAAAAAGTACTTAGATATTGGATAGAATTTGGTAGTTTGTATGTGGTACTCAAAGGCATTTTTTAAACCCCTGAACACCCTTGTTAAATATCATCATCAATATCATCCTAAATAGTCAATATCATACTAGTTTTTAGCCTATAAAATAATCAATACCTATCAGTAGTGTTGAGTGAGCAAAAAAGTTTTCTCTTGCTCCAGGATAGGCACTGGGATATATGAATAAACTTATATAGAGAATAATGAAATATTTTTAATAGGGAAATCTCCATGGATGTTATTAAACAGTAAAGACAAAGTAGAAAATAGGTCAACTATCCATAAAACTTATGCAATGGAGTCCAAGAAACCAGAAATGTCAGGCCCTTGAGAAGTTCAGGGAAATCAATCAATCAGTCGTGATCAAATTATCCATTCTCACTACTTATTTTTAGTTGAGAAATCCTTATGTATTACTAGCCTTTTTTGGATAAAGAAGCACAGTAATTATAATAAACAAATAAAGCAACACTGTTTGTAATTGTGATGCTGAGGAACTTACAGACTGGTTGTCAATAGTCTCATCTGTATTATTCTTCAGCCTATAAAATACCCAACTGTCAAAATATTTATTTATGAAGGGACTTCACAGCTACCATATCTCTTATTAATGTTTTTCTTTCCACTTTTATATTTACATCACACATTTACACAGTCCCGTCCTCTGTTGCTTTTAGAATGATATAGTAGTTTTCAAAATAGTAAATTCTCTACCACTTACAATATGTAAGAACATAAAACTTAACCTCAGCAGGAAAGAAAAATGGGTATTGTCATGAGATATCTTTATTATCTTTACAACAGCTGCTAAAGGAAGGTCTTCTCCAAAGGCACTGTTATTGGGTTGGGGAAAAATTCTCTATATTCACGATAGTATGTGCTTGTACTTTCTGACTAACAGGTTAACACAATGGAAGCTAATTATTCTGTTGGGTCAGAGGCCATTTACAGTATAAAGAGAGCCTCTGATAGAGGAGAAACCTCTTTTCACCTCTGCCCATAGGTTGCGGGTGATGTCAGCTCAATCACTCTGATTATATCACAACAATTATATCTAAAATGGTTTTATACTTTAGGATTATTAATAATACAATTGGACACAGGATTGAAGTTTTGCGTATACTTTCTCATTTTCTCACCTTTGATTATTGTCTCCTTCATACAGCTGCTTATTGATCTTACACTCAACCCTTTGACAATTGGATGTCTGAAATCTCGCTTGCTAATTAGATTTGCTGGGTTCCAAAACAGACTCATGCCAGTGAGGCACCTGCAAACTTTGTTTAATGGCCGTAGTATTAATTTAGAAACCCCTTTATTCCCACCTTCATTTGCAATCTTCTTACAAAATTTAAACAGGAAATTTTCTTATAACCCCACTATATAGACATTGCATTCTGAAATTTAACGTAAAATTATGTTATTGTGGTCTTACATTTGTTATATTTAATGTTATTGTAGATCTGTTATTTAGAGATATAAATCCAATACTTTCAACAAGAATTTATTGATTACCCATTTTGTGGAAAGCATTGTTCTAAGAACAACAGTAGAAACAATGAGATGAACTATAAGGAACTACTGTGATTAGAAAGAGCTACATGATAAATCATGGATGATAACTGAGCTTTAAACAAATTCTCTGATAGTGTCAAAGAAGGAAAATTAATGAGTTAATTCGATTATCAACCTGGAAAATAAATAAAATTCAAGAATACTTCCCTAACAAATGTTCTTGCTATTCTTTTCTTGAGTATTGCTGTTACCATCACAATCCACTCAATTATCTAGATCTGAAGCTGGGAGTTGCCTTTTGCAAGGACTTATAAAGAGAAGGCATGGATTCAAACTGTGCCTTCCCAAATCACTAACTGTGTAACTTCAGGCAAGTTGTATAATTTTTCTAAATTTTAATTTCCTCATATACATGGTAGATAATTATTCCTACTTCTCCCACTGCTTATGTTGAAGATCAAATTAAGATAATATGAATTGAGGTTAATGTACCCATCTAACTCTTAACAATGTGAGATGTTTCTTTTTATCTTTCATTTCCCACCATTTATACTACTTAGAGCATACAATCACTATTCTTTTAATTCTGTCAATTTTTATAATTGAAGAACACAAAGAATGGGGACAAGTAAAAAGCAGAGTTAGAATCAATCCCTGAGTCATCCATAGATAAGGTTTATGTAAAATATTTTTCCTTCAACAAAATGTTCCACTCTTAACAATATGTTTGACCAACACCAAAATTGTTAGTCATGATTATTGTCATTACAAGGAATAGAAGTTCAATTCAAAAGAGCTCAAGCAAAAATGATCATTTTTGGCACACATAATTGGGAAGGACACTGGGTGGCTCAACTCAAAATCAAAGAAAGAAATGTGGAAAACTATAAACTCAGGACAAAAGTTTTCATAATCTCCTTGGTCCATCTCTGATTTCTGCTTGTCTCATTATTAACAATGCATCTTCAGAAAAAAGAATCTCTGGTATTGTACATAATAGATTTATTGACTCATTCAACAAATATTTACTGACTAGCTGCTATCTATGTGGTACTATGCTTAATGTTGTGAATAGCATGGTATAGAAGACAGACACAATTTCTGTTCTAATAGATAGCTCTTTAGTGATATCTTTAGTAATTGCAGTACAATGAGAAATGCTTTATGCTAGAGGAAGTCTTGGGATTTCAGGGACACATATGAAAGACACCAAAATTAGCTTTGGAAGTCAGAAAATGATTCCAGGAGAATCATTGCCAACCTAAGATCAGAAATATGATTAACAGTTAACCAGGTCAATATTAGTTAAATACTAATTTTTTTTATTGAATCCAATTTTATGTTCTTCATTCTGGAAAAATATTACTCATACATTTTTTTAAAGATTTTATTTATTTATTTGAAAGAGAGAGAAAGCAGAGTGTGAGAGAGAGCATGAGCATGGGGAGGGGTAGAGGGAGATGGAGAAGCAGACTCCTCGCTGAGCAGGGAGCCTGATGCAGGGCTCAGTCCCAGGACCCTGGGATCATGACATGAGCCGAAGGCAGAGTCTTAACCGACTGAACCACCCAGACACCCTTATTGCTCATATTTTTAATGTTTCCTGTGAAACTCCAAAAAGAAGAGATTTAAGCTATTAATATGACTAAACCTAAAAAATTTTAGACTCATATTAGCAGGAGGTCAAAGAACTGAACTTATCATTCTTTTCTAAGAAAAGGGAAAAATGTTTCAACGTATCTGCCATGATGAGAAGAAATAATAATAAGCATAGTGAAAAGGTCCAAGTAAACATTTGATATTCCTTGTCCTCCTGAACATAAATTCAATTTAAAAGAGATTAAGTTGGTAATGATGAAACATAAATTAGTTTAATGGGCTCATCTTATAAACCATGTTGTTGAGGAAAACCTAATTAGCATTAAATTACTTTCCAAAAAATAAAATATCTTATATTTCTTATTTAAAAACACATTTAAAGAAAAGGATATTTCTGAAAATCTCAACCTGTGGGGAAAACATCTTTTATTTCCTTACAACTGAATGTATAGATTTTTGTTCAACCAGATTAAGTAATTCACTTATTCTCTTTTCACAGCATTCCCATCTTCTAGGTCAGAAAGGGGTTGAAATGTGAGAGAAAACAATTCTCAGAGAGAGCCTTGGAATTGAATAAGCTCTAGCTTATTCACTCCAGCTAAGGGAAGATTAAAAATTTGACAGACTTCGTTCATGACTAGAATGAAAACCCTATACAGAGGATTAACTTGATATAATAGCAGTTTCATCAGACCAAGTAAGTACACGTTACTTGGTGAGAAAAGCAAAAACCCAACTGCAATTTAACAAACTGAACAGAGAATGTGGGTGTTACATACTGAAACCATGAGAAATGGCTACATTCCCTCCTTATTAATGAAATTGTATCAACCCCAAGTGCATTCATTGCATGATGCAGTCTGCTAAATCTGCGAAATCATGACATAAATTGGCTACTATATGTCAAGTATGGTGCTAGCTTAGTCATTAATTATATGAGAAATATTATTATCCCCATTTTTATAATTAGGGTAATAGTGATACAGAAATAACTTGCTCTGTTTTAAAAGAGAGTTCACATCTCTGATAAGAGTCAATCCTATGTCTAAATCTAAAGACTTTTTAATTTTCCCTGCCATATATACAATAAAGGAATAAAAGATTAATGAATACATCATGTTTTAAATAATGATATTTTTCTATGAAGCACCTCTTCCTAAAAGTATTTTTATTGTGAGTTATCTGAAGTAATATGTTTCATGGTATCTTGGCAGGTGGTCCTTTGCTAACACTCCTAGGAATGGCTAAATTATATGACTCCCACTATCACATTACGTATATATAACTGGTATAAATCAGTATATGACATGTATACATATTACAAATTACTTCTTTTGTAGAAAATTATTATTCCTGGGTTACCCCATTTGAATGAGCTCACCTCATCACAATTATTAGTTAACATCCTGCCCCAATAATTCTGTATATTAAACATAAGGACGCATTACTCCTTATGAGTGAGGCATTTATAGATTCCCAACTGACCTGAAATTCTACTTGCTCTAGGTTTTTCCTCCTTCTAAACCCACAAATGATGCATACTCATCAGGATCTGTTGCAGACCCCTTTCTCAGAGATACAACCCTTGCTCTAGGAAAACTCACATGTAATTTTTGATGTTGGCAGAAAACTCCCTTCAATCCACCTCTAAGGAACTGTTACTTGTTGCTGCCTGCCTTGCCTTCTATCTCGACCTTAGAAACCACATTACCAAAATGTTGGTGATAGGAAAAAATAGTTTATTTTATTTCTCTAAAACACTCTGTCTCCATATTTTATAGTTTCTTCTACTCCTTCCAGATGTCTTCACCTTCAAGCATTTTTTTCTCACCCATACTGTCATTTTAATCTCTTTGGAGGCTCTTTTCATCTCTCAGCCAGCCCTTCACTGCCTTCCTTTTTACTCTCCTACAGGTTGATATACTTTTTGAAAAGAAAGGGAGAAACAAAGTAGTCTTCTCACACAAACACACCTATAAAGACACTGTACAAAAAAATTTGACAAACGAGCTTGGCAACATAATAGCTATTACCACAAAGATATGGCAAACTTGAAGATAGTGTAATAGAAATTATTCAACCTGAAGAACATAAAGAAAAAAGTTTTTTTAAAAATAAAAAGAGCTTTGGGAACCTAAATGACAACATCAAATTGTCTTGCGTATTTCAATTTAAGTTCCTGAAGGATATGAAAGAAAGAACAGTATAGAAAAAATATTTAAATAGAGCAAAGTATTTCCCCCAAGTATGAGGAAAAATATTAATTTTGGGAATCACGAAATAGTGAATTACAAGGAGGATTAGTATAGAAAAAATTATGCATAAGCACATGATAGTAAAACTGCTGGAAAACAAAGAATAAATAGAAAACCTTGAAAGCAGCCGAAGAAAAAGAATATGATATATAGAGAGTGATTCAAATGTGCTGTGACTTCTAATCAGAAACTATGAAGTACAGATAATGATGGAAAAATATCCTTACAGTAATGAGAGAATAAAATAGACCAAAAAAAAAGCTTTTAAATTCCTAACTGTAGGGGTGCCTGAGTGGCTCAGTTAGTTAAGCATCTGCCTTCAGCTTAGGCCATGATCCCAGGGTGCCCTGTATTGGGGTCCCTGCTCAGCAAGGAGTCTGCTCATCCCTCCCCCTCCACCCCTCTTCCCCACTTGGGCTTTCTCTCTCAAATAAATGAATAAAGAAATAATATCTTTTAAAAAATAAGTAAACAAATTCCTAATTGTATATCCAATAAAAATTATTTAAGAATAAAATAAAGACATTTTCAAACAAATGTACATTAAGAAAATTTATTAGCAGATGTTGGTTAAAGAAAGTACTAAAAATAGTTCCTCAAAGTTGAAAGAAAAATTCTTAGAAAATGCTAAATATCATGAAAATACATAGCCCCTTTTAAAGCAAATATTATATAATTGCTTCATGAGGTTTATAATATAAATAAATGTAATACATGTGACAACAATTATGCAATAGATAGCATCAGTAAATGGACTGACATATTGAAAATTTTCCTCATTTTTTGCAAAGTACAATAATAAATCTAACTAAACTGTTAAAATTTATGACATATATTTTATATCCCCCATAAAGCCACTAAATATTGTGTATAGGGAAGTAATTAAAAATCCAGTAGATAAATTCAATTTACATCTTAAATACTTCACATTAGCCAGAAGATGTTAGAAAAGAAGATTCAAAGCAACAAAAAGCAGAGGGGAAAACAGAAAGCAAAAAATAAAATGTCAGACCTAAATCCAAGCATTTCGATCGTTATATTGAATTGTACTACACTAAATAGTCAAGATATAGGGCAGAGATTTTTCAGAATGAAAAAAAAGGGGGGACAAACTCTACACTATCTACAAGAGACACATTTTAAACATAAACACACAGACAACTTGAAAATAAACAGATAAAAAATATATATGCCATGCACATAGTAAACTTAAGAAGTAATTTTGACTGCATTAATATCAGAAAAAACAAACTCCAAAACAAAGAGTTTTAGCAGAGAAATGAGGACATTTCATAATGGAAAATGGTTAATCAGTTATACTTAAGTATCATAAACGTATTTTCAAGAAAGAAACTGGGAAGATGGCAGATTTTACCCTATTTGAAAGCTAGTGAGTTAGACTGTCACAGCTTTATAGATAACAGCAGAAAAGACAAGGCTTTTGGCTCAGAGACAAATGGCACTTCATCACTCACACCATTAAGAATAGCCAGAGCGATATTTTGTGCCATTTTCCTGAGCTCCAAGTCCCACAGAGTGATGTGATGAGGACCCAGTTTTGCCCATGCAATGGGATGAATTATAGGAGAGAAACCCCAAGATTAGGCAACACTGATCTATTATGCCCATTCTCCCCTCCAGAGATGGCACTTAATTTATTTCCATGTAAAGTAAATAAATAGGATTCAGAGAGGGGAGGGAGACAACCCTATCTTTAATTTCTATAATGTAAATAAATCTGCTCTGGGGAGGGAGATATAGATAGATAGATAGATAGATAGATAGATAGATAGATAGATAGATATAGATATAGATACAGATATAGATATATAGATATATATATATAATCTTTATATCTTTATTCCCTGGATTGTAAGCCATATATCTTTCCAATGCTGTCTGCTTACATAAACATTCTTGTAAAGATAGTCTGGAGCAAATTGGCTATTAATGCCTAAGTGTGCAGAAATGAGAGAGACCCAGGGAGAATTGTCTCCCAATGATTCCATTCTTGGTTTCGACAGTCTTGGCCTCTAGTAAATTTCTATTGTGCATACGTCTCTGTTAGCCACTCTGATGAACCTTACTAACAAAGGCTGAGATTACATCCATTCAGTGTGTTCCATGCAGCATTTAATTAAAGCTATTTTCAACAAGATTCAGGTAGTACCATGTGGCAAACCTGCAGTACTGATCCAAGCTAGAGACTCCAGGGTCTCTATTCTAAACAGCTGAAGAGATCCAATATATAATTGGATTATTTATCCAATACATTAGAAATCCAAGTAGCTTTCACCTTAAATTTCTCTAAAGACCCTTCCACTTGGCAAGTGGCATTGCCCCAGTTATAACAGGGTGTATTACCAACTGCACAGACTCCACGTTGGCCCACAAAGAGGGAGGGCAATTCTGTCATCAATATCAACCTTGGCTAAGAAGTTGAGACTGAGCTGAATGCCTTCCAGGGCTAAGGGCTGTCACTGATTACTTAAGCCAAAGTCAAGGACTAATTATACACTGCCTTTTCTAATTAAATGATTATTATAGGTAAAATTGACCACCAGGTGTGCACAAATAACCAATTTATTATCCCTCTGGAAATCACTCATGTAACCTAGGATTACCTCATTTGTAGAGAGCTCTGCAGTCACCTGAGGGCTACATGACCTTCTGGTAATGTTTCCTTAAACACTTGAAACTTTCTTATGACCATCCCTAAGGTACAAGTCACCATGTTTTCATAAGAATGACATATTCAGGTATGGCCTCCACACAAGAAGTAAAACCCCAGGAGTGTACATGGTGCCCCTTGAAAGAAAATGTGGTTTACAATATTCAGGGCTCCCAAGGGAATTTTCTATTCATTGAGGGCCACTGGTTGACAGCGTCTCCCATGCAGTGTGAACATGGCCTCCTACCTGTGTATTCAAGTGCAAAGAGGAAAATCCAAAGCAAAAGTTAATTCAAACATGGGGGTGTTAGGGACTGGGTGTTAGGGGGTCTAGTCATTTCTAGAGATAAGTTCAAATACTATTTTCAAAAAATATGGGAGAAGTAAATACCATGATAAACTCCAAAATGAAAAAAAAAATTTTGATACCAAAGCAGGGGTGGTTCAATATCCACAAATTACTCAATGTACTACACCACATTAATAAAAGAAAGGATAAGAACCATATGATCCTCTTAACAGATGCAGAAAAAGCACTTGACAAAACACAGCTTCCATTCTTTCTTAAAAACCCTCAACAAAGTAGGTAGAGAAGGACATACCTCAACATCATAAAAGCCATATATGAAAGACCCACAGCTAACATTAACCTCAAAGTGGGAAAACTGAGAGCTTTTCCCCTAAGGTCAGGAACATGACAGGGATATCCACTCTCACCAGTTCAACACAGTACTGGAAATCCTAGCCCCAACAATCAGACAACAAAAAGAAATAAAAGGCATCCAAATCAACAAGGAAGATGTTAAACTTTCACTATTTACAGATGACATGATACTCTATGTAGAAAACCTGAAAGACCCCACCAAAAAATTTCTAGAACTGATATATGAATTAAGCAAAGTCACACGATATAAAATCAATGTACAGAAATCTGTTGCATTTCTACACATCAATAATGAAGCAGCAGAAAGAGAAATCAAGGAAACTATCCCATTCACAATTGCATCAAAACCCTCAAGATACCTGGGAAATAAAACTAACCAAAGAGGTGAAAGATCTCATGCCTGTCAGAATGGCTAAAATCAAAACCATAAGAAACAAGTGTTGGCGAGGATGTGGGGAAAAATGAACCTTTTTGGAGAGGAGCAAGATGGCAGAGTACTAGGAGGTGGAGATAGTGTCTGATCCCAGAAGTTCAGCTAGATAGTTATCAAATCACTCTAAACAACTACAAACTTGGCAGGAGATAGAAGAGAAGAACACCACCTCTAGGAACAGAAAATCGACCACTTTCCGGAAGGTAGGATGTGCAGAAAAGTGAATCCAAAGCGACGGGAAGATAGACCGCGGGGGGAGGGGCCGGCTCCCGGCAAGCCTCACAGCAGTGGAGCACAAAATCGGAACTTTTAGAAATCTGCTCCACGGAGGGACATTGCTCCAGAGGCTAAGCGGGGGGTGGAACCCTCATGGGGACAGCGTGGTTTTAGGACCCGTAGGGTCACAGAAAGACCAGGCGTGTCTGAGGGTGGCAGAGCTCCCAGATATCAGAACGGGGAAGCCAACGGCAGAGACCGAGCCGAACAGTGAGCTACCAGCTCGGGCTTACCTTGAACCATGATCCCTGCACAGTCAGGCCGCTGCTTTTCAAGCAGGGACCCCACAAGGGGCAGATCCGGAGAGACCCCTTCCTTCTTCCTCTGGGAGGAGAGGCGCGGCAGCGCACGGCAGGAATCTGCTGGGTTTGGAGATTCCAAACGGCCGTGCGCCAGAGACAGAAACACTCGGTCACAGGCCAGCTGAGCTCGGAGTGCGGCCGGAGACCAGAGAGTCAGGAGGGACTGACTGCTTTTCTCTGAGGGCGCACTGAAGAGTGGGGCCCCGAGCTCTCAGCTCCTACCGGCCGGAGACTGGGAGGCCGCCATTTTCATTCCCCTCCTCCAAAGCTGTACGGAAAGCGTTCAGGAAACAAAAGCTCCTGAGAGCGAACCCGAGCAGATTACCTAGCCCGGCCCCTGGCAAGGGTGGTGCAATTCCGCCTCGGGCAAAGACACTTGAGAATCACTGCAAAAGGCCCGTCCCCCAGAAGATCAGCAAGAATATCCAGCCAAGACCAAGTTCATCGATCAATGAAAATGGTGGAACTCCTGAGTTAGGAAAAAGCAACACATAGAATTCATGGCTTTTTTTCCCCATGATCCTTTAGTCTTTCAGAGTTAAATTTTTTAAATTTTAATTTTTTCTTATTGTATTTTTTATTTTATTTATCCTCTTTCCTATTTTAACGTTTTATAACTAGTATCTTATCGATATCTTTTTAAAAATATTTTCTAACTTTCACTGTTATATACATATTTTATCCCCTCATTGTATTTAACCATATTTTTTTGTATACATATAGGGCTTTTTTTTTTCTTTAAAATTTTGGGATACAATTTCTTCTAATAGATCAAAATATACCTTAAATCTAGCACACGGCTTGGATCTAGTCTCCAGCCTGATTACATTCTTTTCTCTTTTATTCTTTTTTTTTTCTTTCTTTTTTTCTCCTCTTTTTTCAACCAACCTCTTATCAATCCCCTTTTTTAGAATCTTTCCTAATTTTTATCTTTACACTCATATTCCATCCCTTCATAGGGTTTACCCTTATTTTTGTATATTTATAAATTTTTCTTTCTTTAAAATTTTGGGAGGTAGTTTCTTCTAACAGACCAAAAACACCCAAAATCAGGTGTGG